>OY856186.1:316977147-317054314 GCA_963693315.1 Diogma glabrata
GTATGTAAATCAGTATTTATTATTTACAACAATTAATAGTTACTTAAAAATATTATTACTAGTTACTTAAAAATAATGCTTCTCAAGATGGACGGGTCAACGCCCCAGAACTACTCGGAACACAGTTCCGACCAAGGACCATCGCAACAATTTTGACGAAAGGTGCAACTCCGTCGTATTATTTGATATATTTAACTAACTCCAACTATTAGATGATATATTTAACATCAATCTGCCAGGTCTAATAAAGCGCTGGATGTGCAACTACCTTACAGGCCGACAAACATACGTTGAGTTCCGTAACTCCAAATCTAGTATGAGAGTGCTCAAACAAGGAGTTCCACAATGTGGAGTTCTCTCACCTTCGCTATTCAATCTCTACCTAAGCAACTTACCTACACCACCAGAAAGAATAACCATCACGTCATATGCAGACGACTGCTCGGTGCTTGCAACAGGGAACAACCTGGAACAACTCACTAATGCTCTGAACACCTACCTTAACAGCCTAAATGAGTGGTTTAAAACCAAAAAAAACTAATGCTGTCTATCGAAAAGTCCAGCTTCTCAAGATGGACGGGTCTACGCCCCAGAAGTACTCGGAACCCAGTTCCGACCAAGGACCATCACAAAAATTTCGGCGAAAGGTGCTACTCCAACGCTCCATTTTTTGAATAAAGAAGCAACTGTCACTGGCCTCACTGCTTCAGATCTTCCTCGTCATGGACCAAATAAAACAAGGCATGGTGCAATATGCAAAAACATTTTAAGGGCAAACACTACATCCGTCCAGTGTAATAGCTGTAAAGAATTGTGTCATCTTAAGAACTGCTCAGGCCTTGCAACACATAAGCAATGGACCAAAAACTACATAGCGCCATGTTGCTATGCATCAAGTCAACATACAAATACGAGCTCGCAACAGAACACAATGCGAATGAACACACATCCGGAAAACCCAAGTGATGTGAAAATTATGGTATCTTAAACAAAATCGATGACATCATCAACTTTATGTATAAAAACAATATTCTGGTCGCGGTTTTACAAGAAACCAAATTAAATGTTAGATCTAAAATTAGTGATAGTATCTGTGATTATAGAATTATAAGACTGGATAGAGGGAAGGGCAAAGGTGGTGGCCTTGCCTTTATCATACACAAAACCATTATCTACCGTACAACCACATTACCAGCAGTACCGGGAACTGATAAACACCTAGAACAAGTGGGTATTACAATAAACTCCGGAAATACGGAAATAAATCTAGTCAATATTTATATTCCACCAGTAAGCAACTGTGATATAGGTTATGAACCGTCCACAGGACATTTATTTTATACCAAAGACTGTCTAATTCTCGGTGAGATGAATGCTCACCACAATCTATAGCACTCACACTTGAACACTGATTCCAGAGGTAAAAACATTGCTGATCAAATTGACGGCTCCAACTTTGGAGAACTCAATGAACCACAACCAACAAGAGTAACAAGTAACTCATACTCTTCTCCAGATGTCTCACTTGCCAGCAGGTCATTAATGCCAATCGCATGAGTAGAATTGACTACATGAGTAGAATTGATGAACTGCATGAGTAGAATTGACCAAGAAATTGTTGACAAGTGTCCCATATGTGAGGGCACGCCACATGATGCAGAACACCTATTTAATTGTCCAGGAAAACCAATCAACTTGACGAACGAAGATTTATGGTACCGCCCAAGAGCAGTAGCAGACTTCCTGAATCTGGACATGGAGCCGGAGGAGTAACACCACATCGTTGCTACAACAACAACAACTTAAAAATAATAATTTTTAAATACCTGTAAGTGAATCGAATTTTTTATTCAAAGTTAGGCATGTTTAGTGTTAATTATAATAAATTATAAATTAACGTCTCTGAATATCCGAAGATACCATGCCAACAAGGGATAAGAATGGAATGCAAATTAAGATTCTCTGAGAAATTTATGAACGTTAACTTTAAAGCCTTGAGGATTAAATTCATCAGGGAAAACCCAGGAAGGTAAGGCATTCCAAAGATGAGAGACTCTGTTGAAAAAGTCACGTTGGAAGGCTACAGTTCTACACCTAATTATTTGAACTGTAAAGGGATGCGCTGCTACGTTTGCTCTGGTGTGACGCGAAAGGTTTGCTGATTTAGGTAAAATCGATTTGATCTCTTCAGAAGCTCGTTCATCCATAATATATTTATGAAATATAGTCAAATCAGCAACATTTCTTCTGTGCTGCAAGGAATCAAGACCGTTAGTAAGACTTGGGTTACCAATGAGTTTAATAGCTCTACGCTGTACAGAATCAAGGCAGTTGAGACTACTCAAGTAAGCTCCACCCCATATGTGAGAACAGTATTCCATGCAGGGACGTATAAAAGATTTATAAACTAAGAGAAGTTGTTCGCTATCGAAAAACTTACGACATCGACCCAAAAATCCTAACTTTTGAACAACATTCTTAGCCAGATTAAAAACATGAGAATTCCACTTCATATTATTTTCAATCTCAACTCCTAGAAGTCTGACAGACTCATTCTCTAAAAGATTTTTGTGGCCAAACGTTAATGGAAAAGGATTGGGTGTCGTTATCCTAGAAAAATGACAAACCTGTGTTTTGCTTGTATTGAATTCAACACTGGAATCCTTTCCGATTTATATAATCTACCGCATTTTGTTTTGGTGCATTTATACGAATGTGAGTACTATCAATAGCTCCTATTGTTTTAGGAAAACCACTTCCTCTTTCAAACCCACGCATAACTTCCATGGCACGATCTCCCGTAGGCCATTGTATAAATCTTGAGGCTCTTATAAATAGAGCATGACAAACTCTACGTACAGCTCTTACTGCTGTAGCTCGTCCTACGTTAAATCTATCACAAACTGACCTATAATATGAGAATTAAAAATATATACAGTTTAGTTTCATACTTTTGAATTATAGTATGTAGTTTTATAAACATTTTACCTATAAGAATCCGTCGTAGCCATTTTCCAAAGAGCTACCATCAATTGAAGGCGGGAAGGAATTGTTGGACATCCTGGGACACGCCGAACTAAATCTGGTTGTATTAGTTCATGTAAATAATTGAATGTATTCCTTGAAAGTCTAAAAAAACAATGAGGTTATGTAAAAATTTTTAATATCTATGACAGAAAATTATTTACCTGAAATGACTTTTGAATTCTTCATCTGAATAAAGATTAATGACGTTCGCATAATTAGTTATACGAGTTTTCGCTTTTCACGATAATAGTTAAGAGAAATTTGTAACGTCGGCTATATTCACCTAAATAATACTAAAACCAATTCATAATCTTTTTTCTGATTCAATAAAAATTTATTCAGTTCATTTTTACAATGATAATAACTTAAAACAATTTTTTTCAAATAATTAACGGCCAGCTCAATTTCAAAATAATAATTATAAAAATAAACGAACGCACCATTTATTTCATTTTAACGAACAGATATTGTTACTCAGTTTTGCTTTATCTTCGTTTCACGATTTTATTAAAAGATGGCAGAAAATCACATTTTGGATGACATTCAATTTAATTTTTGCAAATTCATTCTTGTTGGAGTTTTTCAAGAAGCAACCAATCAATTGAATTAGAAATAAAAAGTACGCTTCTCGATTATTATAAGCTTAAAAGATAAAAAAGTTTATGATTAGTGATAATAATATGGTTCATTGATATATAATAAAATTCAGTTGTGAAAGTAATAGAAAGTGGAATACGAGTTTGATTTTTAATGTAAAACTACAGCTGAATATATATATTATACATAATTTGGTGACGCCGATTTCGGTTTGTTTTTTATCAAACATCTTGTACGCTTTGTGTTTTGGAAAGCCTGGTACATTGTGTACCAGGCTAAATGGTACGTACCGTTATATATATATTAAATTAAAATTTTTAATTTGCTTATTGAATATATTAAGCATAATTTATGTAAAATGTATTTTAGCTAGCACATAAAAAACACGAAAATGATCGAAAATTTCCATATAACTTTGCATGGAAATTTTTGACAGTTTTAATTTTTCTTTTGGACCTATATAGGTAAAAAGATGCTATATATATAGTACTATTATGCTTGATTTAGAGTAATTAATATACTTCACAAACAAACTTAAATCGTTTACAGTAAAAACACGAGAAATTTCATAGAGAATTTTTTAAATGATTATAGTTGTGTTTTGTATGTAAGCCAATATAAATTTTTTGAAATTTTTTTCTTATCTCCCCTTTCTAGCGCTATTATGGCAGGACCCGAACCAGAAAATTGTTCTATAGTACAGCGAACATAACAGCATAGAAAAATATAGATTTTTAACAATTTTTAAAAACAATATAGGTTGAAAACATTTGATATTTTTGGAACAAAATACAGTTTGTGTTATAATATACATTTTCAAACATTAAATAATTTAAATTTTAAACCGATTTAATAAAATGAACTTTAAGAAACTCAGTACAAAATTTCGTTGTCATTGCCGATGTAGGGGGTTGTGAGAAAGGTTCGAGGCTCAATCCTATATTTAATTTTTATTGTTTGGTTTGGTTTATTTTTTTTATAGAACATAAATATTATTCCTTTTTATTCATAAAAATTCCATTTACTGCATTTAAATTTTTCGATAATGTAGTTTTTCAAAATTATTGCTCTAATTGTCTTTTAGCCGTTTCGTTCAAATTTATATCGTTGCGATATTAATAAGAAAATTAAATATTTATATGACAGATAGTGCTAAAAATCATAGAATATTTTTTTCCCATCATTATTTTTGCATAGCTTCATTTTCTGTAAATAAAATATAGAAGAACAGAAGCTGCTATTTCAGTATTTTCTTATTATTATTATTTTCAACCATTTTTCATTGATCGTATAAAAATTTATCGTTAACCTCACAATGTTTTTTGTAGAATTATAGTTAAGCAGAAGGTGCACACAGAATAGATTAGAAGAGGTTGGATTATGATGGATAGTACTTAGTAGTTGTATCAAAGCCGGACGAAAAAAGCAAGAGCGTATTGGTGTGCGAAGGGAGGGGAACGGAGGAGGAGGGGGTGGGGGGGAGGGGGGAGCGGAGCCCGCGGGATACCGCCTAGTTTAAATATACTAAATGAAATATAAAATTGTTTTTTTTAAAATATAAATGAAGCAAAAAACACATACACGCACAGTGAAAAAACTTTACTCATTAGATTTGTGCAACTTTTTGTTATTATTTAAATGTCAAATTCGCCATTTGTAATTTTGACATCAACACCCAAACGATCACATTATCCATTCCACTTGCGTTTACAATTACAACGCTCAGAAGCAAGTGGAACATTAAAAACAGCGGTCGTTGGCGTGATCGTTTTGAGTGCTTAGTGGAACGCACCCATAATAGAAAATTTGATCTATTTTTGACAGTCGACCATATAACCCCAGCTAGCACAAACGTGATGGATTACGCTAAATCCCAATAGTAATGCATTTTTTTATACATTCGATTGATCACGAAAGTAATCGATTACTACCTCCAATATAAAATTTGTCTTGTTGTTGTTGCGTAATAAATATTTGTACACGCGTAATCAATAATTGTACACGCGTAATCAATAATTGGTCACAGTTTGACACATTGCGAAACCTTCGTAATGTGTCAAAATATCCTTGTCGGGTTGTCGTCCTTAAACATTTTTAAGTTACTTAACTTGTAGTATGTATTCATAAAAAAATACGGAAAATAGTTAATTTTGCTACAACTTACAAGAGAAGAAGACACCGTTGTTTCCGTGAGTAGACTTGGTTAGTTCGACGTAAGTTGATATTTCAAGCTCTTAATAAAATTTTTATGGTTATCTATTATACATATCTATTATACCTGTTGTCGGACATGTTAAATTCAACCCCGGAAAATGGCCTGAAAATACCATAAATATAGTTTTTGATGTTTATAAAAAAATTGCTGAAAAAGATTAATTGAAACTAATCTAAAACGGAAGGTTATTGATTTTTGTTCATTTATTAGGACAAATACTGGTATGTATAGTTTAATTTTTAGTGCACTTTATATCTGAAGCGTATAACTTAAAAGGTTAAAATTAGTTAAATATTAGTTATATAAAGTAGTAAGTACTTAAAAAAGGAGTAAAACACTCCCATAGAGCGATTTTTCTGTTCCTGTGTTTATCGCAATGGCGCAATAAATGGGGAATTAGAGAATGAATTTCTAAAATTTTATATGGGATTCCATACAAAACACAACTTGAATAATTTTGAAAATTATAAGTTGTAATCTCTCAAGGGCGGTGATAATTCAAAATAATTTTTTGTCTAAAATTTCGAAAGCAAGTATATTGATAAAAGCACGATGCCGTAGGCCGAGGGCTAGTATCAATACCACTTGCTTGAGGAATTTTCCAAAAAATTATGAGCATTTATCAACGAACGGGGGGAATTCGTTTAGAAAATTTTTTGCTATTTTTCATTTCTTTATATATTTTTTATGAATTATACATTGGCTACTGCGATATCAGTTAATTATTTCAAAATTAGGCTGATAATTTTTAATATCCCAGTAGGCCAGACGTAACTATTTGTTATTAGTATAATTCTAATGTTATTGGTGAAATTGAATGATGTCATTACATTTTAAAGAATTTCATTGGGTTAAATTAAAATAAAACTAAGGCAAAAAATAAATTATGAGACGTTTAGAAAATTTTTTGCTATTTTTCATTTCTTTATATATTTTTTATGAATTATACGTGGGCCTACTGTGATATTAGTTAATTATTTCAAAATTAGACTGATAATTTTTAAAATCCCAGTAGGCCAGACGTATAACTATTTGTTATTAGTATAATTCAGATGTTATTGGTGAAATGGAAACGCATATAAAATTTTTGTGATTTTTTGTATTATCCTCCATTTCCAGCGCCATTGGGGCTGTGGTGGTTCACAATTTTGTGACTTTTTTGTTACCACAACAACCAAACCCCCGATATAGAAGCCTAACTCGTTTATTAGCACAAAAAAAATCGTGAACTTGTAGCGCCATTTTAAAATTAAAACTCAATATAAAAAAAATTCAAAAAATCGCCGTAACGCCCACAACGCCATCTGGAAAAATAAAACACCATATAAAAAAAATTCAAAAAATTTAATCAAAAACACTAATCAAATTTTTTGCATATGGCAATGTTCATTGTTGATTGCAAATGGCGTGAATCAGTAGGGCTATGATTAAGGAGGTTTTGCAACAACGCATGTTTTACACAACAACACTGTTTTATTTAACTTTGTTTGTGAAAATTAAAGTTTGTAGTTTGGCGAACAGTGTTACAAATTTTAAAACATTTTAAAAAGTTTGAAAACGAAACAAAACGAACACAACTTTTTTTTCTTCTGAAAATGAAAATTAACGAGCTGTTAATTTTATAGAATATTTAAAACACGAGTCACGAAGACATTACAGTTTTCGACCGCGTCATTTATAGAAGCATTGTTTTTTAATTTGTTTAATAGTGATAGTGATTTTATAAAATATAAATTGAAACTTAATTTAACTTAAGCTTAAGAATAAATACATTATAATTATAGAACACGATTTATATATACGTGAAAGTGGTTTTTTGTGTTGTGAAAATAATCAGTGAAAATAAACAGTGAATAAACTTATTAAATTTTATGTGCTGAATGTGTTATTGTAAGTTATAAGTAAAAATCATTGTTTTCATAAGGGTGCCATGCTGAACCTTCGATAATAGAGTCGAAGCGAAGAAAACGAAAACATGCGTTCAGACAGGAGTGTTTATGTTGAAGCATCGATAAAAGAGTCAAGTGACGATAAAGGATTTGTTCTTTTTTCGACGCCACTATCGAAGCTCTGATTGATGCTAATTGGATTATTTTCATAAAAAATAAATAAAACTAAATATATTAGATATAATAAATTTAAATTACTGAAATTAATTCTTTATTAAATTGATGTTTTTAATAGTGTATTCTTTTCGGCTGTACCGAACAAGTTCCACCACCGACTTATCGAATTTTGTATTCTTTTGAAAGTATGAAATTCAATACAAAAAAAATAATTCGGTGTTGGAACTGTACTAAAATTGGTTCGGTACAGCCGAAGTTTATCGTGGTTATTTTTGTAAATTTTATTAAAATTCCCGTAGCTTCGACATAAACACTGTAAAAAAAATAGCGATGTTCAACGACTTTATCACTGCCTGACTCGTACGAATAAGACAAAACATATCCACTTATTTTTGAGTGGCAACGCTGTCGAGTAGTTTTAATTTTTGTTAAATCTAATGCAAAAATAAAGTTAATAATTTTTTTAGTGAATTTATAATAAAAATAATATTTGTCAGGAAAAAAAAATATTTTAAAAAAGTATCGTAGTATGTGTAAGAATTTTTCATTTCATTTTTGATCTTTCGGTTTATTTCGGTTAAAAATGTCCCAAACTACATACGAAGAATGACAATATCATTTTCTTTTAAAGTAAGTGGCTATGTTTTGTCTTATTCCAAAACCTCCGATGTATATCATAGCCATGCCGATTCACGCCATTTGCAATAAACAATGAACATTGCCATATGCAAAAAATTGGATTAGTGTTTTTGACTAAATTTTTTTGAATTTTTTTTATATAGAGTTTTATTTTTCCAGATGGCGTTATGGGCGTTATGATGAATTTTTGAATTTTTTTTATATAGTTTTATTTTCAAAATGGCGCTACAAGTTCACGATTTTTTTTGTGCTAAAAAATGAGTTAGGCTTCTATATCGGGGGTTTTGCTTATTCGTACAAATGGAATTTCATATCTTTTATATTTTGTTCTGTATAGTAGCAAATCCCCCAATATAGAAGCCTTCTTCATTTTTTAGCACAATAAAAATCGTGAACTTGTAGTGCCATTTTGAAATTAAAACTCAATATCAAAAAATCGCCATAACGCTCATAACGCCATCTGGAAAAAATAAAACTCCGTATAAAAAAAATTCTAAGATATTTAATCAAAAACACTAATCTAATTTTTTGCATATGGCAATGTTCATTGTTTATTGCAAATGGCGTGAATGGGTAGGGCTATGATATATCGGGGGTTTTGATAGTAGAATTTTGTATAGTACTTTGTATAGTAGAATTTTTTTACCAGCAAATTTTTGACAGATAGGACGCACCATAAGAGATATAAGATGAGATAAAAAGTAAAACAGAGATGTATTATTTATTTTGGGGTAAATTGGTTTTCAAAACAATTATATTAGTTAAATTTCTACTCCTAGTTCGTACCATTTGTTTGTTGTGATATTTGTTTCCATAGGCGTCGTTATTTTTATTATAATTATTTTTAATTATCAAAATTTTGTTATACTGCCTACAAAATCATTAATATTTTTACGAGTTTTTCTATTATAATTGTTTGAATTTCAATAGTAATTTATTAATTTTATTCGTTTTATTGTCCATTTCAATGGGACTCCAACCGTTTTTTAATTTTTTCAACCCGAAACACTGAATATTTGCACATGCGCATATTAATATGCACAGAACAACCAATTTTTGTATTCGCTGGTAAAAAAATTCTACTATACATTTACATCCGGAAACATGCATCACAGCTTGTGTGAGGCAACAAATCAATCAACTTACAATTTTACGAGCGAACAAGTTCCTATAAATGTTGAAAAATCCATTTGCATTTACATTGTTAAACAACAAATTTGGCAACATCTTTTGTTTGTTAAAGTTTTTCGTTATTAAGTTATTTTTTTCCTCACTCTAAATTTTGACTTTGTGTATGTTTGGTTATTTTTTTACGTCTTTTATTTATGGGCGTATGTTTTAATTTCGTAATAGGCATTCAATTCGTATCAATTCAATCGCAATTCAATTTCGTAATAGGCACGGTTGTGAAATTGCCACACTCGACGCTAACGCGTCTCGCGTTTACACAAATTTTCTCATAGCGTCTCGCACCGTCATCTCTTGTAGGAAAATATACTGTTTTTTATCTGTTTAATATTTTTATAAAGTCTTACTCAACACCTTACAAACAACAATAATTTTATTAAAATCGGTTCGAGCACAATTTAAAATTAAACTTTCGTTGCCTATGAAATTCTTAACAAAATTTGAGCCGAAGTTAGTGAAAAAATAAAAGAATTAAACACACGTACTCAATTTTTGTACTATAAATATTACGATCTCTGAAGTTTGATAGAAATCGGAAATGGTAATGTTCAAATTTTTTATTTTATCTGCCTGTTGATTCGATTTTCGATCTTTAATGTTTTAACAATTATTTTTATAATCCATAGAATTTGTAAATAATAATGAGTTGCAATAAAATATGCGGAATGTCGAAACGGCATTTTAGACGATTAGTTAGATCCAAATACCTTGAGAGTCACGTGAATTCGCAGTCTACTGACACAGTTAATATTCAGTTTGCTTCTACTAGTAGTAATTGTAATGTTTCTTTTGCTGCTGAAAAACTGCATCAAACTCAAGAATGTGTTTCCGATTCTAGTGAAGAAATAAATTGTGGTTCACTTAAAGAAGATTTAAACGAAAAATTAATAATTTGGGGGAAAACGAATTATATAACACATAAAGCCTTTTCTGAACTTCTAAAGTTATTAAACCAATCAGGAATTGAAACTTCAAATGATTGCAGAACCATCTTAAAAACATCTAGAATCGTAATATCAACAAGAAACGTAGTTCCTGGAGAATACTTCCACATAGGTCTTAGTTATTTCTTGGATAAATATGCAGAATACATCAACGTATCTAATGGCATAGAAATTGATGTCAACATTGATGGCCTACCACTTTCCAAATCTTCTGAATTGTCTTTATGGCCTATTTTAGGATATGTTATTGATAGTACCGTACGACCATTTATAATAGGAGCATACGTTGGCAAAAAAAAACCTCTTGATATTAACAATTTTATGGAAGATTTTGTTAACGAGTATAAAGATTTACAAGAAAATGGAATATTCCTACAGGGTCAACAAATTTTTCCAAAAGTGCGATTGTTTTGCTGCGACGCACCAGCTCGGTCGTTTGTTTGTGGAGTTGCAGTTCATCAATCTTTCAGAGGATGCCAAAAATGTTGTCAAGTGGGAAAGAAACTCAATAAAAGAATTGTGTATTCAGTAAATATAGCAGAGCTAAGAACTGATGAAAGTTTTCGTCTTAGAATGGATCCGCTACATCACAAATATAGAAAAACGCTTTTAGAAAGTTGCAACATAAAAATGTTATCAATGTTTATTGTTGAACCAATGCATTTGATTGATCTTGGAATCATGAAAAAAATGTTGATATTAATTTTATCAAATAAAGCTTCTAAGATTTTCTTGAGTAACGACGCAAAACAAATATTGTCTGAAAAGTTAGTTGCATTGAAACCTTTTATACCTGTTGAGTTTGCAAGAAAACCAAGAGATTTATCCGAAGTTAATAGATGGAAAGCTGCCGAATTTCATCAATTTTTGATGTACACAGGTATAATAGTTTTAAAAGATATTTTGAGTGAAGAGTATTATTATAATTTCCTCTTGCTACACTGCTCTATTAGAATGCTTTCAAATAAAAACATGCAGGATAATATTGAATGTGCTCAAAATATGATAGAGCACTTTGTGAAATCATTTTCTAATTTATATGGACATCACAATGTTTCATACAATGTGCATAACTTATTACACATTTGCGATTGCGTACAAACTTTTGGACCGCTCTATTCTTTTTCGGCCTACAAATTTGAAAACGAAATGCAAAGCATTTTAAAAGAAATTAGGAAAAAAAACAAAGTGCTACCTCAAATTTTTAAGCGTGAAATGGAAAAAGCTGCCGCTCTTGGATTATTTAAAAGGAATACCAAAACAGGTCTTCAGAAATATGACGCATCGATGAATAGCTATAAAGAACTTCACTTCAATACTTTCATTCTAAAAATATCCATTCCTGATAACTGTTGCTGTGTTCAAATAGTAAATCAGCAAGTTCCATTCATAATAAAATCTTCAGTTAAAAACCAAGACAGAACAATTTTAAGAGGCTTTCGATTTTTTAATATAGAAGATTTTTTCGACCAACCTTTTAGTTCAAAGAAATATTTAGGAATTTACGTAGCATCAAATTTAAGCACAAATTTAGAAGAAATTGACGCAGAAAATATTTTATACAAAATTTGTGCAGTTACGGTTTGAGGAAAATTTTATTTTGATACCGCTACTGCATACGATTTAACAATGACAAGTGTTAAAAAATTTGTCCCCCAAAAGAAATTTAATGAAAGTATGTATTCATTCTTATTTCATTAATAATATAATTTTACAAATATAAGATTAATTGAATTAATAATTTTTGTTTTTATTTAAGGAGCAGAACAATTAACTGTATCTAAAAAAAGAGGTAAAGAAAATAGAGAAAAACATGCCTCTTCTAAAAAAGTTGCTGGAGAAGAAAAATCAACTCATCGCTGTAACACTACTGATAGTGTTGAGGGTAAAACTAGACTAAGATCTGTTTAAATATCAATCATCATTTTGTTTTTTCTTTTCTTTCCAGATTTATATATGTATCAAGATATTGAAGATGCTAAAGATATTGAAGATCCTATGAAGTTAACATCAAACGTAACACATGGCAGCTTAATCAAAAATACAACGTCAGAAGAAAAACTTAGTATTTTAACTTCAGCAGAAAGTGATTATCAATTTGTATGTTCACCCTCAAATTCAAATGGGCAATCGGATGAAAGATTGGAAAATGAAGAAATTGATGTCACACAGCCGACATTAAAAAACATCCATTATCTGTTGTTGGCTATACACAGTACCATTGATGCTCTAAATTTAAAAATACAAAATCAGCACTCGTCTATTATACAGAGAAGTAAAAATATAAATTAAAATTATTCTCATGACAATATAGTTAACTTAGCTCTTTTTAATTTAGTTGACATAGTCGAAAAAAACCTATCTAAATGCACTGTGATGCTGGAGAAAATTTCAAAAACGGTATATCCAGAAGCAAGCAGTACTAATTTAAAAAATTTCAAATTGCCAATAGAGACTTTGGAACAAATGAATCTATTCAACCAACAGATGGAGGATGATACGAATTGGAGTGAATTTGTAAATTTATTATACTCACTAATTTCGTACGTAAAATTTCATATATGATTTTATCTTTTTAGAAAAAATTTGTGAAATCTTTATTAGGGCCGTCCAACCCTAAAGCACTCCAAATAAATTTTAACAAAATAGTAACAGACGAAGTACTTCTGAAGTATAACTGGAACGGAACGAAAAATAAACTAGCGTTTGTCAAAAACACTCGTTTATGCAATGGAGTTTATGGTAATATCTAAATTTATTTTTCTATTGTGTAAGCATTTGTTTATTATGTTTTCTTCCTTTTTATTCAGATGCAATAAAAATGGATGATTTTGGAATAGCCGAATTTCAACAGACGATGAAATTAATAATTAAACATGCTCACAGAAGAATTCAGTCAATTTTAGACAAAGGGGCAAATTTAAAGCAGAATAAATCTTTACAACTAACATAAGACTAAGACTATAAGACTAAGAATTCATAATAATTATTATTTCCTTTTATAAGAAAATTATTTTGTTTATTAAAACTATTTAAAGTACAATTATTAGTTTCGTCTATTTATGTGTTTTGACTTTTGGGCACTACAATTGTTTGAAGTGAAACCTTTTTTAGGCGCGTTGGGCCATTTTTGCATGGCAAAAATCTTATGTATTCGCCTCATCGTCACGCTATGCTATTAACCAGTGTTGTGCTTGATCAAATTTAAAGGAAAAATGTAAAATATGAAATTCTTATATATTACCATTATTTTCATTTCATTTCAGTTTGAATGTATTTCAAGAATACAACCAGAATGTTTTCTTGAAATATATTCAGAATGGATCCATGAAATTCATTCTGAATGTATTAGAATAACACATTATGAATGTATTTAAAGAATGCATTATGAATGTATTCTTAAAATACTTTCAGAATGAACTTAAATAATGCATTCTAAATGGCTTTTTAAAAATACATTCGTAATGTTTATTTGTAATACATTCAGAATGGATTATTAAAATACACTCTGAATGTATTAGAAGAGTACACATCGAATGCATTTTTAAAATGTACTCGTAATGCATTACTGAAATATATTTTTAATGCATTTCGCGTAAACTAATCTTTTGTTTTTTTTAGGGGAAATTGATCACGCAGACGGACATCGTAATCATTCTTTCATAGAAAAACGTGATACATTCGAATGCATTAAAGGATCACGTTTAATGCATTATAAATATATTTTTAATGCATTTTGTGCTAGCTGGGACTACTCGACTTTTTTTTTTATTTTGTTTGTACGAAGTAAGAGAAAATGTAATATGTAATACTCGAGAATGTTCTGACCCAGAAGTTTTTGTATGTTGAAAGCGAAACGTAGTAGATTTCTTATTCACTACATATGAGAGGATTAAAGCAGGCTACAGACCTTTAATCAATTTTTTAATCAATTCGAAAACGAAAATAAACGAAATAAAATTTAGTGTAAAAATCCCCTAAATTTTATTTCGTTTATTTTCGTTTTCAACAAATTGATTGAAGGTCTGTAGTCTGCTTAACATTTTTGAACGCGTAGAGTTATTTGTTTAGACATCTTGACTAATGATGGTAGTCACATTCTGTAATTTTACCCAAAAAGAAGTTTGTTAATAGTTTTCATTTTGAAAACAAGTTGGTGATTTCAAATGTAAGGGAATATATAAAATTCTATGTAAATAAGTTGGTGATCCAATCTGTAAATAGTTCACATACAAATATGTTAGTGATTTTTGTAAATATAAAAAAATAACAATCCTGTAAATAAATCACATGTAAATATGATAGTGATTTTGCATATGTGAAAACAATAAATCTGTAAAAAGTTCACATCCAAATATGTTAGTGAAATTGCATATGTCAAAATAATAATCTGTAATTAGTTCACATGCGAATATGTTAGTGATTTTGCATAAATAAGAAAAATAGAAACTTTGTAAATAGCTCACAACTAAATAAGTAAAATTATATATAGTAGCGTAACCTGTATAAACTTTTGTAAATAAGTTTGTGTTAATAAAAAATTGAAATAAAGTGCATAGACATTTAAAAAGGATTTGTTTAAACATTTGATTTTAAAAATAAAAATTAATGAAGTTGAGGATCATAAGGTATCAGTGAAGTAATACGTGCAAAGCTGTTTAGTCACGTATAAGTAATTAACTGTATGGGAGTGCGTCAATATATAAATGTAAAGCATGTGGATGGACACTATATTGAGAAAGTGTCCATGATTAATATAATTGGCGGAAGAATTGGTGTAAGTCAAGCAGTGACAAGAAATAAATACTATCTGATTGGTTGGATTGATTCAGCTTCATCCATGGTGTGAAAAGGGAGCAGATGACAGCAATATCCAATTGAAGAGGAAATGATGATGTTTAAGATTTAATTTTATGTAAGCTCAATTTCATTATTAATTTTTTTTTGACAAATATAAATTTGTTGTGATTTGCCCATAGGGAAAATAAACGAAACAGAAAAATTAAGTTCAGTGTGCGGAATTTATAAAATAGAAACCCTAACAGTGTACAAATAATGACGAGAAGTTTTCTCTCTCATAAAACTATCTCTTAAAAACAAGTACTTTGTGACGAGCAGTCGCAAGTTATTTTTGTGTATATTAAAAAATAAAATAAAAAAACCACATGTTACATGATGGTTAAGAAACATGTATCCATTTGCATTTTTGTGAGTTAAAAATTATGTGAATATAATAAAAACAATATATAGTTTAATTTTTATGTTTTATTCATTTTGTTAAAAGTTATTTGTGAGATTACATAGCTATAAAAGAACGTACCAGAAGTGGGTCCGTTCAGGTTTGATCATTGAAGGTTGGTTGGTCATCTAGTTGATTTATCTCCGCGGCGAGCTGACCTGAACATAATAAAGTAAAAAGAATTAATAATTACATCGAAAGAAGAAGTAGTATATAAAGAAAGTTATTTTATCGACGGTTTAGTGGACCAGTTAAATAAATTATTGGAGTCGGATTATGTACGTCCACAATATAAAACTGATGTATGTAAGGTCATTATGGAACAGTAAGGTGATGCAAGTTTATCATGAGTTTACAGCCATCAAGTAAGTCCCCATAAATTCATTGAATAGTACATAAAAATTGTAGCCGACGTGTGTTTTTATTCAAGCTTGATGAAAATTTTGCTAGATGCTGCGTGAAATGTATATAAATTTATGAACCTTTCCGTTATTTTTTTTGCAAAGTTTCATTTATTAAATAGTTTTAACAATTTTTATTGTTATCGCGAATATGTAGGTGTAATGAAATAAATTATAAATAATAGTAAGTGTCCAGATCCGGTGTGGTTCGTATAGAGCTGCAACGTATGTTCCTGCCTTTCTTCTCTCTCAATATTTTTTTTCTGTTATTGTTAATAGCACTTTAATGTGAAATTATCACTTTTTATAATGTTCACTTGCGATCACTAAATAAAAATCTTGGAGGCTGAGCAAAATCCCAAAGATAGAACAACTAATGAAGTGCTATAAAGTGATCTCGATTGGAATTGATATTCCCAATGAAAGTGATACACAGTTCTTCGAAACATTAATTGCTGATACTTAATTGCTGATTTCTTCAAGTTGTAACATATATCACTTCATTTGTTGATAACTATTCTTCGAAATATTAATTGTTACTAACAGTTGTTCGCTGATTTCTTCAAAACTAATCGAGACCATACATGATATGAATGTCTCTGAACATAAGTAATCCGTTATTCGTTGATCCACCAAAGTTTGGTTGATGTGGCAACATCGTCTTTAAATTAAATCCAGTTTACTACCTTTTTTCGTAGCAGCCGCCGCATCATGGTTATTTTTAATTATAAATGCTGTAGTTTTGTGAAACATCTCGAAGAGTAGCTGTGCGCAAGATGCTCTGCTGTGGCAGATTTCAAATCCGGTTGTCGTTGGACAGAGCATCTTGGGTTCATAAGTGGGTTCTCATCGAAGTGGTCCAATAGTACGGCTGCTTCCGCAATACATGTAAACTCCAGCTAAAAGCTGTTGCCCATCATCGAGAGAAACTATTATCCTAAACTCCTAATACTCCCTATCCTGAATTCCTTGGTCAAACCTAATATTCGGCACTGGAGGGACAACGCTGAAAAAGTTGTAACCATATTTGTATTATTTTTGGTTTTCGGTATTATTATGCCACAATCCGGCGTGAGTTAGGACCAGTAGCCTTTATAAGAGAATCTACACCCCCCCCCCTCCCCTCGAGAACGAGTTAAGGTCCTGTACTGGTAGATGAGAGGAAATGTATGCGTTGGTAGTTGAGGTTTAATAACCAAAGAACAGTCAAAGAGTCTAATAAAATGTTACAAGTGTTGTAATAAAACATAAAAATATAAAAATGAGTAGAAGCCATTTCCTTGTGTTATTTCTTTGATTATTGTTAATCAAAGTTGGAACTGTGGTGGTATCATGAAATCCGGTCGGATTTTCCGGTCGTTTTCATAACATTAATGGCTAACGATACGACCGGTCAGAAAACGATATTTTGAATGCCGGTCGGTAAGAATATTGAGCAAGTTTTTAGTTCAGTGTATTATTTAGTGTTTTGCTATATATTTGACAGTTTTAAATCTCAAAATAGTATATAATTTGTTAGGATTTTTTATATATTATGATCGAGTTAGATATTTTGTTAAAATTAAATAGCGAATATTAAAGTAAAATAAGATTCTATTTTGTCTTTGGTTCTAGTTTTGCTGTGGTGAAGAAAAAATGTAAGTTTGATTAATATAATTGGAAATTATTATATTTTGTTATATTTACAATATAAAATCATTTTAGGCACAATATCGTGGCATTAATTTTGGCTGATTCTTCTGATGAAGAATTAGAAACATTCCAAAGTCGTAGAATAAGACGAAGTTTAAGAGATACAAGTAACCTTCTTGAGCTTGAAGATAAGATGTAAGTATAAATTTAAATATTTTGTTAATGTTAATTTTGGAATGTAGTCGATATATGAATATATATAAATATATTTTATTATTTTAGATTCAAACAAAGATTTCAAACAACTAAACCGGCGTTTAGTTTTTGGCTGAATATTTTACATTTAAGCTGGGGTAAAACATTATCGGCCATTCCACCAATTTTAAAACTATGTACTACTTTAGAAATTTTAAGTAGGGGAACATATCAATCCGGTATAGGGAATGATTTTATTATTGGTATGGTACAAAGTACGGTTTCATTGGTCTTTATGGAAGAAGTAATTTGCAAAGAATTGATCTTGTTCAAGTCTGATCAAAGATAAAAAGAGTACTTTTACCAAAAATTTGGTTTGCCTGTAGTCGTTGGCTGCGTGGACGGTCGTGATATAAACATTATTAAGCCAAGTTTAACCATATTAATGTTTTTCGTTTTTATTATAAATAATATAAATTTTCAAAATAAGATTCAACAACAATATTTTTTTAGTGTACGCATAAAATGTAGTTAGCGTCGTATAATAAAACGTCTACCGTTAACTCAACATCTAGCGGAAGATTTTGATCGACAAAATATCGTAAAAACGGTGTTCACAATACCAATTTTAGTACAACCGGTTGATAGTTGTCAAAAATCTACCGTTAACGGAGTTCATGATATCACCACTGTTTCCGATGTTTTTTTCTTCTTATGTACGTTTTGTTTTATGTTTTTGATGTTTTTGATGAAGATCTGAAGAAACATTGTTTGTGATAAAAAAATTGAAGGAATATTGTTTGTTACAAAGAATTGAAGGAATATGGTTTTTGATGAAAATCTGAAGGAATATTGTTTGTGATAAAGATTTGGAAGGAATGCCGATTTGACAAAAAAAAAACTTAAAGGAATACTGTTTTGATAAAAAATTGGAAGGAATATTATTTTGGCAAATGATGAAGAAGATTGTAGCAGTAAATCCGGATATTTAATTGATTGGCTGTTACAGTAATTTCTAGAAATCATCAATCAACTCTACAGCATTAATAAGGTTAGTTTTTTTTTATATAGGGCAGTAAATATAGTTGATATATTTCGTATAAAAGTCCAAAATAAATTCATCAAAGTGAATTAACAGGACAAAGATCCATCACTAGCTACATATGCATTTTCGTCTGTTTAGCAACCAAACCAGCGCAAATTGAGCTAGTATCTGAATTAACCACCAATGCCTACATTGCGGCACTCCGAAGATTTATAGGCCGTCGAGGCACACCAAAAGAAATTCACAGTCATAACGGCACCAACTTCATTGGTGCTAGAAATAATCTCCACGAATTATACAAATTTTTAAAAACAAATGCTAATACATTTTCTAATTTTCTTTTATCAGATCATATAACTTTTAAATTCATCCCACCAAGCACACCCCATTTTGGAGGACTGTGGGAAGCAGCGGTCAAAAGTATGAAATATCATTTGAAGAGAGTTACAAATGGACACATACTTACAACTGAAGAAATGTCCACATTACTAGTAGAAGTGGAAGCGATGCTTAACCGATTAAGCGATGCTTAACCCTGATACCGATTATTTAACACCTGGATACTTTCTGATAGGCAGACCAAGTACTCACCTTCTTAGTGAGAATTTTGAAGATATAAGAATATTAAAATTATCAAGATGGCAATTAACCCAAAAAATGAACCAAGACACAGAAAAGATGTCATTCAGAATATCTGACAAACCCCCAACAACACAGCAAGTGGAATACAAAACGAAACAACATAGAGTTAGATGATGATATCATATTAATAAAAGAAAATAACCTACCTCCATCTAAATGGTCATTGGGAAGACTAATGGAATTGCACCCGGGTACAGACGGTATCGTAAGAGTCGTCACAATCAAAACAAAACAAGGCAACATTAAACGACCAATTCACAAATTAGTAATGCTTCCAGTAAGTTGAATCATTTGATTCAAGGCGGCCGGTATGTCGAGAAAAATTAAATTTAACTTAAATATGTAAACACAGTGAAAAGTACTATCATACATAAAGCTTTAGTTTGTTTTGTTTTTAAAAGATGTCTCACAGGGAGGTATGAAGATTATTTTAGAAATATAATTATGAGGTTTTAGTATTTTAGAATTTTCACTTTGTATTGAACCACCATTGTATAAACAAGTAAAATAAAATGTTCAATAGTTAAAACCAAAATATAAATTTTTTTTAATTGTACCAAACCAACCACCATCAAATTAAATCATATCACCCTTGGTTTAATCAGTCATTATACATGCTAATTATTAATCATCAGTATTAGATACAGTGTAACTATAATTATTAATAGCACTACTATTTTTCAACCTATGTGCTAAGTATTCGTCCCCATCATCTTATGCTCTTCATCGTCAATTGCTAGTAGCACTGTTATTCGTCATTATACGTGCTAATTATTAATCATCAGTATTAGATGCAGTGTAACTATAATTATTAATAGCACTACCTTTCTTCAACATATGTGCTAACTATTCGTTACCGTCATTTTTATGCGGCTCATCGTCAGAACTACTATATGCATTACTATACGCACATCTATATGCATATCTATACACTGAAAAAAATAAGTTAAAATTCATTGTATTCCACCAAAGAAATAATTCTTCATACAAACGAAATTTGGTAAAATTTCTTGTAATATGTAATTTAAAGGATTGTCCCAAGTATTTTCACAAATAAAATACTCGAAGTAACATAAAAATTCTCATCACAATACCATTACATTATTTTGCCTATTGCAATACCTTTTAGCTTCTGTACAGTAAAAACTTTAACATGAAAATAATAATAAGCGTGGATCTTAAAAACTCTTCGTATATTATTAATATTAGTAGTAAAAAATGTTTAAATGTTGAATAAGTTCCAATTGAAGTGTTTATAGAAAATGTTCACATATTATAATCTACCTATAACCTAAGTATGTATACATTAAAATAAACAAGTTATTAATTCAGTAACTAAATTAACATTTCAATTTAATAATTAAGCATAATACTTAAATTAAATTTAAATCAAATAAACAAAAAATAATGAAAGAACAATTAAAATATATATCTCTTTAACAGTGTTAAACATATTTATGTTTTACATTTTATCAACTGTGTAAGCAAATCTATAAATTCTCTGAATGGGATTTCCGAGAAATATTTTCTTTACACAAGAATAATTTTATTAGGACAATACTATTTGGTGATTCCCAAAAAACTTTGTGTTCTACTAAACAAAATAAGTAAAACGTTTTATTTTACATGCATTGTGAATTTTAATAGCAAAGCACGCGTTGCTTGAAAATAAATGTATGTATTTTCGTGGAAATCGAGTTTTAATATTCATAAGTGTTTAATTTTTGTCCTTCTGTATTTTTTGTTTAACTGCGTACATTAAAATACTTAATGTTTTGATTAAAAATATTGTGATTTAGTGAAGTTATATTGCTTAAGAACTTAAATAAAGCCATGTCAAAATTTGTTGTTATTTCTCTAACTAAACGGAGAGAAAAAACTAGTACTGGTGCAATTTAATGAAGAAGATGGATTAGAAAACCTAAAACAATCAATTTTTGAAAAATTTGCTGTGTTCCGAAGTTTCTGCATCAAGGAATACAAAATCCAAAACAGAATATAATTCTGTATATAAACCAATATCTTTCACATCCTGATTTCGTTTTATCCATAGTTGATAATGGTATGTGTTTATAATCAAACACTACTTACAGTCATATTTTAGAATCAAGTATTTTTTGACTTATATAAAATCAATTTCAAACTCCTTTTCCTAAAAATAGATAACCAAATATATAAAAACATTATATTTTATTAATAAGACCACTTATCTGAATTATGTTATCCATCTTTTTAATTTTATCAAAATTAATTTGCATAAAGCAAAATAAACCGTCAAAACTTAAACTTCAAAACATTAATGTCAAAACAAATAAATCTATAATTATACCATTTGCTGCAATCAATTTTTGTATTATGGATATTTTTTCTGTAAACATAGAAACAAAATGTACTAGAGTTTTTTTATTAGGATATAATAATAAGTCTTACATTTGTGTTAACGTATAATAAAAATTAATCTTTGTATGTAGTTGTTAAAAATTTAGTATATAAGTCAGATAATTTTGTATAAAATTCATTACAAATTGTGATTTAATAGTGAAATAACCAATAAAAGAAAATTAAAAGTTTTAAATAAACAGTTTTATTAAATTAAATCTAATTATTTTCTAGAAAACTATTTTCGAACAGGAAAATAGTTACAACAAGCTTTCTCTACAACAACCAAGAGATAGCTAATCTGGGCAGAGCAGCTAAGTGCAGTCACCGATTCTCATCTGATCAACGAAGTTAAGCAGCATTGAACGGGGTTAGCACTTCGATTGGTGACCGCTTGGGAACACGACTTGGTGTTGTGTTTTTTTCAAGCTTTCTCTAATTCTTCATCTCAAGAGATAGCTACCTGGGCAGAACAATTCATTGGTCCTTCGAGCCGGATATTATCAACCAGCAACCCGGATATTTATCATCCACCAGGATATTTATCAACTATCAACCAGAGTTACTTTCAACCAGCATATACTCAGTGTAACTACACTTCATCATGGCGCTGGTACGTTCTCTAAAGCGGGTCTACGCACGAATGTCAGAGATTTGGAAGAAGGTCAACGCTCTTAAGGGTGAACCAGAAGAGAAGCTAACAGCAGTTAAAGCCAGTTTAAAGATGCTAGATAGTGAGTGGTCTGATTATCGAACAACACCAGGTCTTGAAAAGGATGATGCTGATATCACTAAACTACAGGAGGACATCGAAGACCTCCACTTCAAGATCCGGGGTAAGTTATTAGAACTAGAGATTGCAGGGGGTTTCAACCAAACCACGAGCAACCAAGGTAATGTGACATTAGATACAATACTGGAGCTGACGCAGAACCGTCAACAACAGCCCAACGAATTACCAAAGGTCAACATTCCTCCATTCTTTGGGGACTATACACAGTTTCCGTCCTTCAAGGACATATTTGAAGTTACCATCCACAACAGAGATAACATACCAAAGGTAAAAAAATTACAATACTTGAAAACCTTGTTGCGAGGAGATGCAGAGCTAATATTAAAGAATATTAGCGTAACCGATGCCAACTATGAATCAGCCTGGAAGACAGTGAACGATCGGTACTACAAAAAGGGGAGAACAGCAACCGAGCTCGTTCGCCGTTTTATTGAACAACGCAATACAACGGTTAGCAACGCAGACCAACTGCGAAAGATTCATACTTCAGCCAGCGAAGTTGTCAATGGTCTTAAAAATCTCGGACCAGAAGCAGAGAAAAGAGATTTATGGATTGTTTACATGCTGTTAGAAAAGTGTGATAGAGCTACTCAAGAAGCATGGACCGCATTCAACAACGTAGAGTTTCCAGCAATCGACGAGTTTTTAACGTTTCTGGGTCGTCGATGTGAAAACTTAGAAACTTGCGATACGCTTAGAAAACCACGAGCAGATCGGCCTCCAATTACTACAACCAAACCAGCGATAAGAGGGTTTCAGCTTAGCACCGAAAAAAGGTCAGTAATATGTATTATTTGTAACGAAGATCATTATTTAGCCAGCTGCCAACAATTTAAAGCATTAAGTGTCGAGAAACGTCGAGAGCTGATAAAGAACAATCGCTTATGCTACAACTGCTTATCAACGTTGCATAGTGTCTATGATTGCAAATCAAAATATACGTGCAGGCTATGCAGACGACGTCATCATACACTCCTTCATGAGACGACCTTAACTCAACCTGCGGCCACCACATCACACGAATCAACATCAGCTAAATCCGATAATGCTACAGAGTGCAACCAACTGAGTATTG
Organism: Diogma glabrata; assembly: GCA_963693315.1. Lineage (NCBI taxonomy): Eukaryota > Metazoa > Arthropoda > Insecta > Diptera > Cylindrotomidae > Diogma > Diogma glabrata. Next base: position 317,001,225 of record OY856186.1, read on the forward strand.
CTAGTAATTCAGTTTCAATATCACATTTAAAGTTACAAGCAATACTCCCGACTGCAATCATCCACGTTCCAGACCGTAATGGGAAGCTAACAAAATGCAGAGCCCTGTTGGACTCTGGCTCTCAAGCATCATTTATTACAGAAAAGTGCATACAAAACCTCAATTTGAAACGTCAAAATGCACGACTATCAATAAGTGGCTTAAGTACAAGGGGAATTACTACAAGAGGACTTTCGAGTATAACAGTATCATCAACATATTCGGATGAGAATTTGTTCCTGAACGTTTTGATCGTTGAGCAAATCAATTCCGCACTACCTTCAACAAAAATTGATCGATCAGCATTACCAGATTTTACAGCGTTCAACTTGGCAGATCCAGCATTCTATAATCCAGATGAAGTAGATCTTTTAATCGGTGCTGATCAGTTTTTCAACATTCTACGACCTGGTCAACAGTCCTACGAGTGTGGTCTTGTGCTACAAAACACACTGTTTGGTTGGGTTGTATCCGGTACATCAGGTGCACCACAGTGTTCTATCAACAATCATCATATTCAACTATCCGAGGCAGAATTCAACATAGATGAAACACTAAAAAGATTTTGGGAACTGGAATCTCTACCACAACCTCAGCCGCTGTTTTCTGATGAAGAAAAGTTTTGCGAGGAGCATTTCATATCAACAGTCCAGCTAAGCGAAACTGGACAATACATAGTCCAACTACCAATCGACACCAAGAAACCACTGGGAAATTCGATGCCAGCAGCTATTAAACGACTCCATGCCATGGAAAGAAAATTTAATAAAAATCCAAGTTTCTTTCAGGTATATAGCGAGTTTATGAAGGAATATGAAGAACTGAACCACATGAAGATGATCAAAGATGTTCATTCAAACGAATATTTCCTACCACATCATGCAGTGATAAAAGAAGACAGCACAACGACCAAGCTCCGTGTAGTGTTTGATGGTTCATCAAAGGCATCAAACGGTATTTCACTGAATGATGTTTTAAAAGTGGGTCCAGTGTGTCAACGCGATTTGTTCACAATTCTCATCAACTTTAGATGGCATCGAATTGCAATATCAGCAGATATTGAGAAGATGTATCGCCAAATTTTGATCGATGAACAACATCAACCGTATCAGTCCATACTATGGCGTGAAGAGGAGCATCAACCTATGAGAAAATACCAGCTGCAAACTGTTACGTATGGCACATCATCTGCACCATTTTTGGCTACCAGGGTCTTAAAACATCTGGCTACAAGAAATATAGCATCATATCCAGAAGCATCACAAGCCATATTAGATGATTTCTATGTTGACGACTTGTTAACAGGGGCAACCGACGTTGATGCTGCATTACAACTAAAATCAAGCATAGCTAAAATTTTATCATCAGCCAACTTCAATCTACGGAAGTGGGCTTCAAACTCAAAGGAATTAGCAGATGAGATACACGCAGATTCATCTAATTCCACAGTAGCAGTGACCGAACTTGACAAAACTATGGGTGTCAAGGTTCTTGGTCTAAACTGGCATCACCAGGAAGACAACTTTAAATTTAAAGTATCGCAGATGAGGGAGGAGCAGGTTACAACTAAACGAAGTCTTTTATCAGATGCATCAAAGGTTTTCGACCCATTGGGCTGGCTTAGCCCATGTACAATTAATGCCAAGATTATGTTCCAGCAATTGTGGCTCCAAAAACTTTCATGGGATGATCCAATACCAGCTGAACTACAAAATAAATGGAACTCGTTTAAAAACAATTTATATTTTATTACAGATATAAATATTCCTAGGTGGTTACACACTACCAACACTAAAGTACAACTCCATGGATTCAGCGACGCATCAGAGCTAGCCTATGCTGCAGCAGTGTATCTACGGGTGCAAACCATTGAAGAAGATGTACAAGTCCATCTTGTCACTGCCAAAACAAAAGTAGCGCCGATCAAACAAATATCACTTCCAAGGCTTGAACTGAATGCCGCTCATCTTCTAGTAAGATTGATCCGGTCCGTTGAAGAAGCTCTGAAAATTAAAAATTATGAAACATTTTGTTGGACGGATTCAACCATTGTACTATCCTGGCTTTCTTCACATCCGAGAAAATGGACGACATTTGTGGCAAACCGGGTAGCAGAAATTATCGAAGTCATACCGAGACGAAATTGGCATCATATCTCATCCACTTGCAATCCAGCTGATTGTGCCAGCAGAGGTGTAACACCACAGCAGCTCCGAGATCATCATCTTTGGTGGAACGGACCATCATGGCTCCGTCAAGAACAATTCAACTGGCCCTGCAATGAGAATTATATACTAGACGATATTCCAGAACAGCGAAAAATAAAAATTCCTAATCAAGTCAATATATATCATGCCAAAATAGATGAAGAAAATGTCATCCGAAGACTATTTGAGCAAGTATCATCATTTATTAAAATCTTAAGAGTACTTGTTCGATGTAAGCATTATCTTCAGCGAAAATATAATGCACCAATCACAGCTGCAGATCTTCAAGATGCAACAAACCTTTGTATTAGATGGGCACAACATGAAATGTTTTTCGACGAGTTACAACGTCTTCATCAAAAATTGTCTATCAACAAAAAAAGCAAGTTATTAAAACTAACACCGTTTTTAGACAACCATGGTATACTTCGGGTAGGCGGCCGAATTCAAAACTCTCTGCATGAATTCAATACAAAACACCCTATCATACTGTCAAAAGAACATCCGTTCGCTATAAAACTGGCTGACTATTTACATCAGAAGCATTTACATCCTACAAAAAGTTTAATGATGTCAATAATACGACAAGGGTATTGGATTTTTGGAAGTCGTGATCTAATTAAAAAATCCATTAACAAATGTGTCACGTGTACACGTTACAAACGTCAATCAACCGTTCAACAAATGGGAAATCTACCTACAGCACGTGTGACTCCAAGCAGACCATTTCAACGAGTAGGTGTGGATTATGCAGGTCCAATTACTGTGCGAATCAACAAGGGAAGAGGCAGTAGAACTACTAAAGGATACATCGCAATATTTGTATGTTTCGCAATTAAGGCTATTCACATCGAGTTAGTCAGTGACCTTACCACTGATGCATTTATAGCTGCCCTCAGACGATTTGCATCACGACGTGGTTGTCCCAGTGACATCTACAGTGATAACGGCACAAACTTTATTGGGACAAACAGAAAGCTGAAAGAACTACACAGTATTTATTTAGAAGAAGTCGATAGATCAAACATAGATGCTTTTCTGGCTGAACAAGGCATTCAATGGCATTTCATACCACCATCATCACCTAACTTTGGCGGCCTGTGGGAAGCAGGTGTAAAATCAGCAAAAGCACATTTAAAGAGAGTCATCGGGGAATCCAGTATGACTTTTGAAGAATATAACACTCTCCTCATACAAATTGAGGGACTCCTGAACTCACGTCCATTGCTACCGATGCATCCAGATGACACAGATGATTTCAATATTTTAACACCTGCTCATTTTTTAATCGGAGAAACCATCACTACTATTCCAGCACCATTCCTAACTGAAGAACATCAATCTACATTATCAAAATGGAATCTCATTCAAACCATGTACAAGGGATTCTGGAACAAATGGCATCACGATTACATCACAAGTCTACAACAACGTCCAAAATGGCAACAACCACAGAATAACTGGCAAATTGGGGACTTGGTTCTACTAAGAGACTCAAACATTCCACCAGCAGCCTGGCCAAGGGGACGAATCACCGCAGTTCATCCAGGACGGGACAACTTAGTCAGAGTAGCAACCGTGAAGACATCCACCTCTGAAATCAAGAGACCGATATCAAAACTTGGCAAGTTATTTAACATTTAATATAGATATAAGGTAGTTAAAAATTGTTTAGAAACATTTATTAACGGGGGGAGTATGTTTATAATCAAACACTACTTACAGTCATATTTTAGAATCAAGTATTTTTTGACTTATATAAAATCCATTTCAAACTCCTTTTCCTAAAAATAGATAACCAAATATATAAAAACATTATATTTTATTAATAAGACCACTTATCTGAATTATGTTATCCATCTTTTTAATTTTATCAAAATTAATTTGCATAAAGCAAAATAAACCGTCAAAACTTAAACTTCAAAACATTAATGTCAAAACAAATAAATCTATAATTATACCATTTGCTGCAATCAATTTTTGTATTATGGATATTTTTTCTGTAAACATAGAAACAAAATGTACTAGAGTTTTTTTATTAGGATATAATAATAAGTCTTACATTTGTGTTAACGTATAATAAAAATTAATCTTTGTATGTAGTTGTTAAAAATTTAGTATATAAGTCAGATAATTTTGTATAAAATTCATTACAAATTGTGATTTAATAGTGAAATAACCAATAAAAGAAAATTAAAAGTTTTAAATAAACAGTTTTATTAAATTAAATCTAATTATTTTCTAGAAAACTATTTTCGAACAGGAAAATAGTTACAACAAGCTTTCTCTACAACAACCAAGAGATAGCTAATCTGGGCAGAGCAGCTAAGTGCAGTCACCGATTCTCATCTGATCAACGAAGTTAAGCAGCATTGAACGGGGTTAGCACTTCGATTGGTGACCGCTTGGGAACACGACTTGGTGTTGTGTTTTTTTCAAGCTTTCTCTAATTCTTCATCTCAAGAGATAGCTACCTGGGCAGAACAATTCATTGGTCCTTCGAGCCGGATATTATCAACCAGCAACCCGGATATTTATCATCCACCAGGATATTTATCAACTATCAACCAGAGTTACTTTCAACCAGCATATACTCGTTTAAGCATATACATGTTTAAATAGTTTATAATTATATACAATGTCGAAAACAATAGTATTATTTTATTAAATATAAATTTGAATGCTTTGCATATTATTGCTAAAGGCTACCAGTTAAATTAGAATATTATTGCGTTTATGATTATTTCACAATTTATCATATTATAGTTATAGCACGGAATTTAAATGCCAGCTACGATGTAGAACATCAAGAGGCAGACAATCAAAATAAGGATTTGTCAGACAACAAAACAACAATTTTAATTAATTAAATTTCACCACTGGAAACATTAGAAGTACGTTTATCTGATAGTTCTCAAGAATTTTTTCTAATTTCTATTTCTCGTTTTATAACGAATTGAAGAATTTTATCTTATTACAATGTAAAGGTATAACAAAATCGTATGAAATTAAAAGCATTTTAACGAATATTGAAAGAATAAAAATATATGTAAAATTTGTACATATGAAAAAGAAGGTACATATTACATGCCATTTGAAAGTGGTCGGGCGGCTAGAGGAAAATACCTTCAAAAACTACAGGTCACATTTAGCCTATGTAGGTTTGATCAAACTTTGTACAAAGCCAAACGCATAAAACATGGTGAAAATAATAGTAATACGGCTTTAGCCGATTTAGGTGATAAACTTTTTTAATAAATTATACATATTTTAATATTGATTTGTATATTGTTTAGACAGTGAAATTGATATAAATTGGCCTATGCAAAAGGCATATTTTGAAGAGTTAAAAACTGAAAACTGGCATATGGACGGGGGATGAGTTTCTAAAACGGTGGACAAATAAACGTTTTCTCTGCGTTTGGAGCTCCTTAAATCTAATATATCAACGGCTGGTTTCTTTAAATCTTTTCCATCTTTACAAGAAAGTGATAGTTATAATTTGGTAATAGTTATAGTTATAATAGTTATATTGTGGTTCGTTATTGAATTATTCCATTATTATTCTTAGATGACTAAGATGATATCCGACGTAGAGAAGATGCCGAAAGTGCTAAAACTTGGTACTTCATACAAAAATATGTTTTTAAAATTAGTACTGATTATGATGAGGAGGATCAAAGTATAGAAACATTGGTTAATGATATGAAGAGCACACAGTGATAAAAGGTTTTATAAACCAAAGTTCCACAGCTTCGTGCCTAAATTTTTTAATTTAAATTTTACTTAATTAATGTGAGATTCTTAGTTAATGTAACGAATGTAACGAATTTTTTTAAATTATATTTTATAATTTAAATTTTTATAAATTCAGGGACTACCTAATTTAGGCTTATGTATCCATAATTTTTTTTAAATATGTAGTTTTTATTAACTGAACATTTATAAAAATTTAATTTACTTAAAAGCTTATTACTGCCATTTAATTATTGTTTGCCATTTTTTTTACATTGAGATTTGGAAGGGTTTTTTTAAATTATTGTGCAAATTTTTTTAATTTAAAAAAAAACTATGTTATTTTGTAATGCCACTTTCCAACCTCCACTGTATTGGGCCAACCAAAACTATTTTCTTAAACTGAGAAAAACAAGCTCTTATAATGCATATACCATACTTAGGGCCAGATAACTCTTTTCTTAAATGATTTGCGTAATGAAATTTTACTTGTCAGGATATATTACTTGTCAAAATAAATAAATTTTACTTGTCAAAATAATATACTTGTGACGATGAATGTTTTCTTAATTCAAGTTTAGTGAAGTAAAGAAGGCATTGATTCTACCATTACTGTATTGAGCCAACCAAAACTTTATACTTAATATGAGCCAAACAAGTTTGTATCGTGCATATACGTTACTTGGGGACATTCAACTCTTTTTGAAATGATTGGGTTAATGCAATTTTACTTGTCAGCATCCAAATATTATACTTGTGATGATAAAGGTTTTCTTAATTCATTTTCCTAGTTACATTTTAAGTTTACTAAGCACAAGATTGTATTAATTAACGCAACCAAAATCCACAACCAAAGTTGTATTCTCTAAAAATATACTTGGATTAAGTAAATTTTTTTTCTCAGTGTATGCATTACTATATGCTCATTACTATATTCAATTATAATTATTAATAGCACTATTAATCATCTGCTTTCCTACCTATGTGCTAAGGATTAGTCATCGTCACCTTTATGCTGATCATTTTTGTCGTGAGTTAACGAGTTTTAGATTGTTGGTCATGAGCGATTTACCACTTGGATGATTCTTTAAATTTCATCTTTGGGTTGGAGTTGATGTGCCAACCATTATTATCATCAAAATATACAGTCCACCTTTTCATCGACGCCGCATGTAATTCATCATCCTTACTTATTGAAATATTTTATAGCAAGTTTCTCTTTCACCCCTTCAAGTTGTGTGGGAGATTATGCATCGGTGCTGCTACATGGCTGGTGTTATATATACATATATGTACTTTGTATTAATGATTTCTATTTTTTCTGTGCAAATTCATGGTACGTTTGATTTGGAGACGCCGCCATAACGTTCCGCCTACAATATCATATGTGCTTACCTGCCTGTTGGAAAGAGAAAATTCGTCATCAGCACCAATATTATTACATTCTATAAATTTCGAACATTGATGGCAACCTCTCAACCATTGGCATCATGAATTCAACTTTGTAGACTTCGACATTACTTCATCATCAAATATTATTATTGCTATGTACTTCAAGTTTTGGTAGCAACATCCAGTATTATATTATTCTTCGAAGCCGTTACTATTTGTGCTGCTACCTTCGACCTTTGAAAGCAGACTTCAACATTATTACATCAATCATCGAAATTATTAGTTTCTATGCTATACTTCAACTTTGATAGCAAAATTCAATATTATAGTTATTCAACGAAAGTTATTATTTTCAATCATCGAAGCCGTTATTATTGAAAGCAGACTTCAACATTATTCTATCATCAAATATTTTATTGCTATGTGCTTCAATTCTCGATAGCAAAGTTCAGTATTATTTTCAATCATCAAGCCATTATTATTTGTGCTGCTATCTTCGACCTTTGAAAGCAGACTTCAACAGTATATCATCATCAATATTATTATTGCTATGTACTTCAAATTTTGATAGCATCATTCAGTACTATATCATTTATCGAAGCTACTATCATTGTGCTGCTATCTTCGACCTTTGAAAGCAGACTTCACCAGTATTACATCATCATCAAATATTGTTATTTTTGTTATTTGCTTTACATTTTGATAGCGAATTTCTCATTTTGTTAATATTCACATTTGTTATTGGTGCATTGTATCATCGTTATAAATACTAATAAATATTCGTCACTGCTGCATCATTCAACATTAGTACTTATCAACATCAATCATAGACGTGAAGTTGATGCATTGTAACGTCGGCTATATTCTCATAAATCATATTAAAACCAATTTCTATTCTTTTTCCATTCAATCAAAATATATTTCCATCATTCCATTTCATTTTTGCAATATTAACAACTTAAAAAAAAAACTCAAATAATCATAACGACCAAATCAGTTTCAAATATAACAATAAAAATAAAAGTCAACTGAGTTATTTGTTTTAACGAACATATTTTTGTTGCTCAAGTTGCTTCATTTTGTTTTGCTGAATATTAAGATGTCAAAAAAATCACATTTTTTGATTTGGATTTCATTCCATTTTTGTTTTTTCAATAAAAATGAACTTGATGTTTATCTTTGAAACAAAAATATTAAAAAGTTTTTAAAGTTTTATTTCAAATATAAAGAAATATTATAATGATAATAATAAATACCAAAAAAAACATAATGAAAATTAATGGTTTATATTTTCCTTAATTTGAGAGAAAATATGTTGTGTTAGTCAATCGCTAAAGGAATAGAAAGAGAAACTTAAAGGTAAACTAATTGCATTGTTAACTAATGTCCAGTTTCGCAGTTGTTTTTATGTAACACAATTATATATATATAAATATATATCGTTGTGGGCCATCCGCCATTACAACAAATTTGTGATCACGAAAGTTACAGTGAAACAAATAACTATATGGAAATTCAATAACAATACATTGGAATGGATATTTATGGATGGATTTTAAATGAAGAAGGAACATATTAATAATAACAACCAGTATATGAATTCAGAGCTTCGTGATTGGGGAAATGTAAAAGGTATTTGTGGCTGAAAGATCAAAAAGAATATTGCATGAAATACATTATCGCTGAAGTTTTCCTGTTGAATGGGGCAGAATAACAACATATATTCTGAACAATACAGAAGAGACGAGAGAGAGAAAGCTTCATCAATTCAAACAATAGTTGTAAGTTATTATTATTATTTCTATTATTCATACTTTAATTCTTTTTATTGGTATTTTGCTGAGTGGTTATGTAAATCTTTGAATTTTTTTAAACTAATAATAAGAGACTTCCCAAAGTCTGGATCCGGCAGGGGACGATCCATTTATCCCGGATAATTCATTTTTCTACGTAATGGTTTTTTTTAATAATCTTATCTTGTTTTGAATAAAATAAAGTACAAGCCATATACAGTGGCAACAATACAACAGCATTAACCAAATAACTATTCAGTCCACTAATACTTCAAGTACATCAGCGTCAGGGATAATACGCACATTTATCGCATTGGATCACTTCAGCCGATTTGTGCTGACAAAGCCTCTTCGACAAGCAACAGTTGCAATTAATAACTCAATCAGTGCACACATTTATTTGTAATTGATTTTGTATAAAATTTTCTAATAGAAAAAGAAAAATAATAATAATAATAAAAAATAACGATATTAATAAAAGTGGCACAAAAAAATTGGATTCACTCATCTTGAGATATAATAATTTTTTGCAAATTTATAAAATAAAAAATCTGGTTTAATCCCTCACTTTCTAAATAAAAGCTGGTCATGATGGGATCGTCCAGGAGAACAAGACTGAATTCCCAAGATAACAAAATCGCCTATAAACTGGATTCATTTGCAGCTGAAATGCGAGCTTCCATAAATGAAATTAATACCAAACTTGAAGGTTTTAGTCTAATTAAGGCTTCCATAACAGAAGTTAAGGAAACTATTTTAACTATCCAAACTGATATTAAATGACAATAAAACAAACATACTCGCAAATTCCGATAATCTTAAAGTAATCTGTGAAGATGTCAATGATCTTAAAGCAAAAATTAATGAATAAGAAATTAAATTCAATGCCATTGAACATGAAAAACGTAAATGTAACGTTATAATATCTAATTTACCTGTTTACAATAATGTACCGGACTCTACAATTATTGAACGTATTGGAAATTATCTAGAATTGGATTTTCATAACCAAATAAAGGATATTCAACGCTTTCAAGATTTACGAAAATCTGGCAAGCCATCTTTATTAATCCGATTTAATAATCCCGGTATTAAAAACTCGCTCATATCAAAAGTGTTTACTAGTAATGCTCAAAAGATTACGCTTGCTAAATTGAATTTATCTGAACTAGATGAACAAATATATATTAACGAACATATTGATGTTCGACCACCAGAGAACTTTTGTATTTTGCAAGAAAGCTTCAAAAGATGGATAAACAGTTTTTTCTGTCTGTATAAACAGTTTTGATAAACAGTAGTAGGATAAACAGTTCTGATAAACAGTTTTTTCTGTCTTTTAGGATGAAATATTTAATTTCTTTTGAAATGTTATGCTAAATATAGTAGTAAGATAAGAGATTCTGAAGACCAGTTTCGTTTGGTGGAAGTTAATACTATTCTAGAATCTTTCGTTTAAAGTCCGGTGAAAACAAATTGTGTACCAATTCAAAAAACCAAAACCACAATAACCTCTACGCGAGCTTTTAAAGAGTTACTGTAATGGGCAAGATTTACGTAATCAGATGTACTGCCATTATCCATCTTATTTACCTATAGTAACGTACTATAGCATACCTCGAAAATGTAAATGTACGTTTTCAAATGCTTTTACAAAACTAAGTATTTTATAATGATTTGTTAGTTTTGTGTTGTCGAACTTTTCGATTATTTTGGATAAACAAGTGATAGTAATGTTTAATTAAGAATAAATAAATAAGAAATAAATGGGAACCTAATTTGGTTAAATGTTAAAATTGGCGAGTAATTAAGCCTAGTTAAAAATGCGAGTTAAGTTCAGCACAAATGTGAAAACTGCAATAAAATTTAGTAAAAGGAATGTGTACCTAAAATTGAGTTAGGTGTTACGATTGAGAAAATTAAATATGTACATTAATTGTAAAAAAAACTATTCACCCAAGTCAAAAAAAATAAAGTATGGAGTCAATTTGATAAGTTTATTTTTTATTTGGAAAATGGATACGCGATACAATTCTGGAAGAACAAAACAATAACTAAGACATCATCAGAATATCATCATCAACAAGGAGATTTGTTTATTTTATATTATTATTTTACTTTGTATGAATTTAACGATAGTTGTTATGTAGACTGGAGAACGATGAAGTAGTTCTGTAAAGTTCCCTGATTCCTAGATTCTCTGCTTTCTTATATATCACAAATTTGCATTTCACGCGACTTTCGTAACAAATTTTTACCCTACTTAATTCATAGTCATCCGTTAATATAATTTTCCGCTACACAAATTTACTCTTCTCATCTAAATAATTTTACCATACTGAATCTCAAACACGATTTCACCATATTAACTCAATTTAAATTCTCCATGGACTCAAACCATAACTGCTAACTGCTCTAGTGGTATTCAAACCTCAAATAGCTGTGCATATTTATCAATTCGTTTTGCTATCCTTAAGACTATATTCGTCAATCAGTATAGAAATTAACCTAAAACCGATATATTTATTATTATCGGTTCTTCTTTCCGCTATATATATAATTCTTATCCGCGAGAATCGCTACTGTAACTCAATTGTAGTTTGCACTTGTTGTAATACGTGAGTGTCAGATTCTCTTAATATGATGGAGTTCCAAGTAACTGGTTAAGTCTAGACTTGGTTTTTGGTAAAACTACTGAATTTTAATTATAAATATTAGGATCACGTTGTCAGATATGGTTTAATGTAAGAACACCTCCTATTGATTTGGCCAATTACAAAACTCACTGTAAAACTATCATATATTCGGTTGTTCATTATCCTTAATCTATACTCATGTTAATAATATGAATATTTCATCCCGAATGTTTTGTAAATGATGTCTCTATTTGAAATATTTTCACATTTCTATTACAACTCAATAACCAGTATTTCTTATTAACGAATTTTAAATGTAAATTCTCCAAAAAAAAACTTCCGTATCGATTCTCCTATTTGCTAGAACAATCGTGCAATCCATCTCTTATTATTATGATTCCAATGTGAATCTGACTCGATTAATAGTTGTCAATATCAACGAACGTGATTTTGTGAATTGATTTTTGCTGATGAAAGTTGGATGTTGTTTGTTTTTTTTGACGTTTATACGCATGAATAATTGAAGAAATTCTTGTGTTAGTATTTTTTATTCCACCAAAGTGATAATTATTTAATTGTTTCGTGTCAGAAATCTCAGCGTTTTATGTCTGGATATGTATGAATACGTCTGGAAATAGAAGAAAAACAAATATCGAATGGCGGAAGAATTACCGGGGAGACATTTGCCACGTAAGTTGATTGTCCATGTTTTTTTATCAGGTCAAGCAACTATAACCAATTATGCGATAACAAAATAGTTAATTTCGTTTCCTTAATACCAAAAATAAAAGAAAAGAAAAACCAGCTACAAGTAACCGATGAACATTTTTTATATGTGATGAACCTAAGTTCTTCCTATTTTGCAAATAAGAAATCAAACAAAAGCCGAGAAGATATAAACAAGAATTTTCTCAATAGATATAGGTAGTTTAAATTTTTTTGTGTGAAGCATGAACAGTTAGAACCTTTTGTCCTCGCTAATTTAACATCTGTGATACAATCCTTTTGATTGCTTTAGAACTCTGTGATATACTTTTAAGTGCTTAACATTATCTAACATTACCAAAGAAAATCAAAACCGAGAACATATAAACAAAAATTTTCTCATTATACCTAGTTAGATTAAATTTTTTTTTGTGTGAAGCATGAACCGTTAGAACCTTTTGTTCTCGCTAATTCAAAATCTGTGATACAATTCTTTTTGATTGCTTTAGAACTCTGTGATGTATATTTACGTGTTTAACATTATCTAAAATTAAGAAAACAAAAAGAAAAAGAAGAAAATCAAATAAGTTATATGTGTGGTTATGTACTAGTTTAATTAATTTAATTTTTGTGTTTGTCAGTAATCTTGATAATAAAGAACAATGTTCAGATTAACGGTTGATTTTTTTTATCGTATCATTTAAACGGTGTTAAAACAAACCAGTAAAGAAAACCACTAAATCATTGTATGCTTCTCATATACGGGGTTATTTCGGGCGATTTCGGTATATCCAGAAGCGACGTGAGTGTAGCAGATTGTACCGGGAAAGTCTTGTTTCTGGTACTGGAAATTATTCAACGCCTATCGAAGGTTGCCTGAATCATTGCTAACAAGGCTATTATAGTTTAATACTGTTCCGGTTTACTGTTTTATGAAGTCGTAGTTACACCGCTGAATTATTTTATACATGGGAGCTAACAGTTTTGCTCATGTAAATGGATATTATTAACGTTATTCATTCAACTTCAACAATTCCTGCATTGGTTTTAACAGCATTAAATATTTAAGTCAATATCGCTATCAACACTCCATCACATTCCAAAATTCCCTCCATTGAATTTAGCCGAAACAAAAATATATGATTTACCATTCATATGTGGATATGAGTCGATAATTCTACCAATCGGTCTGCATCCGATATTTGGACTTAATAACTCACGATATTTGGACTTAATAGCCGGGGTTGATGGTTTTTATGTGGAGTCGAGCAGCGGAAATATGATGTAGGCGTCTTTAGGGTGACAAGGAGTCGACGTTCTGAACAAACCAATGATGAGTGTCCTTTTATTTTTATGGTTAATTAGAGGTATGAATGAGCATGGATGTGTGTATGTGTGAGGGCTTGAATAAGTGTGAATTCATGTGGGGCGTGTTTGGGCTGCACTATCTGATTACAATGGAATTAATTATTACTAAGTACACATCTTTTTTCTCTAATTTTCTAACCTAAGAATTTTTTTTGTTTCCAATGATCTTTTTTTTTCAATACATATATGAATATTTTTTCCTATGCAATGTTCACTCAACTTGTGTTTCGCAGTGTTCCAGTTCGGTAACAGGAAAACAAATTCATCATTTAAAATGTATCCTAATTTTTATTCATCATCATTATTATGCTCCAAGGATCGTTTCATTGATGGTGGGTGTCAGGTTTGGCTTATGATAAGAACCCAAAGTGTTCAATAATCCAGGTTTCTCCTCTAATCGATGGTATAATTAACGCTTGAAATATTTGAGTGAATAAACAATTTTGCATAGTTCAAACAATTTATTTAAATCTGGAAACAAAATCAAATCGGTAACTAACACAAATAAAGGGATTTTATGGCATATAGATATGTATTTTGTATCCAAGCTAAACAAGATAACAAAAGTCAACCCTTCATGATATTATTGAAACGGAAAAAGATGAATTGTCTAAGAATCTTTACAACAATCTCATAGATACACTCATTGTTATAGTTTGTATAATTCAACTTTTTTATGGTTTGTAAAAGTTTTTTTTCTGTATATGTATATTATGTATATATATGACAAAAAAAATAATTTAAATTTTATTTTATCTTAAATAACTGGTCATCGATGTTATATATCGTCGCTTTAATAATGAAACAACGTATGCTATTTATACGTTGTTTTTACATAATAGGTGCGCTGCATTCCCCATAAGGGTATCTTTGAATTGGCGTTTTTACATTTTCGAATTATTTTATGACTGGGGGTAAGAATTAAAGAATTATAAATTAAGGTCCATGCAAATGCATGCGCACATCAAACTTTAAACTCAAATATCTCGAAACTATACTTTTGCGTATACGTCATTTCATTATTAAAGCGACGATATATATATAAAAAAAGTAATTCTTTAAAGTATAATAAAGAAAAAGAAAATCAGGAATATGCTTAATTACGGAATTTATATATGACTTATGAGGCACCGAAGAGTAATTAACCCAAGGTTCTTTTGATGTTGTCCACTGATATTGGATCGTTTCAAATATGTATGAATGTGGGCTTGGGTGTATATACGGGCGATAGTGTGAATGTGTGGGAGGGTGCGAGCGAGTATGAGGTGTGAGAATGTGAGAGTATGTGATTGAATGTGGGGTTGAACGTGCTGATCGCCGTTCTTTCGCCAAAGGGGTTGTCAGAGTCTCATTATTTCACTTAGCCTTTTCCTCATTTCCGAGTAAATAATGTAATTCGCGTACTTTTTCGTATTTGTGCTGGAGTGGCAGGATATAACAACTCGATCCCACTGCTGTCGCTAGCCCGGAGCATATAAATAACCCAAACAGTTACGCGACCTGCTATGCCGTTTCGTTGATTTCCAACGAACTAGGTCTCCATTACATAGTGTTGCCATAAGCTGCTAAAATAATTATAATTTGGGAAGGGTTGTGGTAGGACAGGGCAACCTTCTCACGAAACCTGGGTGGTGATGTAGGCACGCGTTGTTTTAGTTTATGTTAAAATTTCTTTTACTGAGGTTGGTCAATAGAACCTTCGCTCTATGAGCTAGCAGGGTTATAGGCGTGCACGATTAACTGCAGGTAGACCTGCACGGTCTACCAGATAAACCTCCTATTACAATACACGTTGCATATCGTCACCACACTCAGAGAAAACCATATTCTTATATAATGAATAACGGTGGAATAATATCCTAGGATTAACATTAAATTATGCGTATTCCAATTAATCATATATAATCCAATAAATTATTGATTTAATGTTAACTTGTATAAAACATACAAAATTTGGATTGTTTGGTGCATACAAAAAGATTCCTTTTTATGCATAAATCATGTATTTTATTAACAATTTTCTTAAAACTAACTTTTGTACATTATTTTTTATCTTGCATAACTAGGATTTAAACATTCCTATTAAATAATATACTATGTTAGGTCTATGAATAATGTATTTTCACGCAAAACCATTTACAGTTAGTCAAGTCAATTTATGCAATTTGTTAACGATGCATATTTAGGAATAATTGATAAATAAAGTAAGTATAGATTATGTAATAAGATGTATAATTTGTTCCTAATATGCTTGAAACACAAGAGATTTATACTGTTATTTATTTTGTTTGTTGTTAGATTCATATTTTGTATTCAGTTGCAGTGTAGATATTAAATAAGTAATATCAGTGAATAAATAAATAAAATCAGTGAATAAATAAATAAATATCAGTGAATAAATAAAAAATATCAGTGAATAATTAAATAAAAAATACAGTTCATATAATAATTACATTTTTTTAAACTGAAAAATCTATAGTTTCTCAATATGGAAAATTGCGAGATTGTAGAAACTATAGATATAAATTCTGCAATTTTTGTTGATTTAGGCTTACAGAGTCTTCTTAGGGAGTGGGGACTGGAACCAATTTTGCCAAGATTATTAGGTACCGAACATGCAAATCCATATTCTGTGGAACTTCTCAATTCCTTTTTTTAAGCTTTAAATATTGATATTGATTGTTTGCCATATGAGCCGTTCACTGCACAACACGATTAACTCCATAAAACAAAATGTTGAGAAAATTGAGTTTTTTCAAAGGTCAAATAAATTTCGATATTTAGTAGTGTTAATCTTTATCATTCAGGAATGTTATTATAAACAGAATTTATTTAATTTTGGTTACTAAGTATATCAATTAGCTATTATAGTAGTAATTTAATTAGTATAATAGATATTATTAGTTTTTAATGTCAGGTTTTTAATAGTCATTTTTTAATGGTCAGACATATTTTGACTTTTAATGGTGTTTATCTTAATTATTCAGGAAAGTTGTTTTTAACATGGAAAGTTATGACTATAGCAAGTATTCTGACATTTAAATATAAAATTTTCCAAAAAGTGGAGTTAGTCGGTCTGTGCAGTGAACGGCACATATTTAACAGAAACAGATGTAAACGAGATTTTCAAAACCGACCCTGGAAATCGTGCAAAATTTCGTGCTCAGCTCGATGAATGGAAGAAGAAAAAAGTATAGTAACCAAGTTTATTATTATATATAGCAATAGCTAATATAAATCTTTAATCATTTTGTTATAGGCCATTATTTATGAAGCAAATTTAAGCGATCATACTATAGTATCAACCTCTAGCTTAATTTCATGGGTTGACACAGAAAATTATAAAACATGTTCCTTATCATCCAGTTTTAATTTCGTAAATCAATTTCATATATATGTGTTATACTTAACAGTTAATCAAAAATTTGTTTTTTCTATTTATCTAAGGATTTAACTAAATTTTTTGACGCATTCAAAGTTTGTATGATACAAACAAACCTCGTGGTTTTACGCCCGAGTGTAGAGATTTGTTGTGTACATTTATAGTACATGAGTTTGTCGACAAAAACCATGCCATGACTGTCAACATTTTTCGAGATGTAACCCAACAAATTAAAATTATGTTTCCAGAAGAAAACTCTGTAAGTACAATATACACAAAATTAGACGTTCATTTTTAAGTTATTGTAATTTCAATGTTATTTAACTACTGAAAATAATACATTTTTTTGTACGTTACACTTTTAATCAACGGTTATTTTAGGATTACTATTTCAAGCAACAGAAAAACCCAACGGGCAAACTATATAATAAATATCGGGTTATATCGAAGCAATTAAAGAAAAGTGGTTATTTCAGTGATATCAAAAGGCGGCGAGATAAGCAAGAAATTTCTAATTCAGGTATAAACACTTTGAAAATAAGTTTTTTTATTATGTTATCCCATCACTGTTTACTTAATTATTGTATATTTTATAACATTTTACCATCTATACTTGCATTTAATTTCTTGTTTCTATAGAATCCAACAATAACTACGGGAAAGACACAATTGAGAATAACGAAGAAAACACATCATCGAATACGGAAATTAAAGATTGGTTGAAAGTTCATTGCATTCCATGGGATATTATCGAAAGTAAATGGGCCGACAGTTGGAATAATAGAAAACGAGATCACCAAAATCTAAAAAATACAAATTTAATCGTTATCGAATGGCCTCTATATACAAACACAAATGGCTTTTGATTGGTTCGTATATAAACTAGAAATTTATTTTTACTTGGTGTAAAAAGTGTACATTTCGCTAGCCTTTTCAATGGTGGTTTAAAAAGTGATACTTAAAGTATTTGCAGTGGGATATATTACTATATTTAAAGAAATGAGTAAGAGCTAGGCCAACAGTATTTTATCCGACAAAAACTTACCGAGTTATATATTAGTCCAGTAACTTTGTCGCCTAAGAGAATGGGGTAGTATGCGTCAAATCCGGTAGTTCGGATTTTTTGCTGAGTTGTTTATGATGTTGGCCTAATGAATAATCCAAGTTTGTGACCTCGAGCGCCGAACGCAACTTCGTAAAAAATCGAAAAAACCGCGAAAAATCGTTATTTTTTCAAATTATAACCCGGCGATTATAACCCTAAAAGACTAGTTTTTTCTTTAACCTTTCTTAAAACGTTTTTAAAGGAGACTAAATTTGCTACAATATGATACTAGAAGTGTCTCTGTAGACCCAATAGTTTCCGAGATTAAGCCTTTCAAAGTTTA
Organism: Diogma glabrata; assembly: GCA_963693315.1. NCBI lineage: Eukaryota > Metazoa > Arthropoda > Insecta > Diptera > Cylindrotomidae > Diogma > Diogma glabrata. The sequence goes on from OY856186.1 coordinate 317,019,870, forward strand.
TCACTTTTTTCGAGCTTCGCAATTGTTTGCAATATACCTTTGTAAAGTTTTCAACATCCCTGTTCTAATAATTGTATTAATAAATATATGTGTGTGGTGGCCGATGAGAAAAGAAGATTGTGTAACTGTACCTGATCATTTTTGTGGTTGCAGTAGCAGATATCCCAGAAGGAGACGATCCTTCCGATGTCGAAATGGAGGATGACTTGTGGGTACAAGACGCCGACGATTCATCACCATCCCCTGATGGGGATATGCCATCCAAATACGTCGATCCAGATACGGACGAACCTCAAGCGGGACCTTCCAAGAGGGCTAAATTAATTTAATTTATTGATGTTACTCAATTTCCTAACAAATACACTTTCTAACTTTTGTTGTACTTATCCTTTTTACTTCATTATTCGTAGTTTAGCTTAAACATCATCTTTCACACTTCTCATTTTCTTTTTTAACATCCCATCATAAAAGTACAGTGCTTCGATAGTATATTCAGGGTCAAAATTCATTTGGAACGAAAAAATTGCAAAAAGTTGCGAAGATCGAAAAAATGATAATCTTTGAAAAGCTTAATCTCGGAAACTATTGGGTATACAGAGACAGTTCTCCTATCATATTGTAGCAAATTTAGTCTACTTTAACGTCCTAAGAAAGATTAAGGAAAAGTCCTAGTCCTTTAGGGTTATAATCGCGAAAATGGTGAAAAATTAATGAACATTTCTTAAAAAATATCACAGATTATGTACAAAAAAACCTTTTGAGGTCCATTTGCTCTTAAACGACCAAAAAGTTTTCTTACCAAGAATTATATAGTTTTTAAATTTCATAAAAATTAAAATTAAAAAGTTTAATTTCATTAAAATACTTAAAAAAAGTATTAAACCCTTTTTTGTATTAAATTTAAAGTACCACATACAATGAAGTTAATATTATTTAAATAAATATTAAGTAAAATTAAAAACTGTGTTTTAATTAAACACATATTTGAATACATTCAGAGAAAGGAATACCTTGCACTTAAAAATATCTTTATGGATTATTCAGACAAATTGTTTGAATAAAATCGTTATAATATTAGAACTTATCATGATTAAACATGCATCTGGCTACCTTTTGTTGTGTATCATTTATTCCAAAATACTGTGAGATTACGGAACATATCATAACAAAATATGCATAACTTTTTGGTAAATTCGTTCACTAATAATGGTTAAAATTGGATTGATTATCCCGAAATATGCATTACTTCGGCTGATATTTTGCATAATTTATTCAAAAAAATTTCCTATTCTGGAACTTACCATGCTGAATTATGTATGTAGGTCTCCAACAGTGTGAACAAATTATTCAAAATGTTTTCTTATTCTGGCATCTATCATGTCAAAATATGTACATTATGCTCCGTGACTTTTGACCGAGTCATTCCTAACTGGTATAATGAATGATTACTCATATATGGATAATACATTCTTTTTATTTATAACTTATCCATGAGATAGGACAAGTTGAATTTCAACCATAATTTTTGCACTCATTATTCGCTATAGGTATCATACGTACTTCAATTTCTCTGGGTGCAGTTTCCTGTCGTTCCAGAAGAAGCAATCACAATTCACAAATCACAGGCCTCAACTATGCAACAAGTCTGTTTAGATTTTAGAAAAAAGCAGCCTGGTTTAACAGCTGCTTTAAATTGTGTTTTTGTCTATCACGTTGTGACATCGAAGGACTCTTTATTTTGGGCGATAACCATCCAAAAAAAGAAAAAACGAAAAAGAAAACAAATTTATAAAATAAATTGGATTCTTGAAAATGGAAAAAAAAATTACAATTGAGTTATTACAATTTGGCTAATAAACTAGGAAAAAGAATAGTTTATCATAATGTAAACTCATTCCAAAAACATAAGGACGATGTTTTGAATGATATTTGGTATTGGAAATCAGACATTATTATCATTACTGAGTTTAATGTAATAAATGTAGATAAGTCTGAAATACCAAACAATTTTAAGGTTTAAGCATCGTGGAAGGCAGAAATGGCGATACTGAAAACAATTGGCATATCGACTTGAGAACATTTACAATTGACGAACATTACTTTATAACTGGAGACAAATCCCCTCACACACCAACGTTGTTAACATTTCAATCGTTGTTTCACTACAAAATTTCAAAGCCAAACCAACAGACAGGCTGCATATGGCAATGGAACTGAGAACCTTTGTCCGATCCAGAACCGATATCTACAGTTAAGAGTCAGGGAAGTTTACATACATGAACTTGTATATTCAAAAAGCGCAACGTATTTCATCCTAAAAAAAAACATAATTGTAATCATAGAGAAAAAAAACTGTTTTCATTAATATTTTTAAAAATTTCACATTACTTTATTACTTTCTTCCTTCCTGTTCATATTTTTATTACCTTTTTCCTATCCTTAGTAAAGAAATTTTCCATAGTTTATTTAATTTTAGTTAAGATTTAAGAATAAAGTACAAAAAAGTTTCAGTTGCATTCGAAACATATAACGATTAACTTTCACGTGAACAGTATCTACCCGGGTAGATATCACGGTTTTTGTAATTCAATAACTTTATGAGTTTTTAACCAAACATCATGCCTGTTCAGCTATGTGACTAATTTTTAAATTCATTTCGCAAAATCTGAGAAAAAATATTTTGGATTTCCTTTTAACACTTATTTTGGATTTTTATGGTTTTTTTACGCAAGAAAACAATATCTACCGGGATAGATATTTTTTCCTTGGTTTTTATATTTTTTTTTTTTTTTTAATAAGAAGTGTTGTGTAGTAGGAATTACAAAATGTGTCACAACAACACATAGATACCTTTTAAGACGTAGGTCCCACAACAACATGCGTCTTGAGGTATAGGTGGACGCTTTTTTTAAATATTTGTGGATTGAAAGCACTCGAGACTATTGATTCGGGCAAAGCATTCCATGTGTACGATGTACGCACAAAGAAATCTCTTTGCATTCTATTACTATGACAGTGAGTAATCTCGACAGTTCGACCGCCCGCACACACCGATTGACGAGTAAAACGGGGAAAAACATATGTCTGAGGCATTATGGACCTGATTTCATCCGAGCACTGCTGGTGACGATATTTATAAAAAACAACGAGATCAGCAACAGTTCGACGATGTTGCAGGGAATCAAGACCTAATGTTAAATCTCGATCACCAACAATTCGTATAGCTCGCTTTTGAACAGAGTCCAAAAGAGCCAGGATAGTAACAGATGCAGCGCCCCAAACTTGACAACAATACTCCATACAGGGACGAATATAGGACTTATAAATGTGGAGTAATTGATGTGGAGTAAAATATTTTTTACATCTATTGAGGAGGCCGAGTTTTCTTGACGCGCTCTTTGCCATGGCCATTATATGATCGTTCCAGAGTAAGTCATTGGATATTGTGACTCCCAATAAACGAATGCTTTCACATTCGCGTATTTGGTCGTCACACATATTAATTGAAATATCGTTGGGAAACTCGGTCTTTGATCTGGAAACAATCAATAGCTGTGTTTTGGTGGAATTAAAATTGACCAAATTTTTGTCACCCCAATCGGCGACTTTTTTTAGGTCCTCGTTTACATTTATGGCAGCGTCTCTCCGGACGGGATTTATTCGTTCATGCATTTTACCCTTTGAAGATAGGGGGCGAATGACTTGTGCAGTGTACTATCATCTGCAAAACTATTTATTGGGTTACTGGTGATTTGCAACAGTTCGTTGATATAAATTAAAAATAAAGTGGGAGATAAAACTGAGCCTTGGGGTACACCAGCGTTAATTAATTTGGACTCAGAAGAAAAGCCATCTATAGATACCGAGATGTATCGGTTAGACAGAAAATTTTGAATCAACTTCACGACTGCGGGATGAAAACCGTACGCAACGAGCTTGTTGATCAAGTTGGCATGCCAAATTCGATCAAATGCTTTTGAGATGTCTAATGCGATTACGTACGTTTCACCACCTTTCTCAAGTATGCTATTCCAAATATGTGCCACATAGTTCAATAGATCGGTTGTTGATCTTTTGTTTCTAAAACCGTATTGGCTGTCAGATATCAAATGGTTGTCTTCCAAAAATTTGGATATGTGTGAATTAATATAGTGCTCGTATATTTTAGACATGACTGGGAGTAAGGCTATTGGTCTATAATTTGAAATATCACATTTCGTTCCTTTTTTTAGGACAGGCTGGACATTGGCCAACTTCCAGCAGGATGGATAAATACCAGATTTATAGGATTTAAAAAATATTTTGGTGAGGGTTGGTGCAAGTTCTTTTGAAAATGTTTTTAGAATAACAGGAGGAATTTTGTCCAGACCAGAAGCTTTGTTGTTGTTTAACCCCCTTAAAAGTTTTTCGATAATTTTGGGTTTGAAATGTAATTGTTTCATATTAACTCATTTTTACTGGTCAATGTGAAAAACAAGTAACTTTATTTTTAAATATATACTTTTATTGTATGCTTACACAAAAGTAAAATAAATACACAGTTACGTTTGTTGATATTATGATTTATGTAATATCTACCGGGGTAGATATTGTTCATATCAGTCGCTAAAAATATCCGTTCACGCGAATGTTAAGTGTTCCTACCGAGGTTACACACGATATATATGTATAATTTGTATATGTACTAATATAAACGATAATACGATTCGATAATAAACGATTAAAAATAAAACAGTGTTTTTTTTATTAATTTAAAAAAAACAGAAGGAGATAGCTCCCTCGTAAATCGAGGTCTAGAGTCAACTTCGAATATCAACATGGTCTTTCGAACCCGATATAACCAACAATGAATAAATTCAAGAAATCAATCGTACAGTGAGAAAATAAAACATTGTTTAAGTTTAAGTGAATTAATATATAATATATGTACATTGTGCAAAGTTTGAAATAAAAAAATGAAAATAAAGTGTGTTTCATAATGTTTTTGTACAGTGTTTTAAATATATAAAACTAAGTGAAACAAAGGAAAACGTTAAAATATTTAAAATAAAAAGAAAAACTACTAACTATATATTTAAATTTATTAAGTATTAAATAAATTAAAAGAAATTGAAAAAAGTGTTCAACATACGTTGCAGTCATAACGCATGATCATATCGCATGAATACATCTAATTGTAAGTCACATTTTTTTAATTGAGTAACCATTCATTTACTTATACATAAAACATAATCCTTTTGAATTAATATTTTAATTGATCGAGTCCTTTCCTGTTTTATAACACCTCTATTTCGATTAAAAAGGTCAAATATGACGGGTGAAGCTAAAGCGAAACGCATATCGTTGTTCAGCAAAGAACGTGAAAAGTTTAAATGTAATTTACAAGGTCTTAAGAGATTTATCGACAACAAAGATAATGAAAACGATTTATACCAATTAAAACTTAGAATAAATAATATAAATAAAGACTGCATAGCGTACGAAGCAGTCCAAAACGAGCTAGATAGTCTTCATGACGAGAATTCTCTGGAGTCACAGTTAGATGAAAGAGCAAAATACATGGAAGAGTACTACACGTACACGAGTAAAGCTGAAAAGTTTATTGCAAGCATTGAGACAAATGTTAGAAACAATTTCACAGAGAACCCAGCATGCCCGAATTTGTTAGCTGCTCCCTTTGAAACCCCAATAACGCCACCAGTTCCTCTAGATAATTTAAATAGATCACATATAAGAATGCCTGCCATGGTTTTACCTACTTTTAATAACAAATGCGAAGCATGGCCGAGTTTTTCAGACTCTTTTAAAGCAGCAATTCATGATAATCCATCTCTTCGGGATTCAGAGCGGTTGATCTATTTGAAGTTATGTCTATCCGGAAGAGCACTAAGTAAAATTGAGTCTCTAGTAACAACCGATAGCCATTACCTTATTGCATGGTCAATTCTAGAGAAAAGTTTTAACGATCCTATTGCTGCAGCCAATAAACGTATAAAGGCAATGTTTGAATTGACTGCCTTCGTGAAAGTTACTGACAAGTCAATTGGAGAATTACTTGATACCGCTACAATGCATTACCGTGGTTTAGAAGCGCTTAATATGCCATTTTTGGAAGCATTTCCAGTTTACGCCATTACTTCCAAACTCGATGGTCAATCGAGACTTAAATGAAAAGAACGGTGTAATGCAAACAGATTCCCTACAATGTCTGATATTTTAGACTTCTTGCATGAACAGCAAAAAGCTCTGGAAGAATTGCCAGAAACACCGGTTTCCAATTCAAATCCGAAGAACACAAAATGCTTTTACCACTACGACCGTTGAAAACCGAGTAATAATTTGTTATATCTGTGAAGACGATCATTATAGAGACAAATGTGAAAGAATTTTTAATGCAAATAGTACAGAAAGTTTTGATTTAATAAAAAATGCACAGCTCTGCATTAACTGCTTGAAAAAACACCATAGTGTTAGTACGTGCAATTCTCGAAACCTATGTAGGATATGCAATAAAAAACATCATACTGTGTGTTTAAGCCAGAAACAATTCTTCAAAAACAAGCTGCATTTTTTGATAAATATATTACTATATTACTATATTACTACTATATTACTACTTTATTACTACTTTTACTACTTTATTACTATTACTACTTTATTACTACTACTATATTACTACTTTTTGATAAATATATTACTACTATATTACTATATATTACTACGTTTCAAGTTACAGCTGAAGTATAATTAATTAAAACTCCGTTATCAACTAGACTGGGAAGTCTTGATGTATACGAGTTCCAGAAGTCAAGGCGAATTTTCATTCCGTCAATTCGACGTAATCAGGCCTTCCCGTCGTCTACATTTGGTGCAACTGATAGTTGTACCTCCACAGCTGGATCAGTCGACCTCCTGAGACTAGCACTTAAGTCCAAGTGGTCCCCTGAACCTCCACAAAGATATTTAAATTTTAAATCGTGGTTACCATTATCATATAAGAAAAGTAACAATTAGTTTACTAGCCGAAAAAATTTTAAAACCAAATTTTAATACTAAATTCCATAAGCAAAATTTTAAATTACTAAGAAATATATTACAATTGAACGAATATCCAATTAAAATAATAGATTTTGTTTTCAACAAAACTCACAATAAATTTATACATGGCATTGAACTACCACAACCAATTGAAGAAACGAACAAAATTGTATCAATCCCTTAGATTAGCAAATTATATCATAAAACGAAACGCATGATGGCTAAGTACAATGTTAAAGTGGTTGGCAGAAGTCATCGTAATTTAAAACTTTTATTATTTAAAAAATTAAAAGGCTGTATCCCTATCGATTTTGAAACAAACGTTATTTATAAAGTTTCATGTGATTGCGGAGAAAATTATATTGGTCAAACAAAACAATACCTTTATAAACGAATTAACCGACATGCTTCTGATGCTAGGAAATCCAATAATGGTCAAAACAAAAGTGCGTTATCTACTCATATAAAGAATACAAATCACCAAATAAATATGAATAACGTAAAAATAATTTCGAAAGAAACCTCGTATAAGTTTTCATCGATTGGAACGGGTGATGTTTCCATGCATCTTTCATTTCATATGTACATGATTTTAAATTATTTTATATGAGCTGATATTTTCGTCATTGCTCCAGTTAATCATCTCATTTACATAACTTCAACTATTATATGAGCTGATATTTTCGTCATTGCTTCAGTTAATCATCTCATTTACATAACTTCAACTATTATATGAGCTGATATATTTTCATCATTGCATCGTTCATCTCATATGTACATGATGTCAACTATTATATGAGCTGAGATATTTTCATCATTGCATCATTCATCTCATATGTACATGATTTCAACTATTATATGAGCTGATATTTTCGTCATTACTTCAATCAATCATCTCATATGTACATGATGTCAACTATTCTATGAGCTGATATATTTTCGTCATTGCTTCAGTTAATCATCTCATTTACATAACTTCAACTATTATATGAGCTGATATTTTCATCATTGCATCATTCATCTCATATGTACATGATTTCAACTATTATATGAGCTGATATATTTTCGTCATTGCTTCAGTTAATCATCTCATTTACATAACTTCAACTATTATATGAGCTGATATTTTCGTCATTGCATCATTCATCTCATATGTACATGATTTCAACTATTATATGAGCTGATATTTTCGTCATTACTTCAATCAATCATCTCATATGTACATGATTTTCAACTATTATATGAGCTGATATATTTTCGTCATTGCAGCATTCATCTCATATGTACATGATTTCAACTATTATATGAGCTGATATTTTCGTCATTACTTCAGTTAATCATCTCATTTACATAACTTCAACTATTATATGAGCTGATATATTTTCATCATTGCATCATTCATCTCATATGTACATGATTTCAACTATTGTATGAGCTGAGATATTTTCGTCATTGCTTCAGTTAATCATCTCGTTTACATAACTTCAATTATTATATGAGCTGAGATATTTCCATATTTGCATCACGGTGTTGGAAGTTGATGTGCCAACCAACTCACATCAAATATATCTTCAAGAAAAAAAATACAGTCCACCTCTCATCGACGCCGCATCAATGACATCAAGAATACTTTTACGTCAAAATATTTATTTAATTGGTGATGTGGACACTCAAATTATCGGTAATAAATTGCCATCAAACTTACAAGTGATAAAAGTTTTTTTATCATATACGTATTCTAAAATTAAAATTACGTGAAAGTGCTAAAATCTGTGCAGAAGAAGTTTTGGCACAAAGCTCAGATACCAACTAAAAGAAAAGATCATTGCATAGATCAGTTATTAAAATTATATGAACAATATCAGCTTCTCCAAAAAAGTATGAACAGAGACTCAAATAAAATTAAAGAGGACGAATTTAAATTTCCATTGTTAAATTTATTCGACATTGCCCATGCGAATGCGGCACAAATGGTCAATGAAAATATAATGCATTTTTTGACTCAACAACGGAAAGACGGTATAGTGGGCTATATAGCTAATATTGAGTCTGATGATAATGAACAAACCCAAAACATGAAGGATGAACTACTACAGCTACGTCGTGAAAAATCGGAGAGAGAAAAAGCTCGATACGGTGAAATTGATTTTAAAATTATTTATAAAGTTGAATTTATTTATTAAAAATGATTGTATCTTAATTTCAATCACAAATTTTTATATTTATGACTTTTATGTTTATTAAATAGATAAATTTGTGGAATTTACATCGACCAGCGAAGTGGAAGGAGTAAATCCATTAAGTCAAAAAACAATACCGTCTGCTTCAACGTCTGCTTCAAATTTTTCCGATGAACTGGCAACTAATCAGCATCAAGAATCAACACAATCTCGTGGCACAATAAATATCGCAAATGATAAATTAGTAGCGGTCTTCGATCATTGTAAAATAAGCGACCGCAATGCTGTACGTTTGATTGTAGCTTTATGTTCATCATTTATTATTAACGTCAATCCATTAATAGTAAATCGATCATCAATTCGTCGAAGCAGAGAGAAAATACGTGAAGAGAAAATTAAAGAAACCAAAGAACTTTTCAAAACTGAAGACTTGAATGCTAGTGTCCTACATTGGGATGGAAAGATTTTGAAAACTTCAAGTGGAGAAAATAAAGAAAGACTACCAGTTGTATTAAGTTGTGGACAAAACGAAAAAATATTAGCGATTCCGGTACTAGATAATGGTACAGGACAGTATCAAGCTGATGCAATGTTTGACGCTGTTATTGATTGGGGTATTCCTGACTGTATTAAGGCTCTTTGCTGTGATACTACTGCTACAAATCTAGGATCAAGTAAAGGAGCTGCAATTTTACTTGAACAGTTACTCGAAAAAAACTCCTGTATTTGCCTTGCAGGCATCACATATTTGAGCTTATTCTAAGGGATGTTTTTGAACTTAAAATACCTACAACTTCAGGTCCTGATGTTCCTTTGTTTAAAAGATTCCGAGAGAATTGGACAGAAATTGATACAAGTCAATATTCTACTGGCATTGAAGACTCGTTTGTGTAAGACAAAATACATAATCATGTTGAAAACATCAATGAATTTATCCAAAAGCAGCTTGATTTTGAACAACCAAGAGAGGACTACAGAGAATTTTTGGGGCTTGTTCAGGTATTTCAGGTAAAGTTCCGTGAAGTAAAATTTAGAAAACCGGGTGCATTCCATCACGCTAGATGGATGTCGAAGGTCATATATACTATCAAAATATATTTATTTCGTAAACGATTCAAAATAACCGTTAAATTAATCAAATCAATTTCTGAAATTTGTATTTTCATTGCTACAGTGGATATCATTATTACATTTCAGAATGTATTTTTTTAATTCATCTTTTCTCTTTTAATTAACAAAAAACTCATAATACGTTTTCTTTAAAAAAAACAACAACTTAAACTTTTAAATTCGAATATAATCTTCAAACCGCTGAATAACGAAATATATTGTATAAACTTGCTCATCCGTTAACGAAAGAACGATTTTATTTCTTCAAAGTTGGTAGAGTTTTTTTGTGAACAAAAAATGAAAATATAAAATGTCAGATTACATTTACATTTTTTGAATCAATTTTTGTGAGACATTACATGTTTGATCTTGTGAAATTAAACAAGTTGTTCTATTTTTCCGATTTGGATGATAAAAAGAAGAATAACACCATATTTAAAGTAAAAATTTCTTTTAAAATCATTTAAATACGAGTTTCGTGATAAAAAAGAAAACATAGAAATTATTAAAACTATTTGTATAAAAAGTTATCCGAATTAAATTTGACTCCATGTTTAATTTTAACCATTATTTTCTTTTGAGTTTTGTTTTGTTTTAAAACGGAAAATATAAGAAGAAAAAAATCAAAATAACCAATAAAAGAAGTAATAAAAATAATAAAACATAATGTTTTGTTTGAGAAGTTCTTGTGGGGAATTTGTTCACTATTGTCAAACACAATATTTATATATGATGGTTCGTGGCTGTAATGGCGTCACAAAGTCAAATGGAGGTGATTGCTAGTAATACCCAAAAGGATATCTAATTATACTGAATTTTGCCATCCTGAATGTGACCTGAAAACAAAATACATTATAATATATTCAATATCAATGTCTGAGTGATGGTTCCTGTGCATAAAAAGGGAAATTAAGGTGTGGAAAATTTATGGGGAAAATTAGCATAGAAGGATTGTTATTATCAACATTACCAAAAAGACAGAACCGGATTTAGAAATAGAGACTTCTACTTCTATGTATAAATTTACTATTTTTTTCATGTCCAGTAGGGAAAAATGTTAGAGTAGATTAATAGACATAGAGAAGAGATCCCCAATCACAGATTTGTTGGATGACAAACTGACATTTCGTAATTAATTTAATTTTTAAAAAAATTAGAATTTTTGTAGTAAAAGTCCAAGTAGATTCAAAAAATTGAATCTAGCAATACAGAACTTATTGATTATAAATTGACAGATGCTAAAATATCTGAAGTGGCATTAAAGAAATTTAGCAAGCATTTGTGGTACATATTTAAATCCAGAAACTGCAGCTATGGCGTTTTTTGACGAAAGAATATCACTAAACATTAAGAGCCAAAAGTTCAGAAAAATTGAAACGCTTTGAATTTAAAAACATTAGAGACGTATATAATTGGAGCATTGCTTCATTCATATCATCAAGATCACTCCAGTTTTTCTAACGATTTGGGATAAATACAGATTTTTTAAATTTAAATCCATCTGAGTGGTGTCGAAATGAAGATTACCAGAAGGGTTTGCTATTGGTAAGAAATTTGAAAATTGTTAATGATATTGCTGAGCGTGCTGTGAAACTAATTGAAGAATACCATAGTATACTAATGTTGTGATCCCAATTCTGCATTCTCTAACTAAGTTATTACCTGATTTGCATTAAATAAGTTTTTGTTTAACGCTCAATTAAATAATCAGTTGCACATACAAAGAATCTTTTGATCACCCATCCAACCCGTATTTTTCTGATTACGCACCATCTGTGTCTGGATGTTATTATTATTACATTTTCTTTCATTGTTTTGATTTAATATCTGTTCATACAAATCAAAACAAATGAAATACAAATGTAAAGACAACAGAATTATAACTTTTCTTTATTTTTGCGTTTGAATGAAAAAACAATACAAATGATATTCCCTCGTAAATGTTTTCTATTCTTTGGCGCTTTAATAAAACTTGTTGTCGGTTTCAAAAGAGAGACTAATGAGAGGGACGCGTAATAATGAAACAACTTTTGTCCTTCTTTAGGCTAAAATGAGAATAATATTTAAACTAGCACATTTTGTCATGCTAGTTCAGTTTTGAATTTAAGATCGAAAAAGTAACGAATAGTAAAATTAGACTCAGTTCGTATCAAAAATAAAAAAATTGAAATTTTATTTCGAGAAGAAAATAATTAAATCGGAAGTTATATGTGAAAAAAAAACAAAAGAATATTATTAAAAGAAAAACCAAACTAAAATGTTCCAGAAAATTTTCAAATTGAGTTTTATTTCTTACTGATTCCATTATTTAAAAGAAAAATTAAAGAAAACATGTCAGAACTTATTTAAATTTGTGTGAAATAAATTATATTGTTTGCAGTGCACAAACAAAAGCAAGAAAATTTCCGTTCTATATATGGGGATACTTCGAATATATGGGGATACTACAGTAAAATAGTCGTGTGTCACACATATCTGAATTGTGTATTTGCAGTTTAAATAAAGTATTAATGACCTACACAATAGAAAGGTCACGAATAACAAGATAAATATTCAATATCCGTTCATCAAATCAAGGTAGATCCGTATTCCCTTGTGTTGAGCTTCCGAGCTCGGCCATAAGAAATTGAAAGACAGCAAGTTTGGAGAAAACGAAATGCGTGATTGGACGAGCAGATTGAAGATACCCAAATCAGAATAGACATACAAGGACGAAAGTCTAAACCATCCTTGAAGTTTTTTTGGATTAATCAAAACTACAAATTACCAGCTAAGTATATTTTTAATATTAATATTTTACTGTATATTTTGTTCTTTGGCTAGTATTTTTATTAATAAAATCTAAATGTTTTTGATTTTAAGCTTGTGCCAACTTAGTAATGGAACACGTAGAACAAGCCGTACTAAAAACCTGTGATATTCAAACGCCCTTCTTTTTTCGATACGTTGATGATATCATAACCGCTGTCCCAGCCGATAAGGTGGAGCAGTTTTTAGAGAGTTTTAACAACTTCAATAATCACATAAAATTTACTGTAGAAGTGAAGTCTGAAAACTCAATTGCTTTCCTTGACCTACTACTCCATCACAAAAATGACGGCAAAATCATAACCGATTGGTACCACAATGAGACTTGGTCAGGAAGATATCTCAACTTTAATGCATGTCTTCCTATGTCATATAAAAGAAATACAGTTTCACTTCTCGCACAAAAAATATTCACTTTATCTGACGAACAGTTTCATAAAAAGAACATCGACTTGTTGACAACATTACAAAAAAACGGTTCCCCCTCAAAAATGATAAAAAGTGTAATATTCACCAACAAAAATAAAAACAACAACAGTAGTGGATAAAAACAACACCACTACAGAAGTGGAAGAATCAAAAAAATTTGTATCAATTCCGTATGTAAAACATCTGTTTGAACGTACAAAACACATGCTAAACAATTACAACATCACTGCCGTAGGCAGAAGTCATCGAAATTTAGGGCAAAGAGTTTTCTCAAACCTAAAAGATAAAACCGAAACATACCAAAAATAAATGTGGTGTACAAATGTGAATGTGATTGTGGAGCCGTATACATCGGCCAAACAAAACAAAACCTACATACAAGAATCAATCAACATAAAAACGACGGTAGGAAAGCAACATCAGAGGGACAAAGCGCACTATCACATCACATACAAACAACACATCACGAAATCGATAATAAAAATTTTAAAATACTAGATACAGAAACAAATTTGAATAAAAGAAAAATTCTCGAGATGATACACATAAAAAAAACATAACACAATCAACATCCAACATGACACAGATTATCTACAATCGGCATATGACAATAATATAATCTAAGAGTATACTTTTATTTATTCAAAGAAGAGAAAATAAAATAGACTGTACATACACATAAACACACAGTCTCTCTCATCCGTCCTACAATTAATTAATTTTATAATTTTATTTATTCTCTAGAATTTTTCTTAGCATGCTTAGCTGTTTCAAAAAAACTGTGTTTCTCACTGTATTGTTTTTAGTTCTTTTTATTTTAAAATGTTTTCTTTTTTTTTAATTTTATATATTTATTTGTAGTGTATAAACAAATTTATAGTCAATTTTAGAAAATTTTTTTAAATGTTTAACTTTTAAGATAAAAAGTTTTAGCAAATTGTACTTGTAAGTAATATCCGTTAAATTAATGTTTAAGTTAAACATAACATAATTGTTTTGTAGATCGTCCTTGACAATGGCTCAAGTAAAGAGCCGAAACAGATCTGTTGGACAAAATGAATAAATAAACAAAAAATAAAAATTCAAAATATTGGCTTAAAATCAAAAACAATTAGATTTTATCAATAATATTTTACTCTTACTTTAAATTCTATGAAATTAAAAATTTTTTTGTGAAATTACATTATGACCAAAATGGTCAGTTAAGAGAACGTTAAGGGGAGATTCTTTCCTGAGTAAAGGCCATATCGTGGTTTGTTCTCTTTGTTGAACGATATATCCCGGATAATAACGGTGTCTCAGACAACGTTATAATACTAAGCAAGGATCCAGAGCAGCAACAATTTATAGTTCAATTTCTATCAGAATATAAGCAATATTATGGTGATCCCATAGAGGAAAGTACCACGGGCCCAAGCTCGGCCCAGGCTTGGCCTAACTATGAAGGACTCTGGGCCAAGCTTGTAAGCCAGGCTTGGCCCAGTCCTGGTATAAGTCTGGAGTGATAACGATGGGCCATGCTCGCTTGCCAGGACTAGGCCATGCTTTAATACCAGAGCTGGCCCATGCTCTAATGCCTGGACTGGGCCATGTTTACTTCCCAGGATTGGCCCATGCTCTAATGCCAGGACTAGCCCAAGCTTTAATACCAGGGTTGGCCCATGTATCACAAATATTTTATCATTGTTCAATTGAATTATATTGTTTGGATGTTTGCTGGTAAGAGTAATACCACGGAATTTAACTTTTTCAATTATTATGTATTGCTTATAATCAAAACTAATAGTTTCAATGACATGTCCATAAATGCACTCACATAAATTATTTTTTTTTATTATTTTTACTTGATCAGCCGATTCTAATTCATCAAAGCGGTTTGCAATTTGGGTCAGTGGTTTATAAGGTGATTTCACCAGATGCTTAAACAAAACAATATAATTTTCACCCCAAAATGCCGATATTTCACTTAAGGGAACTTGTAAGTGACAAACATCGTCAGATATGTGTATTAAATTGTGCATATTTAATACTTGCGCATCTTCGCCGTATTCAGCTGGCAACAAATTAAAAAATAATCTTAGCTGATCTTGAGCGTATTCAGCGTATCTAACTGCATTCAAATCATCATTCAAAATTCGGCAAGCGATATATAATAATAAGAAATGTCTATATTTATTTTCAGATAACACATTTTTGAAAATAATTGGTCCAATATAAAGTAAAATAAATTGAAACTGAGTCGCTTTCCATTTGGAAACTTGGTCAATATCATAAAGTTTTCTCTCGAACTCAACTGGAATATCTATAATGTTATCGATTGCATTGTCTTTCTCAAAATTTTGACCTTAGGTTTTTTCAGACGAGCATAGTGTTTTTTCACTACTAACAATTTTTCCAGTAAATTTTTCATTACTCCGAGGTAGAGTAAATGCATTGAATCGAGGACGACGTCACGAACAGGATCAAACTCTTTTAATTTTGACAATTTAGTCTTAAAATTCTCCAAATGATGTTCTGGTTGATGTTTTTCTATAAATGACTCTTTAGTTCGTAAATTACAGTTTGTTTTAGGATAAACCCGCTTATGATTTTTTGTTATGCCTTCGACAGTACATCTTCCGCAGGCAAAAAAGCCACCCGGATGTTTTATTGCTTTAATAAAAGCTCTTGCTGGAGAATCGGCAAGGACACAAAATATTTTAAATGAGTATTTAATTTCATTCAAAACTATTCCGTTCGAAATGTATTTATTTGCTTCATTTACAAGATCTTTGAGATAATTTTTTGCAGAGTAAGGCTTGGAGTCACCACAATACAATGCGACAGTTACAGGCTTAGTTTCATAATCACGATGGTAAACTTTTAAGAGAATTGGCCATACTTGAATTAAAGAGTTGTGATAAATTGAAATCCCATCAATGTGGAGCTGAACTGTCATTGTTTTTTCACTATAAACATCAGGAGATATTATTTTTTCAAGTACATTTTTTATCCCAATATAAATATAACTGCCACTGGTTTCACGCTTGCTTAAACATGACTTCATCGGACGACAGTGTTTCGTTTTCAATAATTGCTTCGAAGTTTTAGGTAAATCTTCGTGTCCTTCTCGCAATATTGTCAATAATTCTGTTACGACGTTTAATGTTAGTATATTTAAATTATTTAATGTCCAACAGCGGAGTTTCTCACTTAATGTTTTTTTCGTTGTCACTTCACTATGATGCTGTGCAGAACTATATGCAGCATCGTCTGGAAGTTGATCACAATTGTTATTTTTCACGGAATCACCGCTACTACCTTTTAATTCATTATCACTATTACTGTCAGAGTCACTATCACTAGTACTGTTAAAATCATTATTATTATCTTATTATCATTATTCAAATTATTACTATCAAACGCTTGTAAATTACTCAAGTCTGTACCACTTCTAACCTTACTTATAGAGCTGAGGCTTATGGTTGGATTATTTAAACTTTGCCTGTTCACTGAATAATTTTTTTTATTTTTAACTTTTCTTGCTTTATTTAGGACACGCCACCTTTGAACTCTAAGGTATGCAGCAGACATGATTACTTTTAACAGTAGTAAATAGTAAAAGAAGTGTGTCTTGAAAACTTATCGTAAAAAATACACCGACTGAAATACACTAAAAAATACACTGAACTGAAAATCGGATTGACAAAAAACATAATAAAAACAAGTATGGCTGCCGATGGGGCGCTGAACGAAAATACTCGAATCACGCCGTATGTGACCGAACGGCTTAAGCTAGAGTCCCTGTTGAACAGCCGAGGCTGGTTACCCAGGCTCGGTCCGAGCTCGGATAATCGGAGGCATGGCCAAGGCTGGGTTACCCAGTCTTGGCCCAAGCCCGGGTTTCCAATGCATGGCCAAGGCTGGGTTACCCAGACTCGGCCCTAGCTCGGATAATCAGAGGCATGGCCAAGGCTGGGCTACCCAGTCTTGGCCCAAATCCGGGTTTCCAATGCATGGCCAAGGCTGGGTAACCCAGACTCAGCCCAAGGTCGGATAATCAGAGGCATGGCCAAGGCTGGGTTACCCAGTCTTAGCCCAAGCCCGGGTTCCCTATGCAAAGCCAAGGCTGGGCTACCCAGACTCTGCCCAAGCTCGGATAATTAGAGGCATGGCCAAGGCTGGGCTGCCCAGTCTTGGCCCAAGCCCGGGTTCCCAATGCATGGCCAAGGCTGGGTTACCCAGACTCGGCCCAAGCTCGGATAATCAGAGGCATGGCCAAGGCTGGGTTACCCAGTCTTGGCCCAAGTCCGGGTTTCCAAAGCATGGCCAAGGCTGGGTTACCCAGACTCGGCCCTAACTCGGATAATCATAGGCATGGCCAAGACTGGGTTAACCAGTGTTGGCCCAAGCCCGGGTTCCCAATGCATGGCCAAGGCTGGGCTACCCAGACTCTCCCCAAGCTCGGATAATCAGAGGCATGGCCAAGGCTGGGCCACCCAGTCTTGGCCCAAGCCCGGATTCCCAATGCATGGCCAAGGCTGGGTTACCCAGACTCGGCCCAAGCTCGGATAATCAGAGGCATGGCCAAGGCTGGGTCAACCAGTCTTGGCCCGAGTCTGGGTAATCATTGGCATGGCCAAGGCTAGGTTAAACAGCCTGGCCCAGGCATGGGCCAATACAGGTACGCCGAATCTAGGCTTCCCAGTACTGGCCCGGGCCTGGCCCCTTGGTCAACTCTGGGGGTTTCCTGCATGGGATACTCGAAAATCTACAATAATGAAAAATATGAAAATTGATTAGAGCTAAGTATCCAAATGGTATCATATTTCATTCGTTCATTCGTCATATTAGCTTGAAAATTAAATAACTATCTGTTTTATTTATTGAGAAATCACATATATTAATCACAATTCTACGGATAACATTATATTTGCTTATTTTGATCATAAATAATAATTTAACAAGAAATATCTAATATATTTGTAATATATAATTATTTACTTAATAATCATACTTAATAATATTTAGATCCATTTATTCCCGAATAATAAAATTCTAAATAACGAAGGAAATTTTTCTCATATTATTTCCATAAGAAACTTAGGTTGGAATGCGGACTATCTTAGAGTTGATATTAAGAGATCAAATTTTCAGGGAATTTTTTTTTACAGATTTGGAAGCTTTTGAGCCCCTGGGAGCAAAGAAATTTGAAAACACCCTTGTGTAATTATTATTAAAGATATTGTTGACGCCTCGTCAAAATTCTAAAAGAAATAAATAAAAAATTAGCATAAATACAATATTAAATCATTAGTATTAAGATTAATTTAACTGTTTGGCATTGTTCACATTTTGTGATACATGAAATTTCTGCATGTTGATTATTGAAAGATGTATTTTCCTGGTCATCTCATTGTTTCTAAAAAGGAATAAATAAAAATTAGTATAAATATAAGATTCAAATCACTAGTATTAAGATTAACTTAACTTTCATCGAGATTGTTTACATATTGGTAATTCATAAACGTAAACAAAAAACCAATATTATTATTGTCAATAGACACTACTGAACTTCCTTCGTGTTGGTTGTTGACCGATGAATTAATTTAATCTTCTTAATGTTTCTAAAAAGAAATAAATAAAAGTTAGTACAGATATAATATTCAAATAATTAATATAAATATTAACTTAACTTCTTAAATAGTATTGTTTACATTTTTTTTCTAAAACTTCAACTTGACAGTCAGTACTCTCCACTCAAGTTAAATTAAAAGTAGTTTTTTGCTGCATTCAGTAGTTTATTCTTATAGCAAAAATGAATGTGGAACGTATTGTTGTTAGGTTGTTGGTATGGAAAATAAAATATATATAAGTCGACATGTTTGCTTTGTATAACTCTCTTGTTTTTCTTCTGGTTCATTTTGATTTGTTCATATATTTTTGTTTTGTGTAGACATCTTTGTATAATAGATTAAAAATGTTAAAGTTAAAACTTAAAATAATAAATAATAAATAAAAGTTTTTGAGTTGTGTTAAAATCAAAGGAAAAAATTCTTCTTTTTTTTATTATTTTTGTGAAAAATCACCAATATAACGTGGCAATGTTAATAATTGTATATTTTTCTTCTATCATAGTTCCGCCATTGTGATCAAATTTTAGCATATTGTCAACTCGTCCAAATTAATCAAGGCGCCGATTAATTCTCAAATTATATAAGTCCATCAAATTGTGAAGCAAAAATTATTATTGTGAGGCAGAAATTATGATTGTGGGACGAGCGAATTGGGACTTACTTTAATTATGCAAATTACTTCTATGTGAGGCGATAAGTTATTAAACAAAATTCTTCGAATAGTCTGGCTACATCTATTGCCTCATTAATTAACTATTGCTTCGTTAATAATACTAATATTGGGTTATGAGGCAACTATTTTAAGCATCATCTTCGATTATATTACAACTATTGCCTCATCAAGTAAAACTATTGCTTCGTGAATAATAATAATATTGGATTATGAGGCAACTATTTTAAGCATCATCTTCGATTATATTACAACTATTGCCTCATCAAGTAAAACTATTGCTTCGTGAATAATAATAAAATTGGATTATGAGGCAACTATTTTAAGCATCATCTTCGATTATATGACAATTACTTCCGAGTGCCGCATTAATTAAAACTATTTGCTTCGTGAATATTAATAATACTGGAGTGTGAGGCGATTATTTTAAACATCATTTTCGATTCCATTACATCTACTGCCTCATGAATTAACAATTGCTTCGTGGATCATAGTAATGTTGTGATTGTGAGGCAACAATTCAAAACATCACCATCGATTATTGCCTAGTGCATTTTAAGGGCGTATCCTTGTCACTCTCTGATGTCAAAATTTCATCATCATCTAATTCATCAAAACATACAGTCCACTGCGACATTGGAGATGTGAGATATTTTGTTGGTTTAGAAAAGATTTAATGGAAATCGTAGTCAACAAAAAAGGGGAAGATTTACAACAATGTGCTTTTCTTGTGAATATAAAAACACATCCTTTTACCACCGATAATCCCATTGCCTTTTTGTTAGAAATAATAGGGAATTTTGAAGTGTGCCTCAAAATATATACTGCAAGGAGGAATGATAAACGAGTTAATACTTTGGAGATAAGAAAGATATATTTCGGAATAACCTATAATAATTAAATGGAAGAAGGGGAGAAGGGATTTGATATTCAAGAATCTGTTGCTAAGTTGATTTACGCGTATTCAGTAATTCGAATAAAGGACAATGATTAACATCATATAAGTTAAGTTCATTTATTTTTATGTATATTATTCCTAGTACTATTTTTTTTCTTTAAATGATAGGTTAAAAGAATTCCTACTTAAAGATTCATAAGTCCAGAGTTGTCTGGAATAATTTAAAATCCCATGGTGTTTTTTTGTATAATATAAAAGTCCAAGCCAGTTTAAAATTTTAGTTTTGAATATTTAAAAATAATAAAGTTAAGTTGAGTTGTTTTTTAGACTTAAAAACGAGTAGTCGTGTTATTTAAATATAAATAAAAAGTTAATAAACTGTGTTTGTGCAATAGAAATTTAGTTTTTTTGTTCGTTTTTTATTTATTAAAATCCTACAGAAAGGTAGGATACAACAGCTGTGTGCTAGCTTGAAACATGGAAAAGTTAATCAAAGAACAAGTAAAGAAGTTAAAATTGCGTGAACCAGATTTGTTACTGTCATACATTTATTTTCTAAATGAAGATAAATCATGTTTTCTTGTAATTGTTTACAATTCAGACACTTTCACTCCACAACTGATTCTAAAAAAAGATAAAGATTTCATTTGTCTTACGTGGGATGTCTGGCATCTTTTTTTAACCAAATTGGATTTGTTCAGCAATATTTTGAAGAAGAATGAGATCGAAAAATACATAAAAATATGTAACGGTTATCCAAATTCTTCCCTTTAAATAATTGAAACACAGATATTGCATTTCGGAACATAGTTATAAACATCTTCACATTTCCAATAATTCATCCTTTCTATTCTAAATGGAGACTCATAATTCATTTCTTGAAGAAAAAAAAAAACAGAAAACTTCAAATTCAAATTAATTTCCAAACGATTGAATAACGAAACACACTATAAACTTACTCATCCAATTTGAACTAAACGAAAAAATGTTGTTATCTTTTTTCAGAGTTGGTAGATTCTTTTTTCGTTAATAAAAAAAAAGAAATTATTAAAATGTCAGATGGCATTTTTTTGATTTTGGATCATTTCATGTTGAGTTTTCAAAAAGTTAAAACATTATTAGTTTTTCTAAAAAGAATCATTAACTTTCAATTTAAATATAAAAAAAACGTGTTTGGTTTTTATTGATTAATGATAATTAAAAGAAAAAAAGAAAACATGGTAGTGATACAGGAAATTATTCTGTAATTAAATTGTTATATATTCTAAAAAAAATGATACAGAATTATTATAACCAGTCTTCCTTGAATAAAAAAATTGTATTGTAATTGTAAATAGGAAATTTTATTGGAAGTAAAGCAAATTAATTGAATGTTTGGTGATTTATTTAATCAAATGGATGTGGACGGCAGATGATAAAAATAAATTAATTTCTAGAAATTTATTAAATTCTGATTATTATCTACAAACAAAATTTAGAAAAAAAGAATTTTTACTTCATCACTGTCACATATATATTGTCACCATTTTCTGCACTTAGTAAAGTAATTTCACTACAATTTGAAAACGTAACTGCCACGGCATGTGAAGGAAGTGGAATTTGTGGTTTGTTTTTTATGGAAGGGGAACTGGAGTTTTTGAAGAAAATCATAATTAGGAAAACCAAATTGTTAAGGATCCTCCGTAGAAGACCTCAATCAACGCCAGGAATAAATAAATTAGGTTCGTCTTTTTTTTTTGTTATTTTATATGTAAATGCATTTATTTTTCTTTGAAATGATAGAGTAGACCATTATTGATAAGAGAATCAAGTTCAGATTGCGTCTTGAACATTCAATTCGGCGTATTATAAATTCGATTATAACATTTAAGTGGTGTATTTGATTTTGTAGATTTTTTTTTGATTATAGATATATATTTTTAAGTGATAAAAGTCCAAATCAACAATCTGGCTTCGGATCAAATTTGTACTAACAAATATTAACTGGGAAAGACAAACGATTCAAATTGCCGTATTACAACGATAAGAAGTATTAATTTTTAATGACGAATCATTAAAACTTAAATTGAATGGTGAGGAATGGGGAAGATTGCAAGAGTTTGCACCTTTGATTCACTCAATATTCAGTTGGTACATGCTAACTTATACGGATGTAGGAGCCTATTACAATTTATATATGCTAAAATATGTTTTAAAAAATTGCACAAAACTGGACTACAAAGACTTTTACACACCAACACTAGAAAATACAAACCAATGCAACTATTCAAGACTATTCAACGAGCTACCAAATTGAGCTAAAAATAAATTGATTTGTGATTTATATCAAAATCTTTGTTCAAATATTTCTGAGAAAGATAGAAAGAATAATAAAGAATAATAATTTTAAAAAATTAGTTTGAACTTATCTTTATTTAAATTTCATTTATCAATATTGAACATTTAGCCTTAAAAAAATTAACCTTTAATTTAACCGCAGCAATAGTTGTCTGAAAGTAAAAGTTTGTTATTAGTTGATTTAAAAAAATTTAATAACACACTTTTACTTACATTGAACATGTTTGATCATGTTTTCAATATTAAAGAGTTTATTTTTGGTTCGTTCGTTCTGTTCTCAATCCTCTAGTTTAGTTGTAATTTAGCTCTTACACTTGATCAGCAACAATATAAGATAATGACAATAAAAAGAAATGCATTAGTAAATAGAAATTAGTAAAATAATAAAAGTAAGAACTGTGCCTTTAAATAGAAATTACCAATTAAATGCACTGTTTGTCTTTGTCAAAACAACTCATCTGTCAAAACAAAGAATATTATTTCGTTCGTTAAAACGCTATATTTGATATAGTCGGACTTTACATAATTTAACGCAAGTTAAGGAAACCGTCGTTGATGTTAATTTGGGCGTGTTGGTTTCTGTTATAATAAAGTTGTACCGTGGGAATGAGTGAGAGAGTTTATTGAGTTTTAAGTTCAACAGGGATTCGAAGATCCTATAGAATAGTTAGTGACGAATATACGATCTGTGTTAAATGCCCAAAATCCTATATAAGCAAATATGAGCTACAGAGGCACAAGCGGATGGTCCATAATATCATCACCGTACGTGTGGGATATGTAAAATTTCCTTTGGCCAGAGGGCTGATAGAGATAGTCATCGGCACCAAATCCACAATGCTAAAGTGAGTTTAACTTAATTATCATTTATATTATTATTTATATTATTAAAAAAATCATATTAATTAGTACATTTATAATATATTATTACATATAATATTATATTAATTTATTACGTATATAAAATAAAATAATATAAATATATTTATATTATTTTATTTTATATATGTAATAAATATATGTAATAATATATAATATATGTACCAATTAATATAAATTAAATAAATTAAATAAAATTAAATAAATGATTTTTTTATTTCAGGGCTTATACGAATGCGGATGTGGCCGGTTTTATACCGGCCAAAATAGCTTGGTGGAGCACTGCCGTAAAAAGGATTGTTGGCGAGGGGCCGTTCAAAATCAACCCTCAACCTCTGCTTCTGCTGCCGGTAATAAATAATAAATAATATTTTTCATCAAATTATTTTTTAAGGGTCGTCAAGAATGTTACGATCCGCGCAGCAGAATCTACAGTTCTGCAACATTCCGGGAGTCAAGATAATGCTTTTGAATGATGTAATATTTACACTTTAATTTTATTTAAATTACAAAATTTTACATTTTATAATATTTACAGACAAAACAAGACGAGCATAATATTATCCATCATGGGGCTCAGGACCCTAATGCACAAGAACCGGAAATAAGACGATCAAAAAGAAGAAGAAAGGGTCCTGAGCCCAAAAAGTAATAAAATAAAATTGTTTTAACTTGTTATTTGTAGTTTGTTATTTGTTAAACTTTGTTAAAATGTTAAATTGCTAAAAATGACTATAAAGGAATAAAATAATATTAATTTCAATTGTGTAACTTTAATTTTTTGTAGGCTTACTTTGAGTTTTGCTTTGCGGGTCTGATTCTCAGAATTCTGCTATTAGGAATTTCAGAGTCTTCCTCGAATTCCTCAACAATAGTCCCTGCTATTGGCATATGAGTCGAAAAACTTTCGTGAAGTCCCTAGGATATCGGTTGTTCTTATGAGCCAGACACACTTAGAAGAACAACTTGTACCGAATAGCAAGTTCTCCAATTACGAAAACTGAAAACCACATAAAATACTTTGTCTTGATGTATAGCACTTGAACTTCTTCACTTGAATACACTGTTGATATTGAGAATAACTTAAAAACTGATTTTTTATAAAATTTTCATGGAATATATACAAAATGAACAATAAACAAAACAACAACAATTGTTCCAGTTTGTCAACAATTGTTCAAAAGAGTTTCCAAAAGATTATTCCTTCGTAGACATGTGGCGAACACTGTTGGACCTTTTCTTCTATTTCCAGAACCTTACCAACAAAAATTATAATTTCCTCCAGTTTTAGCCCGGTGAATCAATAAAATAAAACAACCTTTCTAGTTTCTATTTCATAACTGATTCATTTACTTTATTTTTCCCAAACTTTATATATAAAATTGTAATCAATTAAAATTGTTATATTTTTTCATTTCTTTCATTACGTTCTTCTCGATAATAAAATATGGGTCAGATTTACCCGTATGTTTGTTATTTAAAAATATTTATGACCATGTTGTTTTGAAATTAGATACCTTGTTATAATAATTATAAGTAATGAATTTTTTAATAGAAATATCGGTCAGACTTATTATTATGTTTTTTATTTCTTATCTTTTATGACCATGTTTGACATACATATTATAAATTTAATAATAATGAGAATAGTTTTGTGAAAAATCAGAATATGGGTCATACTGATCATTGCATATTATATTTATTTATTTTCTTTTTATGACTTAAGATAAAAATTATTGTGAGAAAGAAATCTGGTGTTTTAATTAAAATATGGGTCATGTATTTATTTTATTTATTATTCTAAGGAAAATCTGTGGGAAAGAATGTTACGAGAACTAGTTTTATTACGTCTAGACATAATAAAACTAGAACTTACATTTGGATCGTAATAACACGTTAACTAATAAAATATAACATTAATAATGTCACGGTGTAAGGGCCAGTAAAAAATAATGGAGAAGAACATTAATAACACCACGGTGTAAAAAACAGATTATTTTTGACAGCTTTTTTATTAACATGCGTTTTTCTATTGTTGATTTTAACAAAAAATTTTTATTATAATATAAATCCTAAAACAGTAAATCTGGGGTAACTTAAATAATTAATTGTAATAACTCCAATTAAATATTACTAAATATAGTTCAGTTGCAAAATATTGTTTTGTGTATTACTTGAGGAATGTTGTGAAGTAGAAATCGAATTCAGAAACTGGAAATAAAGAATTTAAAAGGTTATATATACCGATGCATTTGTTGGTTATTTAGTGGATAAAATTATACTCGATCAATAACAGCATCAATAAATCTCCGTAAGCTTTGAGATATCACTGGAAAGAGTAAGAAATAGCTCATTGGATTATACTTCGACTCCAACAACAACAATCAGTTCGAATAACATCTGGACATACAATTCAACGCCACTAGCAGCCGTCCAGGAGTACCAAACGTTAATATTGATCAATCAATCTAGGATACCATAGACATTTTTAATTCTACGAAGAAATTACATCATAATTGAATTGATATAATTATTATTTTTTGTGTTTACAAATTATGCGAATTAATTGTTTTATATGAATTAATTGGTTTTTGTTTGTTAATGTTTACTTATCAGTTTTTCTGTAGTTTATTATGTTAGTGGTATGATGTAGATATTTATATTGTTATTGGTTTGATGCTGGTTTGAGAGGGGAGTTGCTATATATCCGATGAATATTTTTTGTAAAGCTTTTGTTCTTTTTTCGGTTTTAATTGGAAACAACATGTAAAAAGATAACAGGAATAATCATTTTTGGTTAATTATAAGATTTTTTTAATGTAAATTCAAAGTTTAATATAAATAAAAGTCATCACTCGAGTTCAATATAGTCCACTAACCATTGTAATCACCGTATCAGTCACTTTCTCTATGGCATTTTTCCTCCCGCATGGAGGGATCATTTTTTATTGTATTGAAATTTTATTTTTTATTTTTGATCTACGGGTGTGACAATCCCGCGTACTCCAGTCCCTGCTATTGACATACGAGTTAACGTGAGATATCACATACCACTGGCAATAGCAGTGAGATATCACAAGCCAAGGTGACATCTTAGGGGTGGTGGCGGATGAACTGTATTCAGTCAACGGTAGCATCCTCAATCTTAGCTGTGAAAGAATCCTTGATGATGAGACGCTATTGCTTCCTGGAGAAAACGAGCCTTCATATAACTATATGTGGGCTTTAATCTTCAAGAAATACAGTGCGTCACAGGATCAAGGAATAGGCAACCGGCTGGATTATTGGCAACTTCATTGTTGTTTTGTTTCAGCAAATTTTGTAAAAATTTGTTATTTACTTTTTAATTTACTTTTATTTTCTCTATTCTATCATAAAATATTGGCCTATGTCATATTTTGTCAGTGATAGGATTTTTTGTTTAGTTATCCATTCTTTAACAAAAAATATAAAAAAAACAAAAAAAGAAAGATTTACGTCCATCAACACCTTTGAACGTATGTTGTTCTGGGACCTTGGTCTTAAAAGCTTTTTATGTGTTATTGTGACAAATATTGTATTCCTACTACACAACACATTTTATTAAAAAAAAAAAAAAAAATAGTTGAGATACTATTGTCGTGAACCAACTCATTACTTAAGGTTTCCAAACCCTTCTTCCTAGTCGATATTTCTATTTACTAAAAAATGTTTGAATGTAAATATAATAAAATGCCGCGCATGTGCACGGAGAAATGCGATCAACGATCGTTTATGTAAATATGTATATAAAAGAGAAATAAATGAACGAGCTAAAGAAGAATCAGTCGTAGCTAAACGTAAAAGCTAAGTAAAAATAGATGTAAATTAACCTCGAATTTAAAATGTTTATTAAATAAAGTTTTTTTAATGTTTTTTCTTTTAAATTGAATTCTTTAATTTTGGCTGCGATTAAAATAAAAATGTGTGCAATTAAAGTATTGCGAGGCACACAACACTATTTTGCACCATAAATAAATGCAAAACAAGGCGAGACGAATCATTTATAGAAGACATAATATGGGTTGATGGGTTTTTAGAATTTTCAGCTTAAAATTGACAGGGCGTCGAAGACTGTCTAGATAGCAATGCAAAAACGAAATCACATCTACTAAACATGTTTCGAACTGTAGGCGGTAACAAAAAAAACTAGAAAACACTTGTTATATTCGATGATGGACAGCTAATGGATGCCTATATTGATTTTTATGCATGTTAATTCTGCACCGATTTCAAATTTGATATCAAGCACCCAAAAACAAAGAACTGTCTCAAAGTGTGTTATGCACCATTTTGTAAAAAAAAATTAACAATAACAGCTCGTTAAAACTCGTGTGAGAACAATCTGATTTAGATAAAACTTTTTCTATTTTATTTGGAGGAAAACAAAAACTTCCGATGGAGGACCGAAATATGAACAACCCTATCGTTTTTGTCTTAATCGCGTTGCGAATAGGATAATAAACATGAGTCGTTTTAGAAGTACTTAGCCATTATATTTAATAGTCTCTTTTTGACAATAGACTTAGAGAAATCGATTCTGAAATATTTATTCGACTGAAAATATCATAGCCAACTTGTGCAATTTCTTTCTTTTCTTGCTCATTATTTTTGACGCTGAATGCACTGTGAGGATATGCAGCAACTGATTTCAGTCCATATTGCAATATGTCTGACACCCGTCACCTCATCCTTTTTGTTCAACGACTATTTTATATAATGTTCCTTTGCCGTCGGTGTGAAACCTCACTTTATTTTTTGATTTTTGGCATTACACACTACCGAACGGATCAAAAGATTGTTTAGTTGTTGATGATTGATTACAATAAGAATATTTCCTTCAGAATAGACTTAATATCGTGAACTTTTTAATCATAATATTTTAACATAAATACCCAAACGAAAATACCTATCATCCTTATATTATTAAAAAGTACAGAGCGCGTAGTACAGTTAGATAGGGTTGCAGAATACGTTCGATTTCTTCACCGGGAAACAAAATAGCATAACTGTTTTTATAGTTTACATATTCTTTACATTGAATAAATTTTATCAAAAACAGTTCGTTCCTGTGGAAAGTCCTAACGTTGCTTTTACTTTTTTTTTTCTTAAGTTACATTGATAATAATTCATACGCAAATCACCGTTTTGAGACTGCCTTTTAATAAAAAGTAAAAAAAAATCTGTCTTAATCACAAATTCGAAATCTTGAAGTAACACAAATATTAATCGTAAAAAATTTTCATACGTTCATATAATAAGTGTTTTCCACAATCTAACAAAAGATTTGGATTATGTACTGCTAAAGTAACTAGAAAATTTATGTTAAAACACTATAATAAATACATGTTTTAATATAAAAAAAAATTGCTTTTGATTCTAAAAAATATATATTTTATGAAAAAATTTCAATCGATTTTGTAAACGCTGGATCATCTTCCTAAAATTATAAAGAGAAAGTATTAGTGCAAATTAACTTACCATTTTATTTGATCCACTGTTGACGTCCTATACAGCCATTTGTTCCATTGAATATTGCTGCAAGAAGTAAAATAGTGGTAATTAAGAATATTGGTTGGATAAATGTTAAACATTATTTACCTTAATTGGAGTATTATTGTTATTGTTTCGAATGTCATTCTGACATTTCGCCTTTAATTCCGAGTTCGCGTTTCCACCACATAGTAGAATTGGCGTAATTTGCATCGATAAAGTAGTTTAGTTAAGCACTAATTAGTGCAGTGTTAGAAACGTGTGGCTCTGCGATAACTAAAGGGCTTGGTGTCGTATGTATTTAGATTAGTGACATTCTAGAATGTGTAGAATTACTTGGCTTCTTGAGTGTGAGACTTCAATATAAGAAGTCATATATTTTGTGAACATAAAAAATTAGCTATCTAAATAGATTTATATTCAGTGCACATGTAAAAGAAAGTAAATTTAATAAAGTGAATAAGCCGCTTAGGCGTGTGAATCATATTTTAATGCTGTTGTAGCCTATTTAGGCGCGTCATTTACATTTTAATGCCGTTAGAGCATGCTCACGGATATTAATTATATATTCACGCTGTTGTTATCTATTTTAAGCACATGTATTATACATTCATGCAGTATAACTGTATATTCATGGTTATAGCCTGCCTAGGCATGCTCAATTATGCACTTTTGCAGTTTAGTTATATATTCATGCTGCTATTGCCTGTTCATGCTGCTATAGCTATAGCCTTCTGTAACATTTAACGTTAGAATGCCTTCCTAAATTATAATCGTGTAAAGAGAGAATGATTTAGCCGTCAGTGGCTAGGTAGGAATTTTCAGCCCTGCCATGCCTATAAGTATTTAATTTCTGCTCTTCTTGGACCCTCTAGTTGCCAGACACACCCACGTCCATCTTTTCCCTGAAACTCCAGCCTCGCGATGAGCAAGTCCGGATTTCCAACTTTTCCAGATGAACAAAAATAAAGACTCGTGATTCCCAGGACATGCAGTTTCCTCTATGAAGGAACTATGCTTCATAGTTCTACTATAGCTTCATAGTTCCATAGATAAAATTCTATCAAACTGTGAGGGATACATATCAAATACAGATCTAGTTTTGTTTTGTCATTTCGTGATGCTTTTGGTAAAATTACGTTTGGTTGGATGAATTACAACCTACAATCAACATTGGATCCACAGGACTGCTTTTGGAAGAAGACAACATTCAAGAAATAAAGTAATGTAAGCCTTTTGGTATTTTGATTTTTATAACTTTTATGATTTATTTTTATGCTGCTAAAATATTTTCGCTGTAAGTTAATTAGTAGTTTTATTAATTATTCTGTGATTCATGATAAGAGATTGTGACGAAGGAGCTCCCAAACACAATCTTTTCGTGCTCATTTCTTCACTTTTACTTTCCTCCTCACAAGGTGCCCGATTCCAGATTCCACAAATTTATTTTTGTCTCATGACATTAGACCCATCTTTTAAAATCAAGTTTCAGTTTGCTAATAATACAAAATTCCATTAATTTAAATTACAACCATTCCCATGTTACTTCGGTCTGAAAGACCTAAGTATTACATTCATGAGCTCAAAGTGAAATTCTTACCCCCACTTTTTTTGACATTTCTCGACGTTTTAGGACCTCCTGATTCTAAAAAAGCAAAAAAAAAATGTATGTCTGTCTGCCGGCCGTCCGCCGTCATTACCTACGCTGCAGGGAAAACCGCTGGAGGAATTTCAAAATTTTTGTTTTCTAAAAATAGGTATACTCAAGGGACAGGTCCGAAAGGACGCTGTGTTCGATAACTGTACCGGAAGTGTGTCAGAAAATCATTATGTGTGTCAAAAATAGCAAATTTTCATATTTTTGGCTTAAAAAACTTTCTTTTTAAGAATTGGTATGTGAGATCGAAAACTAGATTATTGCATTATAAGTTTGTCAAAAAATGTTGTCAAGTGTGTCAAAAGAAAGATTTTTATTTATTTTTTTACCTAATTTTTCGGAAAAAAAATAAAATTAATTGTTTGTTTGAAATGCGATTTTATTATTATTATTGAGAATTATTGCTTTATAAGTTGTAATGAAATCGATATAATAAAAAAAAGAAATAATAATGAGGTGAGACTTTCTTCCAAATTTTGGGTTACGACCATCTCGTGGCTCCACTGTACTATCATTAATGGTAGTACGAATGATCTACCCTATGATATTATTTATGACACAAACTAGATTGGATTTTTTTTTGTGCCGTTAAAAATTATGGTGATAGGTAGAATTGGGTCTGAGTTTCAGTTTATCTTGAATTGTGAAATAGTGAGTGTTCAGTTAGTGACATTTAAAATAAGTTATATTATTATAATATCATACAAATATTGGGTGCCCACTGTTAATTGGTTATTTAATCGCTAAAAAAGGTCAGTAGAACAATTGAAAATTACTTCGGTCTGAAAGACCTAAGTATTACATTCATGAGCTCAAAGTGAAATTCTTACCCCCACTTTTTTTAAGTTTGTTTTTAGGTAGATTTCATATAAAAATCTACCTACTGCAATGTCCGTCATCTCGGAATTTCGGAAAAATTTTGATGCCAAACGACGCGGAGAAATTAGTTGAAATTTGGCAGAAATTGCGAATTCCAATAATACAAATGACGTCAGTTACAACGAAACTTAATCGCTTTATAGAAATATATAAAGAGAAAACAAAGAGTCGCCAAAAAAAAGCTTTTGCCGAATTTGTTGACTCTATGGAAAATTTATTCGACATTGCGAGATGCAAATGCGCTATAGCATATTCTACATGTACATGCCGGGAAAACGCTGTAATTCCAAACAATCTTAAACCATTTATGATAGATCAGCGTGGCAGACGTCAGCAAAAAATCTGCGAATATATACAGTCAGTAACAGAAACCACTGCAACAACAGCAGCAAAACTTACTGTTACTTCTTCAGATGTAACGTATAACGTTGAAATTTCTGAGGTAATGGAAATAGATGAAAGTGTTGAGACCGTTGTAACGCCAACGCGATATGCACCAAGGTATGATCTTACAAACTGCGCTATGGAATGTGATCGATATGGTATTTCAAATGTAGCTGCAGCAGCTTTGCTTTCAGCATACAATAAAGATATACAGTTTAAAGAGAGCAGCGGGCAAATAAGAGTAATAGATTCAAATAAAATTAAAAGAGAAAGACAGAAATGCAGAAGTGAGCTGTTACGAAAACGATGGGATAATTCGTCGATATTGGTGTTCTCTTTTGATAGCAGAAAAGACACAACAATTACAGCAATAACGATAGACAATAAGCAACATCCACGAACTATTAAAGAAAGTCATATGGTGATCCTTAAAGAGCCCCTTTCGGAGTATATAGGATACATAGCATTGCAGGAAGAAAATGCGCAATATAAAAAGGATCAACTGATAAAGTTCTTCGAGGACAAAGATATTTCACTTGGAAATTTGATTGGAATTTCTTGTGATGGGGAGCCATTAAATACTGGCGTTAACAATGGACTTATTCGCAAAATGGAAATTCACTTAAACAGACCAGGCATTTGTATACCACATTTTAGAAAACTACAACCACTGGACCTAAAACAAGTACTGGAACAATAGCAAAGTTACTTGATAATTGTGAATCATTGGAGGTTTGTTATATTTTCAGTTTCGCTCACATTCCTGACATATGTTAATATCTTTTTCATTTAGATTGTAAGTAATTTCGAAGCAATTCCATTGGAAGGTATGCCGCCACAATTGGAAAATTTGAGAGACTTATCAACAGACGCAAAATACTTGTATCAAATGGCAAACGCTGTATCTGATGGCTTTGT
This sequence comes from Diogma glabrata, assembly GCA_963693315.1. Taxonomy (NCBI): domain Eukaryota; kingdom Metazoa; phylum Arthropoda; class Insecta; order Diptera; family Cylindrotomidae; genus Diogma; species Diogma glabrata. The sequence goes on from OY856186.1 coordinate 317,053,183, forward strand.
CGCACCTGATTTGGCCAATATGAAACCAGGAGTAATACACCACGCTCGATGGTTAACGAAAGCCAGTAGAATTTTACGGCTTTACGTTACAAGAAATAATCCATCACAGAATTTACGCATTCTCACAAATTACGTCATAAAGGTTTATGTACCAATGTGGTTCAACATCAAATACTACAATTCAATCGTACATGGTAGTCAATTTTTGTACAAATTTATAAGGAATTGCGATCATTTGCCCCCAAATTTGCGTAAAATAGTACATAACGTAATTTCCGACAATTCATATTATGCTCATTCTGAAAGTATTTTACTATCAATGATTTTCAACAAAACCAAAGAAATACGGCAAATGGGATACAAAAAAATTTTATATATTCGAAACAATTTACAAGAAATGGGTCACTTGAGACAGTACAAAAAAGTGAAAATAAACTTCGAATGTACTGATTACACAAAGCTGATTGATTTAAGTGATGATGAAATACTATTTGAACCACCATATACAAAAGACTTTGCGTATGAAGACCTTCTCAAATACAAAGATTTCAACGAACCCATTGCTGATCCACAAATACCGTGCCATATACAAGCGACAGAACGGCATGTGCAGGTCATAACTACAGCATCAACACGGGTGCACGAACTAAATAGACCGGGATTCATAGCAGCTACTTTAGAATCTAGGAAGAAACGGCCAAAATTTGATAGCAAAAAGGACTATCAGTAAACATATTTTCAGCATTTTTGTAGATTTAATAAATAAAGCACTGACATTTTTATATTTGAATTAAAAAAAAATTGTCTTTTTGTAAATACTTTCTTCTTGTAATTTTTTCTCTTGTTTACTTAAAAAAACTTAAAAATAATTTAGAAACACCCTTTCGACATTAAAAATAAGCTATAAGTAGTAATAGCTAAAATTAAAGAAAAAACTGTAAGTGGCGCCCTCTGTCGTGCGATTTTTCAACAAAATGAATAGCAAAAATGGATTCCTTGCCCCCAAAAACGACTTATACAACATTTTTCGACTAACTTTTTATAAAAAATAAAAAAATATAATAAAATGGCAATTGTATGGATTTTTATTAAATTCAAAAATATATAATCAAAATTTCGGCTAGTCAAAATG
>OY856186.1:317057014-317079434 GCA_963693315.1 Diogma glabrata
ACTTACTAAAATGTCAAAAGTTGTAGTTCTTTCAACTCATGACCCAATAAAATAGATTTATGTCCTAAATAAATATATTATCTATAAAATTGTTCTGTTCATGTTAGTTGTAGGTCCAACCAATTATGGAACTTTTGTTAAAAACTTTATTTTAGGCGAACAAATTATTTTGAGAGACATCCCCGTCAAAATAAGGGAGTCACAAAAAAGTGAGTAACAGCATTTTTGAAGCCCATGAACTTATCCACAAATTCCACCTATGACTATCACCATAGCATTAAGTGCTGCCGAACTATAGATAATCAAACATAAAATCACGAATTCTCCATGTATTTTGTATGGAAAAACTTTAAACGCATTGCGCAAGTTCTAAGAATCGGAATTACGGGCTGAAACTTTCAGTGTATTATTTTTTTATCATTCTTAACAAAATTTTGAAGTAGGACTTTAGAAAAAAAAAATTTTTTTTGAAACGAAGCAGTCTAATATATATATATATAACGATATGAGGTATAACGGAATTTAGCGGCACTCTCACGGTCGCATTCTTTGACCTGGACCAAAAATTTTTCTGAGCGTGTTGCGGCAAACAATCTCTTGGATAAGTTCGACAACTGGCCATATCCGGGTACAGGTTAAGAGTCTAGAGCTTTAAAACTGTCAAAAACAAAGCGTTGTAACGGCCGTTTGGGGCAAAATATGTAAACAAAATTTATAAATATTAATTATTTGAACATATTTCTATCATTTTTTAAAAAGCCAGACATCTGCAATAAAAGGTTCTTTAGCTATCTGCAATAAACTGTGTGAAGTACAACGGCATTTAGCGGCACTTTCACGGTCGCATTTTTTCACTTACGCTAAAAATATTTTCTGGGTATATTGCGGCAAACAGTCTCCTGAATATGTTTGACAATTGGCCATATCGGGGTACAGGTTAAGTGCCTAGAGCCCAAAAACTGTATAAAATAATGTGTATTTTTAAAGTTTGTTTAATACCTCTGTTTTTAATTAGTGTTTTTAGGTAGATTTCATATAAAAATCTACCTATTGCAATGGGCTTCATCTCGGAATTTCGGAAAAATTTTGATGCCAAACGACTATTTGTGATAAGCGGAGATGGAAAAACAAAAGAAAAAAAAAATAATATATATATATATATATATATATATATATATATATATATATATATATATATATATATATATATATATATATATATATATATATATATATATATATATATATATATATATATATATATATATATATATATATATATATATATATATATAACGATATGAGGTATAACGGAATTTAGCGGCACTCTCACGGTCGCATTTTTCGACCTACACCAAAATAATTTTCTGTGTATGTTTCGGCAAATAATGTCTTGGACAAGTTCGTGAACTGGCCATATCCGGGTACCGGTTAAGCGGCTAGAGCCTAAAAAGTCGAATAATCTAGGGCGCTATAACTTCCGTTTGAATAATAATATTTTAATAAAATTTAAAAATATTGAATATTTGAACTTTTTTTTATCATTTTTATCCAGATGACCACTTTGGCGTTTCAGGTTCCTCAAAAATCAGCTGTTTTAAAAATTTACTAAACTTTGCTGCCCTTGATCTAGCTGAAATGGCCCAGCTCATAGTTGAAAACTTTTTTTCACGTGCTTAAAATATAAATCTTTCCAAAATTTTCAAAAATAATAGTTTAAGTCTAACGGTTGAGATCCTACGGCTGTTGAAATAAAAACAAACGCAAAAGGCAATGCTTTCATCATGTTTCAGTTTATGTTATTTAAATTCATCTTAGCTTTTAAACATACTTTTCAACTATAGCCTCAAAAAATTTCAGCTTTCTAACCCAAAAGGTTCCATTTTTATAAGCATTATAATGCAACCCTTACAAGAAAAATACCAACCCATTTAATACCATAGAAAAATTATCAAAATCTCTTTTGTTTTTATTTTTTTTACTAAGTAACCGTTTGAAAGAAGATTAAATAAGAACAAAAAAACACAACAACAAAAGATGATTTTGAAATAAAATTGTTTGATAATGTTTGATTATAAATTATGTGTGATGGTATAATTGTAGTTGTGACGTAGTTCATTTGATCTTTGGTGGATTTAATATGTTATTAAAAGTAGTTTAAACCAACTTAAATAAAACTGTTCCGAAATTGTATTGATGGCGTTAGTTCGGATAATGTATTTAATTTGGTTCGATAATTTTTTTGAATTATTCTGTTTCTACTTATATTTTTTATTTAAACTAGTCTGACTTATCTAATTTTATTTGGACACAAAACCGTCTGACACCGAAATCCTACACCTATTTCTAGCGGATATACCTGCCGCTGGGATTTTTTATAAAGTAATCTGATAAATCCGATTCTAATTGCACACATAACTCTGACCCCGAAATCTACCTATTTCTAGCGGATATGCCTGCCGCTTGGACTTTTTTTATCGAAACCATTGAGGAAATTTCCTCCAATTTGTATTGTTATTTCGATTTGAGTAATTTACTATTCTCGTGAACATATATTTATGTGAATGTACTTATTACTATATCAAAATTTTGGTTTATTGACATCTTAATAGTTTATATATGGTTAAGTTGAAACCATACTTGCATTATTATTAAAAACATATTATTATTCGAAACAATTACTGTCGGTGATATTTTAAAAGAAAAATTTGTTTGTCTAAAACTGAAACTTATAATGATATTGCTACTCATTGTTATATACATATATATTTATAATCTTCATTAAGAAATTACAAGGTAATCTTGTTGAGGTGTTGTTTTTTTTGGTTAAATTCAGTAACCGTTTGATTTAGGAACAACAAGACAAGTATCGGTCTTTCAACTAAATAAATTTTTATAGTTTTATTTGGGAAAAAAATAGTTTATAAAGTTCATCGATTTACGTTCGTGAGCTGTGTTTTGTGATTTATCGTTATGTGATTTTTTATAAGAATTACTCTTCTTAGGAGTTGGCATGTTAACATTAAAACTAAAACTCCGTTGTGATGTTTTTCTGTTAACTTGTATTTTTTTTTTAAACTTGATAAATTTTCTATTTAATTTTGGAAAACTATTCCCACAGTTTTAGCGGAATTCTCGAATCACTATTTTTTTTGTTATCATCATTACTAGGACTCAGATAACACCGAGGTGTAAACTTTGGTGATATTGTCTTGGTTGGGATGGTTGTTTTTGATCTTGAAGCGAGGCGGTTGATAGATAGTTAGTTCAAAGTAAATTCGTTTTTTTTGGAAACATTTTTTGAATTTCTTATTTCTTTATTTTCGGTTGTGTTTTTTTTCGTTTTGTTTTCGGTTATTTAATGATTTATTTTTGTGGATAAAAATCTATGATTCCTTTGATAAAAATATATAACCATATCAATGATTATTTTAGTGATTTCTTTTGTGAATAAAATCTATGATTTCTTCTGATAAAAAATATATAATTAAATCAAAGATTATTTAGTGATTTCTTTTGTTTATAAAAATACATGTTTTCTTTGGATAGAAATATAAAACTAAATCAAAGATTATTTAATGATTTATTTTGTGAATAAAAATCTATAATTTCATTGGATAAAAATATCTGATTTCTTTGAGAAAAATTTATAACCAAATCAAAAATTATTTTAGTGATTTTTTTTTGTTGATAAAATCTATGATTTCATTTGATAAAAATATATATAACTAAATCCAAGATTACTTAGTGATTTCTTTTGTGGATAAAAATATAAAACTAAATGATAGATTATTTAATGATTTATTTTGTGAATAAAAATCTATGATTTCATTTGATAAAAATATATATTTAACGTATAAAATTATTAATAAAATAAAATTTGATTATTACATGCCTATTACTGGCTCAACAACAAGTGTTGTCTTTTCCTTTATCGAAGTACCTGTAATTTCTGGAATTGGAATCTCCTCGCAGGAATAGGTGAGTCGTTAAAATATTTATTTTAATTTTAAGTTAGCACAACGTGTCGCTCAATAAGTATTGTTACTTTCTGTAACATTTAACGGTAGAATGTCTTTATAAGTTATAATAGTGTAAAGTGAGAATGATTTCTCAGTCAGTGGTTAGGTGGGAATTTTCAGCCCTGCCATGCCTAAAGGTTTATAATTTCTGCTCCTCTAGGACCCTCTGGTTGCCGGACACACCCACGACAAGCCTTTTCCCTGAAACTTCAGCCTCGCAATGAGCAGGTCCGGATTTTCCAACCAGAGGGACAAAAATAAGATTCGTTAATCCCAGGACATCCAGTTTCCTCGTTCGAGGAAGCAGGATGGCTTCAGGATTTCGTTTCAAGATTTGCAAGTAGTATTTGTTTCTTATAGATTCAGTTTTCCGGTGTAATATTGTTATTTCATTTTAAAAGTCCAAATTTCGTAACAACAATATAATTAAATTGAAATCAAGATTAGTAATTCGGTCAAGAGATAAAAGTGATTTACAAAATCTCTCACCACTAAGCATCGTGGAAGGCAGAAATGACGAAACTGAACACAATTGGCATATCGACTTGAGAACATTTACAATTGGCGGACACTACTTCATAACTGGATACAAATCCCATCACACACCAACTTTAATATTTCTACAAGAATTACGAAAAAAAATTGATGCTGCCCCGAATACATATTTTACAACAATCATAGGAGATTTTAACTTTAATATGAAAAACAAAATAATTTGAGTAATATTTTGCTAAATTTTAATAATCAACTATTGAGTGAAGCATCTACAACAGATGCTAATACTCAAATAGATATGGTATTTTCAAATTTTACGGAAGGATTGGAAGGGACTCGTGCATCTTTTTTTCCGACCACTTTTCCTTATACTATCAAACTCGGAAATATAACAATGAACCAATTAAAGAGGAGAACTTTAATAAGGAATTCGAGAATGGTCAGATAAATAGTATAAATAAAATAAAATTCATTCTCCTCTAATTTTATTTTATTTATACTATTTATCTGGCAGGAGGAAATTAATATACCAATTGTGAACTCTAGGGCTAAATATTTAGCAAATATTGAGAAAGATACTAGAGATAAAAACGTTTTACACAATGTCAACGACAACAGGAAACAAGAAATTACGACAATTAAGGAGCAGAAACCAGTTAAACGGGTTTCCATAATGCTCCCATTGGAATCTTCTGATTATTTGGATAATTGTCTAAAAGATATAGTGGTGGATTCCTTATATTCTAAATTAAAATGGAATCTGTTTAATCTTTGTCCATACAATTCATTTGCACATGGGCTGCTAACTTTGTTAGAAACAAACTATGAGTTTTTAGAAGCTGCTTTTAATGGTGCTGATAAGAAGAACAAAGAAAAGAAAACAACGGCATACATCATGGATACAATTTTTAAGGAAAATTATGATTGAAAAAAATATTGTTGAAATAAGGTTCATTCAAAGTGAAACAAGTAATGAATATAATATGGAAGCTGATGTGACAGACATCGCTTTTGATTTATTAAATTTAAATTCATATGAAATTATATTATCTTGTTTGGACGATAATTGCACGGGTATAATACAAAACAGAGGAATAAAAACAATAATTCTGAAAATAGTTCAGAAAATTAGAATGTCTTCAACAGCTAATTTTAACAGCGATACCGTATATAATTTTAAATTCTTTTGAATTTGATGTAGCGCTGGTTTGGGTTGAACCACTATATCTAAAAGAAAACAAAAAAAATAGTAGCGAATAATAATACTCTAAAGTAAGTAAGTAACAATGATACTCTAAAGTATTTGATATTAATTGGACTTATCGTAAAATTCCGTTGATATGTGTCAGTTCAAATGCTATATTGATGAATCTTGATCGCAAAAGTTTTTAGTAAACAAGTAAACACTATAATTAAACAATTATTGTTGTTTTCAAAGTCATCTGTCTGTCAAGAATAAACAAGTAACGATCGTTTTAAGAAGCGTTACTTCCGTTAATATCGAATACGGTAGTTCTAGTAATTGACGACGATATCCTTTTGGCGGTTTCGTAGGTTTTTGAGTTGACAGATGAACTGTGTTATACTTATATATATTTTGATTTTCTAGAAGGTTTTTCTATTCTGTTCTTAAATTTAGTTCTGTTAAGTTCTATTTAGTTCTAGTTAATTTTGTTGTTCTCCATTTTGGTGAATAAAGTATTTTTTAAAATGTTGTAATTATAATTGTTGTTTTAATGTACGTATTAGTTATGGCTAATGTTTGTTTCATTTTGTCCTGATGATGTTTATGGTGCTATTGGATTGCCGAGTTTCGATGCCGATGATAAGTATAGTTGCTTTTATGAATATATCTGTGACCACATGTTTTTTGAGCTATTATTAGTGAACTTATTTTATATTGCATTATCGTCGCTATTACTGATACATACAGTTCCTGACCCGTACAGCTGCAGATCTTCGATACTGATGTTGTTGATTATTGGTTTGATAAATATTGTGATCGCATGGCATTTGAATTTTGCAACGTCATCGTCATCATTGCAGATAATATATGGTCTTGAATATTATATTCATCATATTATTGAGAATATGTGTATTAGTTCGTCGCTATTATTGATAGTACACATAGTTCTATATTATTTCTATTCATTGAAATTATTATACTGAATCTTCGATTGCTTATTTGTGCTCATTATTATTGAGACTAAAATGATATATTCATCAAATTATTATACTGAATCTTCGATTGCTTATTTGTGCTCATCATATGATTGAGAATATATGTATTAATTCATCGCTACTAATGATACTCTACATGTTGCCGGAATATTTGTATTTGTCGAAATCATTATACTGAGTCTTCGTTATTGCCGATTATATTCATCATTATTATTGAGAATATGTGTATTAATTCGTCGCTACTCTTGATAATACACATATTTACGGATTATTTACCTATAAAAGTTCAAAACAAAAAAGTGTGTTACCTGCCATACAACCTGAATTTGCTGAATTGCGTTTGCAAGATGTACCAACAACGATGCAATTAAAAGGAAAAAACTATTATTTCAACTATTTAATTCATTTAGATGGACATCATTTCATTTGTTATTTTTTTAACAAAGAGAAATTTATTATAATTAATGATGTTCCCAACAGAAATAAAGCAACGTTTGTTGATGAAACTATAAAAATTAAACCAAAACTAATGCTTTATTCGATTTACAAAACGTAATGTGTTTACAAACAAAAACAAGTCAACTGATTATAATTCATAATAGATAGAACAATTACACATGAAAATTTAAATGTAATTCCAAATGAGAGGAAAAATAGTTCATTTTAAGTGGAGCAGACCTCATTAAAAAACGGCCATAGGGTCAGATGCTAATGCTGTATCACTGATGATGACTAAAGCAGGTCGAAACCCAAAGATGAAACAACAGTCAAATGAATTAAATAAAAATAGTCCAAGCAGCAGGATATCCGCTAATTTGGAATGAGTGAAAATTCGAATAAAAAAGCCTTAGGCTGTACAAAGTACAAAGTTAGCGTACTAATATATAAGATACTGAGAAGCAGAGGGACTGATGAAAGAAGCTAAATCGCAGGGAAATTGGAGAAAAATTAGAGTAAGCACAATTAATTTGTTATATTTTTTTTTCTGATAACTTAATTACAATTATAGTCTTGTCAATCAAGAATACCAATTAGTGAACCTCGTATAATTTTTTTTTTAAAGTCTGACGAGCTCTTGTTTGTACCCTGAAAAGGATGCACGTTTAATGGAATAATTCATATTAGTCGCGAAGTGTTCAAATTCAATGAGATTCGTGAGTTGCGGTGATATTCTTTACATTTTTTTATTTTTCTGTCTGCACTTCTAATGTCAATTTGTTAATATACTTGATGTACACTTGCGATCACTAAAACAAATAAAAAACCCTGGAAGCTGAGCGAACCCAAGCAATGGATTTAGAGTGATCCCAATTGGGAAGTAGTTATCCCGATGAAAGTGTTACAAAATTCGTTTTGAATAAAAAACATTTGAGACCGACATTTTTTGAAGATATAGCTAAAGCAATAGTTAATCTTTTTCCATCCGAATTAATAGTAAGTACTTTTCTTTAGATATATAATTAAAAAAATTAAATTTACTTTTCCTAAACTTAAATATATTCTTCTATTTTCCACGTTTAAAGATAACCCATCATGTTGCACGAATTTAGAAAACTATTCGAATTATACCAGCAGTATAGAGGAACAGGACAGTCCTTCTACATTGGCAAATTGTGAAATGAATCAGCTGTAAATGCAAGAGAATAAAAAATGTAGTGACTGAACAACAGAATTATTTGTTATTGACTGGCCTCGGCTAAAATATGCTACTGGCTATCAATTGGTAACTTGTTAATAATTATGATTATTCACGTTGGATCTTGTTTTTGCTTTTGTTTTCCTACAAATATAATAAATTATGTAAAAACAAATCTAACTTATCATATATTTTTTTAATCCAACGTTGACGTCCTCACCAGCCTTTAGATACATTGAATTCAGCTGTAAGAAATAAAAAAGCATTAATAATAAAACTACTCTGGTTAAATGTTAAATATTGTTTACCTTTGTAACGTTCGTCCTATTGCTAATTGAAACATTTCAAGAAAATTCGTTTTCATCAAAATAAAATTCGAATCCAAATTCAAATTCAGATTTAACGAAAGAACAATTCGGCTAATAATTCCTAATAACCAAAAAACATCAACAAAAAAATAAACACCGAAAATTGAACGAAGCGAAATTATATTTGGCAACTCTGTATTTTTTTTTTTGGTTAAAAAAACAAGGTGTGGCAAGTCACTATGACTTTGTTTTTGAAATCATATTTCATTCTCTGTTTTTTTTTTTTTTTAATAAAATGTGTTGTGTAGTAGGAATTACAATATGTGTCACAATAACACATAAAAACCTTTTAAGACCAAGGTCCCACAACAACATACGTTCAGAGGTGTTGATGGACGTAAATCTTTCTTTTTTTGTTTTTTTAAATTTTTTGTTATAGAATGGATAACTAAACAAAAAATTCTATCACTGACAAAATATGACATAGGCCAATATTTTATGATAGAATAGAGAAAATAAAAGTAAATTAAAAGGTAAATAGCAAATTTTTACAAAAATTTGCTGAAACAAAACAAAAACGTAGTTGCCAATAATCCAGCCGGTTGCATATTCCTTGATCCTGTGACGCACTGTCTTTCTTGAAGATTAAAGTCCACACATAGTTATATGAAGGCTCGTTTCCTCAAGGAAGCAATAGCGTCTCATCATCAAGGATTATTTCAAAGCTAAGATTGAGGGTGCTACCGTTGACTGAATACAGTTCATCCACCACCACCCCTAATATGTCACCTTGGCTAGTGATATCTCACTGCTATTGCCAGTGGTATGTGATATCTCACGTTAACTCGTATGTCAATAGCAGGGACTGGAGTACGCGGGGTTGTCACACCCGTAGATCAAAAATAAAAAAAAATTTCAAAACAATAAAAACTGATCCCTCCATGAGATCCCTCTGTTTGAATATCAAACTGCATAAAAGTAAATTTTTTTAAATTAGTTGGAAAAAATAATATAATTATAAAACAGAAAATTTATAAGAATGAGCTTTTTCCATGTTTCCTCATTTTTTTTTTTAAGTAAACATGAACAGTGTTGAAAAATAAAATAAAAAAAATAATAGAAAAAAATTCCATGTTTGATTACAAAACAAATACAAAGTATACTGTGAATTAACTAAATTTTTCAAAAAATTAATAAATATTGGTCGAAGCTTGTTGCTAAGCACAATAAAAACATTACGTCTTTATATTAATATGATAAGCATCATAGATTATTTTTTTTAAATAAAATTGAAAAAGTTTAATTTGATTGAATAGTAAATCGTGATCAAATATTAAATAATAAAAATGAGAAATAAAACCTTGGTTTGTTAAATAAATTACAGAAACTTTAAATTGAATTGATTTTATTTTATTATCTATGTGCAAACAAAAAAAAAATAAATATAAAATAACCATAATTAACTCTAAAAAATTCCAAATGTATTTTAAAATGGTGGTAGACATTTTGAGTCTTGTTGTTTGAAAAACAAATTACATGAAATGATATAGTGAGAGAAAAATCAAAACCGATTTAATTGTGGAGCAAACTGTCAATATTGAAGGACAAACGGGGGTATTTATCGTTCCGGTTGTGACAAAAGACTTATCACTAGTGCCTGTTGGAATATCATCACTAGTGCCTGTTTCAAAAAGGGGAATATAGTTAGAAAATACCATTGGATTACGGATTAACTCGCTTAATATAATTGAAGATATATAATTTGCAAGTACTTTGGAATCATTAATCAACACATAGAACTAGCCGTAAGTTTACTATTAAATTCCTTAGAAGTTTTTTTTCTTTGTTCAATATATATATATTATTTTAATTTAATCTAGTCTAAAGGAATGTTCGAATAAATTCCTTTCATTTTGATAAGAGATTTTCAGGCTTGGGTTCGTCCGGGGCAGCCCGGCGGTCGTAGATATACATATATATGTGTATACTGTATATATATATATAAATAGAATTCATGTGTATTGAATATTTTCTTTTGAAGTAATAATTTGTTTAGGAAAGTCCAAATGCTAACACCTTCATCAAAATATTTTGTTGTTATTTGAAATGTCATTCTGACATTTTGTTTGTAGCTCAGCTCAGTTCTCGTTTTCACCACATTGTTAAAAACTGACGTATTTTGATCGATAAAGTAGTTTAGTTTAGCACTAATAGTTGCGGTGTTGAAAATGTGTGGCTCTGCTGTGAGTAAAAAGATTCCACGTATCATGTATTTATATCTGTGTAATTCTAGAATCTAGGACTCTTATGTTTATAGACTTCAAAAATTGAAGTCAAGTTTAATCTATATTAAAAAATTAAGTTTTGCAAATTTGGATGTTAAAAATAATTAATTTAATATTGTAAAATAAAGTTGTGAATTAAACTAAAATATAAAATTTGTTTTGAAAGGCGTGGTGCTTTAGGCTGGATATCAAAGGGAGTTATATTAGTTTTTCTGTGGTTCATAATTTCTTATTTTCAACAGGTGTGGTTGATCTGTGCTAATGGAGAACGCCGCCATTGTTGATGCAGAAATGTTATTATTCGTCATCGTCATCGAGAAGCCTATTGTTAGGCAAAATATCATTATATTGCCGTGTTCGATTTGACTGAAGCAACTGATACAACTGAAAAATTGAATGCAATTGTTGTTGTTTTTTCAGTTGTTTCAGTCAAATCGAACGCACCTATTGTAAGATCCAGTTATCAATCATCATTGAAGACCTATTGTTAGGCAAACCACTATTATTATTTGTTATGCTCGCAATTTTTGTACTGTTCAGCAGGTGGCGTTGGTAGATTCTACTTTGGAACAATTTGGGTCTGTGTAGGATGTATTAACTGGAATCTAAGGCTTGACAGATCAGACAGCTAGACCGGCTGCATTATCATCAAAGATTAGGCCCTACTTAATTCATCCTATACATTCCATCCTTGAACTGCCAACCCACCTGAGGTGCATTGTCCTAGTTTTGTCATCCGACAGATCACCATACAAATGGCTCTTGCATCGCTATCGGCGATACTATATTGGTAATTAAAAACAACCATGTTATAAGAACTTTCTTTCAAATATACGGGCACTCCTCCTGTAATATCTAAAATTGATATTAAATGTAAACATAAAAATAATGAATCGACGTATGGTGGACCCAATCATGCTCAAAATTGTGCGTGAGATTTATCTGTCAAAATCTAAATTCTTTATTAATTGCTTATTTGATGCGAGATTCCAATATGTAAATCTCGAGGAGAATTATTAACACTTTGGTCAATCGTACGTATTCTGTCTACAGAACTGTCCCTACAATCAGTGAAACTTTTTGACGAGCAAGTCAGTTTCAATGATGTGCAGTTAGCTTTCTTCACAAGCAAGTCGAAAGCGTCGAGATCGAAATAAAACACACAAGTTAAGTTTTAAAATCAATCTGATTTATTCAATATAATGTCATTCTATTTATAGTAAATTTACATTTTTAATTTCCTAATATCTATCCCTACCAAAATGATATTTCCAAAAATCGATAATAAATAAAAATGCATTTTCCACCGAAATGCAATTCAAGCATAAAACTATAAAAATATAAATAAAATATTTCTTCCTGGTCATCACATTTCAAAGCAAAAATTGTAAAATTTATTAAGTTATATTTTGTTCACACAATTAGTAAAAATGTTATTTGTTATGAAATTTGATAATTTACATATTTCAAGTTAGGTCAGTGTTACGATTTTATGTATGTTATTTAATTTGTTTTTATTTTAATGTATCGTGACCAGATTTATTCATAATTGAAATAAGATCTTTTGTAAGTTCTTTTAATTTTAATATTGTGTGACGAGAATTATTAGTTTTTACATATTATGTGTGATCTTTCGTATTGGAATATTTACAAGATTTTTATCTATTGATTTGGTAGAGTTTGGTGGTTTTTGGTGGTTATATATGAAATGTACCACAGACGGTGCACTTTGCAATAGCTAAATTTTATATCAGACATTAAAATAATGAATCGACGGTGCACACTGCAATAGATAAATTTTGTATTAAACGTAATCAATCATACTCAGACGGCGTAAACGACTTTTCCTTTATGAATTTTTTTACAAACAACATCTGTTTCAATATTTAAGAAAGAGAACATGAGACAAAAATATTAATGTTTAATCTTTCATGTTTTTTTTTCATTTTTTTCTAATACAACGAATGTTACAAACATCAACCAAGCTCGATTTTCCTTATAATACCACAAAAGAAGGAGACGGAATTGCAATGAACCAACTTTTGTGTCGTTTAATGCTAAAAATAAAATAGTATTTATGCTAGCATGTTTGCGAATTGCAGTTAGTTAGTGTTTGATATTAAATCAAAAATCATTAATTGAGATCGATTAACTCGGTTCGTGTTGAATGAATTGAAAGTCAGTTAGCGCTTGCTTTGGAAAATATAAAAAAATTTAACTTATAAATATATCAATTTCGCGCATTTTTTTTCAAATTTCTCTTTATAAAATTAGTTTTTGTGATTCAACTAGAAGATAAAGTTAGAAGAACTAGAAGAGAACTAAAAGAAGCAGTTTGTGATACATCGAAAAACAAAAAAATGTATATGCCTATAAAATTAAAATTCGAATGTGATTTGTGTGTTCGAAGAAATTGTTACACTTTCAATTCATTCCGCAACATATTAACTAAAATATATATGTATATAAGTGACAATGTTAAAAATGGAACTAAAATAATATTATAGTTAGAAAACAAGGTACCCTTTGAGGTATAATATGTTTAAAAATAAAACACTCCTTGTATCGCTGGTTGAAAACCGAAGAAAAATAAACAAATTTTTAACAAATATATGTATATGGCGGATGATCCAGTGTTTTGTTTTCATTAAAATACGTGCCGAAGGTCGTTGATTTGTGTGCCTTTTGTCATTCTATGGGACAACGAAGGTAGAAACCAGTAACTTTCGTAACAATTATCTAGTTTAATGAAGACCAAAGGATAGTCATCATTAACGTTGTTGAAGGAAATCGAATTGTGGTAATAACGGTGGCATTGTTGGAGATTGATGCATTCATTGTTCTTACGTCTCTGGATACAGACCATTTGGGACATTGAACAAATACAGGAAGCTTGGAATAAATAAATAGGCAAATAAATAGATTTGGGAATATTGGCTACATTAGTACTTTCTAACGACATACACGGACGAAAGTCGTTTCAACGTTACCATCATCTGAAGTCCACCATTCAACATAATAAGCAAGTTTAGATTTTAGTTTTAATTTCTAATTGCTATATAATTATTAATTTTGAAATCGTTTGATGAACATAATGATACACTAAATAAGCTCATTTATTAGAGATTTTTTATTAGAGATCTTTCGGGCAAAGGCATATCGTGGGTTGTCTTTTTCTACTTTACATATATCTCGGATAATAACTGTATCTATCGATCCAGTTATAATATATTCTACCGTTCAGTTATTATTCGTCATCGTCATCGAGAAGCCTATTGTTAGGCAAAATATCATTATATTGAAGATCCACTTATCAAGCATCATCGAAGACCTATTGTTAGGCAAATCAGTATTATTATCTTGCCATCCATTTATTACTCGTCATCGTCATCGAGAAGCCTATTGTTGGGCAAAATATCATTATACTCTAAGAACCAGTTATTATTCGTCACCGAAGACCTAATAGTTAGGTAAGATATTATCATTATCATCACATCTAATTGTGATTAATCATCCAAAGCCTCATCTGCCTACATTACATTCAATATATTAAGAACCGTGATGCATTCCATTTGCAGGGCAGCGAAAATCCGAAATTCTACGTCCACGCCTTGCTACGTGGGTAACGCTATCAGAATTAGGTTGGTGTAGTAGAGAGGTGCAGAGTAAATACTGCTTATACTCAATGATTCTGCACCATGGCGAGTCATTGGCGCCATAAAACCAATACAACTCAAGCGTCTGTTCTCCATGTTAGGGGCGGTTTGGAGCGGGCGTCTGTCTTGGATCAAGCGGCTCGCTATATAAATGTGTAGAAATCGTCTGTTCTCCATGTTAGGGGCGGCTTTCAGCGTTCGTCTGTCTTGGATCAAGCGGCTCGCTATATAAACGTGTAAAAAGGTTGTTTCTGGTGACCTTAAGATGCAGAACGAACCCATTCACGAAAATTTGGGTTGGGCGAAGGGCTAACACCCCATTTCCGTAAAAAAAATTATTGTCATGAATTCTGTACACAGGCCTCGGAATATCTCAGATTCATTATTGGAACGACCTCGGAAACTGTACACGGACTACGCTTTAAAAATGGGAACCTGGAACGTGCTAAGCGTTAGAAAACCAGGAGATCTCCTAAAACTCACACAACAAGTCGAGAGCTACACAGTGAATATAGGGCATTACAAGAACTGAGATAGTGGAAGGTAGTGGAATCCATGAAACAGCGAAAGGATACACTCTTTATTATTGCGGTCATCAAAACGGAGGAGAATTTGAAGTTGGCTTTCTTATACATCGTCGCGTGAATCAGCGTTATCGACTTCTGCCCAATTAATATGCGGTTATGCACACTGAGAATCCGCACGCAAAAATTCAATGTAACGATCGTCAATGTTCATGCACCTACTGAAGATAAAGCAGATGATATTAAAGACCTGTTCTTCCTAGAACTCGAAGAAGTTGTCAATAAAATCCCACGGCACCTTTATTTTTTATTAAAGTCAATAAAATCCGGCGGCACCTTTATTTTTTGTTAAAGCAAACAAAAGAAATTCTAAATAATTTCATTTTTACATTAAAACATTTCTGTTAATTGTTTTATCGTCCTCGATTTTATGTATATATATATATGTAAACATATATACGTTGAACACCAAAATTTATACATTTCTGTTAATGTTTATTGATACGACCTGATACTTGATGTTATTTGAAGGCCATATCAGTTCGTTTTTTTTTTTATCGATTTACAATTTCCCCAGTTTTACTTAGTATAAAGTGAAACAAAACAAAAAATATGTTTATATTTGAGTACTCTTTCCTTCGTAATCCCTATATCGACTATATAGATATATTGTAACATCCTAAAGAAACAAAACTAAAATTCAATTAAATGTTTTACATAATTTTATTCAATATGAACCAGCTGATGAGGAGAATGACCGTTGTCAAAAATAACAATATTATTACTTTTTTCCGTTTTGATTTTAATTTCGGTTCTTTGATCATCTTCGGTTCTTTGATCACTTTTTGTTTTTTTGTTCTATATGTTTAATTTGATATAAAAAAGTAGGGAATAAAGATCTCTCTCTTCTCTGATGAAAAATTAAAGTCTCTTAATTGAGAAAAAGAAAACTTTAGTGATAACCTTTCCATTGCTGCCTGAATTTAACCAATTAATTTAAAACAACAAGTCGACCATTTTGGTTGACCTCGTGAATTTTTGAATTGTCTTTAATTTAATTTGTTTTAAAACTTTTTAGAATTTTTCAGGATTTTAATTTTTTAATTTGCCATTTAAGGAAGTTTTTTAAAAATTTTTAATTTGGTTGTGAGTTTTAAAAAAATTTTTTCCTAATTTATTAGCTTTTTAAAAAATTGTGTTATTTATGTGGAGCTCTTTCAGTTTTTTGATTTACATCAATTTTGAACATGTCTGAAAGAACAGACAGACCGCATGATTTTAATTATCGTTGTATTGGTAACAAAACAAAACAATTTTGACAGTTTCATAAATGTCAAATATAAAAACAATCTTGACGGCATTTTATGAATTTATCATTCTTGGATAGTTTTTTTGTGATTATTAGACGAGTTTTATAAAATTAAACATTAATTCTGTGTAAAGTGTATTAATTCTTGTAAAATAAGTGTATTAATTAATTCTGTGTAAAAAACATTAAACAAATTTATAAACTTTAAAAAACATTATAAAATATAAATATGGCTACACAAATAAATTTGTGCGACTATGAAGTAGTGATGGACTCAAATAATATCGCTCAGTTAGAGGATGGCATGGTGCTGTTGCAAAATATAATAAGTAATAATTTGTTTGTTTAAAAATATAAAAACGTTAATTCATTGTGAAAGTTTAAATGATTGGAACATTTAAGGCCAGTTTCACCATCCTCAGATAAGTTAAAGTTAAGTTAAATTTAACATAACTGCAACTTAACTGAAGGAAATGGGTTTCACCCATTTGCCAATCAGCTGCTAAATGCCAATCAGCATAGATGTGTTATGAAACGGACAAAAAAAATTATCGATAACAATGGACAAAGCGGGAACACTCTCATGGAAAATGAGTTTGAGGACGAGGTAGCAGAAATCATTTCAAAAGATGATTCGCTGCTGCCGGACTGTTTCTTAACGCAGGAATTAATAGCTTTGAAACGGGGATCTAAAACCAAACGGCACAACGCCACATCCCTCTTGAAGCAAAATTCAATAATTCGACTAATAAGCCCAGAACCGTCCACATCTGCAACAGCAAAAAAATAAATAAATATAGATCCACCATCAACAACTTGTTCAGAAACGGTGGATACATCAGATTCTGAAGGGTTCGTAGGCTCGGCAGAATTGTCCGCACCAAGAAAGCGGGTAAGAAAATCTACGCAAGAAATTTTCTGTGAAAAATTTTTGGCAATAAAAAAAGCTAAAAATAAATGGCAGGAGCAATTCTTAAAAGACATGGCAGCAAAAAAAGAGGAATCAAACAAACAAAAAGAGGAAACTCGAGAAAGGCGGCATCAATCAAAATTAAAAGTAATGATGGAAATGCCCAGAAATCCCAATAATTAGTTTTTAAGGTTTTTTATTGTTTTTTTTATAATTTTTTTTATATTTAAAATTTTTGTTAATATAATATAATAAAAGTGAAAATAATTTTATGAATTAGAAACTTTCAGATATTTGAGTTCGTTTCATTTTTCCTTTGTGCTTCAACATAGCTTCACTCAGTGTCCCTACATTTCCGTCTGATAATGATGTCTGATTCTCTTCTTCAATAAGAGATTCGTCGTTAAATATTTCGTATATATCATTATTTTCAATACACAGATTGTGGAGGACACAACATCCTAAAACAAACTTGCACATCCTTTCGACTGAGAAGAAATCTAAGCGTATGAGCTGCCGAAACCTTTGTTTTAGTAGACCAAACGCATTTTCTATTTTGACTCTCGTTTGGCAGTGCTTTTTATTATATTTAATTTGGTTTGGACTTAAATGCCCATAATCCTTATATGGCGTTAATAAGTACTCCCTTATAGGATACGCACCATCTCCTAAAATATGGTACGTTACCCCACATAGTACAGGCAGTTTTGTGGAGATTGGTGACAATTTAAAAATTCTATGCTATTGATCGAAGGTCTGCAGGGTCGCAGAAGCGAGTGAAATATAAAATAATATATCATATAATATTAGATCTTAAAATATTTCACCGACAAAACAAAACAATAATCTATCAGATGATTGATATTTTCGACATAAAAAAAGTCTATCTAGTAATGTTTTCCGCGCCCTATATATACATATTGTTGTTCAGTATAAAAAGCTGCACGACACACTCCATTTTCAAAGGCATCGGGAGTGACGGAAGAATTCTATATATATATACCAAAATATTTTGTAGTCATTGTTATGTATGAAGCAATGTACTAACATATCGATATTTTATTGTTCATCGATATTGTTAATGCTCTATCAAGATCCCTACAAATAAGTGAAAAAGTATTATTATTATTTATTTTAATACTCACGCGATCAGTGGTGATACAGCGTTGACATCTTCTACTGTCTGCTATTAAACACCCATTGCACCACACTGTAATAAAAAATCAAAGATATTAACAATTTTATTAGTTTCATAATAATCAAATATTGTCCTACCTTAGTGAAATTATTTGTTTACATTTTTAATGTCATTTTGACATTTTCGCCATTTCGATGGTTTGAGTTCTAGTTCTATTTCGACTATTTCGAAAAGGCAGTTGTTTAGCACTAATTAGTGCAGTGTTCAACAACTGTGGCGCTGTTGTAAACAAATACGTGTCATGTCATGGGTAGTTATAAAACCTTTTGTTTTCTAGAATTTTAGTCTCTTTATTAAAACATCACTTATAGTGATTAAACTTAGTAAGTAAGATGTTTTTATTGTTTTCTGGATTTTCCTAATAAAATAAAATATGTTTTGTGAATCGAAAACATTACGAATTGTTTATAAAATAAAAATTATTATCATATACATATAAAACAAAAATTGTTAATAAATCTAATGGTAATGCAAATTTACGCTAGCGCCATTAAAGTTTGTAATTAGAACGTGGTTTTGTTTGATGTTCCTGTTCATAAACCACGCCATGGTTTCACAATAGTGATGGAAGTGTTTTGTTGATAAAGTTAATTAGTCGTTCCAAGCTGGTTGGTAAAGCATTGTGTGAGAAAATATTAATACATTGTATTTGCAGATGCACGTAGCTGGACTGAACTAATTATATTCATCGCTTTTCACAATTTATGGGTGATATGTTATAGTGACTATGCTGATCAATTATATTCATCGTATCACCAACTATATTTGCCGCTCTATCAATTTATATGTGATTTGTTGCAGTGACTATGCTGATCAATGATATTCATCGTATCACCAACTATATTTATCGCTTCATCAATTTATGAGTGATATGTTGCAGCGACTATACTTATCAATCTTCATCAATAGTTTTCATCGTATCAACCATTATATTCATCGGATTGTTAATTATTGCCATCTATGTATGATATCACAGTGGTTTTACTTATCAAACTTCAACAATTATATTCATCATCTCAACAACTATAGTCATCGTATGAACAAGTTTATTACCGTAGTAAATACTCACATTCGGTTATGCACAATTATATGTACAATTTTAACCAATTTTAATCAACATTCATCATACAGTCCACTAGTAATTCGTGGAGGCCGCTCCAGATGTGTTGATCTTTCTTCATCATTAATTTGATAATAATAAATCACTTGATTGCTGTTCATCTAATAAGAAGGTTGTTTTAATATAATTAAAATGAATATATAACAGTCATGTGTGGCGAAAAGTACATTTTTCTTGTATTCTATTCTAGTACAAAATTAAATATTTTGTACGCATGTGTTACAAAAAATATTTATGCACTTTACACAGAATTAATGTTTAATTTTATAAAACTAAAAGTCACAAAAAAACTATCCAAGAATGATAAATTCATAAAATGTCGTCAAGCTTGTTATTGTTTTTATATTTGACATTTACGTGTGTGTTTGTATTAGTTTTTGCTGGAAGACGAATTTATCAAACAATCTCAATTTCATCAAATTGATGTACATCAGAAAAAACATAAAAGATTTGGTCTGAAAGAACACGACCAATTGATTTACAACAATTTTTTTTGATGTACATCACTTTTTTTGGTCTGAAAGAACTCCACATTAGTAAATTACGTGTAATCTTTTTTCCATCGGAGCAAAGGTTGTGTGAGAGGATAGAGATGCATCAAATCACATAAAATTTCTTTTTAAAAAGGCTCATTTATAAATGTAAGATGTAACAAAATTTTTAGAATAATGTTTATTATATAATAGGTAGTAATTTTGTAAATATTTTTTAGCTTTTGAAAAAGGTCAAATAAATTGACCGAAATATAAAGAAAATAGTAAATGTCACGAGGAAAATTAAACGTGTTTCAGTTAAAATTAACAAATAAAAAAACAAAAAACAAATACCACTTATGAATATGTTTAATTAAATTGTTTAATTCATTTAAATTTTATAATTCTAGTATTAATGAAGTTCAATAGACAACGTTAGTTAATGCAATTATAAGATCATTATTGACAACACTGTAGAACTTATTATAAATTGACAACATTGTAAAACTTATTATAATTCAAAAAAAATAAAATAACTTCTCTTGGCCATTGTAACTTAAGACGTTTATATTAATTTCAAATGATGTTCCAACTAAAAATAATAATAAATTTTAATTCTTCAAAAATAATAAAATTTAATTCTTCGAAAATAAATAATAAATAATTCTTTTCAAAATAAAAATATATGAGTTTTTCTTCGTGCCAAAATTATGTGTTTTTGAATAATATACAGTCCACTTTAAAACTAATTAACTAAACTAATATAACAAGTAACAAGTGCATAAAATTTATAAATATTTATTTAATTGTTAATTTAATCATTTATTTAACAAAGTTATAAACAAATTTAAGATTTTTAAACAATTAAAGTGCGCCATCTTCGTTGTAATAGTTGTAATTTATAAGAATAAAACTACCGGTAAAAAATATACATAAGAATCCAACTACCGGGATTATAAAACACAACATAGTAATCCAACTAAGCTGTCAAAATTGTAAACATTGAAAACCCAAATAAATTGTTTTTTCTTGTAATTCAAATGATGCAATGTGTTTAAGTTGTTTTAGGTAGATTTCATATAAAAATCTACCTATTACAATGGCTTCATCTCGGAATTTCGGAAAATTTTGGTGCCAAACGACTATGAATGATAAGCGGAGTCGGAAAAACAAAACAATTTATATATAAATATATATATATATACAGTAATCCCTCCGACTGCGCGGGTTTTAACTGCGCGATTTCCACTGCGCGAGATGAGTTTTCAATACTAATTTTCGCACTGCGCGATTAAAATTTCACACTGCACGATACGTTTAAAATTTTTTTTTGAATATGTAGGTGAATTTCGTAATATTAAAATGAAAAAAAAATAATTTCCCACATGGGTCATTCTTTTACAAATCGAACAGATTTGAACAAAATCTGACCGACAAATTTGTGATTTGGCTTAAAAATTTTTTACTGGTATGATATCAAAAAAAATATACGTGTTCGAGGATTTTTTTTTTGGAAAATAGAGGCGATCTAAATTTCGTGATTTTTGGTTTGACGACTTATTTTTCACTTCGGTTCTATTAATGATAGAAGCTTTTGTTTTATTTTATTTTATTTTAAAGTTAAGAGATGGAATTTTAATAAAAAAATATGTTATAAACAAAATAAAAATTATTAGCAAATTCCTATTGTTATAAACAAATAAAATGTTAAAATCGATTTTTAGTGATTGCCCTACGTATTCTACGTTCAATTTTCAAGAAAAACGTATTTTTAACTAAGGGAGAAATTAGTTTTACTGTTAGAAATATATTAATTTATCCAGCGCGGGACAACATAAATTTATGGAATTTTTATCTTTCCGCGCTCGATAAATTGATTTATTTCTAATGCTACTCGTACACGAGAGAGCAAAATTGCAGGTGTCAGAGCGAAAGTGTGACTTATTGCTAAACTGTTTACACATAGGAATTTGTTAATAATTTTTGTAGATAACAATTTTTTTTAAAGTTCATCTTTTAGCTTTAAAATAAAACAAAAAAATGTCTATCATTACTAGAACCGAAGTTATGAATCTTTGAAAATAAGTCTTTAAGCAAAAATCACGAAATCCTCGAAATTTAGAACCGCTCCATTTACCAACCCAAAAAAATTCTCGAGCACGTATATCTTTCTTTTCTTGGGAAATGGGAATTTGGAAATTTTTCTATATAAAAGCCCTAAAATTTCAGCCAAATCAAAAATGTGTCGGTCAGAAAGATGTTCGGTTTGTAAAAGAATGACCCATATATGTGGCAATTTGCAT
>OY856186.1:317079634-317192704 GCA_963693315.1 Diogma glabrata
ACATTTTGTATTTCTTTGATATCATTTTCGACTTCATTGCAGTTGGAAGAGTTTTTCAAATTTCAACAATCAATAACCACATCAACCTTGCAATCCTACAACATCCACCTCAAAAAATTGACATCAAATTTCAACTTCTCATCATCTTAGAAAGAAAGAAAAGATTTTCAACGATTAACAATCATATCAACCTTTAAATTCTACAACATCCACCCAACACAAAAAATGGATACCAACACCCATCCGCGTAATGAGATTACCAGTGGTGTAAGATATCTCAGCAACATTAGTGACTCCAACAACAAACATCACTCAAACATTACAAGAAATATAAACAATTCGGAAAACTTCAATCACAATACTGAGATTGTCACACATTATATTGATACTCTTGGTTATCTGAACACAGACATGTATGTTTCTGCACACAACAGATATCTCCAAACGGCCAACGGCAATAGATATCACCATCCAGCCAGCAACCACAATCACTTAACATTCCTGAGATTCATTTTGGTGAGTACACACATAATATTGCTAAACTGTTTATCCATGCTATAGAAAGACTTGCTAATCTAACGAGCCGTCGGATCTTTCTGCTGAAATGCAAAAACAATTTTGTGACCCCTCTCTTCATCATGAACAAAACGCGCAGTTTAAAATCTACTCTCTTCTCATTTTCAAATAAAACCATTGATAATTTTTTGAGGCAGTTAAGTAGACATTTACTAAATTTGGTTATATCACAAACGATTGTTCAATTGGAACAGACTAAAATCAACCTAAATCGGTTCAAAACAGAGCTCAACAAGCATTTACCACAGTGTTTTCTGGTTCATTTCTACTATAGCCAATATACTAAACTGGACACCTCGATTGACAAATCCAATAAATCTTTGTTCGAAAAATTTAATACCCTTATCTCGAAACTTCCTCGACTGACTATCCATTATGATACCACCTACATTGTTAACCACACAAATGAGCCCATTCCACTGCCTGTTGAAACCATCCTCAGTTATGGACTCAAATTCATCCCCCCGAACAGATCTTCGCTGGACCAAAAAATACAGTTCCTATCAATCATCAATGATTTCTCCACCAAACATGTACCTCTGTAGTATTCCTAAACCGGAATATACATGAACCTCGATAAAGAATCTCAAAAGCCACACAAGGTTCAGTACAAATAAAATGAATAAAAGATATTATAACCAAACCGATGATATTACAATCTAACAAATCACACAAAACCCATTTCTAACCCAAAACCCTATTTCATCATAAGATGTAACAACCATTCCCAAACATTACAACATATTGTTTAATCAAACATTTCTATAAGCCTATTCCCTAAAAATTAATTTCATCATCTTATGAAATTAATGAACAAATTCTAGAACATACAATATATTTCAGAAAGCCTAAGCTAAGCAATTTCCACCAAACAAACATGTTAAAACATGTTTTAATTAATATAAATATTAATTTGAATATCCAATAATTTTTCCATTCACACCAAAAATCCATTCTCAGCTATTTTTTATTAAACCAAATATAAAATGCAACAATGTCTAAAATAAATACATTGAAAATTCTATAAACATATTCCCTAAAAATTAATTTCATCATCTTATGAAATTAATGAACATTTCTTGAATATACAATAAAATTCAAAAAGCCTAAGCTAAGCAATTTCCACCAAACCAACATGTTAAAACATGTTTCAATTAATACAAATATTAATTGGGCCTGTTTACACCAGTATGCACTACAAGGGTCATGGTGTATTTTTTTATTTATATAAATTTATTTCTCAGTCAGCTGTTATAACAGTGATCCTTTCATTGCCAATGTTTAACTAGATCTTGGTAATAATAAATGTTGACGCCCCTATTAAATTGATTATTGGGCCTGTTTACACCAGTATGCACTACATGATGTATCTTCCTCGTTTCTTACCTCTTTGCCTATAAACTAATTTTGTAGTGGGGATATTTGTGTTGCATTTTTTCCACAAAAATTTTTATTGCGGAACGAGTTGTCATACACTAATACAAATAAAAAGCAATAAAAATATTTTTTTGGGTCGGATTTTTTTTTTCTCATTCGCTATTCATTTGAAATATGACCATTAACAGAAGAGGAGACAAAAACCAACCACATGTTTTCGATTTTGTTTTTCCGCTTTTTTAAATGTGTGTAAAGGTTTGAGTACATAGCATTTTTTTCAGTTTTACTGTTAGTGTTTATTTCATTTCGATTTTTGGAAGAGCAAATTAAATATATTGTGTCCAGTTTTATTTGGTAAAGATTTCATTCAAATAATTTAATATTAAAATTAATTTTAAATAATTTAATAATTCTAAAATTTTAATATTACTGCGAGTGGTAGTGTGAAGAAAAAGTTTGGTTTGGTCATTTTAGTGTTCTATTTGGCTTGAATTTAAATTGTACTTCTTCTTAATTTGAGCAAAATGTCATCAGAAACTATCGATGCGAAACCGTCTTCTGATACTTGGAGCAGACAACATACGTTAATATTAATTCGGGCGCTCCGTAATTGTCCATGTTTGTATAATCCATTAGACCCACATTATACAAATAAATCAAAGCGCAGTGAAAAATTACATTTTATATTAAGTGAATTAAAAAAACTAAAAAATACTTTAACATTGCAATGTGTTAAAAATAAAATTAGAACACTTCAAAGTCAAATTTCAAGAGAGAAAGCAAAAGTTATAAATTCTAAAACAAGCGGGGCAAGTACTGATGAGCTTTACATACCCAAATTATGGTGCTACGACGAGCTATCGTTTTTACTACACTGCAGTGACTCGGAACCGAGTACATCAAATATTGATTTTGTAAGTTTATACCATAGGTTTTTGAAAATTTGTATATATAAATCTAGTTTTCCATTTTCAGATTGGAGTAGATGAATTTGAAATTGCTGAAGAAGCCAGTGAATATGAAACACCAAAAGTAAATTTTTTATTTCAATTATTTTATTTGACAATTTTATTTATTAAATTGCTCCCTCGTTATTAAAATATTCTGCAAAACTTGATCTAACAGTTTCGCCAGTTCTGCAGCTTCTTGGGTTCTGCCCACCATCTGCCACCTGCTTGGACGTGCTATTTTCGTTTTCTTTAGAAACATTGTCTTCACCATACCATCGACTTCTAGTGGTCAAAAAATTGTGCAGTGTGCAGCAACATTTTACAATTAATTTAACCTTATCTTGATGTAGTTTGATAGGTTTCTGGAATATTTGAAACCTATTACTCAATATTCCGAAGGCACGTTCAATTGATTGCCGAGCTCGACTTATCCTGTGATCAAAGGTTTTTTTGCGTTCATCTATTGTTGTAAACGGATAAGGTGTCAACATATTTTTAGATAATGGAAAGGCATTGTCTGCAATAAATACATAAGGCAATAACCTTGAATCTCCAACCAAAGCCTTCGGCGGCAAATATTTCTCAGGCTGTTGCAGGATATACATGAATTTTGACCTTTGTAAGACACCACCATCGCTGATCCTGCCGTTACACCCAACATCTATACAAATAAATTTTCCGTGTGCATCCGCGAGGCCAAGTAGTACAACACTATGAAACCCTTTATAATTGTAAAAGAGTGGAGCTTCTTTTTTTGATGGTTGGAATGCAATGTGCTTACCATCTAAAGCACCTAAGCAATTTGGGAATTGCCATTTTCTATCATATTCGTTAGATATTCTTAACCACTCCTGTTCTGTTGTCGGAAACTGAAAAAGATTATTTTATTTAGTTAAGCTTTTCTAAAATTTTTAATGAATGTGAAATATTATTGATTTTTATTTTTATTTTCAGAAAAAAAAAGACCAAAATACAAGAAAAACTCAGAATCGAGGCCATGAAAATGATTGAACAATCTAAAAATATATTAGAACAACGTGGAAAACAAACTTTGACGAAAGAAGAAGAATTTTGTCGGTACCTCTGCAGCGAATTAAAGCGTATAAAGTTACAAAAAACTTTTGAAGAACTAAAATCAAAAATACTTGATTTAGTGAGCTTCAAAATTTTAGAAGAGCAAAACATTTTGGACCAAAAACAGAATTTTCAACCGATTACACCATGTTTAAACGAAGAGGACATATATAAATACCGAAGTCGTCAAAGTTCTACTTCAACACTATCTTCCTTAAATTCTCCTTTACCATCCCCTGCACAACCCAAATGCTTCCATTATTCATCTCCTGAAAAAGATGTTTATGAGAAATCTCAAACATTTGTATCTGTCCCATCCTGCTCTAAAATCAATAAAAATAAAAACCTTTTCCAACATGCATCTCCTGAAGAAAATTTATATGACGATTCCCAAACTTGCGCATCTATCCCCTCCCGGTTTACAGTAATTGATCCAATACAAACTACTCCCGAAAATTCACCAAAAATATAACTATCCTTCCTATCACCAATTAATTCACCATCAATTCCAGATATAAACACGATTACACAGCCAACCATTTTAGATCAATCATCAACATCTCAAACATCAACATTAACCCCATCCTTAAACATACATTCCCATACTACTCCAACATTTCATAAAATTAAAAAATGTAAAATAGAAATTTTAGAAAATCGAATTATAAAACAAGCTGATCAGCAAAAACCGTCAACATCGAAAAATGTTTTGGAAATGGCAATGGAGGATATATTCGACTACTCAAATTTTCAAGAATATGACTAATAAATTTAGCTTTATATAAAAATTAATTTAATGTTTCATTTACCTTTAAAAACTTATCTTTTAAATGTTTCAATATGGCATCACACACCTCTAGTATTGCTATGGACAGGAAAGGTTTGGATAATTTGCTGTTATAATCTAATTCCATGAAGTTTTCTCCTGTAGCTAGAAATCTAAGCGTTACTGCTAATCTTTCCTCTGCAGGTATTGCATTTCTCATGGCAGTATCCTGCTTTTCGATGTCCGGTCTTATTGCCGTCAAAATAAAATGAAAATCATCTTCGGTCATTCTAATGAAATTTTTAAAATCTGCCTTATTTGGAGTTAATTCTTTCATGAGGCATAGAGTATTGCCAAATGGTTGTCTGGTCTTTCGATACGGCTTAACCCAACACCGTTTTCTTTCAGATTCCTCTACTTTGTCAATTTCATCTGCTAACACTAAGCAAGCAGCAGCTGTTAGTTGGCAATCCACTATCAGAACATCATCGTCATCATTACGTGTCAAAAATGCAGCATCATCATCTTTAGTCAAAAACGATACTTCAGTATCATCATCCAATACTTGCTCATGGGAAGAATTATGACTGGATGTTTTGAAATTATAGTTCATTTTTATATTTTACTTCCACGAGAAAAAAACTAAAGAAATTGTTCACAATTTTTGTCCAAACTTTGAGGTTATACACTATTTTAAAAAACGCACAAAATTATATACAACAATGAAAAGATTTAATTATAATTTTTTAAAAATAAATTTATTTACAAAACAAATAGGTACACGTATTTTTATAACCAAACTCTAAACATAAAATTTTCTATATATTACTTTACGTACGACCTTTCTACTCAAAGCATCACAATGAAATGAAAATAATTTTACACATACATATATAAATTGCAATTGGTGTCGACAGTTTCATATTTTACGTGTAAACGCAAAATGTGTGTAGTGATGCGATGTCGTGCATACTGGTGTAAACAGGCCCATTCAATTATCCAACAATTTTTCCACTCACACCAAAAATCCATTCTCAGCGATTTTCTATAAAACCAAATCCCAATTAAAATAATCCAAACATACAATGTATGGAAAAACTATCAAAAAACTTTCCGTTCAAAAAATGTCTCACTTACAATAATTCCTATAATATAAACCTAAAACCAATTATGATAATCCAAACATATTAAACAATTAAATAAAAATTCGATTAACGGAAACGACGATTCAAATAACATATGCAAAAAATATATAACATTTTTAATTAAAAATATTAAAATGCTGAGTAATTGGTTCTCACTATTCCTATTCATTCATAAAATAGAAAAAACGTACTATTTCATGATTGGTCAATAATTCATTCACAATTTTCTATAAATAAAATAGAAAATTGAATGAGGGAGTTAGTAATAATAATTAAAACGTAGTAAAAAGTAGTATTAAAAAAGTAGTCAGTTAGTCACAACGAGTGACTAACTTTCAAGCGAACCTTAACGGTCGTAATGGCCGGACTCTGAACCGTCAGAGTCCTGTAGTATTCCTAAACTAGGAATATACATATGAAGCCATAGATCTCCAAACCCAATCAATAAAGTTCATATCGAAACCACATATAATCTTAGACAACACCCAAAACCCCTATTTTTCATCTAAACGATACCACATCTAATCACATACAACATCCAAAACCCCTATTTCATCTAAAAGATACAACATCCAATCCCATATAACACCCAAAACCCTATTCTCATCCAAACATTGTATTAAATTATCGATATCATGAATATCAACAAATTCTATTCAAAACTTAATTTCACCACAAAACTAACTATTTCATAATACCAAGAAACCATACAAACAATTTCACAATATTACTCAATATACAAAAAGCCTAACTTAAGCAAAATCCATAACTTCAACAAATTAACTTAGCAACAAAGTTTGGATACAAAAGAATTTCCATTCAAAATTGCAAATTAGGCAGTTCCCACAGTTCGTTCAAATATTCGAACATTGCTAGCAACAAAGTTAAACCCATAGATATTTCCACATTACAACAAAAATATTTTACCAAACGAATTTCATCGATAAGCAAATTCCAATGAAATAAACTTATTAAACGACATTATTTTACTTATTTTCATACAAAAATTTATATTCAATAATATTCGAAACGGAAGTTGAAATTCAAACCAAATAAACAAAAATCTAATAAAACCATGAAATTATATTTACTTAGGAAAAAATAGCAAATACTACATTTTTTCTATAGAAAAATTATTAATTAAATTCTAAGTTTTGATTGGCTAATAAAACTTAGCTTTTATTATAAAACATACCAAAAATCCAGTTAGTTAGTCAGTACAATTTTAAAATCGCGAAAGAGATCACGAGGATCTCTCCCTTCGGGGGTCTAACCTCTTAGACCCCGAAATCGGTTAGTCAGTCAGTATTTCTAAAACCAAAACCCCGGTCGCCGCGAAAGTAATCAACAGGTTAACGACAGATTTAAACCTGGAGTGAATTCTTTTTTTTAGTGTTTAAAAATAATTGAAAGTGTTCCAAGAAAAAATCTATTTGTTTCAAAAAAAAATCTATTGCAATTAAAAGTCTAAAATTTTATTAGACAAAATTTTACTAAAAATAATTGAAAGTGTTTCAAGAAAAAATCTATTTGTTTCAAGAAAAAATCTATTGCAAATAAAAATCAATTAAATAATTATTAAATTTGTTGATTTAATAAAAATGTTTTATTTTTCTAACAACTTTTATAAAATATAAAAATCAGACCGGTTTCAGATATATATATCTATCATCAGTGAAATTTTTTATATTTATCTGTTTGTTTCAAGAAAAAATCTATTGCAATTAAAAGTCTAAAATTTTATTAGACAAAATTTTATTAAAAATAATTGAAAGTGTTCCAAGAGAAAATCTATTTGTTTCAAGAAAAAATCTATTGCAATTAAAAGTCTAAAATTTTATTAGACAAAATTTTACTAAAAATAATTGAAAGTG
This sequence comes from Diogma glabrata, assembly GCA_963693315.1. NCBI lineage: Eukaryota > Metazoa > Arthropoda > Insecta > Diptera > Cylindrotomidae > Diogma > Diogma glabrata. The sequence goes on from OY856186.1 coordinate 317,087,397, forward strand.
TTTCAAGAAAAAAATCTATTTGTTTCAAGAAAAAATCTATTGCAAATAAAAGTCTAAAATTTTATTAGACAAAATTTTACTAAAAATAATCGAAAGTGTTTCAAGAATAAATCTATTTGTTTCAAGAAAAAATCCATTGCAAATAAAAGTCTAAATTTTGAATTTATCAAGTGATTTTTTTTGTTCAACGGATCTTAGAGAAAAACCTCTTCAATTGAGGAGCGAGGTAAGAGAGGGTGACACCACCAGTGAATCACTCAACCAGGTAAGAGTTTGCACCATCTAAATCTAGGTTAAGAGAAGTGAATAGGACCATCAGGCCTATTACAATTGACCCAGCCGGTAGTCCTACACTACCACAACAATTGGCGGGGTATTACAATTGGCCTACCAACCTATTACAATTGGCGTAGCCGGTAGCTCTATCAATAAGAGGTGCCGTTACACTATTACAATTGGCGCAGCCGAATATTGAGTCAGGAGACTCATAGGAGGAATCTACAATCCAAAAACTTCAAAAAAAAAATTTTTTTTTCAAAATCAAAATTTCAATTATTTGACGAATTTCGTCAAATTTATTCAAATCACCAGACACATCTAGGAGTGTCCTACGTTGGTTAGACTTCAATAACCCATCATTTTCAACGGCTACAGGTCATCAAGGGACCCCATCAATCATAAAATTATACAGCTAAAATAAAAGCGGAATTAAACAGTTTACATTGAATTTATCGATCATCATACATCAGACACATCTAGGAGTGTCCTACATTGGTTACACTGCAATAACCTCATTATTATCAACGTCATCAGGGCCATCAAGGGGACCCCATCAATACAAATTTCAAACAAAAAATTTAAAACAACAAACTCTACAATTTCATCAACTTCCTCAAGAATTAATTTAATTTAAATAAATTTTAAGGTCAGAAAACTTACACATTTATTTTTTATTTTTTAATTAAACTTTTTAAATTGATTGCGAAATTCAAATTGAAAATATACGTATTGCAATTTACTATTGAACAAATTTTACAGTAAAAACATATAGAATACAATTTACTATTAAAAAATTTTTTTTCCCCATTGAAACTATATAAAATAAAACCTTTTTTAACTAAATATATTTTACGTATATAAAAATTTTTTAAATATAAATATATATATATATTACCAAAAATTTATTTTTACACGATTTTAGGAAAATAAATATATTATTAATTAATTTTTTTTTACAAAAACGATCTGATATAAAAATCAGAATTTGCAACCAAATTAATATTGATGGTTGTTACAAGAATTATTTAACGAAAGGCAGAAAATTATTTTTATTTTACGTTTTTTTTTTTTTCGGTTACCGTTTAACAAAACACAAGGTTATACAGTTTTCCCTTGTCGGTCGTTTGCGCTTAAAAAAACAAAAACTCACTATAAAATTTTATGTCTAAAAAAGACAACATTGTAAGGGAAACTAGAAACCGGACTTACTCTGACTCTGACCTTATACCAAAAAAGAAATCAAACAGAAACATTAGTAAAGGTTTCGAAAAAATAAATAACACACTAGACTCAATAATTAACAATCTAAAAAACGAACCTACTGCGGGACCATCACATTTCAGAACACAAAAACACACACAAACAAACACAATGGTAGAACGCAAAACAAATTATTCCGAAGTACTGGCACTCATGACTAATATTCCCATATTTTCGGGCAATGCAGAAGACAACCCACGGGCGAAAGCCAGACAATTTATAGACACTTGTGACCGAGCATTAAATCGAATCGAGGAAGAAGACAAGGGTTTCTTCTTCGATATGGTATTAGACAAAATTCTATATCCAGCATGCGATATGATTTACGACCTGGACATAAAGACCTACGAAAATTTAAGGTTCCACATCGAAAACAGGTACATAAATAACACACCGGAACGAAATTTCATTAGAGAAATTAACAGATGTAAACAAGAAAGAGACGAAGACGTCTCATCATTCTCGGAACGATTACAACGACTGATTGGCGACACAAAAAAATGGTACAAACAAAAGTACACAGAAGAACAAAATAAAACTTTACTTTTGGAAATAACTAGGCAAGCTATGGAAGCTTTTTTAACGGGTAATAAATCCGATATGATCAAAATGTCATTTGCAACAAACAGGCCGGAAAATTTGGAAGTAGCGATCAAAAGGGCAAAGCTCCTAGAGCAGACGCTACCAGATAATGAAAAAAGTAAAGATTTCGTAGGCACACCAAGACGACAAATAAATTTAAAAGAATACTGGCATGACGCGAACCAGTGGTACTGATGGTTCTGTACAAGAAAAGGGCACACAATCAATGAATGTCGAACGAGACAAAAATCATTATTTTGTGTAATTTGCAAGAATTATGGGCACCTACACACAAACTGCCCGAGAATTAACAACCATAGACCAAACAACAACTACACAAGTAACGACGAAAATTTTATAATCAATAACAATATTCCAAACTACCAAAACAATTTTAACAATTACAGATCACAATACCCAAATGTCATACGACCGACTACTCGGAACACAACAGTACCAAGGTCCAATTTCCCACAATTTTTCGATTTCTCTAAACCACCGATGTTCAACAATAATTATCGCCCACAAAATAATAATAAACCACAAAACAACTACAGACCCCAAAATGACTTTAGACCGCAAAATAATTTCAAACCAAATTTTAATAACACGCAAAATCAATATAGGGGAAACCAAAACCCTAGTAAAGAAAGAGCCGAAGCGCCTCAAAACGTAAGGGTAATCACAGAGCCACCTTCATTTTACAGTACCAATAACCAACTACCAACCTTACCGGAAGGAGTACCAGGTCCTTCAGGATTATGCAAACCTCGAGTAACGGAGGAAGATATGCCGAGAGATTTAAATACTTTAGATTTAAACAAATAGGAGCGGACTTCCTACCCAAAAGCCCGACCTCAAATAGCATTCTAAATAAAGGGTATAATGCCAATACCGTCAAAAAATATCCAACCATTTCAAACCTTCAGTCTATCCAACCACATCCGTCACCCATTATAATATTACCTTTAAACATTGCAAAAACAAATTATGCAAGATTTTTAATAGATACTGGAGCAGATATCTCATTATTAAAATATAATTCAATTAAAGTAGGAACAACATATTCAGTAGAAAATCAAACAAAATTCACAGGGATAGACAATCAAATTTTAACAACTCTAGGAGTAACCCAGGGTTTATTGTTTAACAGCCTAAACGGCAAATGCAATTTCCATATAGTAGCAAACAATATGAACATAGAAACAGACGGAATTCTAGGAAGAGACTTCCTAAACAACAGAACGGTAATTGACAACATTAATAATAAGTTAGAAATGTATTTGGAAAAACCTTCGCAACATATTACGATTCCATTTAACGGATATGGAAACTACATACTTAATCGGGAGTTTAAAGCTGAACAAACATTTTCTGATACAAATAATCAACATACTGAAAAAACAGTTCAAATAACCCATGATATCTTAGACGCGAACATCTCTGATAGTGGGGTTGATAATTGTATTCAGAAACGACCAGTTCAAATTTACAATCGTATTAGAGACTCGAACATCTCTGAGATTGGGGCTCAGTTACAAAACCGTAGCAAAGAACCAGCATCCGACTGTATAGTAGAAGAAATACCAATTATTAAGGAAAATATAATAACCGTTGAAAATCCTAATACTCTTCTAAATTTAGATTTAAGTAATAATAAATATAATACGAATACATACAATTATATTACGGAAACAAATAATTCCAAGAAAAACGATACTAATTCATACGATTCTAATACGAATTCATACAATTATATTACGGAAACAAATAATTCCAAGAAAAACGATACTAATTCATACGATTCTAATACGAATTCATACAATTATATTACGGAAACAAATAATTCCATGAAAAATATTAAAAATTACGATACTAATTCATACGATTCTAATACGAATACATACAATTATATTACGGAAACAAATAATTCCAAGAAAAACGATACTAATTCATACGATTCTAATACGAATTCATACAATTATATTACGGAAACAAATAATTCCAAGAAAAACGATACTAATTCATACGATTCTAATACGAATTCATACAATTATATAACGGAAACAAATAATTCCATGAAAAATATTAAAAATTACGATACTAATTCATACGATTCTAATACGAATACATACAATTATATTACGGAAACAAATAATTCCAAGAAAAACGATACTAATTCATACGATTCTAATACGAATTCATACAATTATATTACGGAAACAAATAATTCCATGAAAAATATTAAAAATTACGATACTAATTCATACGATTCTAATACGAATACATACAATTATATTACGGGAACAAATAATTCCAATCAAAATATTAAAAATCACGATACCAATTCATACGATTCAAATACGAACAAATATAATAACGAAACAATTACCAATAATTCAATTTCATATATAATTAATACACCAAAAATCTACGAAACCAATAAAAGCGATCATTCAAACGCAATGAATACGCCAACGAATCCTAATTCAAATCCACAAATAACGCAAATTAATTCATACTCAAAAAACTCAGCGCATAATTACAATTCTATTAAACACAATTCATACGATATAAAATCTACTCAAACAAACTACGACAACAACGATATAATTCAAAGCAATCAAATATTACACAAGAATTCCATTCATAAAAACAAACTAAAAGAAAATTGTAAAACTGTGACAAAACAACAAACATCCATCCTTAACCCAATTACTGATTCCGATCAAATTTCAAGAAACAAAAACGAACTTGAACTATTTCAATTTTATGACATAACACATGATAATGAAAATATTACAGATTGCAGTAATCAAGGTCAGATTCCAGAAAAAAATTATCATACAAAAATAATAAATAACGAAAACTATTCAACAGAAATGTCTTTCACTGAAACTGGAGACCCAAATCATAATAACATAATGAAAGATACTACTGAAGTAAATATAAACAAAAAAATTTCAACGAATATGATTTCTAATGAAGTAAGACTTTCAGAAATAAAAAATATAGTAATTCCCAAAAGGTCTAAAATAGCACTAAAATTTAAATTAGAAAATGATCCAGAAGAAACATTAATATGTTTCTCAAAAGAAATTAAGAAAGGTTTATACGCAGCAAACGTAATCACGGAACCTAAAGATTCAGAAATCATTCTAGGCTTCTTAAACGCGAACGAAGAAGATGAAATACTAGAAAATTACGAACCAGAAATACATAAGTTTTCAAATTACGAAATCGAAAATAAAGAATTACCACAAATTCCAAAAATTTTAAATTTAAACACTAATGTTTACGAAAATTCAACACAGTTTATTCGGGAAAAGCAAATCTTAGATCAATTAAAATTAGATGAAACATTATCAGATGACGAAAGACTATCCATTAGAAACATTTGTCGTGAATATTCAGACATATTTCATTTACCAAATGATCAACTAACGTATACAGAAGTATTAAAACATAAAATTATAGTACAACCCAACATAGCTCCGATCAACCAGAAGATGTATAGATTACCTGAAACACAAAGAAGAGAAATTAACACACAAATCCAACAGATGTTAGAACAGGGCATTGTCCAACAGTCAATGAGTCCTTGGAATGCGCCATTGCTAGTAGTAGAAAAACGCTCGACCGATAATACGAAGAAGTTCCGTATTGTGATCGATTTTCGCAAATTAAATAGGATAACTTTAGGCGATGCCTACCCGTTACCACGGATTGAAGAAATACTTGACCAAATTGGCTATTCAAGATATTTCACAACATTGGATTTAGCAGATGGATACCACCAGGTTCTAGTGGATGAAGCGGACCGTGAAAAAACCGCATTCAGTACAGCTTTTGGACATTACGAGTTCGTAAGGATGCCATTCGGACTTACCGGAGCACCAGCCACATTTCAACGAATCATGAACCACATTCTGACAGGTCTACAGGGGATCGAATGTTATGTATATCTGGACGACATTGTAATATACGGAAGAGACTTAGAAAACCATAATGAAAAGCTAATTAAAGTATTTGACCGATTACGAAAATTTAATTTGAAAGTAAAATTAGAAAAGTGCCAATTTCTAAGAAAAGAAATAGTTTATCTAGGACATCAGTGCACAGAAAACGGGGTATTACCAGACCCAAGTAGAATAGAAAAAATTAAAAATTATCCGATTCCAAGAACGGTAAGACAAACTCAATCATTTTTAGGGTTTGCAAATTATTATAGAAAATTCATAGAAGGGTTCGCAAAAATCGCGGAACCCATAAACAAACTATTACGAAAAAATAATAAATTTAAATGGACAGAAGAATGCCAAAACGCGTTCGAAATTTTAAAAAACCTTTTAATTAACCCTCCAATTTTAATGTACCCTGATTTCGAAAAACCATTTTTAGTAACGACAGACGCGAGCAACACGGCATTAGGAGGTATACTTTCACAAGGTATAGTAAATTCAGATAAACCCATCGCTTATGCAAGTAGATCATTAAACGACGCGGAGAGAAAATATTCAGCAATAGAAAAGGAATTACTAGCCATAGTATGGGCAGTAAAAACCTTCAGATGTTATCTTTACGGAAGAAAATTCACTATTTACACATATCACAAACCTCTAAAAGGTGCAATAAACATTTCGCATCCTAATTCGAAAATCGCCAGATTTAGCATCAAACTTATGGAATACGACTACGAAATACAATACAAACCAGGTAAAACTAACCAAAATGCTGATACATTAAGTAGAATACCCAACAACGAGGGAAACATGGATGAAGAAAACGAAACACACAAAGTTCTGGCAATTACAAGAGCGCAAGCAGCAAAGAAAGTAAATGATACAAGCAACGAAGAAACCAGCCAAAGACCAGAAAATATCGCAGAAATTGTTCCAGCTTCAAAAGAACAAACAATATCAATTGAATCAGATGATGAGTGGGAAAACTCAGAAGAAGAATATGTTAAAATTAGACGTCTCACAGCACAAGAAGACATTATACAAATCTTAAAGGATTTTCATGACTCCCCTCTAGGAGGTCACCAAGGAGCACAAAGGACATATCTGAGAATTGCAAAAGAGTACAAATGGCGTAACATGATAAACGACATAAAAAATTACGTAAAAAAATGTCAAAAATGCCAGAAAAATAAAACTTCAAAACTTTGTAAAATGCCTATGCAAATTTCGAAAATACCAGAAAGAGCTTTCGATAAAGTATTTTTAGATATGGTAGGACCACTACCAACAACACACAGTGGAAATAAATACATACTCACTTTCCAAGACGAATTAACACGATTTTTCGATTGTTATCCAATGCCAGATGCAGAAGCAAATACAGTGGCCAAAATTTTTTATGACGAAATAGTTTCAAGATTCGGAATACCTAAAGTCTTATTAACAGACCAAGGTTCTAATTTCACAGGTGACGTATTTAAACAAGTCTGCAAATTCTTAAAAATAAAAAAGATCGAAACAACTGCATATCATCCACAAGCAAACGGTATACTAGAGAGAAGTCATAGACCGCTAGGAGAATACCTAAGAAATTTCGTACAACATGATCAACAAAACTGGGACCAATGGTTAAGACAAGCAGCATTCGTACACAACAACACACCTAACAGCCGTTCAAAATTAACTCCAATGGAATGTCTATTCGGCTTCAATATCACACTACCAACAAACTTAAAGGCATCACCAAGTCCAATCTATAATAACGAGAATTATTTTTATATAGTAAAGCATAAGACCCAGATGGCAAATTTAATTAACAAAGAATTTTTAAGGAAATCAAAAGAAACAAATAAAAAATATTACGACAGATACGTAAACCCCATAAATTTTCAGGTAGGAGACAAAGTATATGTAAAAAACGAAGCGAAGAAAAATAAATTATCAGAAAATTGGATTGGGCCATATGAGGTCATAAAAATTAATGGACCAGTAAATTGTACTATAAAAATAAAAAATATAAGTAAAGTTACACACTTTAACAGGTTGAAACTAGCAAACGAATAATCTATACATTTATTTTAAATCAATCAATAATTGGAAAATAAAAATTCAAAATTTTATAAGGATTAATAACACAGTCAAGTCTAACAACACACACGAAAACATCTCAACAATTATTTTTTACAGGATGGAAAATAAAATGGTACTACATACAATCATGTGGACAATGTTAATAGCGAGCAGTTCAGCTACAACAACGTTTTCAATAAAAGATGTAAGCAATAGCAGAGTAATTTTTGAAGAATTAGGAGAAGCAATTTTCTATTTGAATTCATGGTCCATCGTCACAGGAATTGAATTATTAGATTTAAGGAATGTATCATTATTAATAGAATTGTCAAAATTAGAAATAGATAAAGTTTGTCATTTAGGTAATTCCAAACTAGTACGTACACCGTATTGTAAAAATATTTTACACGAACTAAACATATTAATTAACGATATAAAGACACAACAGAGTGAAATAAAGCATTTATTAGGACTAAAGACAAAACGTAGCACAGGCTATTTTAACGGAATTGGTAAGTTACAAAAGACCTTATTCGGCACAATGGACAGTGAAGACTCAGAATTACTATTCAATAAAGTCAAAAAATTGGAAGACGAGGGGGTAGAAAACATTAAACTATTAGAACAACAAACGAGCATTATAAAAACAACCAAGAATTGGACATTTTCAAAAGTCAACGAAATTCAGAAAAATCTAAATTTTAGCTGGACAGAAATTAATAAAATTAATACGGACATCGACATCCTTTCCATACAACAGGCACAACAGCAAATTAGGACCGAAAAAAGAATTAATCTCATAGAAATTTCAAATTTAATAATAAACACATTGTTGGAAATTAAAAGTATACAATCAACCTTGATATCAGGAATATTATTCCTAACAGAAAATAAAATTCACCCGTCTTTTCTAGACATGGACATTATAGCTAAAGAATTGAACGACATTACAAAAGAAGGACAGAATATATATTTAGGTAACCATTTAATTCTACAACAATTACTACATGTAAACGCAATAGTTTTCAAAAATAAAATAATCTTAAAATCGAAATCCCACTACCACTTGACATTAAATATAGGTTACACAAACCCTACCCAATACCATTCATTCACGGAAAAACATACCTAACCTACGATATACAAAATGTCATACTTGCAGCAAATATAGAAACAAGCAGTTTCCAAATCACATCCTTAACGGAATTACAGAGATGTCAAGAAATACTCTTAAAGCAAGAGCAAAAAACAAAAATTTGCAAACAAGACTCTCCATTAATTATGGACAAAAAATCAAGCTGCCTTGCACAATTGTTTGACAACCCATTTAAAAAAATTATCCAAGCATGTAATTATAAGGAAATCAATTTTCCAAATAATATCATAGTTCGGATGTACGCACCAAACTCATGGCTACTAATTACAAAAGAAAAATTTGACATTCTTATTAAATGCAAAAACGATAAAGAGATTTTACAGAATATAAACCAAACAATAATATTACGCTTGTATAATAACTGCGAAGCAACATCAAACGGGATACAACTCAAATTTGAAAACAATAAGGAAACAAGAATTCATACAATAACTAGTCCACAATTACCGGAACTAGAACATATCGATTTAAATTCAGACGAGAAATTAGAACATATTGAAAAAGCAGTAAAAATACCAATAATAAGTACGTCACAGGGAGAGAAAAACGATTTCCACGAAATGCTCCAAACCATTAACCTACATGAATCAAAACTGGAAAAAATAAAAACAGAAAGAACACTGGAACAAACCCAACACGACAAAACGGTGTTCATATCATTAAACTCATTAACAATTGTCGGAATTATCAGCATAGCAACCTATTTGATTTTCAAGGGACTAAGAAAGAAACTAGCTTCAAGACAAAATAACTACCCAGTCGAAACAATTAAATTAAATGAAATACAAACGGAAGACATTACAACTTATGCAGAACCAACTAGACACAGTAAGACCAACAGACTAGTAGACAGTAACTCAATTTAATATATCTTTATACAATAGAAAATCATTATACGCGAAATAAAGTACATAAAACAATTTTCTGTCTTTTTGACAAAGCAATTTATTTTAATATAAAATTAACATATATTTTAAAAAACACTTGATATATTCAGTGTAATATTTAATAAACAAAAAATAATCTTAAAACAAATTATTAGCATTCTATATATAATAACTATTTTTTAATTATTAACTATTATAAATAAGTTCTTTATAAACGATATTAAACGTAGATAAAATTTAAATCTTAACGAATATTATAGAAAAACAAACACATGATCATTTAAGTACATTTCTTTTAAATAAACTTTTTATTAAAATAACGTAAGACATTTCGCCTCATATTAGAAAATTATGGCTAAAGAACAGAACACAGAAATGATCATTAATATTAAAATTAGCGATTTAAGATAAAGATATTTCTTAAAAGAGAAGCTTGATAAAAGCAAGTTCAAATTACATTATATAATTAAAAAGAAAATTCTTTTTTATAAACACAATGCAATTCAATTATCAAATCAAAGTAAACAAAACAAACACAAATCAAACACTCATGAATCACTAAAACGTTAATACAGATCTTTTTTAAAGCAAAAAATGAAAATTTCATTTTCATTTTTTTTTGTAAACGGCGGAGATATATGTAGTATTCCTAAACTAGGAATATACATATGAAGCCATAGATCTCCAAACCCAATCAATAAAGTTCATATCGAAACCACATATAATCTTAGACAACACCCAAAACCCCTATTTTTCATCTAAACGATACCACATCTAATCACATACAACATCCAAAACCCCTATTTCATCTAAAAGATACAACATCCAATCCCATATAACACCCAAAACCCTATTCTCATCCAAACATTGTATTAAATTATCGATATCATGAATATCAACAAATTCTATTCAAAACTTAATTTCACCACAAAACTAACTATTTCATAATACCAAGAAACCATACAAACAATTTCACAATATTACTCAATATACAAAAAGCCTAACTTAAGCAAAATCCATAACTTCAACAAATTAACTTAGCAACAAAGTTTGGATACAAAAGAATTTCCATTCAAAATTGCAAATTAGGCAGTTCCCACAGTTCGTTCAAATATTCGAACATTGCTAGCAACAAAGTTAAACCCATAGATATTTCCACATTACAACAAAAATATTTTACCAAACGAATTTCATCGATAAGCAAATTCCAATGAAATAAACTTATTAAACGACATTATTTTACTTATTTTCATACAAAAATTTATATTCAATAATATTCGAAACGGAAGTTGAAATTCAAACCAAATAAACAAAAATCTAATAAAACCATGAAATTATATTTACTTAGGAAAAAATAGCAAATACTACATTTTTTCTATAGAAAAATTATTAATTAAATTCTAAGTTTTGATTGGCTAATAAAACTTAGCTTTTATTATAAAACATACCAAAAATCCAGTTAGTTAGTCAGTACAATTTTAAAATCGCGAAAGAGATCACGAGGATCTCTCCCTTCGGGGGTCTAACCTCTTAGACCCCGAAATCGGTTAGTCAGTCAGTATTTCTAAAACCAAAACCCCGGTCGCCGCGAAAGTAATCAACAGGTTAACGACAGATTTAAACCTGGAGTGAATTCTTTTTTTTAGTGTTTAAAAATAATTGAAAGTGTTCCAAGAAAAAATCTATTTGTTTCAAAAAAAAATCTATTGCAATTAAAAGTCTAAAATTTTATTAGACAAAATTTTACTAAAAATAATTGAAAGTGTTTCAAGAAAAAATCTATTTGTTTCAAGAAAAAATCTATTGCAAATAAAAATCTATTTGTTTCAAGAAAAAATCTATTGCAATTAAAAGTCTAAAATTTTATTAGACAAAATTTTATTAAAAATAATTGAAAGTGTTCCAAGAGAAAATCTATTTGTTTCAAGAAAAAATCTATTGCAATTAAAAGTCTAAAATTTTATTAGACAAAATTTTACTAAAAATAATTGAAAGTGTTTCAAGAAAAAAATCTATTTGTTTCAAGAAAAAATCTATTGCAAATAAAAGTCTAAAATTTTATTAGACAAAATTTTACTAAAAATAATCGAAAGTGTTTCAAGAATAAATCTATTTGTTTCAAGAAAAAATCCATTGCAAATAAAAGTCTAAATTTTGAATTTATCAAGTGATTTTTTTTGTTCAACGGATCTTAGAGAAAAACCTCTTCAATTGAGGAGCGAGGTAAGAGAGGGTGACACCACCAGTGAATCACTCAACCAGGTAAGAGTTTGCACCATCTAAATCTAGGTTAAGAGAAGTGAATAGGACCATCAGGCCTATTACAATTGACCCAGCCGGTAGTCCTACACTACCACAACAATTGGCGGGGTATTACAATTGGCCTACCAACCTATTACAATTGGCGTAGCCGGTAGCTCTATCAATAAGAGGTGCCGTTACACTATTACAGTCCGGACCAAAATTAGTCTGAAGTCCGAAAGTTTCAAACACGGTAATAACGCTCGACGGAAAAGCGTATTAATTCAAAAAATATAAAACCTAAAGTGCTTTGCTTATTGTTTAAAAGTTGATCAAAAGAAAAATTAGTGTTAAGAAAATTAAATTGATTCAAACTTGTGAAATTTATTGTTAATAAAACCAAATTGATTCAAGTCTGTGAAATTCAGTGTAGATAAATCAATCTATAAATTAATATCTAAAAATCGATTCCAATCAATGAGTATTGTTCACTCAAATAATTTAAATCAAAAAATTTAGTGTTGTTTTATTAAAAGTAAAAAACAAAATTGTGCTCCGACCATAAAATATAAATATATAGTTAAAAATTATAATGAAACAAGTGTTCTTTCAATAATTCATTTGAGCTAATCAACACACACTCCGAGGGAATATACCAGGTAAGTGGTAATTTAAGGTTTCCCAAAAGTGAAGCAGGAAGTTTTCAACACTCACAATTACCACGCTTGGCATTTACACACCCCTACACCTCCGAACCAGAGAGAAAATGTGATCAATATCCTCACAGAGAGAGCTCAACAAATGTTCACCAAGGAAGCTAACCAAATTTTGTCACAGACTGATACCCGTATTCAAGATTTTTATAAACAAACCGCAGCTTTTATCAGGCTCCATAAAGAGTTGACTATCCTTCCCTCTGACAAAGGAAACCTTACAGTCATAATGTATTCATCGGAGTACAAAAGCAAAATGGTGTCACTTGTATCTGACACCTCCACCTACATGAAACTCAAGACTGACCCTACCAACACCCTCATCATGAAAAGTAATAGTTTTGTTAGGACCTTACAGACCATTGACAAGTTCAATGACAACACTAAATTTAAAATGTATGCAGATTCGTCATATCCACCTCGCATATATGGGTTGCCAAAGATACACAAGGCCAATGTTCCATTGCGCCCTATTGTTTCGAATATCGGTGCTCCGTCCTACAATCTATCTAAATACATGAACAACATTTTGCTAAAACTAACCAAATCCTCACCGTTCAATACATTAAATTCATTTGTTTTTAAAAAATTTCTATCATCTATTAGGGTTCCACAGGATCACTCTCTCGTGTCTTTTGATGTAGTCTCTCTCTTTGACAACGTCCCTATCTCCTCTGCGTTAGATTCGATCCGATTACGTTGGCCCTATATTCAACAAATGACCAATATTCCATTCTCCCTGTTCATTGACATTACTTCCTTTTGTATTGTAGACGCATCTTATTTCAAATTTGAGGATAATATATACAAAGAAATACAAGGACTAGCTATGGGAAATCCATTATCACCGACCCTGTCCGATTTAGTATTAGAAGATCTGTTAATTGAAGCCCTAAATGGTCTTCCTTATCATCCTGTTTTTCTCAAAAAATATGTTGATGACATAATCTGTTGTATCCCTACAGACTTAATCAACTTCGAACATTCAACATCTAAACTCATTGTCTAAATCAATTAAATTCACACATGAGGTAGAGACTGATAACTACATAAACTTTTTGGACATGCAAATCATTAAGTTGCCTTCCGGATACTTGCTCACTGATTGGTTTTACAAATCGATTGCATCCAATCGTATTTTAAATTTTTACTCGAAACACTCCATAGTAAAATCAACATAGCATATTCATGCTTCCATCGAGCTCTTTCCATCAACGGCGTGAATTTCCACAACAAAAATATAGATCTTGTCAAAACCCACTTGACCTAATCAATAAATTGATAACCAGGTTCTACCACAAGAATCGACTTTCTAACAGCATCGAGGGCCCTCCTACCAATGATTTCGATGTCTCTCCAACTAATGAAACAATTTATTTTTCCTTTCCACACATTCAATTCGTTTATCAATTTTTTAAATCTTTTTTTAATCTCAAGTTTCCGGATTTTCAATATGTAAACAATTATTCAGGCTCTTTGGGTCTAACGATTTTCACGAAAACCAAAGATCGGTTACCTTTGCTTGATAAAGTGGTTTGGTCTATAAAATAATCTGTCTTGATCCAAACTGTTCCGCGGTTTACATTGGTCAAACGGGGAAAAAGCTTTCCACTCGCATGTACCAACATCAACTTGCTGTCAAAAACCAAGAAAAACTCATTGATAAAGATCCCAACTCATCTCTCATCAGAATTGCAGTACTTAAACATGTTGTCGATAAACCTGGCCATAATTTTGACTTCAATAAACCAACTATCCTCTCTAACCAATGTAATTACCATAAAATATTATTCAACGAGAACTGTTACATCTCAATTTACCGGCCTAACGCCATCAATTTAACTTCGGAATCGGAATCAACTCATAATTTTAACACCTTATGTACATTAAAAGCACTGTCTTTAACTTAGCATGGATAAAGTTTTTTGAGAAGCCCTTTGAACAACCTAAAATGGTTTCTCAATTAGCCATATATAATGTGATGTTCCGTTGTTGTTTTTATCCTCATTTTATTATTGTTTTATAATAAATATATAAAAAATGTTCAATATCTTAACCATGAAATTCATATTTCTGTCAAATTATAAATGTCAATTTGAAACATAAATATTATTATTGTGATTCATTCACAATTGCTTTACCCATTCATATAATTACAATTGCTCAAATTGTTTGGGTTTTGTAGCTAATTCGTGGTTGTTGGTTGGTTCGGTTGGTTACACTGATGTTGCGGTTTTTGTGATCTAATCCACGTCACACGAAAATCTTAACAAGCTAATACCAACTATAATGGCTGAAACAGGCTTTATATAAGCTTTCTCAGATATAACTTTTTATTGTTATCTGTGATGTGTGGCATAATAGCCAAGGTTTTTAATCTTAGTTTTTTAATCTTAGTTTTTTAATATAAATTTTAATATAATTTATTTTGTAATAAGTTCTCTTCAGTGTTTTGTAAAAATGTATATAAAAATAGAACTGTACTACTAATGTCAGTTTCAAAAGTTTTATTTCAAACAAACTCAACAATGTTGAAATATTTTATATAACCAGACACATTTCATTTTAATTTAACGATACCTTTTTCACCAACAGGTATGTGCTAACTCATTAAACCTCTAAAAACGGTTAATTTTCTTTTGCTAGCGTTCGAGAGGTTTCTTTTTAGGGTATCCTTGAAATAATTTTCAAGGTGTCCTTGGAAATAAAAATTCTTTCATTGCTTTGGCGTTATATAGGAAATTGAGAGTTTAGTTTATTTTGTTTTTGATAGTTTAAATAGTTTTTCTATGCCTTTTACTATTGTTTTGTTGTCAGAATAAAAATAAATAATTAGATCTAATTCAATAAAACTTTTTATTTAAAACTTTTAATTTTTTTTATTGTTTATTTCACCAGTAAATCACAATTTGTAATGAATTTGATACAAAATTATCCGACTTATATACTAAATTTTTAACAACTACATACAAAGATTAATTTTTATTATACCTTAACACAAGTGTAAGACTTATTATTATTGAGTATTTTCCTTAATATATTTTGACAGATAAAATAGTTGATTTTAAAGCCGGGAGCCAAAACTGAATTTTTGTTAATACAAAATCGTCAGTTTTTGTATGAAAAGTGTTAAAAAATAAACTGAAAATTTATCTAGGAATTGTTAATTACATTTAAACAAGTAGTAAGTATAAACTGGTTAAAAATATTCCATAAATTTATGTTAAATCGATGTTTTTGGTTCCCCGCATTGTTGTTTAGTTACTGGAAAATCTTCAGTTTTATTTATGATAAATGCCCAAAAATGATTTAAAATAGTTAAATAATAAACTAAACTACAAATTAATAATAATATTAATACAAGTAGTGTGTTTAAATTTGTGAAATATATGCAATAAATTTATGTTAAAATCAATGTTATATTGCTGTATGTAATCTGTCGTTACGTCGTTATATTTCTGTATGTAATCTGTCGTTACGTCGCTATATTCTATCTAATGATAATTAGAAATCAGTAATTATGTATTAAAATTTACTGCAAAACCAATAATAATGCAAATATATTAAAAACAATTTAAATACAACACAAATCGATCTTGATTTGCAAGAAATAACAATTATTTAAGGTTTTCGAAATACAAATCAGCTGATCACATATGTCAAGTTTTTTTCGGGAAAAAAGGTGTACTATAAACAAAAATCATTGACTTTAGCATAACTTTAATGAATATATTTAACAAATTTATATATACCCTTGTATTAATACTATTATTAACTTGTAGTTTAGTTTATTATTTAACTAGTTTAAACTGTCTTTTGACTCTTTTCATACACAAAACTGAAGATTTTGCACTAACTAAACATCACTACTGGCAACCAAAAACATTGATTTAACACAAATTTATTGAATATTTTTAACCAGTTTATACATAATACTATTATAAATGTTATTAACAATTCCTAGTTACATTATTAAATTATTTTTTAACACTTTTCATACAAAAACTGAAGATTTTGTATTAACATAAATTCACTATTGGCACCCGGATATTTCTAAGTATTTTTAATATTTCATTTTGACGTTTAAGTAAAAAGGTCAATATCCTAATAAAAAACTCTAGTAGCTTTTGTTTCTATGTTTACAGAAAAAATATCCATAATACAAAAAACTGATTGCAGTGAATTAAATTTGTTCGTTTTGACATTTAGTGTTTGAAGTTTTGTTTATTTATTTTGATTTATGCAAATTAATTTTGATGAAATTAAAAAAATGAATAGCATAATTGAACGGCTGAGTAGAAAAAGGATAATTTTCCAAAAAATGGAATATTTTTCTTTATACGCTCATTAAACGAATTCGACATTCAACTACAAAATAGCTATCTCAGTTTATATTTCGTATTTTTGGAATATTATCCTTTTTCTACTGTAATGTAGACTGGAGCATGATAGTGTAGAGCGGTAAAGTTCCCGATTTGTTCAATGTCTGTTTTTCTCATAATTCACAATTTTGCTTACCATACGTAGTTCATAATAGTTTCTCATTCATTCACAATTCATAGACCTATTTTTTTTATATAGTTTCCGTTACATAAATTTGTTCTTCGAATAAAACAATTAACAATAGTATTTCCTTTACAATCCCCTAATATTGACTCACAGTGCGTTTTCACCTGCATCACTTTACCATACTATTAAAATTTGAATTTTCCAGACACCAACCGTACTTGCGCAACCAAACTTTCAAACCTCAGAACAGCTGTGCGTATTTGTCCAATCCCCACAATAAAAAGAATTAATATCCTAACTTGTTATGCATTCGATTTTCAGTATGGGTATTTGTTTTTATCAATTTCTCTTTCCGTTATGGATCTACATTTTTACCGTAATACTGTTGTAAGGTATTATTGCATAATACATAGACATCATAAAGTCGGTTACACTTACGTTTAATCCATCCAATATTTCTTCCAAATGCGTTGGAAATAACTTATCTTGCAATTTTATGTATTACATGGTGACAATCAGTATTTTGTTTGAACGGAAAATGAACTAACATTCTATAAATTTCCCAATGTCTATTTCCAACCAGCGGTGTGTATTTCTTAATGGGCGAAATACAATATATTGAAACTCCGAAAAAATTATATTGCCATTTTCGGTATTAAACTGATTATAAATACTAGGTGTAACTGAGCCTTTATTCTCTCTTACGTTTCGTTGTCATTCTATGTTGACTTATGGAGTGATGAAGATTTGTCTGTCATTTTGCTTTTTCAATAGCATTGTTGGCAGGAGAAATCAATTTAATTATTTGGTAATAGTGACATCTTGTTGTTTTTTGCAATCGCGATCATTGATATTATTAACAAGTGCCGCGTTTGTTGTTTAAATTACGTGAACAAAGTTGTGAATCTCCCGGTTTGATTTGAGGTGGAAACAAAATGTGTCTATGTCAACTGCTTCTCGATGATAAGCTCAAAGAAGAGATTTTTGAGATGTTTCAGTCAAGTTGATTGCTTTTATACACGATGCAGGAAGTGATAGTGAATGGATTTATGAAATGGCGGCCGGCTTATGAGTGCACAAACGGAGCTAATCACTAGGACCTGTTGTGAAAATATCCCAGATTACTTTCTGTTGATTTGTGAGTAAAATTATTTATCAAAGTTATTACCAAACTCATTACCAAAATTTATTGCAAAAAAATTAATATCAAATTGATTCCAAATCGAAAGACATTCTAGTCAATTAGTCAATAATTTAATCTGTGTGATACAACTAATATTGGAAGAATAATTATTAGAAAAACTAGTACAAAAATTAATTATTACAAAAATTATTTCCGAATTCATTTTAAAAACGAAAAACATTCTAGTCAACCAGACTATGCTTTATTTGTTTGTGTGATATAACCATTATTAGAAAAATTGTGATAAAAATTATTATAAAAAAACAAACTCATTACAAAATTTTATTATCAAATTTATTTTTGAAAAAGAACATTCTAGTCAATTCGACTACAAGCCGCACTGCGTTTGAGGCCATGTGTATTAATTTATTTTTGAGTGTTAGCTAAATTTATTCTAGTCAATTACACTGTAATGTTTTTGTTTGATATAAGCCATCGTAGGAAAATTGTTACCAGAAACTATTGCTAAACTTATTACAAATGCTATTACTAAATTTATTTAAAAGAAATGAAAAACATTTTAGTCAATTAGACTATAATTTATTTTTTTTTGTATCATTTTTTTGTATCACAAATATCATCAGAAAAATTATTACAAAAAATTAAATATTACAAAAAAATTATTACTAAATTTATTTAAAAGAAATGAAAAACATTTTAGTCCATTAGGCTATAATTTATTTTTTTTGTGTATCACAAATATTATCAGAAAAATTATTACAAAAATTAAATATTACAAAAAAAAAATTATTACTAAATTTATTTAAAAGAAATGAAAAACATGTTAGACAATTAAACTATAATTTAATTTGTGTGATACAAATATTATTAGAAAAATAATTGTTAGAAAAATTATTACAAGAATTAATTATTACAAAAATTATTGCCAAATTTATTCAAAAAAAAATTCGAGTTAATTAGACTATAAGTTATTTGTTTGTGTGATATAAACCTTGTTAGAAAAATTGTTACAAAAATTATTAAAACAAAAACAAAACAAAACTAAAATTTTTACAAAATTTTATTATCAACTTTATTTAACAATATTCTAGTCCATGAGACTGTAATTCATTTTGGGAGATGGATAAATTAATGTGCAAATTAGTACAAAAATTATTGCAAAATCTAGACCAAAAAAAAAAAAATGAAAATGAAAACCCTTCGAGTCAATTAGACTATAATCATAAATTTTCCTGGAATCAATATTCATCAAGGCGTTTTCGGTGTTAAATTTCATTTGTATCTTAAACTAAAATAAACCAATTATATGCTGAATAAATTATAAGAAGAATAGATCGTGAAATTGTTATATAAAAAAAAAAACCCATTCTATCGCAAAACCAGTAAATTACAGCAATAAAGAATTTTAATTGGCCGCTCCGTCATGAATACGTGGATACCATTAGATCCCTGCTCATAATCACCTGCAAAATGATGCAGTGATTGGAATACGAGGAAGGATAGGAGAGGGGGTTTGGACAACATCATGAGGTAAGTCTTATCGGAATTTTTCTCTTAGGTATGAATGATTATGGATGTGTATGTGAGTGTACGAGTGTGTTATAGTGGACATGTGAATGGGGTTGTGAACGAGCGAGTGGAAGTGCGGGATGAAAGTTTTGAATTGTTAGATGTGTAGGTATGTAGGTAGATGTGGTAGATTTGGTGTCAGTGTGAGTATAGTCGTTGTATGCGCGTATGAATGTCATAATTGAGTTGGAACATACACCGGTCAATTTTATCAATAAAAACCATGCACTTTTCAACAATGTTTTCTGGTAGCGGCACGTTCGTTCCGACTATGTCCGTTAATAATTTTCAATCCAGTTACTTCATTCCTACGTTTATGAAACAACCAGGTTAAAAGAAGCTCAAGGTTACTTCTTGGAAATAATGTCCTATTAATTGTATGAACCAAACAATGATAAAGCATATTCCATGAAACAGGTTCCGGTGAATAAATTAGCAACTAACGGAGAACTTTTTATTTTGTTTGTTATTTTTTTTTATTATTACAAACAAAGTAATTTAAAGAACTCTTAAACTAAAACAATTAATAATAAAATGGAGACAGACTTTTTATGTGGTTTGCAACTCATTAAATTAAGTAATGTGAAATTTTTTTTTTGAACGTTATGTTTCAATTGTGTATGAATGTGGAGATGAATGTGAAGGTGCGAGGGCGTATGAATGTGTGTGTGAGGGGTGCGAGTGTGCGCGTATGAGAGTGATTGTGGAGGTTGAACGTGCTGATCGTAGGTCTTTCGCAAACGGGGTCGCCAGAGTCTCCCTTTTCCACTTGTATTTTTTATTCATTTCTGTGACTTTTCGTAAATAGCGTACATTTCTGTATTTATGCTGAAGCAGCAGGTATTATTCTATCAAACCCACGATGGCTGAGCCTTAGTCGTGACGGCTTTAAACTACTCAAGGTACGCTTCCTGCTATGCCATTCTCATTGGTTCGCCAATGAGAAAGCTCTTCATTACACTACTCAGCCGTTCAATTCAGATAAATGGTCTTATTAATATAAATTATAATTCTTGCATATTTAAATTACTATTTTTTAGGCCCTCAACTTTAAGAAAATAGTTTCCTATTAATTTAAAAGGATTTAAAACAAATCAAGAAAATATATTGTTTGATTGTAAATATCAAAATAATAATAATTAAATAAAGAAATTATGATGAATGATGGAATTAATGATAAATGGATAACGTAATTGAGATACGTGTTCTTATTAACATAAAATATAATATGGGATTTTTTGCATTAAATTTCTAGACAATACTTTGTGTGAATTCATAGAATGGGGAACATTTCTATTCTAATTAACATCCTAAGTCACGATTGTATAGTCATTATTGATTGTTTCCAATCAATGTGAAATCAATGGCTGACACTTGGTCAATTTGTAGTTCTATATGTATTAACATTAGACTACATTAAGGGAATTTCAATTTTATTTTGGATTTTTGAGATCAATTAAACTCAAGTAAGTAAAGAAGTAATTGGAATATTTTCAATTCAAAGGTATGGTTTGAAGTTTCTCAGAAAAAAACTACAATTCACATTTTTTACGTGTTTCATCCGATCCGAAACACGTAAAAAATGTGAATTGTAGTTTTTTTCTGAGAAACTTCAAACCATACCTTTGAATTGAAAATATTCCAATTACTTCTTTACTTACTTGAGTTTAATTGATCTCAAAAATCCAAAATAAAATATAATGTTTTTTATATATTTGTTTATCTATTTTTAGGAAAAGAAGTTTAACGAATTATCTAAGAAAAAAGATTTTATATAAATCAACAAATGACTGCAAGTAGTATTCGATTGTAAACAAAATGAAATAAGAAATCTTGAGGAAATTGATACTATATCTGTATATTCTAATAACGCAAATATCATCTCCACAAACAAATCAAAATATGCATCTATACCTGACGATACACTCGACGAGTATTTAGAAGAATATCGAAATCAACAAAATGAAACGATGGACGAAAACAATGAAATTTCAGCCTATGAACTATCGCCTCTCGACCAAGTTGATATATTAGAACAAGGTGGTTCTGATAAAACTATTAAATAATCGAAAGATAGCAAGGAAACAAATATTACATTTTCATGTCCTCCAAAAATTAACGAACTGAATATACATACATAAAATGATGCAAAAATTAAATGATAAGGAAAGAGCTAGTAATGCATGTTTTACACTGTTTTAAAATTGGAAGAAAGATTGAAAAAATATTATTACTAGGTTCTGCTGAAACGGGCAAAAGTTTTTTAATTGAAACCATATTTCAAGTTATCACTAACTATTTTGACAATAAAATTGGAGCTCAGAAAGATTCTATAAAATTTTTATCAACTGCACCATCTGGAATTGCAGAATTTTAATTGGAGAAGTTTTTGTTCTGGTTCTTTACCTATTACCAAATTCGCCGGTGATATGTCCCATTCATCTTCTGATATAGCAAATACAATTAGAGTTATTTTGCTTGATGTCAAACTAATAATCAAGGATTTTATAATCAACTTCATGCTTTGCTAGGGAGTTTATGTTATAATCTACATATCACCAGTTTTGATGCCGTGTTAGGCAACATATACATAATTATATCGTCGTTTATGCCGTGCAAGGCAGGTTATTTTCAACATATCATCATCGTAAGGCCTTGTTGGGCAGTTTGTATTCAATATTACATCAACGTTTATGCCTTATTAGGCAACTTATATTTTCAAATCATCAGCTTCATGTCTTGTTAGACGATACATACACATTATAACATTGTTTTGCCTTACTAAGCAACTTACATCAACACACACCAGTTTATGCATTGTTAGTCAATACAAATCCATTATTTATTCATCTGTACCTTATTGGGTAAGAATAAAAATCAGTGAACTATCAACTTGTTGCATTTGAGGTATTATTTTATCATCATTCGTCTAAAAACAGAATACAGTTCACTGCGCTACTGGAGGCTGCAACAGGCACATTAAAAAAAAACAAAAGATGATTTAGTAATGAAAGAAATTAATATATTACGCGACAATAACCGATTACAATTATCGTTCAATAACTCTTTGTATAAATCAAGTATAGCTTACCATAATGTAAGAAGTTTACGCAAAAATATAAAAAATGTTATTGATGATAAATGGTATAAGGAGAATAAAATTTTAATATTTAGTGAAACAAATACTAAAGAAATAGACAATTTTTCTGCTCTAACAAATTTTGAAATAAAATTCAGATCAGATGGTCATACACAAAAAATCGCTAAAGGTAAGTAAATTGATTGCAGGAGCTATTAATTATAAAGAATCTAATAACTAAATAATTTACTTTATAGGGATAGTTTGTTTCACACAGCATAGTTGTAAACTTATAAATTTGAAAAGTTCTTTTAAAGAAGGAAAAACGTCTATGAATAAATATTATCACATAGATTTACATTCCTTTGAATTTGAAGATAGTTCTGTAATATCTGGCTACAAATCTCCGGGAACAAGCTTCAGGATTTTTAAAAAGAAGTTTGATGAATTGTTTGTAAATAATATTCCAAATAACCGATACATAATTTTAATTGGTGATTTTAATTTCAATTGTTTAGAAAATAATAAATTTATAAATTTGTTGTGCTGACCATATCACATAAATAAAACTGTCATGAAATAACAAGCAAAATCTACTTGCGTACAACTAGTGTAAAATATAACCAAACCAAATTTCTCGCTGGGACGATGCATATAAGACAACATTAAAACAATAAAACAAATACATAAAAACGAATACGGAAACAAAAGAACCGATCAAAAAAATACGAAGTGTAGCGACTACTTTATTTTTGTAGAGGTAGATATTCATTTTTTTCATTTGATAAATCAGATTACGTTTTATTCTAAAAGAATCTAGAACACATTTTTGATGTGAAAATAAAATCAAAGATATGATTTTAAAAGGTTTTTATATTATATATTATATAGTCTGATTATAATTGTTTAATGTGTTAAATTTAATAATTTGAGAAAGATTTTTTTTTTGAAGTGATTTTTATCTGAAATAAATAAAAGGCATCAATTAATAAAACAGTTTTTTTATTTTGATGCTAAATAGTTGGGTTGGGTTAGTATAATATCAAATATTACATTGAAATACGTAATTTTTTTTTCAGAACCTAATTTATATGAAGAATCAAACGACAGTTATTTGAAGTGCAGTTATAAGAAGTATTGACCTAAACTATCAACAATTAAGTTATGTCTTCTTTTTATTTTTTTTCTATTATTATTATTAAAATTCTCTTTATGGTAGGCTAATTGAAGTTAAATAAGAGATTGTCAAATCAAGATTTGTCGTGGGGCAAGCCGTTATCCCGTCTATTTGAAATATTTGTTAGATAAAAGTCCGAATCTCTATAAATTCGATGGCAGAGTACAAATTAATAAACATTACCGAAAAATAGTGTAACCACGGATTTAAATACACAAATAAACATAATTTTTTTCAAATTTTAATGGTTTTATGGCTGAAACTTATGCATCATATTTTTCAGATCATAAACCAATTAGAGTAATTTTAAAGCAAGACAATAATATTCAAACTATATCATCACAACATTTGTTTTCCAAAGAAAATCAAATAACTGATGATAATATCGTATATAATTTATTAGACCAAGAGCAAATTCAAGTCAAAGAAAGCGAAAAAGTTCGAAATATATCTTCCGATAAAGATGAGCAAACATGTGCAATACAATTAGATAAATCAAACAAAATCATTGATTTGAGTGGGATTTCTAATTCAAACAACTGTAACAATTTAAATATACCGTCAAAACAAATATTAAGGGAAATTGTAACTACAAAAGATTCAGCAACGCATATATTGTATAAATACAAAAATCATATTCAATCAATTAATAATTATACTTATGAAATAAATACAATTTGTATTTGGTAGAGAACGCTATCAAATTGATGTTGAAATTCAAAACATTTTGGGTTATTCTAGTAATTTAATAGCCGTTAAAACTACAGGCGATGGTAATTGTCTATAATCTATATAACGCCATATCACTATCAGTATTTGGAAATGAAAATGGTTATGAAGATATTAAAATTATTTGTATAAAGACAGTTTCGGAAAATTGTGAATTTTTCATATCTTTAGTTTGTAGAAAAATTATTACAATAGAAAATGTTGGATATTCCAGAGATTTAATAATATCAATAGCGATGGACGGTGTTTATGGAAATGAAGGAGTTCTTTACGCTTTAAGTAGTGCACAGAAATGAGATACAATATGGATACAAAAGCATTCTTTAATTCCTGGAAAATTGAAAAAAACCGAAATAACTCCATTTATAAAATATGAAAACAAAAAAAACCTATAATATTGTTTTTAAATAACCCAGAACTAGAACATTCCCACTATACAGGTGTTCTTTTTGATAATGAAGTTGCAAATTTGGATTGGGATACAATTTTTCTTGAAAATTTACTATGCAATCTACCAAATATATAATGTAGAAGAAACAAATTGTTATTATTTCAAGTTATTCTTTTTGGCTCCCCGTCTCAACTTTTAAATTTTATACATACAATACTCATACATACAATACATACTCTACAAAATAAACTGACACATTACATTGACACAAACACTTTCGCATTATAGATGAATCCTATTTTGCGAGCGAAATTTAGGTAAATACAAAAATTTCAATAAAAGTTTGATAAAATATAACAAACATTGTAGAAGGCAGGTAAACAATGAAAGTATTAAATGATTACAAAGATTATTAAATTACAAGGCACCTGGAAATCAAACGTTACATATTTATTTCTTCAACATGCTAAAAAAGTAAAAAACTATGAAATCAAAAGTTGTCTATTATTTCCTGCTTCTTCTACCGGATGTGTCATAAAGAATATGTTTGAATGAGAAATTATACCTACAAAATCATCTATTGCTTATGGCAATCAAAAGAAAATTCATTTAAAAATAACATAACAATTTAAGGTGATATTCCTAAGATTCTGCTCGAACGAAAAAATGTTGTGCCGCCCATTTACTTATGTACAATTTTTTTAAAGAACAAACCAAATTAGTCTTAGTGGTAAGACTATAAAAACAAACATATAAAAATACGAACGAACGCATATTAAGGTAGAGTTATAGTTATAATGCAGTAAAACGTCAAAAAGTTCATTAAACGCACTTCCTATATATTCGATTATAGTAAAATGCGTGCGCTGGCGTGCATTTTATAAATTGAATTTTTTGAACTTTATGTATACAACGCTGTTAAATATCAAAATAAAATGCATATATTATTTTAAACGCATTTTCAAAATTGACGGTACGGATGATAAAATTAAAAATAATTCGAAATAAAGTGATTTAAAAAAGGAGTTTACTGTTTGTTAGTATAAAAAAATATTATTGAAATAATGAATTTTGAAGAAGAATTAATAGAACAGGTAAAAACATATCCTGTTTTATTTGATTAAGCCAAACAAGGCTATAAAAATATGGCGGTAAAAGCGGGCATCTGGAAGAAAATTGGAGATTCTCTGAACAAATCAGGTAAATCAAACTACACACTTAGCGTAAAATCTTTTCTAAAATAAGTTCTTTTTGCAGATATAGAATGTATAGTTCGATTTAAATCCTTAAGGGATAGGTATAGACGAGAGCTATACAAACAAAACCTCCCATCAGAAAGCCAAGCGAAATTTGTTAATGCGTGGGAGTTTATGGAAACAATGAGTTTCCTTAAAATATTTACCGCAGTCAGAGAGTAAGTTTTTATCAATAAAATTATAATAGTAACAAAAGACAACAAATATTTTCTCTTATTTATATGTAATTTTTTTTATTAACAGAACCCACGGGAATATAAAGGTATCCCAAGAAAATTCGTTTGATATTTTGGATGACTCATTTATTGAAGATGAAGCAAACTCCACTGCAGAAAAAGAGGATAGGACAAATCCGAAAATACTGCGAGACAAAACAAACGACATAGACGATGTATTTTTATCTACTTTACATGATTTTAAAGGCATCATAGCCAAAAAACAAGAACGAAATGGAGCAGTGGATGAAAGCCTGAGACGTATAAAAAATGTATTTGTGTTATCTTCTTACCAATTGTTACTAAGCAGCAATATGTTTTATATTTGCAAGCAATTAGTAACAAAATCGAAGGGAAAGCCAAGGACATCCTATGTCTGGCCGGCAATCCTCAAAATTTTGAAGAAATTAAAACAATTCTTATAGAAGCTTTAGGGGATAGACAAGAACTATCCTATTACAAATCTCAGTTGTGGTCTACCAAACAAGGTGACGCAACATCCGTTCATTTTTACTATAATAAAGTAAAAGAAATAGTTCAAAACATCAAAACTTTATCGAAGCAAAATCATTTGTATAATGCTTTATGGCAAGCTATAAACACGTTTATAGATGAAGACGCATTAGCCGCATTTTTATCTGGCTTAAGAAGGTCATACTTTGAATACGCTCAGGCAGCGAGACCGAAAAACATAGAAGAAGCATACGCGTTCCTTTGTAAATTTAATTCAAATGAAATTATTTCAAATAATTCAAGAAAACCAAATACTAACCAACAGATGTACGCATCTAATGTAAAAAAACCAAACGTTTTCGAAATACAAAACAAAACTAAACAGTTTAACAGTCTTGTTAATTCAAAACAGCAGTAGAAATTAAACAATGAACCAATACCAATGGAGGTAGATCCTTCTTTAAGGTCTAGGCAGCCCTTTAATAGAAAAATTATAAACAATCACGAAATATATCCAAACCCAGATAATGTAGAATATGAAGAAAATAGTTTAGAGAATGAAAACTTGGAAGAATTAATCCCAACAGAGATAAATTTTCGGGAACTTCAGGATTCAGACGCGGAAGGCTAAACTTTTTACCATATCTAATCTTAAATAACACGTACTTAAATAAACAAATTAAAATTTTAATAGATACAGGTGCTAATAAAAACATTATTAAACCTGGTATAATTCCAATTGAGTTACTTGAATTACAAGCTATATCCGTAAAAAACATACTAGGAGTTCACAACTCAATTAAAAAGAGCAAAATAAATTTATTAGGTAAAAATTTGCCTATACAAACATATCACGAGCTAGACTTCCACCGATTTTTTGATGGAATATTAGGATCGCAATATATGGCTGAAACGAAAGCAAAAATAGACTACCAGTCTAACACCATTACACTAAATAATATGGAATTCAAATTTTTCCGGTATTATCCAACCGAAAACTTTTACAACCACATTGTAATATTTAATACAGAAGAAACTGGTGATTGGTTTGTACCAGAATTCGGTCATTTAAATAAAGATATAACAATCCAACCA
Organism: Diogma glabrata; assembly: GCA_963693315.1. Classification (NCBI taxonomy): domain Eukaryota; kingdom Metazoa; phylum Arthropoda; class Insecta; order Diptera; family Cylindrotomidae; genus Diogma; species Diogma glabrata. Next base: position 317,116,164 of record OY856186.1, read on the forward strand.
GGTCTGTATAAAGTGAAAAACAATAAAACAGTAGTTAAAATTCTTACAAACGATCCGGATCCGCCGAATTGTTTACCCAAAGTAGAACTAAAATTAATAATTTCGTAACATTAAAACCTATACCTATCTTTAACAATTCCATTATTAGTATAGAAACGATCAAAGGTTTAATTCGAACTGATCACCTAAGCAAACATGAACTAGAAGCACTTGTTAAAATTATATACAAAAATCAAGCAGTGTTGTTATAGTACAGTCTGTAAAGGGGGAATCAACATACAATTAATTATAATGAAAACTACATTTTTAAATCGAAAATTTTCTTTTATAACATGTTATTTATACCCTCAGGATCATTCGTCGGTCATAAAAAGTTTTTTTTTTTTTTTTTTTTTTAATATTTTCAATTTAGCTTTTGCTTTGCTTATAATTGTATTTATAATTGTATTTATTCTCTTCTACTTTTCAATACATGACATCAAAAACACTTAAATCAAGAATTACAATAACTAAATTTATAAAATTAAACTCTAATATAATTTTAACTAATATAAAAAAATAATTACAATAGTTTTTTTCATTCTTTTTTTACTGTTTACCATGTTTAAAAATTAAAATGATTACAAAAGAAAAGAGAAATATTATTAATTCGATATCCTTGCTTTTCAGATGAAAAGTTTGAATAGAGTTGAATTAATCTAAAATTAAAAACATTTTATTAAGTTATAGTGGAAGTGGGGTTTTCACAATTTTAATACTAATTTAATATTTGAAATAGAGGTATTATAAAATTAAAATTATTTCTAAAAAAAAAAAAGTTGGTGGTCGACCTCCCTTATTTTACTACCCCTTAATATACCTTTTATCAAAATAAAATATTTTTGTCGATTTATAATTTTTTAAATAATACGTTTTTTAGCCTGAAAATAGATTCCTTTACGTTTTTTTGGTCGCTGATTACGAATCCGACGTCAGTTTTCCAAAATAATAACGTGAAAAGCGGAAAATCGAGAAAATTTTACCGAATTTTCAATTTTAGAGTATTATTACGAGTTGCATATCATTTTCAATGTTTTTAAGTACGCTGGCAACGAATTTTCACTCAAAAAGTAAAAATCTTTAAAAAGTATTGGAAAACTGTAAAAATTATTTGGAAAATTTGGAAAATTATGATTGCAAAACCATGCAATATATCGTTTTAGTGTTTTTTTGGTCTCTGATCTCAAATTTAATATTTATAATGAAGAAAATTTTCTATTTTCCCGGAAAATGGCAAGAAAAATTTTCCGATTAAAAAATTTAAATTTTTTATTTAAAATTTAAATGTTGTATAGATGAATGTATAAATTTTTAATGCGAGTTTACTGCGCTTCAGTAGGTGCAGGTAATTTTGTCGTGTTTTTTTGGTCACTGACCTCAAATTTGATATTTATATTTAAGAAAAATTTTCTATTTTCTCGGAAAATAGCAAAAAAAAAAATTTCTGATAAAAAAATTTGAAAAATTTAAGTACGATTAAATAATAATACATGTTTTGGTGACTTTAATGTCAATTTTGATATTTAAAATATAAAAAAAATTTATTTAGTCGGAAAATTATGAAAAACTCCTGCAAGTAATATTATTTGGTTTTAAGCTGTAAATTAATACTACTTCGGTCTGAAAGACCTAAGTATTACATTCATGAGCTCAAAGTGAAATTCTTACCCCCACTTTTTTTGACATTTCTCTACGTCGATTTTGTAAGAATTTTTGGAATATTTTTAGAATTCTGAAAAATTTTTAATTTTTGATTTTATTATAATTTTTAGAATTTTGAAAAAATTTTCAATTTTTGATTTTGTAATAATTTTTGCAATATTTTTAGAATTTTGGAAAAAGTTTGTATTTTTAAGAATTTTTGAAATATTATTGGAATTTAGAAAAAATTTAAATATTTGATTTTATTCTAATTTTTGGAATATTTTTGGAATTTTGAAAAAGTTTGATTTTAACAATATTTTTGAAATTTTGATTATAATTTTCCGGCCACGTATTGATGTTTCGTGTTAGTTTTGTAATAAATTTCTAAACAGAGATAAAAAAATACTTGTACTTTAACAAAGAGTTATGTTTGATATACATCGCTGCCCAAAACTAAAAACCATGTCCTCATAAAAGTTTTTTGCCGAAAACTATATCAAAATCCTTAACCCAGACCGAAGTCTTGATATCTCAGAGCTGTGAGATTTCAGCCCCTCCATATTTTTAATATAATTTTTGAAGTGAAAACTTCTTTTGGCACACACAGATTTTTCTGTAGGTAGTAAGTTATGCTGATCCGTCAGCATTTCCATCATTTATCAATTTATCAATCTGTCATTTCTTAACGTTTAAAATTGCGTTGTGGATATCGTGCTCGACTGATGTGCTGTAGGTAGTGAGTTCAACTTCTGGTTGTGGTACATATTTTTTTATTGTTTTTTTTTTAATTTTTATTAAATACCATTAAAATGTACTCAATATTGTTGTTAAACCATTAAAATTAAACCATTAAAATTATTTTTTTTTATTTATGAATTCATAAAAAATAATAAAAATTTCTTTATACGAATTTTAAAAAATTGATCTATAACGCAGTTTTTTAAAGTTATATTGATACTGTCTTTTGCAATTTGCATTCGAGTCATCATGCTAAATAAATATTGAATATATATTAAATTGAAAGTATGTCTGTTTGTCCTTTATGCATTAATACATTAATCATCATGAAAATTTATGAAGTTGTTGTGTAAACTTAATTTTTGCTTTTTATTTAACTATCGTTTTAAACAGTAGTTTGCTTTGATCAATGTTTTTTTTTGAACATAATTTGTTTAAGAAATTAAAAATAACGTAAGATAGTATAACCTGAAGGCTGAAACAATTACATTTGTATATCAAAATTATATGTATTGGAATTTTATCATCTTCACTAAATATATTGTCGGTTTGGAATTGTATGTAATACATGTTTCTAAAATTAGGTGAAGACTTAATACTTGTAACTTGATACTTGATAAAATCGATTATATCGATTTAAAGCTCACAATTACGAGACGAAAATCGCATAAATTCTATACAAAGAAGCATGGCTTATGTATGATTAAACATGGATGGCAATCATGATAACTAAAATAATTAAAAATGGTGGCACTTAGCCGATAGTGATTGGCACTTAGCCGATAGTGATTGGCAAACGGCAACAATGCGCATTAATACCAACGAATTTGCTTAGCTTCCGCAGAAAGATTTGTAAAATTTAAACTTGTTGATCTATGGGTGTGACAACCACGCGTACTTTAGTCCCTGCTATTGGCATATGAGTGCTATTTTTATTTGGTTTACATTGTGAGGTTAGTGTGTGTAGTGAGCGGTTTATCGTTCTGACTTGTTTTTCATTTATTCTACTAATACGATCCAATACTACTAATACGATATCAATTGATTGCGATTGCTAATGAAGTTTTCACTTCTGCCGTGCGGTCTTAAGCACACTCTTTGTTTTTTTTTATATTTATTTATTAAATAAAGTATTATTTTTATTTTTTAGAAAAAATTTTTAAAATTTTAAATTTATTACTTTCAAAAACTTACAATAAAAAATATTATAAATTTCATTTTTTTTTCTTAATTAAAATTATTCAATATTTATAACAAAAAATGTGTTTTCAGGGACATTAGAAAAATATATAAAATTTTGTATGCTTGTTTACGCAGTAAAATAAAATTATTTTATCAATATTTTTGGAATTTTTTGAGGATAAATTTTTATTATAATTTGATAACTCACAATCATCATTGCAAAAAAAAGTTAAAAACAATAAAAAAGTATTAATTTACAGCTTAAAACCAAATAATATTACTTGCAGGAGTTTTTCATAATTTTCGGACTAAATAAATTTTTTTTATTATTTTAAATATCAAATTTGACATTAAAGTCACCAAAAAAATTAAAACAAGTATTATTTAATTGTACTTAAATTTTTTATATTTTTTTATCAGAAATTTGTTTTTCGCTATTTTCCGAGAAAATAGAAAATTTTTCTTAAATATAAATATCAAATTTGAGGTCAGTGACCAAAAAAACACGACAAAATTACCTGCACCTACTGAAGCGCAGTAAACTCGCATTAAAAATTTATACATGCATCTATACAACATTTAAATTTTAAATAAAAAATTTAAATTTTTCAATCGGAAAATTTTTTTTGCCATTTTCCGGGAAAATAGAAAATTTTCTTCATTATTCATTATATTCTTTATTCATTTTCTTCATTATAAAACACTAAAATTAAAAAACACTAAAACGATATATTGCATGGTTTTGCAATCATAATTTTCCAAATTTTCCAAATAATTTTCACAGTTTTCCAATACTTTTTAAAGATTTTTACTTTTTGAGTGAAAATTCGTTGCCAGCGTACTTAAAAACATTGAAAATGATATGCAACTCGTAATAATACTCTAAAATTGGAAATTCGGTAAAATTTTCTCGATTTTCCGCTTTTCACGTTATTATTTTGGAAAACTGACGTCGGATTCGTAATCAGCGACCAAAAAAACGTAAAGGAATCTATTTTCAGGCTAAAAAACGTATTATTTAAAAAATTATAAATCGACAAAAATATTTTATTTTGATAAAAGGTATATTAAGGGGTAGTAAAATAAGGGAGGTCGACCACCAACTTTTTATGATCGACGAATGATCCTGAGGGTATAAATAACATGTTATAAAAGAAAATTTTCGATTTAAAAATGTAGTTTTCATTATAATTAATTCTTCCCTTTACAGACTGTACTATTACGGCAAAATGAAAAACTGTCTACTACTAACATTATTAAACATAGAATTCAAACAAAAGACGAAATGCCAGTCTATACTAAAACGTATAGATATCCTCACGCTTTTAAACAAGACGTCGAGAATCAAGTACAAGAGATGCTTGACAGCAGTATTATAAAAAATTCCACTAGCCCTTACTCATCACCTATTTGGGTGGTCCCAAAAAAAGAAGACGCATCTGGCACACGAAAGATACGAGTTGTCATAGACTACCGTAAGTTAAACGAGAAAACAATAGACGATAAGTTTCCCATACCTCAAATTGAAAAAATTCTAGACAATTTAGGAAAAGCAGAATATTTTACAACATTAGATCTGAAATCGGGCTTCCATCAGATACCAATGGATGCCAAGTCGCAAGAAAAAACAGCTTTTTCTACGAATAAAGGACATTTCGAATTTTGATTATTATTTAATTATTAAATTTATTATTATGTATGTATGTAAAAATATATCATCACTGAAAAAAATTAAGTTAAACTTATGCTAGTTTAAAGCGTTTAAGTTATAATTACCCTGTTTTTGGTAAATTTGTTCAAAATAGGCTATGTTTAATTTAAACTATGCGTGTTTTATATTACAAAACTAGCTTTAAATTACAAACTAGTTAATTAATGTTGTGATTTTTTAAGATAACATTGTATGCAAAACTGAAGTGTGATTTCAAAACTCAAGTCTGAAAGCTGTTAGAACATGTGAGGCAAATGATTCTTTGTAGTATTATTAAATGTAAATGACTTGGCAATTAACTGACTAATTTAAATGATGCAAAGTAAAATCTACTTATGCACCAAAGTTAGTTCTACTAAATTTTTAGGTTCATTTCACCGTATTATTTATTTTTTATAGTTAGTAATGATTTTGCAACTGAAAAGCAAAACTTATGTCAAACTTCTGTCTACTCAGTTATATTTTAACTTTAAATTTAAAAGTAATCAGTGGTGTATTTTACATAAGTTGATAATAAACGTGTGTTCTGTTGCTTTATAAACTGGTTTAAGTGAGAGTTTGTTAAAGCTATTTTATATAATAAATAATTGATTGTTAAAGTGTTGTGTGGTGCTAAGTTAAAAGAATTAAATACATTTAACAATTTAAACAGTTAATATTACTACAAATGTGATATAGTATTCTATGTGATATCTTATACTACTTTACTTTAGGAAAAATATACAATAAAAACAAAAGAACTAAGGCATATAGGAACTCCCGGGGAGGAAGATATACATTGATTATAAAGATATGCATTGAAAATTGTATGTAAAATTCAACAAACAGTTGTCTGTTTAATTTTGTCAATGGTTTGAATTTGTGGTTTGAATTTGATTATATTAACAAAAATGTTTGTCTTAAACAAACATGTTTATTTTAACAATACTTTCAAGCTGTTCGTTGATTTCTGTTGTTAAATTAAATAAATGAAAACTAAGTTAAAAGTATTAAATATATTTAACAATATATTTAATATATATTAAATATAAAAATATAAAAATATATTTAACAAAAGTATTAAATATATTTAACAATTTAAACAGTTAATATTACTACAAATGTGATATAGTATTCTATGTGATATCTTATACTACTTTACTTTAGGAAAAATATACAATAAAAACAAAAGAACTAAGGCATATAGGAACTCCCGGGGAGGAAGATATGCATTGATTATAAAGATATGCATTGAAAATTGTATGTAAAATTCAACAAACAGTTGTCTGTTTAATTTTGTCAATGGTTTGAATTTGATTATATTAACAAAAATGTTTGTCTTAAACAAACATGTTTATTTTAACAATGCTTACAAGCTGTTCGTTGATTTCTGTTGTTAAATTAAATAAATGAAAACTAAAATTATAATAAAAATCTAAAGATGAATGGTTTGAAATTTAGTGGACTTTGTGTAAATGCCGTAAAAGTGCGGTTTGTGAAATATTCGTGTTTTTTTCAAGTAAAATGAGTAAGATGTGTGAAATTATAGTTTTTACCAATTAAATAGTTTAGTTAAAAATGTCGAACAAAAAAATTTAATGAAAGTGAATCAACAATTTTGTCTTAAAAGATGTCTATAAAGGTAAATTGTATTCCTTCAAAATTGTATAATCTTTAATTAAACTCATCTTAGAAAACATACAAGTTATAACCTTATTAATTATGTAAAATAAAAAATAATTAATATAATTATTGTAAAATAAATAAAAAATTTTAAATATTTAAAATTTAATACATGTACTATTTGCTATTTTTATTTTTCAGATTTAAAGTTAGAAGGTTGTTTTGTACCCACGTTATTTTATGATTTCCTAACTTTTTTAGTACAAATTTTCAGAATTTGAGCTAATTTAATTAACATTTAATTAACGAAAAGTTGCCGAACAAAATAATAATAATATTTTTTCCAATATGTATAAAATTTATTTGGTTGTATACACTTACATCTTTTACTCAAAAACAAAAACGGTTCGGAGGTTCTGTTGTTTTAAGTTCAAAGTTCTATTATTTTAAGTATTTTTTCAAATTTTTCGTTTAACTAAACAGTGAATTTCTAAAAACAATATTAAACAGACAAAATATACTGAATTCAGTTAAGTACAATATTATATAATATATTTATTACAAAATTATTTGGAGATTTGCAAATATTTTGCAAATCCGTTCATGAAAACAATTATTTTGGAAAGTGCTGTAAAACTAGTTTCAACCATTTCAGTCGTACCTAGAATCGCAGCAATCTTTGATTTTTTTTAGTAAAAACTTCTTTAGGCGCGTTGTGCGGTTTCGTATGGGGAAAAATTTATATATTCGAGTTATCGTCACACTAAATAAATATTGAAAGAGAGTTAAATAAATTGTATTCATTTGTTATATTCTTATTTCTTATTCTCATTCTCTTGATTTATAGTTTGTTTCTTTTTCTATTTTATTGAATTTAATTTTTTCGGTTTATAACAGTGTGTACGTGTGGTATACTAAGCAAAGATTTTGTTGTATTTTTAAGTAAAATAAAAAAAGTTGTTTTTGTCATATTTGAATAAAATTATTTATAATATATTATCAGTAATATCAACAATACTTAGGTTATTCGTACTATCAATTGCATTTTCTATATTAAAAAGTATAAAGAAAAACACACATATTTTCTTTATACTTTTTAATATAGAAAATGCAATTGATAGTACGAATAACCTAAGTATTGTTGATATTACTGATAACACTAGGTCATTCAATAAGTCCGTAGGATGACACATAGATGGCGTTACTAGAATTTTTTCCATATGATTTTTATTTAGTACTAACCTTCAAACGATACGTGTATAAATTTGACAGCAATCTGACTATTTATTCGTGAGTTATAGCATTTTGTGTGAATCAACTTTTGTTTTTGAAAAAAAAATGGAAAAAGGTGAATTTCAAATTTTAATAAAGCATTGCTTTTTGATGAAAAAAAATACAGTGGAAACCAAACAATGGCTTGATAAACATTATCCAAACTCTGCTCCATCGAGACAAATGGTAGAGAAGTGGATGGCTGAATTTAAATGTGGTCGTACCAGCACAAAAGATGCAGAGCGCAGTGGACACCCAAATAAGGCTGTTATTCCAGAAAACATCAAAAAAATCCATAAATTGGTTATGAACGATCGCAAATTGAAGGTGCATGAGCTAGCTGACATTGTAAAGGTAGCAAATGGTAGTGTTTTTACCATTTTACACGAATATTTGGGTATGCGAAGGCTCTGTGCAAATTGGCTGCCGCGTGAGCTCACAGTCGACCAAAAACAACAACGAATCGATGCTTCGGAGGAGTCTTTGGCACTGTTAAACCGCAATAAAAGGGAATTCTATCGTAGATATGTGACAATGGATGAGACATGGCTTCACAATTACACACCAGAATCCAAAAGACAGTCAGCTGAGTGGACAGCAGTCGACGAACCGAATCCAAAGCGAGCAAAGACGCAACAGTCGGCCGGTAAGGTGATGGCGTCTGTATTTTGGGATACGAACGGAATAATATTCATCGACTATCTCCAAAAAGGAACCACCATCAACAGCGAGTATTACTGTAAACTTTTGGATCGATTGAAGGCTGAAATCGCAAAGAAACGGCCACATTTGCAAAACAAAAAAAGTGTTGTTTCACCAAGATAATGCACCGTGTCACAGATCGATGAAAACGATGGCAAAATTGAATGAATTGGGCTTTGAATTGCTTACCCACCCACCATATTCTCCAGATTTAGCCCCCAGCGACTTTTTCCTGTTTTCAGATCTCAAGAGAATGCTTGCTGGAAAGAAATTTAAGTCCAATGATGAAGTAATCGCTGAAACTGAGGCCTATTTTGACGAGAAAGAGAAATCGTACTATAAAAGTGGTATAGAAAAGTTGGAAAATCGCTATACTCGTTGTATCGCCCTCGAAGGCAACTATGTTGAATAAAAAAATCGAGTTTTGTCAAAATGTTGTTTTTTTCTTACTTATCCTACGGACTTATTGAACGACCTTATATTATAAATAATTTTACTCTCGTTCTTTTGGTTTATATTTTGGTTTTTTCTTTTGATTAAATATTAAGATGTTTTCTCAGTTAATAACAGTGTGTAAGTAAGTAAGTAAAGATTTAGTTCTATTTAGCCGATATAAACACAGCTATTTCACAGTTTTAAGTTTTCACTTCTTTTCGGCAGTCCTCAAGACTGCCTTCTTTTTTTTAAATCCAGGTTTTGGGCTTAACACGTTTATGTCTTAAAATTTTAAGGTGCAAAAACTCATTATTTGAGAAGAAATTTAAAAAAATTTAACTACAAATTGATGGCAACTCTTGAAATTTGTATTTTCGGTAGAGTGCCTCATTTAATTATTCATTAAACAGTTCATATTTTTTGATTACCTTATACTAAGTTTACACAATAATAGCAAATATCTATTAAACTATTACGACGTTAACTGATATAATAATACTGTTTTACTATAACAGACAGTTATTTGATATTTTGATTTTGATCTATATTATAATGCCCGATTTCTTGTCGTTAAACCTATCCTTAACATTACCTTAAACTTTTCGGTAACGCAAGACACTATGAGTTTGACGTTTAATTTCACTTTAATTTTGGGTTTATGATCAATTTTATAAATCTGTCAATTCTTTTTGTTTGTGCTCAACGCTATCGGGGCACTCGTCATCAAACCATTCATTAGATGATTTTGGTGGTCGTTTTCCGATTATAGTTTGTGCTGCAGATATAATGTTTGATTGAAGCGTTTGCCATTCTTCTTGTTTGTTTAATTGTATCTCAGACGGCATCTCACATTAATGGCACCTCACATCTCTATCCAGCGTTTCCGGATGTTTAAATGCTTCGACATTCCAGTGTACCGTCGTTTTTGCTTGTCTATTAAACGTAGATAACAACTTGCACTTGTACTTAAGGATGACACGCTGAAAAAAACATGTCCTATTTCCAATCGAAATGCAATTGTCTCAACCTCACCATGCGGTCACATATGGCGAATCAAACTACGAAATTGCTTCAACAACTCTACAATTATAAACCGATGAAGTTGAGACAATCACACGAAATATTTATGTGAAAATAAAATATAGTTCAATTAATCTCAAATACTTAAACTTTAAAATGAAAAATTCATGATATAAGGCCAAAGAAAATTTTTTTCAGGGAAAGTTATTATCTTTATTCAACTACTGTTATATTGGATATAACACTTTATATTTTAAACAAACCTCATTCTGTTGTTAGGAAAATGTTATCGGGTAGTTGTCTCAATCACAGTGAAATTGTTTGCAAATAACTTTTCTTTGCATGAATAATCAACTGCTAACTTCGAGATGAGGTTGTCATGAACTTCAATTTTGATTTGCACGCATTTGATTGGTGTCCATATCAGCACCTCTATATTGATCGAACGTCAGTTACACTTGTAGCGTGTCCCTTAGAAATGATGACATGATCAATTTGATTGTCAGTTATTCCATCGTTTGATTTCCACGTTGCTTTGTGGATTCTCTTATGAGGAAAGAATGTGCTAGATAGATATTGCTAGATCATACACCATAGCCAGTTTAGCTGCACGAAAGCCGTTATTGTTACTGGTATGATGCAAGCTGTTAGGATCGATATGTGTTTTAAGTTCTGTACTTCTACCAATTTGAGCATTCAAGTCACCTACCACGATATTTATATCGTGCCGCAATATGTTACTAATGACTTCTTCGAGTTTTAGAAAGAACAGGTATTTAATATCATCTGCTCTGTCTTAAGTAGGTGCATGAACAAAAGGGTGCATGGGCAAAAGTCAATAATATGTTGATGCGAAGATGGATAAGAAAGCCAACTCCAAACTCTCCTCCTGTTGATGACCGCAATAGTAGAGAGTATATCCTTTGGCTGTTTCATGGAGTCCACTACCTGACTATCTTAGTTCTTGTCATTCCGCTATATCAAGTGTGTAGCTACCGCCTTGGTTTGTACGTCTTAGTAGATCTCCTGGTCTTCTAAGGCTTAGCACGTTCCAGGTTCTCATTTTTAAATCCTAGTTCGGGTACTGTTTTCGAGGGCGTTCTTGTGATGAATCCAAATGTGATGAATCCAAATAATCCAAAGCCAGTGTACAGAATTCATGACCAATAATTTTTTACGGAAATGGAGTGTTAACCCATCGCCCAACCCAAATTTTTGTGAATGGGTTCCTTCTGCATCTTAAGGTCACCAGAAACAACCTTTTTACACGTTTATATAGCGAGCCGCTTAATCCAAAACAGACGCCCGCTCCAAGACGCCCGCTCCAAGACGCCCATAACATGGAGAACAGACGCTTTTTGCACGTTTATATAGCGAGGCGCTTGGTCCAAGAAAGACGTCTGCTCCAAGCCGTCCCTAACATGGAGAACAGACGCTTGAGTTACATTGGTCTTATGGCGCCAATGGTACAGTATATTGAGTATAAGCAGTATTTACTCTGCCCCTCTCAACTACACCAACCTAATTCTGTTAGCGTTACCCAGGTAGCATGACGAATTAGAAATTTGGCCACCACATTCTATCTCTCAAAATTATTAAGAGCGTTTATACCACAGATAGAAAACTGAAAAAAAATTTACTAAGCTGCAATAAAATTGTTCGTTTTATTAATAAACAGCAATTAATGGGCTACTTTTCATTGGATCCATATACAATTTATCATTCGTTAATCGAAATCATTCGTAATATTAACAAATTATTTATCGAACCAACGATGTTGTTTATTGAGCCAACGAAAGGAGTTCAATTATCATATATAATATCACGAGTCGTCAAATAATACTCGATTATTTTTCATAATCATTATTACGAATGTTATTTGAGGTCCCGAGTGCGCGTAGCGCACGAGAGAAATTTTTAACCTCAAATGGCATGAGTGGTAATGTTGAAAAATAATCGACTAATAATTTGGTGACGAGTTGTATTTAGCAGACAACTAAACGAACAGAAATAGTAACATTATTTCATACAACATTATCCTTTGTTGTCATTTTTTCTTCTAACGAAATTAAATATTATTTTATCTTAGTAGGCGCATAAATGTTATAAATTTGTAATTTATTTTTGACAAATAAACATAAACATGCAATCATTTATGAATGAAAACGGACATTTTTATTATTTACAAATTGCATTTTTACATAATTTTGTATTATTGAATAATTTGTAGAAAAAATTGTATTTAGAAACTAATAATTATCTTTTAAACAAAATTATAAATAAAAAAAAATTATCTCATTAAGAAAAAAAAATTATCTCAATATCTCTAGTTTTAAATTAATATATTAAGTAGGCCGAAAATAGTCACTATAATTCGCTGTTCCTTCCCATCAGAGAAAAATAATCGATATAATTCGTTTTGATTTGTTAAAAAAAAGTAAATAAAGCGTTTTTATTGGACCTTATCGAAACTTTATTTAGTGAGTTGAATTGTCAGTAAATTTTTTTTATATAACGACAATTTTATTGAATTTTATTTTCAGTGAATACATAATACTTTTTTGTGGTATAAACACCCATGATATCGTTAGTTTAATAGTAAAAACATATTATTCTATTAAACTATCGGCGGTATAAACATAGCATTAGCCATTACATGATTTTATACCTGTTTAAATTTATTTTGTTTTTAATGTATTTAGTGTTTAATTTTTATTTAATGTATTCTTATATTAATTTCTAATAAATGAGCTATAAATCAAGTATTTCTTTGTTTAGTATATAATTAATTATAAAGTTATTTTAACTTAGCAAAAAGTTCAAATGTGTGTTAAAATATAACAAACATGCGTTAACTTACCTAAGAAATAGGTCAACATTTGGTTTAAATGAACTATAACGCATAGTTTAAGAATGGCTAGTTTAAACAGGCCACATTTTTAAAATTCGTTAAAAATAGTTCAATACAAACTAACATTTTTTAACTATACATAAGTGAAATTGACTAAAAAAATTTGTTAAGTTAAATGATTAGCAAAGGTCAAAATAACTAAGCAATTACTGATGTCATTTATAGTTAAAATTGACCAGATGCAAAGTTCTAATTTACTAAGCAAAAGCAAGTGTTAAAGTAACCCATGCAAAATTAATAATATTAAACTTGCGCTTAGCTGGTTGAAAAACAATCGATATTCTTGGTTAAGTTAAGTATTAGTCCCTGGGCCTTCACCTACATAATTTTGTGATTACCACATATTTTATACTTCGTAAGACGCTTGTCCCTGACGAGTCCTACAACTTTTTTATCTGCCATTTTCCTTGATTCGGCCGCTTTTTCCCTCGGGAAACTTCGAAACATGGCGATTTCCCGTGGTCTTGTATATTTATTACCATAATTTTGTTATTTTTTATAGGGGGTGGAAATTTATTTTAGAAAACGAGGGTAAATTTGTCCGACAAAAAATTGTGTGCTTTTGTCGAGTCCGACAACTCAAACTGGTCAAAATACCAGGGTATTGAAAATCAAACACCACAAATCTAGTTTTCACAGGATTGTTTAACAAAAGTTAGTGAAATTGAAGGGTCATATTGTCCGACAAATTTTCGGCCGCGTTTTTTCAGTCCGACGACTGGAAGTCGGAGATATGGCGGGGTAGTGTTTATTGATTACCACATGTCTAATTTTTTTTTTTTTAGTTTTAATTAATATTATTTAACTCTGATACAACTGTCCGACAAATTAGTGACCGCTAGCTATCGAAAAATGTCATAATTTCAAACACGATAGCGTACGCTCAATATCATCATCCACGATATATCAACATTGGTCAATAATTTTAGATATTTGTTCTTAAATATTATAAATTGATAAAAATTATAAATAATAATAAAAAATTATTAAATAATTTCGTAATAATTTAATGAAATCATTATAATAATCAAACTGTAGTCATTACTATGTAGATTTTTAAACGTCTCAGTAACCTATTGGTTTAATTTATAAACGTATCTCAGTAACCCATTGGTTTAATTTATATTATTGTTAATTGTAATTCAAATTCTCTCTCTCTCTCTCTCTCTCTCTCTCTCTCTCTCTCTCTCTCTCTCTCTCTCTCTCTCTCTCTCTCTCTCTCTCTCTCTCTCTCTCTCTCTCTCTCTCTCTCTCTCTCTCTCTCTCTCTCTCACTCTCTCTCTCACTCTCTCTCTCTCATCATTGTAAATCACCTTGTTGAACACCAGATGTTATATCAAAAGAATCAAAAACTGACTGATTACTATTCTACAATTTGATCCCTATGTTGTGAGTTTACCCAGAGAAACAAGATTCTCCGGGATACCAAGGAATATGATCGGAGATAAAATAATATCATATGCTTTCTTGAAATCAACGTAAAGCTGATGAATGCTGATGTTAATCACCCAATATTTTTCAAGAATCATTCTTAAGGTAAAACATTGATCTGCGGTTGGGACGAAAACAACACTGATGATAGATTCGGCGAACGGAATGAGTCTGGCAAGTACGACATTAGCTAGTATTTTATATGCAGTGTTCATCAGTGCGACTCCATGATAATAAGCACACTTTTGGCGGCCACATTACTTGTGTTGCTTGTTATTTTCCATTCAGCAGGTTGTTTTTGTTGGTCCCAGATTGCAAGACGACGATTAAAAATATCGGTCGTATATATACTACTTTTCCGTTCTCGCGGCGAGTAAAAGTATCATTCATATTTATATACTCTATCGGCGCATATAGTTTTAAAGTTGGTAAATAGAAAAAATGGCAATATTTTTTTCTTGTTAAAATTGGCGCATATTTTTAATCATTCTCAATCTTTTTAATTAAAATTGTGTAAATAACCTTTTCAACTGGTTAATGTTCCTTAAATTTTAAAATTAATATGAGAACATGTTTTATATCATTTTTTGGGTACATGCTCCTTTTTTATAATTGTTCTATTTACAAAAATTTTCTAATTTTCTTTATACAGTGCCATCTGTAAACTCTGTTTCATTAAAAAATGTTACGTCATAAATGTATACATTAAATTTGTTCATAAATATTAGCAAATTTAACAAAGAAACAAAAATAATCGTTCTCCTGAAATATTTTTCTCATTTTCTTGTCGGACTGGCCGAACGCGGCTATATTTTTGTCGGACAACTCGATTTTTTATAATAGCAAATGGTTTTTTATCGTGTTTCATTTTTGTCCGACATGTGGTAATCAATAAACACTACCCCGCCAGAATTCCGACTTCCAGTCGTCGGACTGAAAAAACGCGGCCGAAAATTCGTCGGACAATATGACCCTTCAATTTCACTAACTTTTGTTAAACAATCCTGTGAAAACTAGTTTTGTGGTGTTTGATTTTCAATACCCTGGTATTTTGACCAGTTTGAGTTGTCGGACTCGACAAAAGCAGACAATTTTTTGTCGGACAAATTTACCCTCGTTTTCTAAAATAAATTTCCACCCCCTATAAAAAATAACAAAATTATGGTAATAAATATACAAGACCCCGGGAAATCGCCATGTTTCGAAGTTTCCCGAGGGAAAAAGCGGCCGAATCAAGGAAAATGGCAGATAAAAAAGTTGTAGGACTCGTCAGGGACAAGCGTCTTACGAAGTATAAAATATGTGGTAATCACAAAATTATGTAGGTGAAGGCCCAGGGACTAGTATATATGATTGAAATATATATCACATTACTTTTTCTAGTTGATTTGAATCGTTTCAGTTAATTTTTTCGTAAAAAAAAAAATAATATAAAAATTCATTTTCTTGTGATAACAAGAAAATACATTAATACTTTTATGCTGATTCAAATTTTCTGGACTGCGAAATTTTTCCATTATCCAAGTTCGAGGCAGTGAGTTTTTGAGTTTTGTTTGAGAGATGTAGTTTGGTGCTAGGGATTGGTGGTCGTTCGTTGAATTTGGTAGAGGATGTTTTAATCTCTTTACCGCAACTCGGTTTAAAGTTTTTTTTGGTTTTGTTGTGTTTTATATTATGTTTTTGGTTTAATTTTTATAATTTTTGTTCTTTTTATATATAAGTTTTTTCATAAGAATTGATATAATTTCCACTTTTTTTTATTGAAAATCAAATATAAACAATTGTGTTATTTCTAATAAGAAAACAAAGATCATAAAGAATTATTTTATATTAAACACACCATTAAAGATCGTTATTGTTTTTGTTGTGATCTGGTTGTTTTAAGTGACATCGTTTATATAAAAACATTATAAGTTAAAACATTATATCTTATAAACAGAAAATTAATGATATTAGAAGTTATTGTTTTTGTTTAGTATCAGTATTATAAAAACTTAATAAAAGTTTCTTATAAAAAGAAAATTAAAGATATTTATTAAATTAAAGACATTTGGTTGTGAATTGTGATCCTGTTTTTGTTAATTTTAATTTTAATGTTAAAATGAAATAACAAAAGAAAAAATATCAAAGATTTTAAATAAAAATTAAAAATGTGGATACAATACATAAATACATAATGTTTACATAAAAAACAAACCAAGGAATTTTAATTGAAAACAAATTTGAAAAGGATGGTACCAGTGAAAATAGCTGTTTGTATCTGCCTTGGTCTATATTGGATATGGAAATTTAATGTTGTGACCGTTGGATATGGTCGTATGTTTGGATAACGTTTTTCATGCTGGATTCAACATATGGATCAACAGAGAAGTATTAACAACGGACGAAAATTGAGGTGAATTTTGTTATAATAAAATTATTATTTTTAAATGTCAAGTTTTGGGAGTACATATTCTAAAAATGTACTATTTTACTAACTAACGTCACGGAGGAAAATAAGTCATTCATGTAGTTCCACTTAGCTTTAGTGTTGTCTGATTCGTGATTCATGACGGGAATTCAAGATCTAGACACGCTGACACCTCACTCACTCCCATCCTCTGGGTTCTAGTCGGCCTTAGGTACCCGTCGTCAGAGCCAATGTCTAGATATAACATGTTAAAAGCTGTCTTCTAGGCCACTAGAAGCAGTATTTTACAAACGTTCATAAAGCAAAAATTAAAAACTAATTTATCCTACAAGCTTCACGCCATGTACGGACAATAACTAGAAATAATCGATTACACAGCAAATAAAGGAATGGATTATTCCTGAACTGGGATGAAGGGGATTGAATTGAAATGGGAAGAGCTAGGATAATTATCAATACCCATCATTTTCTTTATGCAATAAATACATCATCATATCCTCCAATTATAAATGACAGTCTACAAAATCTGGCAAAACATCAAGAAATTATGAATGATAACATCCAAATAAAACAATTGTTTCTCACACGAATACGGTTGATTTACAAAAACTTACATACGTTACAACAAACTTTTGCATATATGAAACCCCGAACAAATAATAGACAAAAAAGAGGAGACATCCTACAAACGGACCTTTCAGACATACAAACAGCTATGAGACAAGTTAATACAAACGAAAATATGTTAGTAAGCAAATTAAACGAGCAGATACACATAAATAATAAAATGATTAATAGATTCAGAAAAATCGAAAATAAAATAACAGGTGAAAATCAAGCTACAACGGACCGAGTAAACAAAATAGCAAAAGATCAGAAGCATATGGACTTTAAACTCTTATTCGAACAAAGCCTGCATCAATTAAAATATACCATTTATGCACTGCAAAATCACCCGGACAATATACTCAATTCAATAACATGAGCTAAGCAAAACCAAATCTCACATTATCTTTTATCAAACGAAGAAATACAATTAGTAACACAAATATTAGAAGAACAGGGCATAACAATAAAAACAGAATACGAACATTTTCAATTTTTATCAGTAAATATGCTTTTTAAAACTCCTTTTATAATTTTTTCAGTTTCAATACCAAAATTTTCAACAGAAAACTTTAAACAATTTCAAATTATACCAATTACAATGAATAAAACATCCCGCATAAACAAAACCTTTTGCCATCCCATCCCAAGAAAAAATTAAATTTTTAGATAAACCATGCAGCCAGTACTTTAATTGATTTATTGTTTTGTTCTATTTTGACAATTCGTATTGCTCAAAATGGAAAATTTGATCTGTTTTTGACACTCGATCAATTAACTGCTCGACTTTTTGATTTTGTTTTTTTAAAGTAAGAGAAAAAGTAATGTTAACTCTCGAGAATGTTCTGACCCGGAAGTCTTTACATGATTGTTGACACTTGTCAATCTATCTAAAAATCAAACAAACTAATTATAATTATTCATTATGTTAAAATATCTAATCTAAATTATCTAAAAATCAAACAAGTTAACTATAATCATTCATTATTTAAATTTTCAATTATAATAGTCATCAATAATTATGTTAATTCATTTCTTGTTCAACTAATTATTGTACGTTCTCACCATTCTCTGAAACCGAAAAGCAATATTTTGTTATATAAAAACATATGTATATTTATTTACATATCTTGCTACTTTCTCAATCTGTTTTTGTTATTCAAATTTGAAAATTGTTAATCGGATTATCCATCAGATTGGATAACGTTATAAAAATAAAAACATTATTTATTTACTCAATAACATTTTGAGCAAATAATAGTTCATGTTTTCTTCGGTACCAACGCTGCTGACGTTTCAGGGAGTGATGTTTTTTACTATAAATGTAAAAGTTTTGTGTAAAATTTCCTCTTGTTTCTTCTTTTCTAGAAGCCAATGGCTTGAATATTTGTATTTTTAAACTTAAAAATAAATTAATTTATGTTAATTGTGCAAGTTTGTGTTAATAATTTGTTTTAAAATTTACAATTTTGAGTTGAATTGTGTCATCCGATGTTAAGGTTTTTTGAAGGTTGGATAGTAAATTTTGAATTCGTATCTGGAACTTGGTTCGATTGTAGTTCTTCATGAACCACGCCATGTGTTTTATAGTAATTTGCAGAGGTGTTGCCGAATAAATTTTAAATATGATATCGAACTCATCGCTTGTATCAATTGCACGACACATTACTGTTATACTTCAAGCTGTATTATCCTGATGTCATGAACTCAGCGCTTGTATCAATTGCATGACACATCACTGTTATATTTTGAGCTGTATTATCCTGATGTCATGAGCTCATCGCTTGTATCAATTGCATGAGACATCACTGTTATACTTTAAGCTATATTTTTCTGATGTCATGAACTCATCGTTTTTATTAATCGTATGACACATCATTGCTGTATTTACTGGCTATATTGTTTTCATCGTGTAGTCATCCACAATCATCACGTTCTATCGAAGATCCTTTGAAACAATCATCGCATCAATCGTTTTTCTGTACGAGACTACGTGGAGTTGTTTCAAAATAAAGTATTGTTCGTCTCTCTGGCCTTCGCAATTCATCGAAATAAATCATACAGTCCGCTACTACACCAGAGAAGCTAACAATGATTAAAAACGAAAAGTAGTGGAATTTTTTTGACTATATAGGAAACGATTAATTCTTTGAAAAAAAGTCAGATTTACTTTTTAATCGGATGTCCAAGTTTTGTGGACCGACTCCATAGTTTTGAAATATAAAGGTATCCGTAAGTAATTTAAAAAAAAATATGTTACTGACTTCAAATGTAGAGTAATCAGTAAACAATTTTACATAAATAAGTTAATGATTTCGAATATAAAGAAATCTGTGAATTGTTTCGCATAAATATGTTAGTGATTTTAAACGTATAGTAATTAGTAAACAATGTTGCATGAATAAATTAATGATTTTAAATATAAAGAAATCTGCGAAATGTTTCGCTTAAATACGTTAGTGATTTTACATATAATTTGTAAATAGTCCTGAAATTAATATATTAGTGATATATTGTAACGCTCTACAATTCATAATTAATACATTTAATTTCACTTAACAATGGTAACGAAATTTCTTTTTCAATTCAAAACAATAATTTTCGCCCATAGAACTATATTTTGTAGTAAACGATAAACAATTAAACGAAAAGAATGAAAAGAAAAAAACTCAATGAAAAACGAAAACGATTGTGACTTAGCCTATGATGTCCAACATGGACGTAAAATATAAAGTTTTTGTTTACTTTTTTGTAAACACTTTTAAGTGATATTTTTGTTTTTTTTATTTCGTTTTGGTTTTGCATTCAGTCATTATAATTTGTGCGAAGAAGTGAAGTTTAATAATAACCTCAAAATGGATGCAGTTTCACTTTTAGCAGGTAAACCAAACTAAATAAATAGTATATATAATACATAAATAATAAAGTCCGAGCGGCAGGTATATCCGCTAGAAATAGGTAGATTTCGGGATCAGACAGTTATGTGTGCATTTAGAATCGGATTTATCAGATTACTTTATAAAAAATACTAATTAAAAACAGAAGTATTAAACTAACTTTAAAAATAAACATTATTTTATACAGTTTTTGGGCTCTAGGCACTTAACCTGTACCCCGATATGGCCAATTGTCAAACATATTCAGGAAACTGTTTGCCGCAACATACCCAGAAAATATTTTTAGCGTAAGTGAAAAAATGCGACCGTGAAAGTGCCGCTAAATGCCGTTATACTTCACACAGTTTATTGCAGATAGCTAAAGAACCTTTTGTTGCAGATGTCTGGCTTTTTAAAAAATGATAGAAATGTGTTCAAATAATTAATATTTATAAATTTTGTTTACATATTTTGCCCCAAACGACCGTTATAACGCTTTGTTTTTGACAGTTTTAAGGCTCTAGACTCTTAACCTGTACCCGGATATGGCCAGTTGTCGAACTTATTCAAGAGATTGTTTGCCGCAACACGCTCAGAAAAAACTTTTGGTCTAGGTCGAAAAATGCGACCGTGAGAGTGCCGCTAAATTCCGTTATACCTCATATCGTTATATATATATATATATATATATAATTTTTTTTTTTTGTTTTTCCGTCTCCGCTTTACATATATAGTCGTTTGGCATCAAAATTTTTCCGAAATTCCGAGATGACGGTCATTGCAATAGGTAGATTTTTATATGAAATCTACCTAATATAAGTAGAAACAGAATAATTCAAAAAAATTATCGAACCAAATTAAATACATTATCCGAACTAACTCCATCAATACAATTTCGGAACAGTTATTTAAGTTGGTTTAAACTACTTTTAATAACATATTAAATCCACCAAAGATCAAATGAACTACGTCACAACTACAATTATACCATCACACATAATTTATAACATTATCAAACAATTTTATTTCAAAACCATCTTTTGTTGTTGTGTTTTTTTGTTCTTATTTAATCTTTTTTCAAACGGTTACTTAGTAAAAAAAATAAAAACAAAAGAGATTTTGATAATTTTTCTATGGTATTAAATGGGTTGATATTTTTCTTGTAAGGGTTCCATTATAATGCTTATAAAAATGGAACCTTTTAGGTTAGAAAGCTGAAATTTTTTGAGGCTATAGTTGAAAAGTATGTTTTTAAAGCTAAGATGAATTTAAATAACATAAACTGAAACATGATGAAAGCATTGCCTTTTGCGTTTGTTTTCATTTCAACAGCCGTAGGGTCTCAACCGTTAGACTTAAACTATTATTTTTTAAAATTTTGGAAAGATTTATATTTTAAGTACGTGAAAAAAAGTTTTCAACTATGAGCTTGGCCATTTCAGCTAGATCAAGGGCAGCAAAGTTTAGTAAATTTTTAAAACAGCTGATTTTTGAGGAACCTGAAACGCCAAAGTGGTCATCTGGATAAAAATGATAGAAATATGTTTAAATATTTAATATTTATAAATTTTATTAAAATATTATGATTCAAACGGAAGTTATAGTGCCCTAGATTATTCGACATTTTAGGCTCTAGCCGCTTAACTGGTGCCCGGATATGGCCAGTTCACGAACTTGTCCAAGACATTATTTGCCGGAACACACACAAAAAATTATTTTGGTGTAGGTCGAAAAATGCGACCGTGAGAGTGCCGCCAAATTCCGTTATATCTCATATCGTTATATATATATATATATATATATAAATTTTTTTTTCATTTTGATTTTCCGTCTCCGCTTATCATATATAGTCGTTTGGCACCAAAATTTTTCCGAAATTCCGAGATGAAGCACATACCAATAGGTAGATTTTTATATGAAATCTACCTAATAAGTAATAAATAAATAAAATATATAAATATAATTAGACTAAATGCCAATGAAAACAAAACAAAAAAAATTATTTCAGATTGTACTAGCTCCGAATTTTTTTATTGTGTTCTTTTCATATTGTACCAGCTCTGAATTTTTGTACATTTTGTTATGTTCTATGCGAGGATTTTTTCAATTGTTTTCTTTTTGTCCGTGTTCTGTACAGTACAAAAGAATACGCTATAAGTGTCGGGCGTGTACAATGCATTAATTATATTATATGTGTATGAATCACATCGTATTAGAAGCGTTCAACTTCTTTCTTTGCTCACTGGAAACATATTGTTGTTTCAACCAACTGGGTTTGAAACAATAGGAATTATTCATATTAATTGGTAAAGTTACAATTCAAACACAACTATGGTCCATCATTAAATTAAATACAATAAATCAAAGTTATCGTGGTGGATATCATGCTTATTATAATTAACATATATAGGAACATTATAGTGGATGATTTTCACTATCAAAGTACTGTGGGCGAAGACAATCATTAATTGGAGGGGACATACCAGGACGAAGGTCCACCTCGAAGACATAAATTCACAAAAAAATAATTATAGAAGAATAAATTAAGGTACATTTTCTTTTCATACATACAATATTGTTATTATTAGTTTTTTTTATGAACATTAGTAAACGAAGAATGTTATGTTAAAAATTTTTGTTGTTGAGAGATTCCCAACCTCAATTTCGTCTCCGGGATGATAAATTATCCGGCGCAATATTACGAGGTAATATAATATATAATAATAATTTCTATTATTATTTCTGAAAAGTCCAACTTTACAATATAATCATTCTGTTATGGGAATGTCGTATACCTGTGTTACAGGTGTGAAAGTTTAAATGAAAAACTTTTGAATTCAAGTTACCGATAGGTAAAAATAAAGAAAAGGAAATTTCTTGTATATAGAAATGTAAGCTATATAAATACTTTAAAATGAATCAGTGTTGAAATGTAAAAATCTTGTAAATAACTCTGTGCCGAAATAAAATTGTATAGACACTATAAATAAATTTGCATAAATGCTTCATTTTACAAATAAAAATAATCATAAAGTTTGAAGAATATAATTTGATTTGACAGAAATAATATGTGTAATACTATAAGCAGTTTGGTCACATCACATAAAAGCTAAAATCCGTATGGGAGTACATGTGATAAAAGTTAAAAGAAGAGCATATGGAGTAACGTCATTTAGAGAAAGTAAATTTGGGGGATGTTTCGGGTGTGAATAGTGTAATGGATAGTCTGGACTAACGGCTGAACCTAGGGTATTATCACAGCCTCATTAGTTGTCATTTCCTTTATTAACATGTACCGCTCGTAATAGTTTCTCATCCATTCGTCAGCAATAAGTCATATTTTTTTAATATATAGTCCTCGTAACCCATAGTTTTCTTATTTTCCTTAAAAATTGACTGAATTTTCAATGGCTGGACAGACACATTTGAGGAGAATTGAATTAATTGCACTAATTAATTTTAGATGGTAATTAATTAAAAATTTCCACTACCTATAGTAAACTTACATGTTGATCGGAAATAGTATGAATGTAAAAATTTTCCTTAAAAGTTGTCTATATAAGCATTGCTATTTGATTTGGCAACTCATTTAAATTGACACATATTATATTTCCATCCGCGTTAGTTCACTCTACTACTTCAATTTGAATTCTCTAAACACCAACCGTGATTACACGACAAAGTCTTCAAACCTTAAAACAGCTGTGCGTATTTGTCCAATTCACCTTATTATCCTAAAATTGCATCTCGCCATCAACATTGCCATGGTCTTAGAAACATTATAATCAATACTTATTTTTCTTACTGGGTGTAATTCATCCTTTTTTCTAAATTCCGAAAAGTTTTATTACCATTGTCGGCATTGAATTTTGTTATAAATACTGGGTGTAACCTAGCCTTTTTCTCTTAGTCGATTACTTTCTGTTGTGTCTTATGGGATGGACTTGGTTTTTTTTCTGACGGGTGTGTAGAAGAAAACAAAATATCCATGAGTTGGCAGAAAATCGTGGTTTAGCCAGTGATAAAGTGATTTAGTGATCAAAGAAAAAAATAAAGCCATTTCCTTTTCTTAATGGTGGTTTTCTGTTTCAAAAAAAAAAGAATTTTTATATTTGTTTTGTCTTGTAATGTCTGTCAAGTGCACGTCAAGGTAAATAGCGAAAATCTACATATCAAGGCCGTGTTTAATAGCCCACCCGGAATCTAATTGCTGTTCAAGATAGAAAGGATTTGCACCAGTGAACTGATAGCCACCAATCTGCCTCCATATTCGTAAGGTCAAAGTGATAAATTACAGGTATGAGTACAGTTACATTAAGGTTAATCGAACGAAAACTATAAATTACGGCATGACCGGTCACAGTGGTCTACCTGATCATCTATCATTGAACTTTCATAATACCATTCGTGTAACACCGATTATAATTTGTCATATAGTCTGACGATTTGCCTGCCTGATCGCGATCATAAAAACAAGGGATTTCCTAAGGGTTATTCATGTGTTCGAAAACGAAACCATAAGATTTGTTTTGTTTTAACTAGGCAAATTGTTGTTACTGTCAGAAATAAATAAAATAAGAAAAACATTCTAACTTAATTTGTGTGGAGTGATAACCTATAGATTATTGCCTGTGTTTTAATACAGACATTTTGCTATTTGTTTTAAATAAACGGCCACCGAATGCCTGTGACGTGGAATAAATAAGAAATCCAACAAAATTGTTACTGTAAATTATTATTTCGTGTGTAAAAGACCTACTCTAAAATTATTCTAAAGAAAAGAGTAAATTATTATTTCATTAGGAAATTTCCGATATTGATAGAAATCGAAAATAAAATTATAAAGAAAGCATTCCCATTAATATGTGTGGAGGGTTAGAATAAACAAAAAAAAAGATTTATGGCCTGTATATTATCACGGACATATTGATATTAATTTTTTTTTAAAAAAACTGTGAATGATTGCATGTGTAGTATAATTTTAGGACTGTAGATCATTATTTGTGTAGCAAAAAAAAGAAGTATAGTACTTTAAGATTAAGCTAATAAGATTTATCAATAAATATTTATTTAGAAAACGTTATGTTATTGATTGAAATAAACCAACATATTTAAAAAAAATTTGGAACTGTTATGTGTTGAGTGTTAACTTATGATCTGTTTTATGTACCGTAGCCAAGGTCTTTTGTGGGATATTTGCTCCAATAAAGCTGTTTATATTTTACGTATCGCCTAGTGACGGCTGTAAAAGGGATTGCTATCACAGGTGCAGCAGTTGTATATATATATATATATATATATATATATATATATATATATATATATATATATATAGTAAGGTACCGCCCAACATGGAAATATACTGAAATTCAAAGATGTAAAATTAACTACGACAAAAAAGGAACAACTATAACCTTGGATTTGACATACTTCTTAAGGTGAAATATAAAGCCAGCAGGTCAATAGAGATCTATTTTTTTTTGGTGTAACTAAATTTGATATTAGTTCGCCCAACATTGATATCAAAGTTGTACGAGTGCCGCCGTATATTTGGCATCTTTCGGATCATCGATTGCAGTAGGTTTTTGCGGTTGTTATCATCTATTTTTCATATTGCAAATCCACACTGATATTACTTGTTGGCTGTTAGTACTTGTTTCAACGCCAGTTTTAGTACTACGATGTATTATACATATTGCAGCGCAATATAATTATTACATTTTGACGGATGTCCAATCAACATTTACCTTGGATTTTTGGCTATTGCTGTCTTATGTTGCGTTCTGTAAAAACCCATCATTTTCGTCTCAAGTTTTGGTGCTGTTACTACAGATTATAAATCATCATCTACCTCCGAGTTTTACTATTGCTGCTGGTTATTATACATACTTCAACGCAGCAGTTTTTTTTATAAAATTTTGGATATTACCATATAGTATCGCACCTCAACATTTATATCGAGTTGTTACTAGTGCTGCCGTATGTTATATATATAATGAAACGCATCATTTAAGACAAATTTCTGCTACTGCTACTTGTTTCATCGCAGCCTTTGTTGTGCTGGTGCCATTACCATCGAATGGTTTATGTATTTCAATTCAACATTTATAAAACATTGTGGCTGTTATTACTGGATATTTTAATTATTTCAACTGATATTCGATTTTGGTGTGATTGCTGCGGAGGCTCAACTTAACATAGATACTCAATTTTCTGGATACGTTACCTGCGGGATTGTTCCTCGCTGATGGAGGGCTAAGGCCGTGATACCTGGACTTAGGGCGGATATAATCATGGGTGAGTAAACTTGAGTTATTTTATTTATTTTATTTGTTTAGCGTAGAAGTGTGCATGTGTGTGAAAGGGCGTATCCGTGATTGAATGGGGGCGTGTTAGTCGTTGCGTGTGTGTGCGAACTGGCGGTGTGGGTAGCGAGACACATTTCGTCAGAACGGGAACTGGTTCTGATCTAAGGGTTTATACTCCATGCTAATATTGTATCACACCCAAGTACCTTCTCTTTTATTATATTACTTAAATTGATGAAGTTATATTTTCAAAAAAAAAATATCATTCTCCACGAACCTGTAATACAAAAAATTTAATAAAACAAAAAAATAAAAACAAATTCCTGTCATGTTTTAGGTTTATTGATACTATGCTACCCTAGCTAACTGTATACTACAGGTGTAGCAATAGACTGGTTTGGACATGTTTGGTTCAACTTACAAATAAACCTGCAATTTTCTTTTGATTTGTTAATGATATTTTTGGCGAATTACTTACGGCTTTTTAAACTCTTATAAACGTTAAACATTAAAACGGGAAATAAGCTATAAGGACTATCAATATAGCGTGTGACGTTTTCCAGTACTCCGGTGACCACAATACACTTCAATCTTGATTACTACCACTAGCGATACTTGCTGCGGGTCTCGGAGCTTATTCGTCTTGCTTCGCCGTCTGAATGTGTGGGTGAATGTTAGCATTTATGAAGTGTGAGTGTGTGGGCGGCTGAGAGTGATTGAGGGGGTTGGACGCGCTGATCGTAGGTCTTTCGCAAACGGGGTCGCCAGGGTCTCCATTTTCCACTTGTATTTTTTTCCATTTCTGTGAATAGCGTACATTTCTGTATTTGTGCTGAAGCAGCAGGGTTCCTTAAATCGTTCCCATGGACTGAAACTAGCTTGGGGCAAGAAAATATATCTCGCTAGGTACGCTTCCTGCTATGCCATTCTCATTGGTTCGCCAATGAGAAAGCTCTTCATTACAAATTGGCGCCCAACGTGGGGCTTCTCTAAGGGTCCCTACAGCAATGTAGGACTCTGGAGGAGTCCCTCCATATTTTCAAAAATTTTGAAAAATTTTTTTTTGAAAATTTTTCTTCAAACTGATTTTCATCTTCCACAATATAATAGTTAGAGGCTCTGGCGACGAGAAGCAACTCCATGCTTAAAACGCGCAGGAGCGAAGGAAGTCTGAGATCCCTCAGACTTTCCTTCGATGGGGTTTTGCGTCCCCACGCCTCCAGCTACAACTCTCCTTTTTTTTTTATTTTCTGAAACGCAAGGGTGAGAATGATTCTTCGGGATCATTCTCAATGGGCTTTACAAACCCACGGACCCTAGTAACGGCTGGGTTTCTTACTGGCACGGGGAATGCCAGAGGTGACCAGATGCCAGGATTAGAAATTTGTGAAATGGTGTATACGCCTATCACATCCATCCTGGTCATCTGGTTATGCTCTGGGTTCGCTGTGGCGGCGAGATTCACAGCTGGGCTAACGACTCCCTAACGTTAGAGTCCCCTCCCTGGAGCGTTAGCATCCTATGGTCTGAGTTGTCCAGTTCTCGCGAATGATACTGGGGAACATCTTCTAAAGCAGTTTGATATCAACTGCTGAGGGAAGATGTTCGCCCAGCCTTCATGTCGGGAGTTAATTGGATTAGCTCAGATCATAGCACTCCACCCGTGCGTGTTGGTGGTGAGAATCAAGAATGGCAGGTGACGAAAATAGAATGATGGTGCAGAGGATTTATCCTCTGACCATCCTATCGTCTCCTGTCGTTCGAGTGATACACTACCAGCACACACCCAGTCTTGTTCCTTCCCACCCTATCATTTCCTTTCCTGTCTATCCCTTCTTGTCCCTCTCCTTTTCCACTCCCGTCCTGTAGAGTAGTTTTTTTTTTCAATTTTCTTTGGTCCCATTATAAAATAACAATAACTTCAACCTTAATAATGAAAGACCGGCGATCACCATTTCCAACCCCATGTGTGGTGAACTCCCCCCTTTGATTGGTCCGTCCGTCCGTCGTCCATAAATAAAAGGAATATACTAAATAATTAAATAAAATAAATAAACCAATAAATGATTGGCTAAAATAAACAAAACTGCTGATACGAGTATTTACTAATAACTTTATTTCTCCAAATCTTAGGTCAGCCACAAAATTTTTATAATCAACGGTAGAGAAAAAAAAAAAAAATTTTAAAATAAAATCAAGAAAAACTTTCATCAAGAACACTTTAAATTTTAATCAAGAAATAAAAAAAATTTCAAATATCATCAAGAAAAATTTTTCAACTATATGCAACAAAAAAAAAAATTTTAAATATAATCGAGAAAGAAAATCCAAGTCTACTTATAATTAGGTTAAGTAATTCTGGGAGAGGATCGAATTAAACCTTGGAGTACCGGTTGTGTACACTTTTGTAACTAGCTTATTGTATTAGGGTTTCTTGTTTTCAGGCTATTAGTGTCACAAACCGGCCACAGAACCGTAAGTTTATTTTTTTTCAGTTTTTTTTAATTGTTTTTTTTCAAAAGTATTCGAATTGAAATTCCAATATTGGGAATTCGCGCAAGTTGATTTTGATCCTTTCTTAGAATAAGTAAATATTACGAAGAATAAGATTAGATTAATTTTTGTCTGACGTTCTAATTATTTTTTTTGCTAATTTTAAGACTAGGTTAGTCTGTAAGTTTGTGAAGTGAATTTAGGTTTAACACCTTTCTCCAATTGTTTTTATATATACTGCCATTTTCTGCCACAGCTCAGCGTAATTGTTCTATCTGAAAGCTTCATCTCGTCAATTTGTTTTGTTGATAATCAACCAGTATTTCGAATTCCCATCGTCTGCAATAGTGTAGTATACTATTTTTCTCGCGTCTCACAGCTCATTGGTTCAATAACTGAATCAGAAAAGTTTCATTTTTTTTTGCCACCGCTTTTCCATAACATAGATTACCGATTTTATCTCGATCTCCTCATTCTTTTTGTATTTAGTGACTTTCCGTCCCGGGAACCCAGTCTCGCCCGTAATTGATTCTGAAAAATCTCTTTTATTCCACCGTCTGCAATAGCCTTAGCATACTTATTTCCTTTCCTATCTCAACCTTGGCGATTGCTTGGTCACATACTAAACTGATCACGAATAATAGTTTTGTTGTAATAGCCAGCTTGACATTTGTCTCTATAAATCAACCAGAAATACAACATTTTTTGTATAATTCAATTTTCGCAGTATTTCACAGTCTGCAATAGTTAGTATATCGATTTTCTCTTCACTCTCCACATTCTCGCTTTTGGACAGGTGTTGCGCAGCCGTTTGAGGTTTGAATAACTGAATTTCCATATTTGAAGTAGGAAAGTGTTGTAATAAAATATTTTTTTTTGTTAATAATTAAATTGTGTATTTGGCTTCAACGCTCGCATTGATAGTGTGTCAATTTTCTCTTCGCTCTCCATATACTTGCCTTTATTGGTCTGGTCCTGTGCGGCGGTTTGAGTTTTCATAATGTCAGCTG
Source organism: Diogma glabrata (assembly GCA_963693315.1). Taxonomy (NCBI): domain Eukaryota; kingdom Metazoa; phylum Arthropoda; class Insecta; order Diptera; family Cylindrotomidae; genus Diogma; species Diogma glabrata. The sequence goes on from OY856186.1 coordinate 317,146,554, forward strand.
CTGATAAGATCGACGTTCTGGACAGGTCCAGCTCTTGTGCAGTCTGTCAACAAGAAATAGTGCCGGCCGACGTAAAGCTACTCACTCGGTGTAACCACCTCTTCCATGATATCTGCCTCAACGACTGGTTGCTGCAGACTGGTACCTGCCCGATCTGTCGAGCCGCTTGCGAGCGTGCCGACTTACAGAGGTTGCCTCGAGGGATGGAAAAAACTAATGATACAGTAGTGCCACCACCACCACGACCAGTGACACGCTCTATTACCGCGGGTTGGCAACGTCGTTCCAGTACCGGAAATCAACCCTCGTCCACTCCCTTGGCAAACCGTCTTCCACCATCTCGACTCGCCGATGAAGTGCGAGTGAATATAGCTCAACGATCTCCCATACATGGTGCCGCGGCAGCGGAAGATCATGGTTTTCAGGAAGCTGTAAATGCTCATATCGATCAGGAAATTTCAAGGATTAATCACTCAATGATGCAATCACGTGCTCCGGCACCTGAAGTGTTGCTACCCCTAGCACATAATGTAGTCTCGCCCACCACCCCGCGACATCAATCGGTTCATTCCAGAAATTATGCGCCAGTAAATGCGTTTTTGCCAAATAATGTACCAGTACCACCAATGTTTGCTGAACCTCATCCCGCTCCTACTACTGCTAGAATGCGAACACATCTCGATCAGCACTCTACAACAGTTAGAAATTGGAACGTAACGTTCTCAGGCAGACCCGATGGTCTGGATGTTGAAGCGTTCATCTTCAGAATAGAGCGGCTGACCGAGATGTGCCTAAATAGCGATTTTACTATTGTCACCCGTTGTCTGTACCTGTTGTTCACAGATCGAGCAGCTGATTGGTTCTGGAGATATTTTCGCCAGAACCGACAGCTTATTTGGACTGACTTGTGTCATGCTCTGCGAATAGAATTTCAGGACAGGCAGACGGACGAAGAGGTAAAGGAGCGGATGAGGGCCAGGAAAACGCGGCCCACTGAATTGTTTGACGAATTCTTACAATCAGTTTATCGACTGGCCGATAGACTTCGGGTACCGATGTCGGACGCAGAGTTATTATCCTTGATACGAAACAACTTACGATTAGAAATTAGAAGGGAGCTGCTATATGTTACCATTTATGGACTGGAACATCTGCGCCAGCTCTGCCGTGATCGCGAAAAATTATGGGCCGAATCAATAATCAGGCCGCGAGATTATAACAGTAGACCATCTAGACCGGTGTCAGAAGTAGACTTGGTCAGTGAATTCTCACAAATTCAAATTAGCGAAATGCCAACTGCATCGCTACCAATTGCATCCAACGAACTCGCGGCAATACAGCCTGCCCCTAATATGAGACGAATAACCAGTTCAACTATTTGTTGGAACTGCAAACGACCTGGTCATCGGTGGCACGATTGTCGTGAATCACAGCGTTTGTTTTGTTGGGGATGTGGGAAGGACGATGTGTTGTGTCCTAATTGTGAAAATTGTCAGGGAAACCGAAGGGGGGGCCAGAATCCCAACACCTTTTCTCGCTCCCAGGACACATCTTAAACTCATCTGAGCCTAAAAATAGTTTGTCTCCTGATCCTTCAAATATTTCATCAATTTCATGGGACTACCCAATAACCTATTAGTACACAATACACTGTTGAACCGAGCTTCAACATCCAATTTGATAGAACACTCTTGGAATACCCTACCTGTAAGTATTTCAAACAGAGACGAAACAGATAATAATTCCGTTATCGTCACCCCTGAAACACCGATTACAAATGCGATTTTTAATGATTTGGTATCCACTCATGATCCTAATGTGAAATTATTGAAACGAACACCCGTACATACTGACCCACAACCATCGTATACCAAAATCAAACCGTTCCAACAACGATTGAATGAGTACTTGAAAATACGCTCTAACATATTTGTCGATTCATTATCCTATTTGAAACCTACAACGCGCTCTGCACTCCGTTCTCGCATCTATTGGCAACAACGACGTATGTTTAAATCCAAAACCATTTCCTCTATTGTGAAAGTGGCCAACGATGTGAGATCTTATGCTACCGTGTCAATATTGGGTAAACAACATACTGGACTGTTGGATAGTGGCGCGTCCTTGACTGTAATTGGTGGTGATTTTGCTAAAGAGATCGTGCAAACTCCAGACCTTTTGACTTACTCATCTGCAGTAGTTCGTACTGCCGATGGCCAAAGACAGAAGATCTTGGGGTTTGTAAAAACAAAGATCTCATTTATGAACCAAGTCAGAACCCTGGACGTCTTCGTTATCCCGTCTTTAACTCAAAATCTATATCTAGGTATAGATTTCTTTAATGCTTTTGGCTTGTTTAACCCAATATTTAGCTTACCTACCTTTTCGACTACGGAGTCAGGAATTTCAGAATTGTCTATGGACAAACAGGAGCGCTTACAAAACACTATCCAACTTCTACCTTGTTATTGATGTGGGGACTGCAGCTCCCATCAAGCAACGTCATTACCCAATATCGCCCGCCATTGAGAAACTGATGGGAGAAGAACTGGATAGAATGTTATCTCTGGGTATTATAGAGGTTTCAAACAGTCCATGGTCAAGTCCTGTGGTCTTAATTCGCAAACCTGGGAAGAATCGTCTTTGTTTGGATAGTAGAAAGGTCAATACAGTTACTAAAAAGGATGCTTACCCCCTTCCACAGATAGATGGAATCTTAAGTCGTCTGCCACAGAGTAATTTCATTTCCAGTTTGGATCTGAAAGACGCTTTCTGGCAGATACCTCTAGAAAAACACTCCCGAGAGAAAACTGATTTTACGGTCCCTGGGCGGCCTTTGTATCAGTTCGTAAGAATGCCTTTCGGACTGTGCAATGCGCCGCAAACGATGACTAAATTGATGGACCAAGTAATTCCTCCACATCTCAAGTCGTGCGTCTTCGTATACTTGGATGATCTTCTAATAGTTACAGATACCTTTGAGGCCCATCTGAAACTGTTAGAAGATATCTCCCAGTGTCTTAGACGTGCGAACTTGACGATAAATGTGGAAAAAAGTAAGTTTCTCTTGCCGGAGGTAAAATATTTGGGATATGTTGTGGGAGGTGGTACGTTAAAAATCGATCCTGATAAAACTCAGGCTATTTCTGAATTTCCTACACCGCGTACGTCCAAACAGATTCGACGATTCCTGGGTATGGCGGGTTATTATCGCCGGTTTATATCTGATTTCTCTGCTATGTCCTCTCCAATATCAGATTTGTTGAAGAAAAATTCTAATAAATTCGTATGGACACCAGAAGCTGAAATAGCATTTATAAATCTCAAAAATGCTCTCATATCAGCACCAGTCCTCATAAACCCCGACTATACTAAACCTTTTACTCTCCAGTGCGACGCTAGTAATGACGGTATAGGCTGTGTATTACTTCAGTGTGACATGGACGGTATGGAACATCCCATAGCGTACATGTCCAAGAAACTAAATTCTGCGCAACGCAATTACTCAACTAGTGAGAAAGAGTGTCTAGCCGCCGTACTGGGAGTAAAAAAATTTAGAGCGTATGTCGAGGGTCAGGCCTTTAAGATCATAACTGACCATGCTTCATTAAAATGGTTAATGCAACAAAAAGACCTTTCTGGTCGATTGGCTCGTTGGAGCTTGAAATTGCAGGGTTATGTCTTTGATATTGAGTACCGGAAAGGAAATTTAAACATAGTTCCAGACACTCTATCAAGACGTGACTCTGTTGACGTCATTTCTGAATTATGTCCAGTGCCTGAATTAGATCTTAATTCCCCTTTCTTCAACACTTCTCGATATTTGGAGTTGGTAAATCTGGTTACCGAAGCAGACGGTACATTGCCTGATCTGAAAGTAATTTCTGGTCGGGTTTATAAACGGTTGACTTGCCTGGATCTTGATATTCCTTCAGAGGGTGAGGTTTGGAAATTGTGGTTACCTGAGGAATACACTGACGAGTGTATTGCAAGGGCCCACAATCCTCCTACCTCATCTCATGGAGGTCTAGCAAAAACCCTGTATAATATTCGTAAATTTTACTATTGGCCTCGTATGTATACCCAGGTTAAATCGTACCTAGGAAATTGTAAGACCTGCAAAGAAATTAAAGCAACTAATGTTCCACTTCGTGCTCCCATGGTGTCTCCGATGAAAACAGAACGAATCGGTCAGCGATTGTATATCGATATTCTTGGCCCTTATCCTCGTTCACAGGCCGGGAATATCGCTATTCTTGTAGTATTAGACCATGTTACGAAATATCCATTTTTGTTTCCTTTACGGAAGCTAACTGCTGAACCAATTTGTCATCTGTTGGCTACCAATGTCTTTCACATATTTGGTTGTCCCGAAGTTATTGTGTCCGATAATGGGACCCAATTCAAATCAAAACAGTTTGCAGATTTCTTGGCGAAGCACGGAGTGAAACACACATTACTGGCCTTATATTCACCTCAAGCTAATGCTTCTGAACGAGTAAATAGGAGTGTTTTATCTGGTATTCGAGCCTATTTAAAGGAGGAGCATTCTAAATGGGATCTGCACTTGAGCGAGATCGCTTGTGCACTACGTTGTTCCCTGCACCAAACGCTTAAATGTTCCCCATATTACGCAATGTTTGGAATACCTATGGTGACTCATGGTTCGTCATATGAATTGCTGAGACGATTGAATTGTCTTCATGAACCAGGTGAAACGATTATGCGACCTGATTATCTTAACAAGATTCGATTACGAATTCTAGATCTAACTGCCGAAGCATTTGTCAAGAGTGCTGAAAGATACAATTTACGAGCTCGAGTAACCTTGTTTAAGCCAGGTGATACGGTGTTCCGAAGGAACTTTATTTTGAGTGATGCCGGTAAGAAATTGTCTGCTAAACTTGCACAGAAGTTTATTGAGACCAGAGTAATAAGGTTGGTAGGTAGCGCTGCCTACGAACTGGAAGACCTGGTTTCTAAACGTAGAGGTGTTTTTCATTCCAAGGACATTCGCGCCTAACATCGGTAATAATTGTTCTTTGTTTGTCAGTATGATAATAACTTCCGCTTGTGTTTCACAGCCCTTGCAAGTCAAGGATTATCGACGCCCATGAAGTATGAGGGTGGTTTCGTCTTGAATTCACAGTTCAGTGAGTGTGTATCAACTTTGGTGTTCAGGTCTTGTTTCAAAATTTTTTTTGTGTGTTGACTGTTTACAAGCGAAAATTCCGAGATTGAATGTATTGAATTTGATTCAATTAGTTGCTTTGAAACTATGTGAACAGCCTGCAGAATCACTTGGACGGAAGCGTACAACAGTGTGGCCCGGCTAGCGTAGTCGGAGGAGCCTGAGACTCGTGGTAGGTCAGGCGAGGGTTTCGAGCCTGCATAACGTAAACACGGAGTTGTGTCGGGTATTTTATTGATGGAGTCAGTCCAATGATGTTTTGCTTTTCGATCTTGTAGCCGATTGAATAATTTTTTTTTGACTTTAGAGTCTCGGGAACCCTCAGATCTGCCCGAAATTGGGTCTGGAAGATTTTAGTTATCCATCGCTTGCAATAGAGTAGAATACCGTTTTTATCGTTACCCCCTCCAAAAATTTTTTTTTGTATAATCATAGATACTTTGTTTCTGCTAAGACTGGGCTATGTAATACCGTTCGATGTGATTGCTAATTTGTAGAACATTGAAGTGCCTCACCATACTAATATGGATATGCAAGGTCTATTTGCGACCAGTCTATGCTTTTTTCAACTTCTTTTTGGACGGGAATTTCCTTCCAAAAAGTACTTGTTCTGTAATGGATAGCCTGGAAGAGTGCGTACACCCAGTGTATTATAGTCTCCGATTTATTAGATTTCATTTTGTCATCTGTTCCGCTCATAATGGTTTCTCATCCATTCACCTCCAATAGCCATATTCGTGTAGTTCCCTTAACCCATGGTTTCCTTATTTTTCTTAAAATCTGACTAAATTTTCAATGGCTGGACAGACGTATGTGAAAAAGAATTGAGCCAATTACACTGATTTCATTTATTAATCAATATAATATAATATTGGTCAAATTGAATTAATTAATAATTTTCTTTAAAAAATTCATCCATATAACATTAAAATTTAATCTTACAACACCCTAAAATTGGCGCGCGTTACGTTTCCATTCGAGTATTTTCAATATACTGCTTGAATTTGAATTTTCTAAACACCAACCGTAATGAAGCAGCGAAGTTTTCAAACCTCATAACAGCTGTGCGTATTTTTTTTATCCAATCGTCAACATACAAAGAATTATTATTTTGCTTTGTTAAACATTTGATTTATCTTGGTATGAATGTTTTGCTTTAAACAATTCTTCCGTTATTAAACTGATCTTCACTGTACTGATATAGTAGCTTGTAGTTTAATAAATGTCTAAACATCATAACATTGATCGAACTTGCATTTGATTCATTTTAACTTCAATGATTATGGATGTGTCGGAAATATTTTGTGTCACAACCTTATTTTTCTGCAATAACAGCAAACGGTTTCTTGTAACTATAAAAAGTTCCCAATAATTTGAAAATCTGATGGAAATTAATTATCTCTCATCTAAACACTGTATTCGAGTTATTGCGAGACTAAAAATTTGGCTATATAATAAGCCACTGTTAATTGATTTGATCTCTTATGTCTTGTGAATCCGTTTCGTGTATTACAAAATCGAGTTCAATTAGTTCAATTCATTTTATTTCATTTTATTAATACAATCGTCGTAGTTTAATTTGAAAAAAAAAGTTTATATGTTTTGTGTTGTTTAAAACCAAATTTAAAACAAAAAAAAATTATTTATATGTTTTGTGCCGTAAAAACAACATTAGTTCAATTTTACGATTCACCTAGTACTCGCGTGGCTAGTACTCGTTCACTCTGTTTTTGACATCGCGGAATCTAATTTACCAACGTGTCGGTCCATGTTGTACCTTAAAAAAATTAATTGGGATTTTTAAAAGAAAATAGAAAATATCGTGAGTGAATTTTATTATGCGTATTAATATAATGTTGGTTGAATGTGCAAAAAGTTAATTTATAGTTTAATGAAAATAAATAACAGGTACTGATTATATATATTTCTAAGTAAATTCATTGTTACTATGCAATTTTGGATGAAGCAATTTCATTATTATATACAAAAAAATTAATGTTGGTTGAATGTGCAAAAAGTTAATTTAAAGTTTAATTGAAAATAAATAACAGATACTGTTTATATATATTTCTAAGTAAATTCATTGTTACTATGCAATTTTGGATAAAGCAATTTCATTATTATATACAAGAAAATTAATGTTGGTTGAATGTGCAAAAAGTTAATTTAAAGTTTAATTGAAAATAAATAACAGATACTGTTTATATATATTTCTAAGTAACTTCATTGTTACTATGCAATTTCGGATAAAGCAATTTCATTATTATATACAAAAAAATTAATGTCGGTTGAATGTGCAAAAGTTTATTTAAAGTTTAATTGAAAATAAATAACAGTTACTGTTTATATATATTTCTAATAAAATTCATTGTTACCATGCAATTTGACTAAAGCAATTTCATTATTATACACCAAAAAAAAAAATTATTGTTGGTTGATGGTGTTTGTGTGGAGTGAAACAATTTTGGGTGCTTGTTCATGTTACCTTCCAATGTTGCCGGGCTCAACATTTGGTGTGAAATTTGCGGGAAGGATAGGATTGAAGGATAAGGAATCCAAGTATTAATTTGATAAATTACGGAACTTAATAGCGCAACGGTTATACATAATTTTTGCCATTACGGCCGCATATTTTACATATTTTCAATTTTGTCCAACAATTCATTTAACTAGCAGTGGTACAATTCATTGCATCTTCTGGATTTCAACGCATACGTCAATCATTACCTTTTACCGTATTGCTTTACCATCATTGATACAAAATTAGTACAGTTCTACATCTACGAATAATTTAACTGGTATTGGTATCGTTTATTGCTTTTTTCTGGATTTCATCGCATACGGCACCACTTACATTACAACGTATGGCTCCACAATCATTGATGCGAATTATTACCGTTCGATTTCAACAAGTGGTTGGACTAGTATTGGCATAATTTATTACATTTTTTGTTGATTGCAACGCAACCTGCCACCACTACAGGTCAACGTATTCGGCTGTATTTGCTATAATTGTTATCATCCTTACCTGTGATTATACATCGATTCGGCGCTTATGTTCGCAACCAGATTCAACGTTTCTACTTGTCATTTTTGATTCAACCAAAACTACCCATCGATTGAAAATTTATGTAACGTTTCTATATATCAATTTTGATTCACCAAAATTATACAAGCTTACATACCGTTTCTACTTATCATTTTTGATGCAACAAACTTCTACAAGTTTATATAACGTTGCTACTTATCATTTTGATTCATCAAAGTATACAGCGATTGCAAGTTCATATAACGTTTCTACTCAGCATTTTGATTCAACAAAATTATCCAACGATTGCAAGTTTATTGAACGTTTCTGCCTAACAGTTTGGTACAACGTTTGTATGTGCAACTTTGACCAACGTTCGTGTTATACAAATTACTTTCGAGAGATTTCCAACGTGACCACCGTGCGGATGGAGGGCTGATCTAAACAGGATTTTGGAGGCTAGGAGGATATAACCATGGGTGAGTCGATTTGAATTTTTTTTTCTTTTCGTTTTTTCATTATTCTTATGATTTAGGGGTGTGAATGTGTGTGAAAAGACATGCCAGTGACTGACTGGGGGCGTGGTAGTCGTCGAATGTGTGGGTGAATGTTAACATGGGTGAAGTGTGAGTATGTGGGCATCTGAGAGTGATTGTGGGGGTTGGACGTGCTGATCGTGGGTCTTTCGCCAAAGGGGTCGCCAGAGTTTCATTTTTCACACTTGTATTTGTTTCCATTTCTGATATATTTTCGTTAGTAGCGTACATGTCTGTATTTGTGCTGAAGTAGCAGGGTTTCTTTATCGTTCCCATGGGCTGCAGCTAGCTTGGGGCAAGAAAATCAATCTCGCTAGGTACGCTTCCTGCTATGTCATTCTCATTGATTCGCCAATGAGAAAGCGCTTCATTACAATAAATTAATGATTTTAAATATAAAGAAATCTGCGAAATGTTTCGCTTAAATACGTTAGTGATTTTACATATAATTTGTAAATAGTCCTGAAATTAATATATTAGTGATATATTGTAACGCTCTACAATTCATAATTAATACATTTAATTTCACTTAACAATGGTAACGAAATTTCTTTTTCAATTCAAAACAATAATTTTCGCCCATAGAACTATATTTTGTAGTAAACGATAAACAATTAAACGAAAAGAATGAAAAGAAAAAAACTCAACGAAAAACGAAAACGATTGTGCCTATGATGTCCAACATGGACGTAAAATATAAAGTTTTTGTTTACTTTTTTGTAAACACTTTTAAGTGATATTTTTGTTTTTTTTATTTCGTTTTAGTTTTGCATTCAGTCATTATAATTTGTGCGAAGAAGTGAAGTTTAATAATAACCTCAAAATGGATGCAGTTTCACTTTTAGCAGGTAAACCAAACTAAATAAATAGTATATATAATACATAAATAATATAAGTAATAAATAAATAATATATATAAATATAATTAGACTAAATGCCAATGAAAACAAAACAAAAAAAATTATTTCAGATTGTACTAGCTCCGAATTTTTTTATTGTGTTCTTTTCATATTGTACCAGCTCTGAATTTTTGTACATTTTGTTATGTTCTATGCGAGGATTTTTTCAATTGTTTTCTTTTTGTCCGTGTTCTGTACAGTACAGAAGAATACGCTATAAGTGTCGGGCGTGTACAATGCATTAATTATATTATATGTGTATGAATCACATCGTATTAGAAGCGTTCAACTTCTTTCTTTGCTCACTGGAAACATATTGTTGTTTCAACCAACTGGGTTTAAAACAATAGGAATTATTCATATTAATTGGTAAAGTTACAATTCAAACACAACTATGGTCCATCATTAAATTAAATACAATAAATCAAAGTTATCGTGGTGGATATCATGCTTATTATAATTAACATATATAGGAACATTATAGTGGATGATTTTCACTATCAAAGTACTGTGGGCGAAGACAATCATTAATTGGAGGGGACATACCAGGACGAAGGTCCACCTCGAAGACATAAATTCACAAAAAAATAATTATAGAAGAATAAATTAAGGTACATTTTCTTTTCATACATACAATATTGTTATTATTAGTTTTTTTTATGAGCATTAGTAAACGAAGAATGTTATGTTAAAAATTTTTGTTGTTGAGAGATTCCCAACCTCAATTTCGTCTCCGGGATGATAAATTATCCGGCGCAATATTACGAGGTAATATAATATATAATAATAATTTCTATTATTATTTCTGAAAAGTCCAACTTTACAATATAATCATTCTGTTATGGGAATGTCGTATACCTGTGTTACAGGTGTGAAAGTTTAAATGAAAAACTTTTGAATTCAAGTTACCGATAGGTAAAAATAAAGAAAAGGAAATTTCTTGTATATAGAAATGTAAGCTATATAAAAACTTTAAAATGAATCAGTGTTGAAATGTAAAAATCTTGTAAATAACTCTGTGCCGAAATAAAATTGTATAGACACTATAAATAAATTTGCATAAATGCTTCATTTTACAAATAAAAATAATTATAGAGTTTGAAGAATATAATTTGATTTGACAGAAATAATATGTGTAATACTATAAGCAGTTTGGTCACATCACATAAAAGCTAAAATCCGTATGGGAGTACATGTGATAAAAGTTAAAAGAAGAGCATATGGAGTAACGTCATTTAGAGAAAGTAAATTTGGGGGATGTTTCGGGTGTGAATAGATATAAATAATAATAGTCCATGTTTGATGTATATTTGGCGGAAGAATTGATTTTGATTTGAGCAGTGACGATAAATAAAAGCAGAGAAGAAGACAGCAAGATTCGAATAAAGAGGGAATGAAAAGGAAACAATGTTTATGATGTAATATTATGTAAGCACATTTTTTTATTATTAGTTACTTGACATTTTAAGACAATTCTGATTTTCTTGATTAGCATTTATATATAAATAGTGATCTTAGTGTATTTTTTGATCAGGCTTGATGAAAATTTTGATAAACTTTGCGTATAATTTTCTGTGAATTTTTTTTGGCAAAATTTCTTTTAGTAAAACTGAAAGGGTTTTGAAAAATTTTTTTATCGCGATAGTAAAGCAGGTGTAATGAGGTAAATTGTAGTTAATAGCAATTGCGTGGATTCAGTGGGATTCGTGAGGAGCTGCAATGTACCTTTCTTCCTTTCTTTTCTCTCAATAAACTTTTTTTGTTAATAGCACTTTTAGGGTGAAATTGTTACTTGTTTTATGTACACTTGCAAATTAAAACAAATCAGGAAGTGCTAACGGGCGATCCCGATTGGGATTAATCCTCCCAAAGAGTGTTACATGGTCTACCTGCTGAGTTTGATAAAGAAATTAAATTTTCGTACGGCATTTGGAGAACTAATCCGTTCATTTCGGAGCATATTATGCAATATGCATGCAGCAAGAATAATGTTATCGATTGCATCTAATTTGATTTGGATTCTTGTAAAAAAATACGAAAATACGAACACATAATACCAAATGCATTCTCTGTCGTTCTTCTTGCTCGTGAATGCCTATAATTGTATATTGCTTTCGTATGATCTGTTAGTGATTGAGCTCTTGGAAACAGTTTCATCAGATTTGTGTGCAAAGAAAAAGCTTCGTCACGGAGAATAACATTCGGCAAAACAACATCAGTGTATGGTAGGACAGTTAGTCTATTAAATTTTCCACTGTTGATCAATTTACCCATTTCACTTTTTAAGTGATACCTGCATCACCTTCTCGACCATACCTGCATCACCTTCTCGACCATACGAACCAACATCTATAGCGGTGAATTTTATGTTTGCATCTCAAAAGTACTACAGAATGGTATTCTTTGTAATTAAAGAATGCAGATCCGGCATTAGTTGGATCTTTAATTCGAATATGTTTTCCATCAATGACTCCACAACAGTTAGGATAGTTCCATTTAATGAAAAAGTCGTTAATACATTTTTTGAATGAATTGTTGGTTGGTACTGGAAGTGCTATATGCAACAAATGTTTTACTATTGCACAAAGAGTATCTTTAACAATACGGCTAACTGTAGTATAATGTGCTCTGAATTGAAAAGCCAACGATCTGAACGTTTCCCCTGTAGCCAAATATCTAAAAATAAACATATTATTGAATTAAATAAATTATATAACTAGTATAATTAATAAACTATTTATTACAGTTGAAGGTATAAAAAAATGGAACTCCATGAGGGACTATTTCGTTGGAAATCATACAAAAAAAAAGACTGGATCAGCGACAACTTCGTACACAAGAAGAGAGGAATCGTTGATGTTTCTAACGAACACGTTTCAATATTGAAAAGACGGTAAAGTTATTAATAAAATAGTTTATAAATTATATAAAATTGAATAAAAACATTACAGAACTCTAAGCAACATAAATTTTAATCAAAAGTTTCCTGTCACTGATATCATCTGTCCTCACGATGAGGATGATCTGACAGATAACCAAATACCGTCCCATGAATCTACCACATCAGCATCAGCATCATGTGAAACACCTCGACAGTAAAAAACGGCCGGCCACAGGCATAATCATCGACGACCGAATTGCTTGATGAATTTTTGGGTAGAAATTTTTGTACATAAATAATATTATATTCTATATTAAAGTTGGGATTTCAACGAAAAATATGGGCACTGGTAAAGTTCAAAAGTCGAAAATTTTTTAACCAAATTTTTCGATTGAAAATTAGGTCCTTTTTTTAAATTTTCTTAATAAAACATCGAAAATTAAATATTTCGCTTTGAAAAAATTTGAGTTTGTTTGAAACACAAAAAAGAACATTTTTCACTGATTTTCATAAAAATATAAAAATTTTTGTGATAGTTATAAATTAAAAACAGAAAAACCGGTTTTTTGCATTTTTCTCGATAATTTTGTGGTTATGGTCAATAATTCCCAATAAGAAAGTTAGATATTTTGTATTATCTACAACTTTTACATGCAATTTTTTTCGATAGGATCCATAGTTTAGCCGTAACCGCAAAAAACTAATACCCACCCCTAAAAACGTAAATACTACAACCCCCCACCACCTTCCGGGACTTTTACACAGTCGGGTCGATTTTTCCTTAATTACTTAGACCATTATCTACATTTTCCGACCATACGTATACTGTTAAGAAATTTTTTAGCATTAGCCCTGGTCTATATGTAAATTGCTATGCATATTATCTGTGAAATATTTGTATTGTTCTTTTTTGATTAAATTGTTCTTTGTAATAAAATTCTACATATATATGTACACCAAAAAAGGCTAGGCCTTATGTATGTATAATTTTTAATTGAATAAATAAATAAAATAAATAAAAAAATTTGAGAAAAGTTTATTTTTTTGGATGCATATTCCTTAAATAACTTTATTAATATTTAATATATGATTGTCACTTGAATTTATTTAATAAATGAAATTATTTTAAATGACATTAACATGGATTTGCATTAATTAAAGAAGTGGCAATATACTCTTTACCAAGGAATAATAATAGAGTATTTGAAAATTGATCTGAAAATTGAACAGTTGCTTCATGAATAATCCCACTCGATCTTTTTGTTTTTAAGCTAACAGACTACTCGCACGAGCGACACTCATGCTTCATTATAATTGAGTAAGTGAGTTAGTGAAAATAGTATTGTTGTCAATTTATTAAATATTAACGAATATAATTTTGATATCAAGAATTTTGTGCCTTCTCTAGAAGCATTAGAGAACTTTGTGGTTGTTGAAAATGATAGTGATTCTGCCAAGAAAAAAAATAATGCTTTGAGCTTAAATGAAGAATATAATTGTAAGCCCAGTGATTGTGTGGTAATAGACAATATGGTGCCGAGAGCAATTGACGTACCTCCACAACTCAGGCTTATTAATTGTATGAATGGTAATAATGAGATTTGTTATGACCGCCAAATCATGTGATGTCTAACATGAATCGGTTAAACAAAAGGCCTACCATCTGATAAGAACCCTTGAGTTCTGAATAAAGGTGTTTGATGGGAAATTAATTCCTTGTAGCTAAAAAACTAGCAGTAAGGACTAATTTCCTAACCAACTAACACTTTTCAATTTTTCAATTACGATACTAATTTATTGCATCGTTTCATTACATTTGTAATGTTTACACATATAACGTTTACACATATTGTTAAGTACTAACTCTGAAATAACAGATATTATTATAGTAATTGAAAATTTATGATAGATGTCTCTTTTATTTTCTTTTAATTTTATATTCTCGCTGAATAATGTATTAACGCAGTCTTCTTTATACCATAGAAAGAAAAACATCTTTTCTCTTTTTAACAATAAAATAAAAAACAAAAATATATGAAAATTAAAATAGTGTTTTACTCAATCTACAATCAATTATAATAAAATTAAAGAAATTACAGTCCACGCTTACACATATAATGTTTACACATATAAAACAAGGGTCATGGTGTATTTTTTTATTTATATAAATTTATTTCTCAGTCAGCTGTTATAACAGTGATCCTTTCATTGCCAATGTTTAACTAGATCTTGGTAATAATAAATGTTGACGCCCCTATTAAATTGATTATTGGGCCTGTTTACACCAGTATGCACTACATGATGTATCTTCCTCGTTTCTTACCTCTTTGCCTATAAACTAATTTTGTAGTGGGGATATTTGTGTTGCATTTTTTCCACAAAAATTTTTATTGCGGAACGAGTTGTCATACACTAATACTGTAGTATGTATTTAGAACATACTAACATTGAATTATGTTGTAGCTTATAAACTAGATTACATACAAGATAAATATCAAATAATACATGTAACTCTCATAGTATTGTACAATATATATATTTGTAATGAATTATAAATAAACATCATTCAGTTCAATATACAAGACTACACAACATGGCGCAGTTGGCTAAAGTTAAATTGTTTTTCAAATAAATTAAAAATATTTGGTGAAGTGATACTGAAATAAAAAATTAAAAGTTAAAATAAAATTAAATTAAAAAATTTACAATAAAAAAGCAAGAAAACAATTATTAGTGGATTATTTGAGTGAAAATTAAATAATAACGGTGTTGGTATTATTGCGGAAAAATGGATTTTAAAATACCAAACGAACTTAAATTAGAGGGGAATCTGGCAGAAAATTGGAGAAAATTTAAACAGGCCTTTGAAATTTATATGAAAGCCACAGGAGGTGATCAAAAGAAGCCTGATGTAAAGGTGGCAATTTTTTTGAGCATAATCGGAGAAGCAGCAGTTGAAATTTATAATACTTTTGAGCTAACGGATGAAGAAACGGTGAACATAGACGAAATTAAAAAGAAGTTTGAAAGTTATTGTGAACCACGAAAAAACATAGTTTATGAGCGTTTTGTGTTTTATAATCGAAACCAGAAACAGTTAGAACCATTTGATCATTTTCTAAATGATATAAAAAAATTAGTTAAGTCATGTGAATTTAAAGAAGAAAAAGAAATGTTAAGGGACAGAATAGTACTGGGTATAAGTGACAACAATCTGCAGGAGAGATTATTGAAAACGGATGATCTGACCTTGGAGAAAGCAGAGAAAACCTGCAGAGCTACAGAGTTATGTGATGATCAAGCTAAAATTATACAATCAAGAGGAGAAAATCATGAAGGTGCTGCATCATCTAAAATATATCAAGTAAGCAGAAAACCAAATTCAAGTCAAAGAAGTTTTAATGTAAGTTCAAATCAAAATTTTAAAAATAATAAAAATATTAAATTTAATAATAATAATACAATGGCAAAATCAAGTTTTAACTTTCAACGAAATAAGATTTTTTTTTGTTATCGTTGTAAAACAAATCACGGTAAAAATAATTGTCCAGCATATGAAAAATTTTGTAAAAAATGTTCATTAAAAAATCATTTTGCCATTGCATGTAATGTTAAGAATATTAGAGAAATTAAATTTTGCAATTCCAGTTATGATAATGTGTATGTAAATAGTATAAAAAATTTTTGTGATAATGAATTGAATAACGGGAAGATTTGGTCTGAATTAATTTATATAGAAGATAAGTTGATTAAATTTAAATTAGATACTGGATCTGAGGTTAATATATTACCTTTATATTTTTTAAACAAATTAATAAGCAATTCAAAATTTTACAAACACCGATACTTTTAGAAGCTTACGGTGGTTTTAAAATAAAACCAATTGGTGTTGTACAATTATTATGTAAATATAAAAACAAAGAAATTTATCAAAATTTTATTATAATAGATTGTAATACTAAGCCAATATTAGGTCTGAATACGTGCACCGAATTTAATCTTATATCTCGCATAAATTCAATCAATGAAACACATAAAAACAATGACAATAGAAAAGAAAAAAGTCCGAGCGGCAGGTATATCCGCTAGAAATAGGTAGATTTCGGGATCAGACAGTTATGTGTGCATTTAGAATCGGATTTATCAGATTACTTTATAAAAAATACTAATTAAAAACAGAAGTATTAAACTAACTTTAAAAATAAACATTATTTTATACAGTTTTTGGGCTCTAGGCACTTAACCTGTACCCCGATATGGCCAATTGTCAAACATATTCAGGAAACTGTTTGCCGCAACATACCCAGAAAATATTTTTAGCGTAAGTGAAAAAATGCGACCGTGAAAGTGCCGCTAAATGCCGTTATACTTCACACAGTTTATTGCAGATAGCTAAAGAACCTTTTGTTGCAGATGTCTGGCTTTTTAAAAAATGATAGAAATGTGTTCAAATAATTAATATTTATAAATTTTGTTTACATATTTTGCCCCAAACGGCCGTTATAACGCTTTGTTTTTGACAGTTTTAAGGCTCTAGACTCTTAACCTGTACCCGGATATGGCCAGTTGTCGAACTTATTCAAGAGATTGTTTGCCGCAACACGCTCAGAAAAAACTTTTGGTCTAGGTCGAAAAATGCGACCGTGAGAGTGCCGCTAAATTCCGTTATACCTCATATCGTTATATATATATATATATATATAATTTTTTTTTTTTGTTTTTCCGTCTCCGCTTTACATATATAGTCGTTTGGCATCAAAATTTTTCCGAAATTCCGAGATGACGGTCATTGCAATAGGTAGATTTTTATATGAAATCTACCTAATATAAGTAGAAACAGAATAATTCAAAAAAATTATCGAACCAAATTAAATACATTATCCGAACTAACTCCATCAATACAATTTCGGAACAGTTATTTAAGTTGGTTTAAACTACTTTTAATAACATATTAAATCCACCAAAGATCAAATGAACTACGTCACAACTACAATTATACCATCACACATAATTTATAACATTATCAAACAATTTTATTTCAAAATCATCTTTTGTTGTTGTGTTTTTTTGTTCTTATTTAATCTTTTTTCAAACGGTTACTTAGTAAAAAAAATAAAAACAAAAGAGATTTTGATAATTTTTCTATGGTATTAAATGGGTTGATATTTTTCTTGTAAGGGTTCCATTATAATGCTTATAAAAATGGAACCTTTTAGGTTAGAAAGCTGAAATTTTTTGAGGCTATAGTTGAAAAGTATGTTTTTAAAGCTAAGATGAATTTAAATAACATAAACTGAAACATGATGAAAGCATTGCCTTTTGCGTTTGTTTTCATTTCAACAGCCGTAGGGTCTCAACCGTTAGACTTAAACTATTATTTTTTAAAATTTTGGAAAGATTTATATTTTAAGTACGTGAAAAAAAGTTTTCAACTATGAGCTTGGCCATTTCAGCTAGATCAAGGGCAGCAAAGTTTAGTAAATTTTTAAAACAGCTGATTTTTGAGGAACCTGAAACGCCAAAGTGGTCATCTGGATAAAAATGATAGAAATATGTTTAAATATTTAATATTTATAAATTTTATTAAAATATTATGATTCAAACGGAAGTTATAGTGCCCTAGATTATTCGACATTTTAGGCTCTAGCCGCTTAACTGGTGCCCGGATATGGCCAGTTCACGAACTTGTCCAAGACATTATTTGCCGGAACACACACAAAAAATTATTTTGGTGTAGGTCGAAAAATGCGACCGTGAGAGTGCCGCCAAATTCCGTTATATCTCATATCGTTATATATATATATATATATATATATATATATAAATTTTTTTTTCATTTTGATTTTCCGTCTCCGCTTATCATATATAGTCGTTTGGCACCAAAATTTTTCCGAAATTCCGAGATGAAGCACATACCAATAGGTAGATTTTTATATGAAATCTACCTAATATTCATAAAGAGAAATAAAGATTTATTTGAAGGTTTAGGAACAATTGAAGATAATTTTGAAATACATTTAGTTGATAATGCTGTCCCAATATCAAATCCACCGCGTAGGGTACCACTAGCACTTAAACCAAAACTCAGAGAAACATTGCAAGAACTTCAAAATATAGAAGTCATTCAAAAAATTGAGAATCCAACAGAATGGGTTAGCAATCTGGTAATTGTAGAGAAACCAGACAAAACACTTCGGTTGTGCCTTGATCCCAAAGAATTAAGTAAAGTTATTAAAAAAGATTTTTTTCCATTACCCACATTAGATGAAATTAGTTTGAAGTTAGTGGATATGAAAGTTTTTTCAGTGTTGGACTTAAAGGATGGGTTTTGGCAGATAAAATTGTCCGACCGTTCAAGCAATTTATGCACTTTCAGTACACCATTTGGATGTTATAAATTTAAGAGAATGCCATTTGGTTTAAATATTGCACCAGAGCAATTTCAAAAAATTAATGAAAGGATTTTTGGAGATTTGCCAGGTGTAATGATTTACATGGACGATATTTTAATAGCTGGGAAAAATGATGCAGAGCACGATGAAAATTTTAAAAGGGTAATAGAAAGAGCTAGGAAAAATAATGTAAAATTTAATGAGAGGAAACTTCAGTACAAATTAAACACTGTCAAATACTTAGGACATATTTTTTCAGAACAAGGTATTTTACCGGACGAGGAAAGAGTTGAAGCTATTAAAAATATATCAAGTCCGAACAACAAAAAAGAGTTAATGCGAGTTTTAGGTTTAATTAATTACTTACGAAATTTCATACCTTGTTTGTCGGAAAAAATATCACCTCTAAGAGATTTATTAAAGAAGAATAATGAATGGATGTGGCTTCCAATTCATGAGAAAGTTATGAATGAGATAAAATCTGAAATATGTAAAGTTCAAGCGCTGGGAATTTTTGATAGTAATAAAGAATTAATTCTCCAAACTGATGCGTCAAAGGATGGCATTGGTGGGTGTTTAATGCAAGATGGAAAGCTTCACGTAGTTTAACTCAAAGCGAGCAAAATTATGCTCAAATTGAAAAAGAAATGTTAGCGATAGTTTTTGGATGCACAAAATTTCATCATTATATATATGGAAGAACTTTCAAAGTGCAAAGTGACCATCAGCCATTAGTATCAATAGTCAAAAAAGATTTAAGCAAAATTTATTCGTCTAGGCTTCAACGAATGAAGTTGAAATTATTAAAATATAATTATGAAGTTTTTTACAGCCCAGGAAAATTTTTACATATAGCTGATATTTTATCTCGTTGTCCTTTGAAAATAAAACCAACGGAAAAAATAGAATATTTTAATGAACAGGTACATACTATAAATATGTCAACTGAAAAAGAATCAGAATTTAAAGAAAATTTAAATAAGGATGAGGTTTTACGAGACTTAAAGGAATTATATACAAATGGATGGCCAGACACAAAAAATAAGGTACCTGATAATTTGAAATTTTATTGGAAATTTAAAGATATTATATATGTAGATAAAGAAATTTTATTTTTAAATGACAGAATTATAGTTCCAAATACGTTGCGCAAGAAAATGTTAAATCTTTTACATGAGTGTCATTTTGGTATATGTAAAACGAAAAGTAGAGCTAGAACTTTGTTTTACTGGCCAGGAATGGATAATGATATAGAGGAAATGATAAGTCGTTGTAAAGTATGTGAGAAATATAGTGCCAAAAATGTGAAAGAGCCAATGATTGCTCATGATGTACCAGACTTACCTTTTGAAAAGATCGGCTGTGATTTTTTGGATTTCGGTTCTCATTCATACTTAGTAATGGTAGATTACTATTCAAAATGGATAGAGCTTATCCAAACAAAATCCAAAACTTCAACTGATGTTATACAATGTTTCAAAACTATTTTTTCAAAATATGGAATTCCAAAAATAGTAATAGCTGACAACGTTCCATTTAATTCGTACGAATGTAGGAACTTCAGTAGAGAGTGGAATTTCCAAATTATAACAAGTAGTCCAAATTATCCCAAATCAAATGGTCAAGCTGAAAAGGCAGTACAAATCGCTAAGAATATGCTAAGAAAAAGCATAGATTCGAATCAAGATATATACGTATCTTTATTAGAATATCGAAATACTGAAGTACTAGGTTTAAAAGTAACTCCTTCACAAATGTTAATGGGTAGGCGATTGCGTACGAAATTACCTATTAAAGATAAATTGTTAAAACCGGAAAATAAATTTAATTATAAATTCCAATTAGTAAATAAACGGAAAAAAAAAAATGATTGAGTATTATAATAAAAATGCACGTATTCGACCTAATTTTAAGAAAAATGATAATGTAATTTTTAGGAACAATAATCAATGGGTTTCAGGAATAGTGGAACAACAACATTCAGCGCCTAGGTCTTATTGGGTGAGAGATGAATATAATAAAAGATTGCGAAGAAATAGTACGCATATGAAAAGGTCATACAATCAAACAAATTTTAGAGCGCAGGATGATGATGTAACACTATTTAACGAAACACCAAATAACGAAAACACTGAAACAATAAATAATAATAGTAATTATACAACCAGAAGTGGTCGAATTAGTCGTCCACCTGATAGATTAAAATATTAAACTTAAGAATTAAATAATGAACTAAAATTATAGAAAAGTAAGGGGAGGATGTAGTATGTATTTAGAACATACTAACATTGAATTATGTTGTAGCTTATAAACTAGATTACATACAAGATAAATATCAAATAATACATGTAACTCTCATAGTATTGTACAATATATATATTTGTAATGAATTATAAATAAACATCATTCAGTTCAATATACAAGACTACACAACAAATACAAATAAAAAGCAATAAAAATATTTTTTTGGGTCGGATTTTTTTTTCTCATTGACCATTAACAGAAGAGGAGACAAAAACCAACCACATGTTTTCGATTTTGTTTTTCCGCTTTTTTAAATGTGTTTAAAGGTTTGAGTACATAGCATTTTTTTCAGTTTTACTGTTAGTGTTTATTTCATTTCGATTTTTGGAAGAGCAAATTAAATATATTGTGTCCAGTTTTATTTGGTAAAGATTTCATTCAAATAATTTAATATTAAAATTAATTTTAAATATTTTAATAGTTCTAAAATTTTAATATTACTGCGAGTGGTAGTGTGAAGAAAAAGTTTGGTTTGGTCATTTTAGTGTTCTATTTGGCTTGAATTTAAATTGTACTTCTTCTTAATTTGAGCAAAATGTCATCAGAAACTATCGATGCGAAACCGTCTTCTGATACTTGGAGCAGACAACATACGTTAATATTAATTCGGGCGCTCCGTAATTGTCCATGTTTGTATAATCTATTAGACCCACATTATACAAATAAATCAAAGCGCAGTGAAAAATTACATTTTATATTAAGTGAATTAAAAAAACTAAAAAATACTTTAACATTGCAATGTGTTAAAAATAAAATTAGAACACTTCAAAGTCAAATTTCAAGAGAGAAAGCAAAAGTTATAAATTCTAAAACAAGCGGGGCAAGTACTGATGAGCTTTACATACCCAAATTATGGTGCTACGACGAGCTATCGTTTTTACTACACTGCAGTGACTCGGAACCGAGTACATCAAATATTGATTTTGTAAGTTTATACCATAGGTTTTTGAAAATTTGTATATATAAATCTAGTTTTCCATTTTCAGATTGGAGTAGATGAATTTGAAATTGCTGAAGAAGCCAGTGAATATGAAACACCAAAAGTAAATTTTTTATTTCAATTATTTTATTTGACAATTTTATTTATTAAATTGCTCCCTCGTTATTAAAATATTCTGCAAAACTTGATCTAACAGTTTCGCCAGTTCTGGAGCTTCTTGGGTTCTGCCCACCATCTGCCACCTGCTTGGACGTGCTATTTTCGTTTTCTTTAGAAACATTGTCTTCACCATACCATCGACTTCTAGTGATCAAAAAATTGTGCAGTGTGCAGCAACATTTTACAATTAATTTAACCTTATCTTGATCTAGTTTGATAGGTTTCTGGAATATTTGAAACCTATTACTCAATATTCCGAAGGCACGTTCAATTGATTGCCGAGCTCGACTTATCCTGTGATTAAAGGTTTTTTTGCGTTTATCTATTGTTGTAAACGGATAAGGTGTCAACATATTTTTAGATAATGGAAAGGCATTGTCTGCAATAAATACATAAGGCAATAACCTTGAATCTCCAACCAAAGCCTTCGGCGGCAAATATTTCTCAGGCTGTTGCAGGATATACATGAATTTTGACCTTTGTAAGACACCACCATCGCTGATCCTGCCGTTACACCCAACATCTATACAAATAAATTTTCCGTGTGCATCCGCGAGGCCAAGTAGTACAACACTATGAAACCCTTTATAATTGTAAAAGAGTGGAGCTTCTTTTTTTGATGGTTGGAATGCAATGTGCTTACCATCTAAAGCACCTAAGCAATTTGGGAATTGCCATTTTCTATCATATTCGTTAGATATTCTTAACCACTCCTGTTCTGTTGTCGGAAACTGAAAAAGATTATTTTATTTAGTTAAGCTTTTCTAAAATTTTTAATGAATGTGAAATATTATTGATTTTTATTTTTATTTTCAGAAAAAAAAGACCAAAATACAAGAAAAACTCAGAATCGAGGCCATGAAAATGATTGAACAATCTAAAAATATATTAGAACAACGTGGAAAACAAACTTTGACGAAAGAAGAAGAATTTTGTCGGTACCTCTGCAGCGAATTAAAGCGTATAAAGTTACAAAAAACTTTTGAAGAACTAAAATCAAAAATACTTGATTTAGTGAGCTTCAAAATTTTAGAAGAGCAAAACATTTTGGACCAAAAACAGAATTTTCAACCGATTACACCATGTTTAAACGAAGGGGACATATATAAATACCGAAGTCGTCAAAGTTCTACTTCAACACTATCTTCCTTAAATTCTCCTTTACCATCCCCTGCACAACCCAAATGCTTCCATTATTCAACTCCTGAAGAAGATGTTTATGAGAAATCTCAAACATTTGTACCTGTCCCATCCTGCTCTAAAATCAATAAAAATAAAAACCTTTTCCAACATGCATCTCCTGAAGAAAATTTATATGACGATTCCCAAACTTGCGCATCTATCCCCTCCCGGTTTACAGTAATTGATCCAATACAAACTACTCCCGAAAATTCACCAAAAATATCACTATCCTTCCTATCACCAATTAATTCACCATCAATTCCAGATATAAACACGATTACACAGCCAACCATTTTAGATCAATCATCAACATCTCAAACATCAACATTAACCCCATCCTTAAACATACATTCCCATACTACTCCAACATTTCATAAAATTAAAAAATGTAAAATAGAAATTTTAGAAAATCGAATTATAAAACAAGCTGATCAGCAAAAACCGTCAACGTCGAAAAATGTTTTGGAAATGGCAATGGAGGATATATTCGACTACTCAAATTTTCAAGAATATGACTAATAAATTTAGCTTTATATAAAAATTAATTTAATGTTTCATTTACCTTTAAAAACTTATCTTTTAAATGTTTCAATATGGCATCACACACCTCTAGTATTGCTATGGACAGGAAAGGTTTGGATAATTTGCTGTTATAATCTAATTCCATGAAGTTTTCTCCTGTAGCTAGAAATCTAAGCGTTACTGCTAATCTTTCCTCTGCAGGTATTGCATTTCTCATGGCAGTATCCTGCTTTTCGATGTCCGGTCTTATTGCCGTCAAAATAAAATGAAAATCATCTTCGGTCATTCTAATGAAATTTTTAAAATCTGCCTTATTTGGAGTTAATTCTTTCATGAGGCATAGAGTATTGCCAAATGGTTGTCTGGTCTTTCGATACGGCTTAACCCAACACCGTTTTCTTTCAGATTCCTCTACTTTGTCAATTTCATCTGCTAACACTAAGCAAGCAGCAGCTGTTAGTTGGCAATCCACTATCAGAACATCATCGTCATCATTACGTGTCAAAAATGCAGCATCATCATCTTTAGTCAAAAACGATACTTCAGTATCATCATCCAATACTTGCTCATGGGAAGAATTATGACTGGATGTTTTGAAATTATAGTTCATTTTTATATTTTACTTCCACGAGAAAAAAACTAAAGAAATTGTTCACAATTTTTGTCCAAACTTTGAGGTTATACACTATTTTAAAAAACGCACAAAATTATATACAACAATGAAAAGATTTAATTATAATTTTTTAAAAATAAATTTATTTACAAAACAAATAGGTACACGTATTTTTATAGCCAAACTCTAAACATAAAATTTTCTATATATTACTTTACGTACGACCTTTCTACTCAAAGCATCACAATGAAATGAAAATAATTTTACACATACATATATAAATTGCAATTGGTGTCGACAGTTTCATATTTTACGTGTAAACGCAAAATGTGTGTAGTGATGCGATGTCGTGCATACTGGTGTAAACAGGCCCATTGTCGAATATAACTCGATTTAATGTGAATGAATAGGTTGGGCGGAGTTTTTTTTGTAATTGAGTGTGATCGTGGTTCAAAACTTTTCGATGTATAAGTTAATGCTTATGAGGTCAAGTTCTAATTACTCTCTTTTTTTTGTAATATTAAGATATAAATAACAAAATATTTTTTGAATTTTGTTGAGTTGCAATTAAGATGTAAATAAAAATATTGTTTCTCGAACTCGAGATTTAAAATTAAATAAAAATAGAACTCTAGAGTTGTTCTCGAGTCGTGTTGTAAACTTAAACAATAAATAAAATAAAACGCAAATGCAGTTTTTTTATGTGATTGATATTTTGTTTAAATAAAATATTTTCGTGATTATGTTGTGTTTTAATTTTTAAATTGTAAAATATTTTATCCACGACTACTAAAGAATATATACTTTCCATGCGTATATCTTTCATTGTAATTGTATTCATTCCTTTTCTATATATCAAATTCTTTTTTATTTATTTCATTCTATTTTATTTATTCAAAATTCCCCTAACAAATTAAAAACTTGATTTGTTGGTATAGTAATATAAACAGATAAAACAAGAACAATACATATAAAATAAACAAACATGTTTTGTTTTATATTTCATAGATTTATTTCAATATGGCGATATAAACTTTTACAGGAAAACATGAATGAAATTATTTGAAATATTTGTAGTCGTGGATAAAATAGTATCTTGTATTCGCTTAGGATGCAGGCAATTCTTCACTCGGATGATTCATCCGAGACTTCATCCTCGTGAAGAATTGCATTCATTCTAAGCTCATACAAGAATCTACTATTATCTTTGTTCATAGTTCATTGTATTGTAATTTGTTCTTTGTTCATTGTAATTTCATTTTTAACATTGACTTTCATGTATTATGTAATTATTTTGATAGAAAAATATTTAGTGTTAAAAGAACTCTCTTGAGAATGATCACTTAGTGATCGAAACCTTAAGGTCGATTTTAATAAATTTGGTACAATTTAAATGGTTTGATTTTACTCATTTTTTGAATATAATTAATGGTCGAAAACTAATTAAGACAAAATTGATCATTGTGTTGTATAAGAGTGCAGAATTTTAGTGAATTCACTTTTGCAAAGGGCAAAAATATAAATAAGGTTGTGTTGAAGTTGTAACCAATTTTAATATCAGTAAAATCGGTTCCACTTGTCCCCATTGTAATCTTGAATCAGTTCTTCTTTTTATTGTTGTCCAACAAATTATCTGGACACCTTTCCGCAACGTAATTAGCAATCATAAATAGCTATCATAATTTTTCACAACTTTCACGTAAACTACATTTAAAGTAAATTGGTTTTCTTTTACAAGCGTTATTGCAAGTAACACTTAATTCCGGCCTAATTATTATTAAATAAAACACAAACCTGAATAGGGCAATAAAATACAACTCAAGTTTGTACGGTAGAACCTTATATAATCTAAACTGAATAATGAAATTCATTTGATGTTATATTTGATTTAATTTAATTGATATTAATCTTTTGTAAAGTTTAGGAAAAGTAACTAACCATAACTTTAAAGTAGCGTGATTTATTTAGGTGAGCGGAGTGACTACTAAAAGCGCTTTTAGATGTTAACACCAGCTCAGGTAAGCGTAGTATAATTTACTTTATTAATTACTTATAAAAAAATTAACGTTTCTTAAATGCTTAACATAAATTAAATAATTTTTGATTAGAGTAAACATGTTTAATAGTCTTAATCATAATTTTGATGTTTCTGTTTCTCTGAATATACTGTAATAATTATGAATTCAAATTAATTTTTCTTATGGAGTCATGAAGGATTGAAGTGTCGGTGGCCTGTTTTCCTCCTTTAAACATGTAAATTCGCAGTGTGTTCGTGTGACGTGATGTGTGATAGTGACAAGTTTACAATTTTATTTATCGGTTTAGTTTTCTTTTACAGTGCAGCATACATTATATCATGTGAGTCATTGACCAAAATCCACCCCAATTCTCCCTTGTTGTCTAGCGGGTCAAATAATGCTGCGGTTCAATTTAT
Source organism: Diogma glabrata (assembly GCA_963693315.1). Lineage (NCBI taxonomy): Eukaryota > Metazoa > Arthropoda > Insecta > Diptera > Cylindrotomidae > Diogma > Diogma glabrata. The sequence continues at coordinate 317,173,635 of OY856186.1, forward strand.
TAGGCTAACATGATCTGTTAAGATTACCGTTATCATATAACTGGTAACCTTACAAAGTGATTAGAAAGACATGCATCAGAAGAACATGAATCGGATGGCCTAAATTGTATTCAAAAAGGTAAACTAAAAATAAATAATTTAATGGACTTCGCATGGATGTGAATAAGAATTTGCATAAACATAAAATATTCGACTTAAGTAGTAAGTTAGCGACACATTTAGCTTGTCGTTAATACTTGAACGTGATAGAATTATTTCAACACGAAATAGATATGTACAATAATTTTACTTGGGCAACAATGATATGATGATCACATGCGATTATGTGATCGATATGTTTTTTTATATCTATGATTGTATTGTGACTTCATCTTTCGATTTTATTCATCGTTGGAGTGGTTCACAAGGTGGATGACATTCCACAAGGGGTCTATGGATGACGCTCTAGATTTGTTGAATAAGTAAATTTGTGGAATTTTATGCAAGACTTCAATCAACATTATTTTGTTTGGTCGTTTCTTTCACTGTTAGTTTTTAGATATGTAGTGATTTTCAGATTCACTACAATATCTCAAGCCTTCTCATTCATACAACCCAAGTTCCGATCAAAGAACCTTCCGATCAAAGAAACCCATATTTCAAGAAATATTCATATTTTCCGTTAGACAAAACAAATTCCATTTAAAATAAAATAGTTTCAATAATTTCACTTCTCAAAACAAATTCCATTTGAAACAAAATAGTTTCAATAATTTCATTTCTGAAAACAATCTTTGAAAATTCTGTCTTCAAGCAAAAGCATAAGACAAAATTTTCATCAACAATAAAATCCAGAAAAATATTAATAGCAACCATGTATTAACAATGGTCTAATTCATATTACTTTAGGATGCAACCCAATGTCTTAATAATAACTTTCCCACAGAAAAAGATTCGTTCTCATAATTTTGTAAACACAAAATATTTCCAAGCAATATCATAGCATGATGCATATGATTAAATATATTTCCAATATGCAACGGAAATAAATAAATAATAAAATAGTACATTATAGAACAAGGTTGAGAAGTAAGCTATTATTGACCGAGAACTTTTAGATATAATGTTCGAGGTCTATATTAGTCTTCTCAACCGAGGTATATATAGAACTTTTTTAACAACTAACACTAATTATCATATTTGCTTTGATTAGATTTTGATATTAGTCATTTTTCATTTCATTTTTTATATATCTTAAAATATCAAGTAGCCGGAAGTTTAGTTTCATAGACATGAAACGAAATAAAGGAATGCAATTATTATTTGTTTGTGTTTTTTTGTTCATTTCAATTAAAAATAAAGGAAAATTTGTCATTATTAACCTAGGTAATGTTTTGTTATTATTATTGACCTAGCTTGAGAAAAACTACTTCTCATTGGGGCAATCGAGTAAATAATGACGATTTCTCAAGTTAAGCCGCATTTAGACTATTGCAGAACTCTGCAATATTTCTGCAATGGTAGTGTGTAAAATATTCATTGCTGAAAAGTTTGGCAATGAGCTCATTGCAAAACATTGCAATGACTCATTGCAATGTTTTGTAATGAGTTTATTGCCAAACTTTTCTGCAATGAATATTTTACACACACACATTGCACGACTATTGCAGAAATATTGCACAGTTCTGCAATAGTCTAATTGCGGCTTAAGTAGTTAAAAATAGTATATTAAGAAACTAGTTTCATAATCGACGATTTTATCGCACGCAATCTGTTTAGAAAACGACCCGCGCAGCGGGGAGTTTTCTAAAGGATAAGTGCGATAAAACGTCTTATGAAACGAGTTTTTTATACTATTTTTTCTATTTTGCATTTTTTGTCTTGAAATTTAAAAAAATATTTTTTATGTTTTAATGTTTTAAAGAAAATTTCTAAAAATTTCAATTCAAAATAGTAAGCTCTGCGTTTCATCATATTTCTATATATTTTTTTGTTGCAAAACTAGCTTTCATAAAATGTGTATTTTATTAAAATATAGTCAATTTGATATTTTGTTATTATTACTAATTATTTTAATTAATTAAAATATTTAACACTAATTTAGATTATTTTTTAATAATAAGATTAATTAATAAGAATAATTTTATTTATATAATTATTCGTTTTATTTTCACTGACGTTTGTATGACCAATGTGACCAACCTTGAAAAACAAAACTTTGCGTATCTTAATGAAGGCCATTTCGATACGCATTTGGGTATCGAAATGACTTTATTTTAGACGCAAAATAGAAAAAATAAATTTTATCTCTATGAATGCAATCTTTTGTTTTACGTTCAGTTGATTGGTAACAAAAAATTATGCATAAATAGATGGAAAATCCAAACGAATTAGTTAGTCTGAATCGCGAATTAAAAATCATTAGTCCTCCAAAGAGAGTCGACTGTTAAAATTTAAAAACACGTTTAGTGAAAAGTTCTTGTGTTACAAATCATTTCTAAGGTAAACTAAGAAGGATTACTAGTTAATAAGCATTAAACATATAAAATTAATTGCATAAATAAAATTAATAAAATATTCATAACAAAAAATATACGAGTTTTAAGTGGTGTTTAAAAATCAGAGAAATAAAAACAAGTAAGTGCCTCCAATTAAATACTAAATATTATAGGGAATCATAAGGAGATACCTACAGATATAATAACTTATTTTGTGTTTGTTCTAGAACTAATTAACTGAACAAAATAAATTAGTGTAAATTAGAGATTTTTTGTGGGTTAGCACATAACCGTAAATTTCATTTTTGTGTTTGAAAAGGTAAAACCCGTGGATAATAGATGCCTTAGGCATCTATACCTAATCGTGAAAAGACCAGAAGACCACCAGAGAACGATTTTCGATGAAAAAAATATATATTTTTTGTATCACTTCGTTGGGTGGTTTTGCGGAGTTGAAACTACTGTCACTTGCTTTTGGATTTAGAATTTGTAATTTGCATTTGAATGACTGCTACTTCTTCAGGTGGTTTTGAAGGGTTGAAATCATCTTCACTTGCTTTTGGACCTCGGATTCGTAATCAGCGAACCTGAGAGACAATTTATCAGGTGAAATTTTGAACTTTCGAATAGTTTATCACTGTTACTATTCGGAGTGCTTTGGATGGAGGGCAGATACCCTAATTTTCCTGAAGGTATAAGGAATCCTGGAAAAAAAATTTCTTTTAAATCCGTGCTGTTCCACCACTAGATGGTACCGTATTTGCCGGCTTATTTTTTGAGTTAAGTGTTTGATAAAGACTGAATAGCTAATTTGTTTTTAATTTTTTAATAAAACTGCCAGCCGACAGAAACCCCTTCAAACCGTAGTATGAACACCTTAAAGATTTTACCAAAAAAAGTTTAAGGCTGTATTCTAAACCAAAACTTATTTGAAACTTATTTGTGGAGACTTACTTATTTGAATAAGTAACCTAAATAGGTGACTTATTTGAAAATTTTTTTTCATAGAAAAATCTAATTCAATTTGACAGTGTCAAATATTTTTAAGTTTGTTGACTAAATGATTTTGAGGAATAAAACTTCTTTTACGATTTCTAATAAAATTAATGTAATACTTTAAAATGAAAAAAATAGTTTTGAAAACTCTTTTAATTGAACAAATTAAATAAATGTTTTTAATTAAATTTATTTTCGAATTTGCTTTTATGTTGCTGTCAAAATAAGTATGCTAAGCCATTTAGAATAGCTTTAAAATACTTATTTAAAATGGCGGTGAATAAGTAAGTCTACATAAATAAGTTTCAAATAAGTCGTCGTTTAGAATACAGCCTAAGTACCACATAAAAATCATAAAAATGTTCCCTTAATTAATATAATTTGAAGGTCAACATTTGTTAACAATTATAAAATTGCAAAATCAACGGTACATATCTTTTGTTTTTTTTAAACAGAGCAGGTTATCAATAAATTTAGTTTTATATTAAATTTGATCGGTTACGACGTGTTTAGTTTTGAGTTTTATTATTTTATGTTATTTGTTTTATATATAATATGTGTTGTGTATTTTATTAAATTAAATATTTAAATAATCGGTCGTTAATAAATCGTTATTAGTGTTTTATTTGGGTTTAATTTACGAAATTTTTCAGGTAAGATTCATATTTACGGATTGAATTTATAATTATAGAATTAGGACATATAAACAAATTAAAAAAATAATTCATAATTTCCCTATTTTTATTTTATAAGTCCTAATACATTGAGTTCTACTTAAAAAAATTCATTTATTATTTTATGTTTTACTGATTTATTATAAGTTGTTTAGACCTTAGTTACCGACATAATAATGACATTCTTAATTCCCAAGGGAATTATAAGAGGGAGTTATGGATTCATAATAGACCTAGTTTTCATTATAAATTTTTGTTTTGTTTATTTATAAACAACATTATTTACATAAAGCCATAGTAACGAATAACAATAACCCAGCAATACAATTTGAAATGAAAAACAACTAACTTGATCAATTAAAACGAAAAATCATGCTATCAAATATTTGATAAAAATAAATGTTTTAGTTTAATAAATGTTTTAGGTAGTAAAACATAAAATTATTTATGTATCACGTGAATTATTAGATGTCAATTACCTTGTGAAACTTACTAACCCTCGGGCCAGAGGCCCTCGGGTAGTAAACGTTTCCCTCGGTAATTAACATCCTCATAATTCCCTTGATACCTAAATAACTATTATATTTCAAATTAATTAAAAACTTATTATTATGCTTGCTACATTATTAATTTTAGAAGTTATCATTTTATTTGAATTAAAAATGTTACTCGAGCCGATTAATCGGATGTGCAGGTTGCAATGTATATAGTGTGCATATGTTCTACTTATGCTGACGTCCTCGTTTCCTTTTAGCGGGTTTGAAGATTGTTTGGCTTCTTCTTGTTCTAGTTTGTTTAAGGTTGATTTTTTTGGTCCTGTTATTTTAAAATTTGTATTGCGTTGGAATAAGTTAATGGTAACGCACAAAACAATAATACTCAGTAAAGAGATAGACCTCCCGAAAAGGTCCATATCCAGTTTTGTTGATTTTGGATGGATATATTCTATCTGTTGTCTGTTTTTGATGTTCTCATTATTTATTAAGCTGATGTTGAAAATGGTGACCAGATTTCGGATTGCTTGAATGTTATGAAGAGTGCCTTGGATGTCATGTGCCTCGCTTCGGATCTCGTATGTTTGGAATTGTTTATTATTAACTGTTATTGTACAGTTTGAAAATGATATTAGAAAGTTTCCAGTACAATGATTTATTATATTATTAAAACATTGAATTCATTATTCAATTCAATATTCAATTACAATAAAACATATTATAATATTTCTTTTGGTATTTTTTTATAATATGTCATTATAATATGTTTTATTGTAATTTAGAATAATTATTAGTGAAGTCCGTGTGCTTTTTGATGGTTTTCCCAATTTAATGAAGTTCGACAAAAACATAGAAACTGGATGTAGTGTTGACCACATTTCTCCCCTCAATCTTTTTGTTGTTCAACGTACTATAAATAGCCATCATAAAGTCTTCTGACTGGAACAACTGTTCTTCTTGGTCTACTAAAAATTCTACACTAATTCAAGTTGAACTGACAACTAAATTGTTTTCTGAATCCCTTCTACTTCTGCCGCTGAACAGCTTCCACCCTCCTTTAATTCTGGGGGAGCTGGTGTTCTGCTCTTAACTGATCCGCATGTTTTCTTTTTGAAGCTCCTTCTGTTCCGAATACATATGAGAGAGTTCTTGTGTTTTTGTGTTGTGTTTTTTTTAATAACACCCGGTTCAGCACCTTTACCTGTTAGATTACCAACCCACACTGATTCATCTTCCCAGAATTCTTTTAACATCTGAATTCAAATATGTATACCAATAGTTATTTTAATGGCTTGATTGAGTTTAAAAATTAGATTAGTTCTAAAGCTTCTAGCCATTTATTACACTTATATTCAAACATTTTAATATTTCTTGAATCTCTCTTTCTGAGCTCATCCTATACTGTGGCGTTTTGGTTTTTTTCCTATGTAACCCTCGTTTCATGTTGGTGAAAATCACCTATATATTTGAAATTTCTTGAAATTTTGTTATTTTTCTTACTCTGTACAAACTTTCAATAGTAGCTAACCCGCTTTTAACTGGTGGGGGCTGGACAGTTAGCTTTACTTACTGGAAGATTTGTATGATGAAGAAAATTAACATTTTATGTACTTTGTTTAATGTCAAAATAATTCTTCTTTATTTATGGTAATTCATTTTCTTCAATAAGCAATTTTTGCTGCGTTAACAATTATATAAAGTTATTATAAAGAAAATTAATTTAATATATTTAATATATATATATATATATATATATATATATATATATATATATATATATATATATATATATATATATATATATATATATATATATATATATATATATATATATATATATATATATATATATATATATATATATATATATATATATATATATATATATTATGCGTGATGAGAATCTCTCCTCTTTGTACAATTGATTTAGATTAGATTCATTAAATGTATTCATTGGAAAGGCGGTGAGTTTGTATATATTATGGAGCATGTTGTTTGCTAATGGAAGATTGAAGTTGACAATTAGTAGATTTTCAATTATTCTTGCTGTGTATTCTCGTTTCAGATTTGACAGAAGCAATGGAAACACGAAAATAATTGATGAGCGAGTTACATTGGTACTAGGGGAATTAAGTAAAGGTGATTGGAATGAAAAAGAAAGACTGCAATTAGTAGAATTGTGTACTGATTATATTTACTTGTTTCATTGTCCAGGAGATTTGTTATCCAGCACGGATATTTATAAGCATAAAATTGAATCAAATACGGGGAGTACACCCATACATGTAAAAAATTATAGACTGGCTTACTCACAGAGAGTGGAAATTAATAAACAAGTGAATAAATCATGGTTTTAATTAAAATTATCAAATTACTTCGGTCTGAAAGACCTAAGTATTACATTAATGAGCTAAAAGTGAAATTTTTACCCCCACTTTGCTTGGCATTACTCGACGTTTTAGGACCTACTGATTCTAAAATAGCAAAAAAAAATGTCTGTCTGCCGGCCGTCCGTCCGGCTGTCACAACCGACGAAATCTAGAAAACGGCTGAAGGGATTTTAAAAATTTTGGTTTCTAAAAATAGGTATACTCAATGGTATACACAGATAAAAAAGTTACTGCAATTTTTAATACAAACTTTGCTATATGGGTTATGTAATGCAAGTTATTATTAAATTGCAAAGTAAATGTTCCATTAAAACTAATTTGAATGCAAACTACAAATTTTAGTGAAACTCTTACATCATAACTTATTTTTTATAGAAATGGTAAAAGTTTGAAAATAACTTCCTTAATAGATGTTTGAAAACAATTTATCTTTAAAGATAAAGAGAATTAAATTTATCTTTAAAGCAAGCTTTGCATTGTTTTAATAATGGAGACTTCCGTAGGATCTATATGTGTAGCAATTTGCATTACATATTCAGCTTTCTTTTAACTGTGTAAGAGCCGAAAGGACGATGTGTTCGATAACTGTACCGGAAGTGAGTCAAAAATCAAGTATGTCAAAACAAGGAAATATGCATATTTTTTGCTTTTAAAACGTCCATTTTAAGTGATAATGAGTAGGAACATTGAATTTGGAGAAATCTGGATGGTCAGGATTGGTATGTGAAATCAAAAACTAGGTTATTGCATTATAAGTTTGTCAAAAAAAATGTTGTCAAGTGTGTCAAAGAAACATTATTTATTTTTTTACCCAATTTCTTGGAAAAAAATAATAGTAGATTCTTGTATGAGCTTAGAATGAAGGAATTTCTTCACGAGGATGAAGTTTCCCGGAACGAGCGAAGCGAGTGGAGAGAATCATCCGAGTGAAGAATTGCCTTCATCCTAAGCGAATACAAGATACTATTTTATCCACGACTACAAATATTTCAAATAATTGCATTCAATTTTTTTTGTAAAAGTTTATATCGCCATATTGAAATAAATCTATGAAATATAAAACAAAACAAAACATGTTTGTTTATTTTATATGTATTGTTCTTGTTTTATCTGTTTATATTACTATACCAACAAATTTAATTTGTTAAGGGAATTTTGAATAAATAAAATGGAATGAAATAAATAAAGAAGAATTTGATATATAGAAAGGAATGAATACAATTACAATGAAAGATATACGCATGGAAAGTATATATTCTTTAGTAGTCGTGGATAAAATTAATTACTTTGCCAACTTTGAGATAAACCTTAAGGAAAAATACAAACAGTTTCCACGTGTTTGGTACCGATACGTAGACGATGTTTTTGCCATAATAAATGAAAATTCGATAGATGAAATTTTGAGCATATTAAACAACCAATATAAAAGCATAAAGTTCACACACGAAACAGAAGTTGGTAACGCATTCTGCATTACCGTCAATAGTCAGCCTTATTTAAATCTAAAACGGAAAGGGGAACATAAGACAACTGATAAATATTCAAAATTCAAATTCAAATTAGATTAATTTTATCTTATCTAATCAATCGCTTATACAGCATCAAAAACAATCAATTTCTATATATGTAGGACCGTACTGTCATTAATTGCTGTTCACCTGCCACAAAAACAAAAATAAATAATTCAAAATTATAACCTAAACAAAATGTAACTTATTGGTTGCCTATTTAATATATGTAATTTTAATCAACAAAATTTCTGTCAAAAGCAAAGACACACTATCGATAAGCTCGTTAATCATTTAATTATTATTGAACGTTGGTCACACCTACATATTTGTTTAGTTACCGAAATTATCACCTATGTTAATTTGTCGTTGTTGGTGTTTTTGTATTTGACAGGAAAAAATATATAAAATTAAAATTCTCTAAGTTTTATCCCCTCTTGCTTATGGCATCTTGTGCCGTGTGACTGTTTGTTGTTAATTAATTTGTACTTTAGTTAGTCAATAATTTGTTAGTTGTTTGAATCCTGTGTTAAGGATATTTAAATTAAGTTATTTTGAAAAAGATTATTTGTTGATCTAAAATTCGTAAATAGGGTTAAATATTATAACCAAATTATAAAAGTATCATAATTGAAATTTTGTTAAAAAGATGCTGTATTAATTAAATCAAGTGTTATAATTAATGACACGTCAGTAGTAACTGTTGTGCTGTTTTATTCCAAACACGAGGTGTTGGATTTTCGGAAGATTGCTGCCATAGCCTCACTTTGTCATCATTACAATGAGCGGTCATAATATCGATGGATCATTGAAATTCTAGATTTGGTTTGTTAAATTGCTAATGATTGATAATCAATGTCTCCTTTTCAGCCAGTGGCAGTAGTTTTTTCAACCTGATATTTAATGTTGTGTTTGCTTCATACATGCTGTTAATTATATTGTAACGACTCTTCGTTGGTTCTTTTAGATTATTGAGCAAACACGACAGTAAAAAGACGGATCTTTGGTTAACAGAATCTCAAACTTTATTTGTCATCAAATTACAGCAGCTTTCGTTTTTCCTTACAATAAATTTCAGGGTCTCCAATTTATGTACAATAAACTTCACCGCTTTTCCCCAATTTGAATCAATAATATTCGGAATCGTAAAATCTGTATTTACTATTCCACTAAGTTCAGATTCTTTCACTATTAGTACCCAGGCTCAAGTACCACTGATTATTCCTTAAACTTGCGAATATTTATAAACACTTTTAATTGCAAAAGTAAAACTGACTATCTGATATTTTTGTTTGCTTATTTATATCGAAAAATAAATAAATCGAAACTTCTATAATCCACTAGAAATCAATACTACGTAGTCTGTACATCTTGAAGAGGCCACACCTGTTTTCATTCATACTTGCATTTGTATTAGCGAACTCAAATTTAATTTATGCAAAATATATTAGGTAACTCCTTTTAATTCATTAATGTAAACATTTGTATAACAAATTTAATTTACATTAGTTTATGCCATACAATTTGCAATACAAGTAAAAGATTGAAAAAGGAGTTAACTTTTAATTCATGAATGAGTAAATAAAATTAACCCATTCTGGACGAAGTTTATTACATTGCCCTCCATTTAGTTTTGTTCGTCCCGAACAATATCAGATATCGCATTGGTGCTGTTACCTTGATACGGTGCCAACCTTTGCAGATGTATCACTTTCATCTTGGCACGGGGTCCCTTTTGTATGCGGTAGATGACATCATTGATTCGTTTGATTATTTTATATGGGCCTTCCCAATCTGGCTGCAGCTTGGGTGATCTTCCCTTAGTTCTTCTGGGGTTGTATAGCCATACCAATTCTCCTTCTTGAAAACCGCCACTATTTGCATTTATGTCGTACCTGGTTTTCATTTTGTCACTGGCAATCTTAATGTGGTCTCGAACCTGCTGATGGATTTTATTCATCTTCTCCCTTAGTTGTCCCACATAATCTGTGTTCGTGGATACCAGACCTCCAGGGATGCCAAACTCGATGTCACTAGGAAGATGTAGTTCTCTTCCGAACATGATATTCGCTGGCGTTTCACATGTCGTATCGTGCACTGCGCTACGATAGGCCATCAAGAATAACGGAAGATCCTTATCCCAATTTCTTTGGTTGGCTTCCACTACCTTCGACAGATGTTCTTCCATGGTTCGGTTGAATCGTTCTACCATGCCATCCGATTGTGGGTTCATAGGTGTAGTTCGTGTTTTTCTAATGCCGAGTGTTCTGCACAGCTCTTCCATCAGTTGAGATTCAAAATTCCTTCCCTGGTCGGTATGCAACTCGAGCGGTGTTCCATATCTGCAAACCCATTCATTGACTAATGTTTCCGCGACCGTAACTGCTTCCTGGTTCGGTATTGCATAGGCTTCCGGCCATTTTGTAAAGTAATCAATGACCACCATGATGTATTTGTTACCTTTTTTAGTTTCCGGAAATGGCCCCGCGATGTCTATAGCAGTTCTCTCCATTGGGGCTCCCACATTGTATTGCTGCATCTCTCCTCGAGTTCTAGTCTTTGGTCCTTTGCTTGCCGCACAAGTATCACATCGCCGACACCATTGCTCTACGTCGGTTCGATACCTTACCCAATAAAACCTCTCCCTTACTTTAGCCAGGGTTTTATTGACTCCCAGGTGTCCTCCAGAAATACTTCCATGCAGCTTTCCCAGTACCTCTTCTACTCGACTGGATGGCAACACCAGTTGCTCTAACACTTTCTTTCCATCAGCGGACTCCCATTTTCTTTTTAGTATCCCGTTATCCATCAATAGCGAGTCCCATTGCGCCCAGTAGCATTTCACCTCCGTACTTAAAGGTGCTACCTCTTTCCACTCTGGTCGCCTTCCCTCAGTTTTCCATTTCAAAATTGGAGCCATAGCTAGATCTTCTAGCTGCTCTCTTTTAATTGCCTCGGTACACCAATCGTCAGGAGTTTGGAACTTGATTTGGTTCACTTTCATTGCCTCATTTCCCTCAGTTCTGCTACATGACTTGCACTCCTCTATACAGGGTCTTCTAGACAAGGCATCAGCATTACCATGGATCCTTCCCTTGCGGTGTTCAACTTTGAAGTCGTAGTTCTGCAGGATCTCTATCCATCTCGCTGCTTGTCCTTCAGGAAATTTGAATTGTAATAACCATTTTAGAGCAGCATGCTCCGTGCGAATCAGGAATGGCTGTCCACACAAATACTTGTGGAAATGTTTCACAGCCTTGATGATAGCTAGCAACTCCTTCCTCGTGACACAGTAATTCCGCTCCGGCTTTGACAGAACTTTACTGAAGTAGGCCACCACTTTCTCATCGTCTCCAACTTTCTGTGACAAAACCGCTCCGGTTCCTACATTGCTTGCGTCTGTGTCCAGAATGAACATCTTTCCGGATTCTGGATAGGCTAGTATAGGGGTGTTGCATAGTTTCTCTTTTAAACGGCAGAATGCCTCATTACATTCGGTTGTCCACAGAAACTTGGTATTTGCCTCTGTCAATTTATGTAGACTCTTGGCGATATTCGCAAAATTCTCCACGAATCTTCGATAATAGGTGCATAAGCCAAGGAAACTGCGTAGCTCATGAACATTCTTCGGTACTGGCCAATTTTTCACAGCATCAATCTTCTCGGGATCGGTTCTGACTCCATGTTCTGTAATGATGTGTCCAAGGTACTTCACTTCTTTGTGGAAGAGATTGCACTTTACCGGATTCAACTTCATGTTGGCATTACTTATTCTTCTGAGTACTTCTTCGAGGTTCATTAGATGCTCTTCGAAGTTGCGACCCATTATAATGATGTCATCAAGATAAACTAGGCAGGCCTTCCAGGTTAAACCATGCAACACGCATTCCATTAGACGTTCAAATGTTGCTGGGGCATTGCATAGACCAAACGGCATCACATTGAACTCCCACAACCCATTGCCAGTAGAAAATGCTGTCTTTCGTCGATCTTCTGGATGCATTTCAACTTGCCAGTAGCCACTCTTCAGATCTAATGTGCTGTACCATTTGGCCCCTGATAGTGTATCCAGTGTGTCATCAATTCGTGGCAGTGGATAGCTGTCCTTAATGGTTACCTCATTGAGCCTTCGATAGTCTACACAAAAACGAGCTGACCCATCTTTTTTTCTAACTAGCACCACTGGTGAGCTCCATGGACTCTTAGATGGCCTGATGACTCCATCACTTTTCATTTTGTCCAGCATTCCTTGCACTTCCTCGTGTTTAGCCAGTGGTAGTCTTCTAGGAGGCTGTCTGATAGGATGAGCGTTTCCAGTGTTGATCCTATGTCGCACGATGTTTGTTCTTCCAACATCTTCATCTCCAGTAGAGAAAACGCTGCTCATCTTCGTTAATACCCTCTTGATTTCTTTGAATGCGGCTGGATTCATTCTTTTACTAAGATCTTGAAGAATTGCTACTAATGCGGGATTGTTTCTCCGCATGAAGACCTTTTGCTCTTCTTCACAGCTGATTATCTCTTTTATGGTGCTGCATTTGGCGATTTCTTCTCCATGATTGATGACCACTCGTTTATTTGAGAAGTTAATCAGTTGCACTGGAACTACTCCCTCTTTTGCTGCAACTAGCGTTCGGCCAATCATAATGTTTCCCCCAAAGTCGTTGTTAGCTGGCTCAATCATCACAGGTGAATTTTGGTCACTTTTATCTAGTAGCTTAGTCCATATGATTTTCTCAGATTTTGCCGGGATCTCGTCACTAATAACACGGACCTCAGCATTGTCGTTGGTGGCGTTTAGCACTATCTCTATGTTTCCATATCTCAGTACGTGGCTTCCCAGATCTAATATAAAATTGTATTCTTTCATGAAGTCAAGCCCAATTATGCAGTCATCCTCTATATCTGCTACAATAAATCGGTGCCTAAATAAATTTCCTCCAAGGTGAACCTCTTGGTCGCTTTCTCCATGAACTAGAACTGTTTCACCAGTAGCTGTTTTTAGGGTGAATCGTCTTGCTGTATCGATCTGACTATCACAAACCACATCTGGACGCACTATCGATCTCGAAGCACCTGTGTCCAAAGTCAACATGCACGAATTGCTTCCAACGGTTGCCTCTAAGACTAGACTACTATTTTCTCTTTTTACTTGTGATACCACCAATGTAGGGCATTGTAATTGAGCCAGCTTTCGCCCTTCAAAACTGGCACGATCTAGTTTCCCGAATCCGGAACGTTGCATCTGTCTTCCGGGTGCGGCTCCCATTTACATTCTCTTCGGATGTGCCCCAACTTTCCACAGTTCCAGCATCTTACTCTGCTAGACCTACTTCGTTGATTTCGCTCGGGCTTATCTCCCAGACTTTTGACACGCATGATCACTTCCTCAAGCGCTGCTTTTAGAGGTTCTTCAGCAACTTCGATCTGACGTACCCTATCTGAGCCATACGCTCTTTTTCCAGCTTCCATTTGTAAGGCCAATGCTAAGACTTCCGCAGGTAGCTTCTTCCCGCTTAGATACAGCTGATTTCTCATTTGCACATCTCGAAGAGCATTGATAAATGTATCAGCTGCCAGTTCGTCTCGATGTTCAGCGTTATAATTCGGATATGATAGATTAACCAGTCTCACAATGTCAGCCTCTAATTCTTGCAAAGTTTCACTGACTCCTTGTTTTCGTGTCTTGAGCTGCATGCGATGGAGAGCTTGCATATGACTTTCCCCATATCTTACTTCTAAGGCCTCCATTAGCTTGTTGTAATCACGCTCTGTCGCTGATAGTGTCTGCAAAATTTCAGCAGCAGGTCCCTTCAATGCCAATATAAGCGCATTCGCTTTTTGCTGGTGATCGAACCCAGTTGTTGCTATCTCAAATTGCATCTTAAATATCTGGTACGATGTAGATCCATCAAATGCGGGTGTTTTTACTCTAGCTGGAGCTGAAGTAGTTGATGGATTGATCATGTTACCTGACTTCCCTTGTGCTATTTCTTGGCGTAATTCACTCGAAAGTTTGCGTAATTTCTCTTGTTCTTCGGTAACTGTCCGCAGCTCCCTTTCCATGTTGTTGATTTTGACCTCGGCACTGGATATACGTGACTCGATTACTTCACGTAGTTGTTGTTGATCTAATTTTTGTTCCGCTGCCAGTTTCTCTTGTCGGGCTTTTTGTTCTGCTGCCAGTTTCTCTTGTCGGGCCATCAGATCAGCAAGTTGTTGTTGTTGGTTGTTTCCTTGTTTGGTCATCATATCAGCAAATTGTTGTTGTTGGTTGTTTCCTTGTTTGGCCATCATATCAGCGAATTGTTGTTGCTGCTGTGCCATCATTTCTTTCATAAACACCATCATCGGATCAATTGCTGGGGCATTCTGGACCGTAACTTCCTCTGGCTCTACTTCTATGACCTCTGTGTTTTGGCCTGCTTCTTCTAAAATTTTACGCAGCCGGAATGCAAGTTCTGCCTTCGTTCCATGGATTGGAGCATTCCTTTTCTTCAACTCATCCTTCAGCTGGGTCTGGCTGAGATCACTAATATTTACTGTCTTGACCATTGTTTCAATAATCCCACTTCTGACACCACTGTAACGACTCTTCGTTGGTTCTTTTAGATTATTGAGCAAACACGACAGTAAAAAGACGGATCTTTGGTTAACAGAATCTCAAACTTTATTTGTCATCAAATTACAGCAGCTTCCGTTTTTCCTTACAATAAATTCCAGGGTCTCCAATTTATGTACAATAAACTTCACCGCTTTTCCCCAATTTGAATCAATAATATTCGGAATCGTAAAATCTGTATTTACTATTCCACTAAGTTCAGATTCTTTCACTATTAGTACCCAGGCTCAAGTACCACTGATTATTCCTTAAACTTGCGAATATTTATAAACACTTTTAATTGCAAAAGTAAAACTGACTATCTGATATTTTTGTTTGCTTATTTATATCGAAAAATAAATAAATCGAAACTTCTATAATCCACTAGAAATCAATACTACGTAGTCTGTACATCTTGAAGAGGCCACACCTGTTTTCATTCATACTTGCATTTGTATTAGCGAACTCAAATTTAATTTATGCAAAATGTATTAGGTAACTCCTTTTAATTCATTAATGTAAACATTTGTATAACAAATTTAATTTACATTAATTTATGCAATACAATTTGCAATACAAGTAAAAGATTGAAAAAGGAGTTAACTTTTAATTCATGAATGAGTAAATAAAATTAACCCATTCTGGACGAAGTTTATTACAATATGTATGTGAAATCATCGAGTATCATCGCAGTGTATGTGCCTAGAGGATTAGTAGTAGTATTGTGCCGTGTGCACGTTAGTGCATGATATATTGTGAATTCGTCATCTACATTTGCCACTATTTTTGATTGGAATTATTATTGGATGCAAACCAGTATTGTATACTATACGAAGTTATTGATTATCGTACAACATTACGTATTCAGGGATTTAGTATTATTGTGCTGCGTTATACTTGCGTGAAAATTATTATTTGTTGCATCATATGTTGTGCATTTGTCGATTACATCCTGTCATTGTTTACTTGGAAATATATTTGTTATATATTACATGAAGTCATCGATTATCAGAGAACTATCCAGGAATTTATTATCATTGTGCTGTGTCATACGTCCGCGAGAATTATTATTATTTATTGCACCATACGTCGCGAATTCGTCGATTACATCCTGTCATTATTTGCTTGAAAATATTATATGTTACATATTATACGAAATCATCAATTATCATACAACATTACGTATCCAGGAATTTATTACTATTGTGTTGCGTCATATTGACGTGGGGATTATTATTACTTGTTGCATCATATGTTGTGAACTCGTCGATTACATCTTGTCATTCCTTGTTTGGAACTATTGTCTGTTATATATCATATGAAGTCATCGATTATTACACGACAGTACGTATCCAGGAAGTTATTGTTATTATGCTGCGTTGTACTCACGTGGAGATTATTATCATTTGTTGCATCATATGTTATGAAGTCGTCGATTACATCCGTTCATTAATTGCTTGGAACTATTATTTGTTACATAGTATTTATATGTATTTTGAAATCATCGAGTATTATTATTGTATCTATGCAATATACAATAAAGAAGGAAACATAAAATCTAAATTATTTAACCTAATAATTAAAAGACCGCCGAACAACACATAATTTATGACTGTAGGATATCCACTCATTTAGGACACACCATAAAACTGTTATTATTTAGTTTTACTTCTTTTGTCAAAATCATTTTTATTTTTTAATTTTTTTATTTCTTTTTTAATTTTCTCTAATGGTTCAATTGTTTTATTGTTTTATTAGATCCATTCATTTTGCTTGATATTTTATATTTTTCTGTAGTTAGATTATTATTTTAAAAATGGGTTTTTATTAAACCACCGATATGTATATAAGGGAATGTATCTTACTTTAAAATTTAGTTTTTATATACTACAGATGATGAAAGCATAGCTTTCGAAATGCGTATATATAGTAAAAAATAAAAAATAATAAAACTTAGTAAACAGGAATAAGGTGCTTTTTCATTCATTTTTTTTAAAAATTATATTATCTTGTTTAGTTTTGAACAAACCAAAAAATGTAATATTAATTATTTGTTTGAAATGAAATTTTATTATTATTATTGGGAATTATGACATTATAAGTTTGTCAAAAAAATGATGTCGAGTGTATCAAAAGAAAGATTTTTATTTATTTTTTTACCCAATTTTTTGGAACAAAATAAAATTAACTATTTGTATGACGTGAAATTTTATTATTATTATAGAGAATTAAGGTAGATTTAGATATGCGACTTTTTTTGTGTCACACGTTTTTTTAGCCAATTAGAAATGAGAATTTTATATGCACCACAAGTCATGTGGTGAAGTCGAGAGAAGGTTAAACTTTATCTTTTTAGTCACAGTCACACTAAATTTTGACAGATGACAAACAGATATTGTTTTAAAAATATTTTTCAATAGAAATTAAAAATTAATAACACTTGTTTGTTTTACAAAATTGAATTTATTAAATCGACACAACTGAATTTTTTATATTTTTCAATATTACAATGTAAGTATTAACATGTTATTGTTTGCTATTATCTGATAAAATTATTGTTTTTCAAATTGGTAGCTAAGTAAGGTTATAAAAGTTGTTTTTCATCGGTGTAGTCCAAACAAATTAAAATAGATATTATATAGATAATGTTTAAATTTTTTATATTTGCTAACGTTTTCTGTTCTAAACAAAACGTTTTCTGTTTTAAACTTTCTGTTTTAATTACGAAACTTTTAAGGTTTTTTTTTATGGATACCGTTTTTTGAGTTTTGTTGTAAGTATCAGTATCAGAATTTACATTTTCATATTTTTCTTTATTATATATATAATTTTTTTGAAAATAATTTTTTTTTTATGTTTAATTTTAATTCTTGCTTTTTTCTCTTTTTTCCTTAAATTGTTAGATTTATTATATTATATTTTTTTTTGTCTGATGATGGTTCTTGTTTAGAACAGAAAACGTTTGCAAATATAAAAAATTTAAACATTGTTTAAATATCTATTTTAATTTGTTTGGACTACACCGATGAAAAACAACTTTTATATTATTTGTCAAATGAAACTATATTACATTAAGTAAGGTTATGTTTGAATAATATTAACTAATTTAGATTTGTTTTTTAGAATGAATGAAGAAACGGAAAAGCTAGTAAGAGCCGTGGAAAAAAGGAAAATTTTATATGATGTGAGCAACCCATTATACAAAAATAATGGGCTGCGACGAAAAATCTGGGAGGAAATAAGCCTAGAAATAGGTATGCCATGTAAATTTATAGACACTAAGTTTCTAATTTCTATATAACTATATAATTGATTGAATCTTTTAGCTGAAGAATGCCAAAAAAAATGTTGGTGAATTGAGACTCAGTGTAATATAAATTCAAAACAAAAATAAATCACTCTAATTTAAAATAAAAAAGGAAGAATTAATATGTAAAACAATTTTGAATGACTTTTTATTTATTTGTTCTTTTCAAATCCATGAGGTTTGTTTTTTTTTATGGTGAAATTTGTTTGGCGAGTTGATGTTGTCACCGTCCAGTACGGTTTCTTCTATATACAGTGAAACGGTAAATATTCCAGTCACAACATTACCTGTTGGATAAGAAAAAAGGAAATAAATCAAATTCTATCAATTATAAGCCAAGCGAGAATATAATAAATTATTGGAGGTTATGAAGTTGAATATATATATATATTTTTTATGTTAAATATCAAATATTTTATTATTAAATGAACTTTTTAAAAAGCAATTTCAGTCAAGCTCAGCAAAATTTTGCGACATTTTGACTCGAGCCTTTTTAATTTGGTCTATTTTGGTCTATATTCGGTTTATAGATAGCCTTTGATAAATGAAAAATACGGCTTCAAGTAGAATTTTTTTAAATATAGACCAAAATAGACCAAATTAAAAAGGGTTGAGTCAAAATG
>OY856186.1:317192904-317382904 GCA_963693315.1 Diogma glabrata
ATATATATATATATATATATATATATATATATATGAATAAAAATACGTTTTTTGGAGTATGCCTAATGTAATTTTTTATTATTTTTTAAATTTTTAAAAAAAATTTATGAATCGACGCGTTTCTGTGCCATTTTTTAAGCACCATTATCAAGAAGTTGATTTTTTAAAAAATATAAACAAATTTTTTCTTTTACAACAAAATATGAAAAAATCTAATGCATAAACAAAACTAAAGAAAAATATTTAAACTGTCACACAACAAATAAATTAAAAAATCAAGGTGAACTTATATATATATAAGTTCACCTTGATTTTTTAATTTATTTGTTGTGTGACAGTTTAAATATTTTTCTTTAGTTTTGTTTATGCATTAGATTTTTTCATATTTTGTTGTAAAAGAAAAAATTTGTTTATATTTTTTAAAAAAATCAACTTCTTGATAATGGTGCTTAAAAAATGGCACAGAAACGCGTCGATTCATAAATTTTTTTTAAAAATTTAAAAAAAAATAAAAAATTACATTAGGCATACTCCAAAAAACGTATTTTTATTCAACAATATAAAGCCTAAAAAACAAAAAACAAAACATATATATATATATATATATATATATATATATATATATATATATATATATATTATATATATATATATATATATATATATAAATATATATATATATATATATATATATATATATATATATATATTATATTATATATATATATATATATATATAATATATATATATATATAATATATATATATATATATAAATATATATATATATATATATATATATATATATATATATATATATATATATATATATATATATATATATATATATATATATATATTATATATATATATATATATTAATATATATATATATATATATATATATATATATATATATATATATATATATATATATATATATATATATATATATATATATATATATATATATATATATATAAATATATATATATATATATATATATATATTATATATATATATGAAAATAAAAAAAAAAAAAAAAAAAGTTTTTATACCAATGATCAATATAATAATAAAATTGTACAGATAAAGATTTAATTTTGAATTGTTTAACTAAATACATATATGGAGGAAAAAGAAAATTTTGGTTCCGATCTATAATGTATTAACAGTAACAACACTTTCTACATCGGTCTTTGGCGCCTTCGAAGAAAAAGAAAATTATCAACACATACATCAAGGGCGAATAATCAACAAATAATTATCAACAATTGTGCTACGTTGCACTCCATCCAATCCAAAATATACAGATTTCAAATATAAATATATACAGTAATCCCTCCGACTGCGCGGGTTTTAACTGCGCGATTTCCACTGCGCGAGATGAGTTTTCAATACTAATTTTCGCACTGCGCGATTAAAATTTCACACTGCGCGACGTTTAAAATTTTTTTTAGAATATGTAGGTGAATTTCGTCAAATTAAAATGAAAAAAACAATTAAACTTCCCACATGGGTCATTCTTTTACAAATCGAACAGATTTGAACAAAATCTGACCAACGGATTTGTGATTTGGCTTAAAAATTTTTTACTGGTATGATATCGAAAAAAATATACGTGTTCGAGGATTTTTTTTTTGGAAAATAGAGGCGATCTAAATTTTGTGATTTTTGGTTTGACGACTTATTTTCAAAAATTCATTACTTCGGTTCTATTAATGATAGTAAGCTTTTGTTTTATTTTATTTTAAAGTAAGAAGATGGAATTTTAATAAAAAGTATAGTCAATAAAAATTATTAGCAAATTCCTATTGTTATAAACAAATAAAATGTTAAAATCGATTTTTAGTGATTGCCCTACGTATTCTACGTTTAATTTTCAAGAAAAACGTGTTTTTAACTAAGGGAGAAATTAGTTTTACTGTTAGAAATATATTAATTTATTCAGCGCAGGACAACAAAAATTTATGGAATTTTTATCTTTCCGCGCTCGATAAATTGATTTATTTCTAATGCTACTCGTACACGAGAGAGCAAAATTGCAGATGTCAGATAGAAAGTGTCTGACTTATTGCTAAACTGTTTACACATAGGAATTTGTTAATAATTTTTGGAGATAACAATTTTTTTTTAAGTTCATCTTTTAGCTTTAAAATAAAACAGACAAAAATGTCTATCATTACCAAAACCGAAGTTATGAATCTTTGAAAATAAGTCTTCAAGCCAAAAATCACGAAATCCTCGAAATTTAGAACCGCTCCATTTTCCAACCCAAAAAAATTCTCGAGCACGTATATCTATCTTTTCTTGGGAAATGAGAATTTGGAAGTTTTTCTATATAAAAGCCTTAAAATTTCAGCCAAATCAAATATGTGTCGGTCAGAAAGATGTTCGGTTTGTAAAAGAGTGACCCATATATGTAGCAATTTGCATTACATATTCAGTTTATTTTTAACTGTGTGGCTGGAACGTTCAATATAGATCAAATTCAATTTCAAGCCAGTAAATGTAGAATATTCTAAACAAATTCAGATTATTGATATAATTTTTGTAAATTTAAGTTGTTTTTTGAAATGTTATTTATGTTAATTTATCTGTTAACTTATGAAGTGTTTTCTTTTTTAAGAGTTGTTGAAGTAATACATGTTTTTCAGGCAGTATATATTCATTTTGGTTTAATTATAACTTTAAATTAATTTTTTTTTTCAAAATTTGGAACCGAACCCCCCATTTTCATACAAAATAGAGTTCACATTGCGCGGTTTTGTACTGCGCGCTGTTTTTCTGGAACGGAACTACCGCGCAGTCAGAGGGATTACTGTATATATAAATAATAACAAGAATTAACATTATCATTACGGTTGACCATATTTAAGTACAACTCAAACATTTCCATTTCCGGTACACTGCATTCACATGACAACTCCTATCTGGATTTTCTGTATTGTTCTGACAACTAAACAGCATTATTTTCTTTGACAACAAATTTCGACTTCACATCACTTCACAACGAAATCAACAGTATTTCTTTGATAACATTTTCGACTTCATTGCAGTTGGAAGAGTTTTTCAAATTTCAACAATCAATAACCACATCAACCTTGCAATCCTACAACATCCACCTCAAAAAATTGACATCAAATTTCAACTTCTCATCATCTTAGAAAGAAAGAAAAGATTTTCAACGATTAACAATCATATCAACCTTTAAATTCTACAACATCCACCCAACACAAAAAATGGATACCAACACCCATCCGCGTAATGAGATTACCAGTGGTGTAAGATATCTCAGCAACATTAGTGACTCCAACAACAAACATCACTCAAACATTACAAGAAATATAAACAATTTGGAAAACTTCAATCACAATACTGAGATTGTCACACATTATATTGATACTCTTGGTTATCTGAACACAGACATGTATGTTCCTGCACACAACAGATATCTCCAAACGGCCAACGGCAATAGATATCACCATCCAGCCAGCAACCACAATCACTTAACATTCCTGAGATTCATTTTGGTGAGTACACACATAATATTGCTAAACTGTTTATCCATGCTATAGAAAGACTTGCTAATCTAACGAGCCGTCGGATCTTTCTGCTGAAATGCAAAAACAATTTTATGACCCCTCTCTTCATCATGAACAAAACGCGCAGTTTAAAATCTACTCTCTTCTCATTTTCAAATAAAACCATTGATAATTTTTTCAGGCAGTTAAGTAGACATTTACTAAATTTGGTTATATCACAAACGATTGTTCAATTGGAACAGACTAAAATCAACCTAAATCGGTTCAAAACAGAGCTCAACAAGCATTTACCACAGTGTTTTCTGGTTCATTTCTACTATAGCCAATACACTAAACTGGACACCTCGATTGACAAATCCAATAAATCTTTGTTCGAAAAATTTAATACCCTTATCTCGAAACTTCCTCGACTGACTATCCATTATGATATCACCTACATTGTTAACCACACAAATGAGCCCATTCCACTGCCTGTTGAAACCATCCTCAGTTATGGACTCAAATTCATCCCCCCGAACAGATCTTCGCTGGACCAAAAAATACAGTTCCTATCAATCATCAATGATTTCTCCACCAAACATGTACCTCCGAACCAGAGAGAAAATGTGATCAATATCCTCACAGAGAGAGCTCAACAAATGTTCACCAAGGAAGCTAACCAAATTTTGTCACAGACTGACACCCGTATTCAAGATTTTTATAAACAAACCGCAGCTTTTATCAGGCTCCATAAGGAGTTGACTATCCTTCCCTCTGACAAAGGAAACCTTACAGTCATAATGTATTCATCGGAGTACAAAAGCGAAATGGTGTCACTTGTATCTGACACCTCCACCTACATGAAACTCAAGACTGACCCTACCAACACCCTCATCAGGAAAAGTAATAGTTTTGTTAGGACTTTACAGACCATTGACAAGTTCAATGACAACACTAAATTTCAAATGTATGCAGATTCGTCATGTCCACCTCGCATATATGGGTTGCCAAAGATACACAAGGCCAATGTTCCATTGCGCCCTATTGTTTCGAATATCGGTGCTCCGTCCTACAATCTATCTAAATCTCAGGTGGCTTCAACCCACAGATGTTTAAAAAAAGCGTTAATCTACACCTCAGAACGCCAGTTGTTATGGGACCCAGGTCTAGACCTAGGTCTTAAAAGGTATTTATGTGTTGTTGTGACACATATTCTAAACCCTATTACACAACACATTTTATTAAAAAAAAAAAAAAAAAAAAAAAAATACATGAAAAGTCGACTGGAGAACATCAAACTACCCAAAAATTATGTTTTAATGTCCCTTGACGTTAAATCTCTATTCACGAACATTCCTAATGAGCTAGTGTATGCAGCCGTCAGGAAAAATTGGAGAGACATTAAAAAGCACACAAAAATTCCACTAACTGAATTTCTTGAAGGCATCAAACTGGTTTTAGAAAATAATTATTTCATGTTCAATGGAGATTTCTATTGGCAAATCGATGGATCCCCAATGGGCTCACCAAAGTCACCAGTCTGTGCCGATATCATCATGGAAATTTTGGAAGAAGCGGTATTGAGCAAAGTCTTGTTCGACATACCTTTTTTCTTCAGGTATGTGGACGACATAATATTGGCAGTACCCAACAACAAAATTGATAGTATCACGGATATGTTCAATGGATACCATAAGAAACTACAGTTCACGTACGAACTTGAAAATAATGGACAATTGCCGTTCCTGGATCTAATGATTATCAGAAGTAGCAATAAGAAATTGAGCTTCAATTGGTACCATAAAGAAACATGGTCTGGTAGATACCTTCATTTTGATTCTTGTCTCCCCTTGAAATATAAAAGAAACACAATATCAATATTGGCTCAAAAAATCATTGAGTTGGCCGATACTCAGTTTCAAGAAGAAAATTTCAAGCTACTGACAGATACTTTAGTCATGAACAATTATACGATCACACTCGTCCAGAAAATCATCCAAGAATCTATTGAAAAGCAGCAGACCAGAATCGAACGAGAACCGATTGATTTCAGTAAATTATGTGCAATTCCATTTATAAAATCCATCTATAACCAACTCGCAAGATGTTTAGCCAAGTTTGATATCACCTCGATTGCCAAGCGGTTCAACACAATTGGCGATTCCTTCTTCACAAATACAAAGGATAAAACGGCAAAAGAAAAACTGAGCAATGTAATTTACGAAATTACTTGTGAATGTGGTTCTAAATATATAGGCCAAACTCAGCAACACCTAGAGAAGAGAATATATCAACATAAACATCACACAGAAATTGGAGATGATGCCCACAGCGCTTTATGTAAGCACGCTATCAACAACAATCATGTACCTAAATGGAATTTGGACGACATCAATTTATTAGAGAAAGTTAACAATACGTTCGATTTAAATTCGAAATAAATTAAATTCGAAATAAATAATTCGCCAACGTTCTTAACTACCAAACCGACAGCATCTACTTATTGACTATGTATAATAACATTCTCGGTATTTGACATTTGACGATTTTGACATTTTGAGCCGGCTGCTCAGTGATAGCAGTTTTTAATTATTTGCTTTATTTTAACTTGTTTTAATTTATTTATACAAAAAAGTCTATTTATATTTGTTTTTCAAGTCCCTAAAATAACGATAAACACAGAATGTAATTCATTCCTAACAATTAGTAAGATATTCAACCTATAACGTAACATAATTCTGTGATATCAATAGTGATTTTGATTGTTTACATTCTTTTCAGCGTCACTGAAGAAGATGAGCGTTTGCTTTTCGAAAATATTTTGACGATAATATATTTACATTGAGCAACAGAAGAAAACTTGCTTTTCAATTCAAAAATATTCTAATCCTGCTCAGAAGTCAGTTTTTTTGACTTCAAAATATATCATAAATACATGAACAACATTTTGCTAAAACTAACCAAATCCTCACCGTTCAATACATTAAATTCATTTGTCTTTAAAAAATTTCTATCATCTATTAGGGTTCCACAGGATCACTCTCTGGTGTCTTTTGATGTAGTCTCTCTCTTTACCAACGTCCCTATCTCCTCTGCGTTAGATTCGGTCCGATTAAGTTGGCCCTATATTCAACAAATGACCAATATTCCATTCTCCCTGTTCATTGACATTATTTCCTTTTGTATTGTAGACGCATCTTATTTCAAATTTGAGGATAATATATACAAACAAATACAAGGACTAGCTATGGGAAATCCATTAACACCGACTCTGTCCGATTTTGTATTAGAAGATCTGTTAATTGAAGCCCTAAATGGTCTTCGTTATCATCCTGTTTTTCTCAAAAAATATGTTGAAGACATAATCTGTTGTATCCCTACAGACTTAATCAACTTCACACACACAACTTCATAGATACTAAAATCAACATAGTATATTCATGCTTCCATCGAGCTCTTTCCATCAGCGACGTGAATTTCCACAACAAAAATATAGATCTTGTTAAAAAGTTTCTTATTAACAACAACTACCCACTTGACCTAATCAATAAATTCATAACCAGGTTCTACCACAAGAATCGACTTTCTAACAGCATCGAGGGCCCTCCTACCAATGATTTCGATGTCCCTCCAACTAATGAAAAAATTTATTTTTCCTTTCTACACATTCAATTCGTTTACCAATTTTTTAAATCTTTTTTCAATCTCAAGTTTCCGGATTTTCAATATGTAAACAATTATTCAGGCTCTTTGGGTCTAACGATTTTCACGAAAACCAAAGATCGGTTACCTTTGCTTGATAAAGTGGTTTGGTCTATAAAATAATCTGTCTTGATCCAAACTGTTCCGCGGTTTACATTGGTCAAACGGGGAAAAAGCTTTCCACTCGCATGTACCGACATCAACCTGCTGTCAAAAACCAAGAAAAACTCATTGATAAAGATCCCAACTCATCTCTCATCAGAATTGTAGTACTTAAACATGTTGTCGATAAACCTGGCCATAATTTTGACTTCAATAAACCAACTATCCTCTCTAACCAATGTAATTACCATAAAATATTATTCAACGAGAACTGTTACATCTCAATTTACCGGCCTAACGCCATCAATTTAACTTCGGAATCGGAATCAACTCTTAATTTTAACACCTTATGTACATTAAAAGCACTGTCTTCAACTTAGCATGGATAAAGTTTTTTGAGAAGCCCTTTGAACAACCTAAAATGGTTTCTCAATTAGCCATATATAATGTGATGTTCCGTTGTTGTTTTTATCCTCGTTTTTATCCTCATTTTATTATTGTTTTATAATAAATATATAAAAAATGTTCAATATCTTAACCATGAAATTCATATTTCTGTCAAATTATAAATGTCAATTTGAAACATCCACGTCACACGAAAATCTTAACAAGCTAATACCAACTATAATGGCTGAAACAGGCTTTATATAAGCTTTCTCAGATATAACTTTTTATTGTTATCTGTGATGTGTGGCATAATAGCCAAGGTTTTTAATCTTAGTTTTTTAATCTTAGTTTTTTAATATAAATTTTAATATAATTTATTTTGTAATAAGTTCTCTTCAGTGTTTTGTAAAAATGTATATAAAAATAGAACTGTACTACTAATGTCAGTTTCAAAAGTTTTATTTCAAACAAACTCAACAATGTTGAAATATTTTATATAAGTTTATGTGCTAACTCCTTAAACCTCTAAAAACGGTTAATTTTCTTTTGCTAGCGTTCGAGAGGTTTCTTTTTAGGGTATCCTTGAAATAATTTTCAAGGTGTCCTTGGAAATAAAAATTCTTTCATTGCTTTGGCGTTATATAGGAAATTGAGAGTTTAGTTTATTTTGTTTTTGATAGTTTAAATAGTTTTCCTATGCCTTTTACTATTGTTTTGTTGTCAGAATAAAAATAAATAATTAGATCTAATTTAATAAAACTTTTTATTTAAAACTTTTAATTTTTTTTATTGTTTATTTCACCAGTAAATCACAATTTGTAATGAATTTGATACAAAATTATCCGACTTATATACTAAATTTTTAACAACTACATACAAAGATTAATTTTTATTATACCTTAACACAAGTGTAAGACTTATTATTATATCCTAATAAAAAACTCTAGTAGCTTTTGTTTCTATGTTTACAGAAAAAATATCCATAATACAAAAAACTGATTGCAGTGAATTAAATTTGTTCGTTTTGACATTTAGTGTTTGAAGTTTTGTTTATTTATTTTGATTTATGCAAATTAATGTTGATGAAATTAAAAAACTGGATAGCATAATTGAACGGCTGAGTAGAAAAAGGATAATTTTCCAAAAAATGGAATATTTTTCTTTATACGCTCATTAAACGAATTCGACATTCAACTACAAAATAGCTATCTCAGTTTATATTTCGTATTTTTGGAATATTATCCTTTTTCTACTCAGCCGTTCAATTCAGATAAATAGTCTTATTAATATAAATTATAATTCTTGCATATTTAAATTACTATTTTTTAGGCCCTCAACTTTAAGAAAATAGCTTCCTATTAATTTAAAAGGATTTAAAACAAATCAAGAAAATATATTGTTTGATTGTAAATATCAAAATAATAATAACTAAATAAAGAAAATATGGAGGGGCTGAAATCTCACAGCTCTGACATATCAAGACTTCGGTCTGGGTTAAGGATTTTGATATAGTTTTCGGCAAAAACCTTTTATGAGGACATGGATTTAGTTTTGGGCAGCGATGTATATCAAACACAACTCTTTGTTAAAGTACTAGTATTTTTTATCTCTGTTTAAAAATTTATTACAAAACTAACACGAAACATCAATACGTTGCCGGAAAATTATAATCAAAATTCCAAAAATATTGTTAAATTAAATAAAACCAAACTTTTTCAAAATTCCAAAAATATTCCAAAAATTAAAATAATATCAAATATTTAAATTTTTTCTAAATTCCAATAATATTTCAAAATTCTTAAAAATTCAAAGTTTTTCCAACATTCTAAATATATTGCAAAAATTATTACAAAATCAAAAATTAAAACTTTTGCCGAAATTCCAAAAATATTGCAAACATTATTACAAAATCAAAAATACAAACTTTTGCCGAAATTCCAAAAATATTGCAAAAATTATTACAAAATCAAAAATACAAACTTTTTCAAAATTCCAAAAATATTTCAAAAACTATAACAAATTCAAAAATTTCCATGTCCAATTTCATTTTAAATTACATTTACGTCATAAAAACAGCAACATTTTTTTTCCAAAAAATTGGCTAAAAAAATAAATGAAATCATTTTTTGACACACTTGACATTATTTTTTGACAAACTTATAATGCCATAATTCTCTATAATAATAATAAAATATCATGTCACACGAACTATTAATTTTATTTTTTTCTAAAAAAAATAGGGTAAAAAATAAATTAAAACCTTTCTTTTGACACACTTGACAACATTTTTTGACAAACTTATAATGCCATAATTCTCAATAATAAAAATAAAATTTCATTTCAAAGAAACAATTTTATTTTTTTCCAAAAAATTGGGTAAAAAACTAATTAAAAATCTTTTGACGCACTTGACAACATTTTTTTGACAAACTTATAATGCCATAATTCTCAATAATAATAATAAAACTTCATTTCAAACAAACAATTAATTTCATTTTTTTTTCCAAAAAATTAGGTAAAAAAATAAATAAAAATCTGTCTTTTGACACACTTGACAACATTTTTTTGACAAACTTATAATGCAATAATCTAGATTTTGGTCTCACATACCAATCCCGACCATCAAGATTTCTCCAAATTCAATGTTCCTACTCGTAATCACTTAAAATTAACGTTTTTTAAGCAAAAAATATGCAAATTTCCTTGTTTTGACACCTTTTCGATTTTTTTGACACACTTCCGGTACAGCTATCGAACACATCGTCCTTTCGGCTCTTCCTATTAAGTAAACCTATTTTTAGAAAAAAAAAAATTTCGAATCCGTCCAGCGGTTTTCAAGATTTCGTCGGTTGTGACGGCCGGCCGGCCGGCCGGCCGGCCGACAGACAGACATACATTTTTTTTTTTTTGCTTTTTTAGAATCAGGAGGTCCTAAAACGTCGAGAAATGCCAAAAAAAGTGGGGGTAAGAATTTCACTTTTGGCTCATGAATGTAATACTTAGGTCTTTCAGACCGAAGTAATTATGATGAATGATGGAATTAATGATAAATGGATAACGTAATTGAGATACGTGTTCTTATTAACATAAAATATAATGTTTTTTATATATTTGTTTATCTATTTTTAGGAAAAGAAGTTTAACGAATTATCTAAGAAAAAGGATTTTATATAAATCAACAAATGACTGCAAGTAGTATTCGATTGTAAACAAAATGAAATAAGAAATCTTGAGGAAATTGATACTATATCTGTATATTCTAATAACGCAAATATCATCACCACAAACAAATCAAAATATACATCTATACCTGACGATACACTCGACGAGTATTTAGAAGAATATCGAAATCAACAAAATGAAACGATGGATGTAAACAATGAAATATCAGCTTATGACCTATCGCCTCTCGACCTAGTTGATATATTAGAACAAGGTGGTTCTGATAAAACTATTAAACAATCGAAAGATAGCCAGGAGCAAAATATTACATTTTCATGTCCTCCAAAAATTAACGAACTGAATATAGGGAATATAAGGAAAGAGAGCTGCATATTTGCATATTTTATGCAATATTATGCATATTTTACACTGTTTTAAAATTGGAAGAAGCATTGAAAAAATATTATTACTAGGTTCTGCTGAAACGGGCAAAAGTTTTTTAATTAAAACCATATTTCAAGTTATCACTAACTATTTTGACAATAAAATTGGAGCTCAGAAAGATTCTATAAAATTTTTATCAACTGCACCATCTGGAATTGCAGAATTTTTAATTGAAGAAGTTACATTACACCCGGTTTTTGCTTTACCTATTACCAAATTCGCCGGTGATATGCCCCATTCATCTTCTGATATAGCAAATATAATTAGAGTTATTTTGCTTGATGTCAAACTAATAATCAAGGATTTTATAATCAACTTCATGCTTTGCTAGGGAGTTTATGTTATAATCTACATATCACCAGTTTTGATGCCGTGTTAGGCAACATATACATAATTATATCGTCGTTTATGCCGTGCAAGGCAGGTTATTTTCAACATATCATCATCGTAAGGCCTTGTTGGGCAGTTTATATTCAATATTACATCAACGTTTATGCCTTATTAGGCAACTTATATTTTCAAATGATCAGCTTCATGTCTTGTTAGACGATGCATACACATTATAACATTGTTTTGCCTTACTAAGCAACTTAAATCAACACACACCAGTTTATGCATTGTTAGTCAATAAAAATCTATTATTTCTTCATCTGTACCTTATTGGGTAAGAATAAAAATCAGTGAACTATCAACTTGTTGCATTTGAGGTATTATTTAATCATCATTCGTCTAAAAATAGAATACAGTTCACTGCGCTACTGGAGGCTGCAACAGGCACATTAAAAAAAACAAAAAATGATTTAGTAATAAAAGAAATTAATATATTATGCGACAATAACCGATTACAATTATCGTTCAATAACTCTTTGTATAAATCAAGTATAGCCTACCATAATGTAAGAAGTTTACGCAAAAATATAAAAAATGTTATTGCTGATAAATGGTATAAGGAGAATAAAATTTTAATATTTAGTGAAACAAATACTAAAGAAATAGACAATTTTTCTGCTCTAACAAATTTTGAAATAAAATTCAGATCAGATGGTCATACACAAAAAATCGCTAAAGGTAAGTAAATTGATTGCAGTAGCTATTAATTATAAAGAATCTAATAACTAAATAATTTACTTTATAGGGATAGTTTGTTTCACACAGCATAGTTGTAAACTTATAAATTTGAAAAGTTCTTTTAAAGAAGGAAAAACGTCTATGAATAAATATTATCACATAGATTTACATTCCTTTGAATTTGAAGATAGTTATGTAATAACTGGCTACCGGGTACAAGCTTCAGGATTTTTAAAAAGAAGTTTGATGAATTGTTTGTAAATAATATTCCAAATAACCGATACATAATTTTAATTGGTGATTTTAATTTCAATTGTTTAGAAAATAATAAATTTATAAATTTGTTGTGCTGACCATATCACATAAATAAAACTGTCATGAAATAACAAGCAAAATCTACTTGCGTACAACTGGTGTAAATTATAACCAAACCAAATTTCTCACTGGGACGATGCATATAAGACAACATTAAAACAATAAAACAAATACATAAAAACGAATACGGAAACAAAAGAACCGATCAAAAAAATACGAAGTGTAGCGACTACTTTATTTTTGTAGAGGTAGATATTCATTTTTTTCATTTGATAAATCAGATTACGTTTTATTCTAAAAGAATCTAGAACACATTTTTGATGTGAAAATAAAATCAAAGATATGATTTTAAAAGGTTTTTATATTATATATTATATAGTCTGATTATAATTGTTTAATGTGTTAAATTTAATAATTTGAGAAAGATTTTTTTTTTGAAGTGATTTTTATCTGAAATAAATAAAATGGCATCAATTAATAAAACAGTTTTTTTTTATTTTGATGCTAAATAGTTGGGTTGGGTTAATATAATAACAAATATTACATTGAAATACGTAATTTTTTTTTCAGAACCTAATTTATATGAAGAATCAAACGACAGTTATTTGAAGTGCAGTTATAAGAAGTATTGACCTAAACTATCAACAATTAAGTTATACCTTCTTTTTATTTTTTTTCTATTATTATTATTAAAATTCTCTTTATGGTAGGCTAATTGAAGTTAAATAAGAGATTGCAAATCAAGATTTGTCGTGGGGCAAACCGTTATCCCGTCTATTTGAAATATTTGTTAGATAAAAGTCCGAATCTCAATAAATTCGATGGCAGAGTACAAATTAATAAACATTACCGAAAAATAGTGTAACCACGGATTTAAATACACAAATAAACATATTTTTTTCAAATTTTAATGGTTTTATGGCTGAAACTCATAAACCAATTAGAGTAATTTTAAAGCAAGACAATAATATTCAAACTATATCATCACAACATTTGTTTTCCAAAGAAAATCAAATAACTGATGATAATATCGTATATAATTTATTAGACCAAGAGCAAATTCAAGCCAAAGAAAGCGAAAAGGTTCGAAATATATCTTCCGATAAAGATGAGCAAACATGTGCAATACAATTAGATAAATCAAACAAGATCATTGATTTGAGTGGGATTTCTAATTCAAACAACTGCAACAATTTAAATATACCGTCAAAACAAATATTAAGGAAAATTGTAACTACAAAAGATTCAGCAACGCATATATTGTATAAATACAAAAATCATATTCAATCAATTAATAATTATACTTATGAAATAAATTCATTTGTATTTGATACAGAACGCTATCAAATTGATGTTGAAATTCAAAACATTTTGGGTTATTCTAGTAATTTAATAGCCGTTAAAACTACAGGCGATGGTAATTGTCTATATAATGCCATTTCACTATCAGTATTTGGAAATGAAAATGGTTATGAAGATATTAAAATGATTTGTATAAAGACAGTTTCGGAAAATTGTGAATTTTTCATATCTTTAGTTTGTAGAAAAATTATTACAATAGAAAATGTTGGATATTCCGTAAGAGATTTAATAATATCAATAGCGATGGACGGTGTTTATGGAAATGAAGGAGTTCTTTACGCTTTAAGTATTGCACAGAAACGAGATACAATATGGATACAAAAGCATTCTTTAATTCCTGGAAAGTTGAAAAAAACCAAAATAACTCCATTTATAAAATATGAAAATAAAAAAACCTATAATATTGTTTTAAATAACCCAGAAATAGAACATTCCCACAATACATGTGTTCTTTTTGATAATGAAGTTGCAAATTTGGATTGGGATACAATTTTTCTTGAAAATTTGCTATGCAATCTACAAAATATATAATGTAGAAGAAACAAATTGTTATTATTTCAAGTTATTCTTTTTGGCTCCCCGTCTCAACTTTTAAATTTTATACATACAATACTCATACATACAATACATACTCTACAAAATAAACTGACACATTACATTGACACAAACACTTTCACATTATAGATGAATCCTATTTTGCGAGCGAAATTTAGGTAAATACAAAAATTTCAATAAAAGTCTGATAAAATATAACAAACATTGTAGAAGGCAGGTAAACAATGAAAGTATTAAATGATTACAAAGATTATTAAATTACAAGGCACCTGGAAATCAAACGTTACATATTTATTTCTTCAAAATGCTAAAAAAGTAAAAAACTATGAAATCAAAAGTTGTCTATTATTTCCTGCTTCTTCTACCGGATGTGTCATAAATAATATGTTTGAATGAGAAATTATACCTACAAAATCATCTATTTGCTTATGGCAATCAAAAGAAAATTCATTTAAAAATAACATAACAATTTAAGGTGATATTCCTAAGATTTTGCTCGAACGAAAAAATGTTGTGCCGCCCATTTACTTATGTACAATTTTTTTAAAGAACAAACCAAATTAGTCTTAGTGGTAAGACTATAAAAACAAACATATAAAAATACGAACGAACGCATATTAAGGTAGAGTTATAGTTATAATGCAGTAAAACGTCAAAAAGTTCATTAAACGCACTTCCTATATATTCGATTATAGTAAAATGCGTGCGCTGGCGTGCATTTTATAAATTGAATTTTTTGAACTTTATGTATACAACGCTGTTAAATATCAAAATAAAATGCATATATTATTTTAAACGCATTTTCAAAATTGACCGACACGGTACGGATGATAAAATTAAAAATAATTCGAAATAAAGTGATTTAAAAAAGGAGTTTACTGTTTGTTAGTATAAAAAAATATTATTGAAATAATGAATTTTGAAGAAGAATTAATAGAACAGGTAAAAACATATCCTGTTTTATTTGATTAAGCCAAGCAAGGCTATAAAAATATGGCGGTAAAAGCGGGCATCTGGAAGAAAATTGGAAATTCTCTGAACAAATCAGGTAAATCAAACTACACACTTAGCGTAAAATCTTTTCTAAAATAAGTTCTTTTTGCAGATATAGAATGTATAGTTCGATTTAAATCCTTAAGGGATAGGTATAGACGAGAGCTATACAAACAAAAACTCCCATCAGAAAGCCAAGCGAAATTTGTTAATGCGTGGGAGTTTATGGAAACAATGAGTTTCCTTAAAATATTTACCGCAGTCAGAGAGTAAGTTTTTATCAATAAAATTATAATAATAACAAAAGACAACAAATATTTTCTCTTATTTATATGTAATTTTTTTTATTAACAGAACCCACGGGAATATAAAGGTATCCCAAGAAAATTCGTTTGATATTTTGGATGACTCATTTATTGAAGATGAAGCAAACTCCACTGCAGAAAAAGAGGATAGGACAAATCCGAAAATACTGCGGGACAAAACAAACGACATAGACGATGTATTTTTATCTACTTTACATTATTTTAAAGGCATCATAGCCAAAAAAAC
Organism: Diogma glabrata; assembly: GCA_963693315.1. Lineage (NCBI taxonomy): Eukaryota > Metazoa > Arthropoda > Insecta > Diptera > Cylindrotomidae > Diogma > Diogma glabrata. The sequence goes on from OY856186.1 coordinate 317,209,072, forward strand.
AAGAACGAAATGGAGCAGTGGATGAAAGCCTGAGACGTATAAAAAATGTATTTGTGTCATCTTCTTACCAATTGTTACTAAGCAGCAATATGTTTTATATTTGCAAGCAATTAGTAACAAAATCGAAGGGAAAGCCAAGGACATCCTATGTCTGGCCGGCAATCCTCAAAATTTTGAAGAAATTAAAACAACTCTTATAGAAGCTTTAGGGGATAGACAAGAACTATCCTATTACAAATCTCAGTTGTGGTCTACCAAACAAGGTGACGCAACATCCGTTCATTTTTACTATAATAAAGTAAAAGAAATAGTTCAAAACATCAAAACTTTATCGAAGCAAAATCATTTGTATAATGCTTTATGGCAAGCTATAAACACGTTTATAGACGAAGACGCATTAGCCGCATTTTTATCTGGCTTAAGAAGGTCATACTTTGAATACGCTCAGGCAGCGAGACCGAAAAACATAGAAGAAGCATACACGTTCCTTTGTAAATTTAATTCAAATGAAATTATTTCAAATAATTCAAGAAAACCAAATACTAACCAACAGATGTACGCATCTAATGTAAAAAAGCCAAACGTTTTCGAACTACAAAACAAACCTAAACAGTTTAACAGTCTTGTTAAATCAAAACAGCATTAGAAATTAAACAATGAACCAATACCAATGGAGGTAGATCCTTCTTTAAGGTCTAGGCAGCCCTTTAATAGAAAAATTATAAACAATCACGAAATATATCCAAACCCAGATAATGTAGAATATGAAGAATATTCTACATTATCTGGTTTTAATTGAGGAAATACAAAAGAAAAAATTAATGAAGAAAATAGTTTAGAGAATGAAAACTTGGAAGAATTAATCCCAACAGAGATAAGTTTTCGGGAACTTCAGGATTCAGACGCGGAAGGCTAAACTTTTTACCATATCTAATCTTAAATAACACGTACTTAAATAAACAAATTAAAATTTTAATAGATACAGGTGCTAATAAAAACATTATTAAACCTGGTATAATTCCAATTGAGTTACTTGAATTACAAACTATATCCGTAAAAAACATACTAGGAGTTCACAACTCAATTAAAAAGAGCAAAATAAATTTATTAGGTAAAAATTTGCCTATACAAACATATCACGAGCTAGACTTCCACCGATTTTTCGATGGAATATTAGGATCGCAATATATGGCTGAAACGAAAGCAAAAATAGACTACCAGTCTAACACCATTACACTAAATAATATGGAATTCAAAATTTTCCCGGTATTATCCAACCGAAAACTTTTACAACCACATTGTAATATTTAATACAGAAGAAACTGGTGATTGGTTTGTACCAGAATTCGGTCATTTAAATAAAGATATAACAATCCAACCAGTTCTGTATAAAGCGAAAAACAATAAAACAGTAGTTAAAATTCTTACAAACGATCCGGATCCGCCGAATTGTTTACCCAAATTAGAACTAAAATTAATAATTTCGTAACATTAAAACGTAACAAAATAATCGAAATAATATCGAAAACCATCCTTGTTCAAAGACAAAAGACGACTGAAATGAATGATTTAAAAAAGAAAATAAGTTCGATAGCTAATATATAAAAAAGAAAATATCATTCATAAAATATCATCATAAATATCATTCATAAAATATCATTCATAAAATCAACATTATTACGCATATTACGCATATAATCTCTTTTATTCCGACGACTCGAAAACCATCCTTTGTTCAAAGACAAAAGACGACTGAAATGAATGAGAAAAAAAAGTTTCGTTTTTGTTGTTCGTTGTTCGCTAATATATAAAAAATTAAATATAAAAAAATAAAATAAATTTTTAATTTCGTTTTTATATGTATGTAAACTTATAATGCATATGTATATAAAAAGTTTTCCGTATATAATAACTTTTTTATTTATGATCCGATTTGTGTGAATCCGAATCCGATTATAGGTTACACTAATATCAGTTAGCTGTGAAAATTTGAAATGAATCCATCTTCGAATAAAAAAGCCTTAGGCTCCACAAAGTTTTGATCTAGCGTATTAATATATAAGAGCAATTTCACGAAGATTCAACAACGTTTTGACTTGACCCCTTTTAATTTTGATTATTTTTTGTTTATAGATAGTCTTTGATAAATAAAAAATACAAGTTCTCTTAGAATTTTTTTTTTCGACCAGGGGTCTTCACAGGGTGCCCCTCAATTTTTGTTATTTTGTGATGTGAGTGCATTTTGACGAGCGATTGTAGAAAAACTACTGAATCGATTTTCATAAATGATATGTCGTTGAATAGGTATTAGAACAAAGTTTTTAAAAATGTACATTGTTAATTTTTTGAAATAATTTTTAACGGTGTAACATAAGAAAAAAATGGTGTAATTGAAAAAAAGATGGCACAGCCTTTTTTTTTTTTTAACTAAATTGAAGCTTATTTTATATCTAACAACTTGTGAAAGTTAAGGACTAGCGTCATTTTTTGTTTTAGAGATAAAATTCGTTGTGTATATGACTGTCGGGAATCAGTTTTTTTTGTTCTGAAGGAAAATTATAAAAATGGCGATTTTTAGATTCAGATTTTTTTTTTATGTTAAATATCAAATATTTTATTATTAAATGAACTTTTTAAAAAGCAATTTCAGTCAAGTTCAGCAAAATTTTGCGACATTTTGACTCGACCCTTTTTAATTTGGTTTATTTTGGTCTATATTTAAAAAGTTTATTTAATAATAAAATATTTGATATTTAACATAAAAAAAAAATCTGAATCTAAAAATCGCCATTTTTATAGTTTTCCTTCAGAACAAAAAAAACTGATTCCCGACAGTCATATGCACAACGAATTTTATCTCTAAAACAAAAAATGACACTAGTCCCAAACTTTCACAAGTTAAGTTGTTAGATATAAAATAAGCTTCAATGTAGTTAAAAAAAAAAAAAAAAGGCTATGCCATCTTTTTTTCAATTACACCATTTTTTTCTTATGTTACACCGTTAAAAATTATTTCAAAAAATTAACAGTGTACATTTTTAAAAACTTTGTTCTAATACCTATTCAACGACATATCATTTATGAAAATCGGTTGAGTAGTTTTTCTACAATCGCTCGTAAAAATGCACTCACATCACAAAATAACAAAAATTGAGGGGCACCCTGTGAAGACCCCTGGTCGAAAAAAAAATTCTAAGAGAACTTGTATTTTTTATTTATCAAAGACTATCTATAAACAAAAAATAATCAAAATTAAAAGGGGTCAAGTCAAAACGTTGTTGAATCTTCGTGAAATTGCTCATAAGAAGATATACTTTATGTCGTTCTTGAAATAGTTTTTCTTTCTAATATCAATTATGTGTAAAATGATAGGCTAGTGTGTTATTTGTTAAGAGATTTCCCGGTTTTAGGCTCGTGTGAGGTACAGTACGTTATCCCGAGTGCTAATTTTTTTGATATTTTTATTGTAACTAAAGGTCCAATTAGAACAATTCTTACACAACTTGTTCGAAAAATATAGAGTAAGTTATTATTTAAATTTGAGTTATATAAACGTTTTAACCAGATACAATTTCTTAGGAGCTCTTAACGGCGAATGAAAATGAGGCACAACAGAGCTGGAAATCGTTCGACCAAATGCATTCAATTGGTATAACCGAGGAATCGATCCATCCAACAACGCTTGTGAGCAGCATTCCCGGGCCATTAAGACTACCACCATCTACACCACAATCACCATTACAATCACCACCATCTACACCAAACTTACAAGAACAAACTCCAACGACATCCAGGGGCAAAACCAAAAGAAAACCCACTGATATGATGGTTGAAACGTTAACAAAAAAAATTAAAAAAAAAGAAAAACAAACAAAAACATTATTTCAATTTTTAAAAAAATTTTAAGATAAATCTAATATATCATTTTCGTCAGCTTCCTCCGCAAGTGATTCAGAATAAATATGGAATGCTGCTCACAAGGGTTGTTGGATAAATGGATTCCTTGGTTATACCAAATGCATGCATTGGGTCGAACCATTTCCAACTCTTTTGTGACTCAATTTATATTTTCTTGCATTATTGCATTTCCTTCAATTCGTAATTTAAAGAAGAAACTGCATTCGTTTATAAACAATAACTTAAATAAAGAAATCTCATTTTTTTGTTGGATTAAAATAACATAAAACCACATTCTTGCATTTTTGCATTTTTTCCAATTCGTCGTTTGAAGAAATTGCATTTCTTAAAAAACGACGGCAATTAGGTAATGGTTCTTGTACAACAATGATTGAAAATTAAAATAAAGTTATTTCTGGTTTATAATAAAAATAGTGTTATTTGTTTTTTTTTTGGAGAATCGATAGAACCTCGCAAGGAACCCATAACTGGCGCAGTTGATAGCAATAACTTCCAACAATCACCAAGGACCATCTTAGTGGAGGGAAGGAACCAGAATAGAACATCTGCGAATACAACAGCAATGACTAGAAGTTCGCTAACAGTAGCAGTGGTAGTACCCTGGTAAGTCTTGATTTTATCCTTCCTTCCTTACCTATACTCACCCAATTTTTTTTTTATAATAATTATTAAAAAAGTGAAAATTTTTTGGAAAATAATTATTCAATTAATGATTAGATTTTGAATTTTGAATTATTGAATAAATAAGTGAAAGTTTTTTGGAAAATAATTATTCGATTAATGATTGGATTTTGAATTTTGAATTATTGAATGAATAAGTGAAAATTTTTTTGAAAATAATTATTCAATTAATGATTAGATTTTGAATTTTGAATTATTAAATAAATAAGTGAAAGTTTTTTTTTTTGAAAATAATTATTCAATTAATGATTAGATTTTGAATTATTAGATAAATAAGTGAAATTTTTTGAAAATAATTATTCGTTTAATGATTAGATTTTGAATTTTAAATTATTGAATAAGTAAGTGAAAATTTTTTGAAAATAATTATTCAATTAATGATTGGATTTTGAATTATTAAATAAATAAGTGAAAATTTTGTTTTGAAACTAATTATTCATTTAATGGTTGGATTTTGAATTTTGGATTGTTAAATAAATAAGTGAAAGTTTTTTTTCAAAAAATAATTATTCTTATTATAAATGAATAAGTGAAAGTTTTTTGAAAATAATTGTCCAGGTAATGGTTGGATTTTGAATTATTGGATGAATGAGTGAAAATTTCTTTTTAAAAGTAATTATTCAATTAATAATTAAATTAATTTTAATTTATCAAATAAAGAAGTAAATTGAACTTTAAAATTCTCATTAAGTCTAAATAATTTTTAATGCTGCAAATTTGTGTTTTGGTTAAATAATTAAATGATTTAATGGCTTTTGACAAAGCGAATTTAGTATTGTTCGATTTGATTTTGAATATTCTCTTGTTTTTAATTATTAAATATTTTAATAATTTTCTCGTATAAAATTCATACATGACCGATACAAATCTTTCTATAACATTAGACAGTACAATCGAAACCAACCACGATAACATAAAAGAAACACTGATGATCAAACATGGTGTAAACAAAAGACATGTCATACGAAAAAGCAGTTACACGGACGAAGAAATCGGAACTCTCCTTCAAAAATACGCGAAAAGAAAAAACGTAACTGCTCTATACCTTGAAGATAATATTTTTTTACAAATACAAAAGGTTTTTGAACAAAATTTCCAAGACTCACGACTAAAAATCGTCTGGACTAAAATAATACGAGAAGACGTTAGTGACACAATAAAACAAGCAGAGTTAATTATGAAAATCCATAATTTATACCATAGTGGGAAATCGGAAAACTATACAAAACTAAAAAGAAACAAGCAAAAATTGACAAACTAAACGAAAACAGAGAGGAACCAAAGGTATTTGAAACAGGAGATACAATTTTTGAAAAGACTATGACGAGAGACAAACTCGATCTAAAATATATCAAAAATGTTGTCGTCACAGATAATAAAGTCAATGTCACCACAAATAAACGAAACGTGTAACGTTTAAACGTTTCTTTAATTCTTTTTATATCAAAATTTTATTCCCTTTTCCAAATCATTCTCATGTTGACTATCACAAATCTAATGCCCGTGTACAAAACTTTGATGTCAACTAATTTTGTAATAATGTGATTCCTTTTCCATTTGTCTGGTAAAAGACAAATGTTTTCGTTTCCTTCTACTTTCGGTATATATGATTGAAATATATATCACATTACTTTTTCTAGTTGATTTGAATCGTTTCAGTTAATTTTTTCGTAAAAAAAAAAATAATATTCATTTTCTTGTGATAACAAGAAAATACATTAATACTTTTATGCTGATTCAAATTTTCTGGACTGCGAAATTTTTCCATTATCTAAGTTCGAGGCAGTGAGTTTTTGAGTTTTGTTTGAGAGATGTAGTTTGGTGCTAGGGATTGGTGGTCGTTCGTTGAATTTGGTGGAGGATGTTTTAATCTCTTTAAAAACCGCAACTCGGTTTAAAGTTTTTTTTTTGGTTTTGTTGTGTTTTATTTTATGTTTTTGGTTTAATTTTTATAATTTTTGTTTTTTTTTATATATAAGTTTTTTCATAAAAATTGATATAATTTCCACTTTTTTTATTGAAAATCAAATATAAACAATTGTGTTATTCTAATAACACAATTCTAATAAGAAAACAAAGATCATAAAGAATTATTTTATATTAAACACACCATTAAAGATCGTTATTGTTTTTGTTGTGATCTGGTTGTTTTAAGTAACATCGTTAATATAAAAACATTATGAGTTAAAACATTATATCTTATAAACAGAAAATTAATGATATTAGAAGTTATTGTTTTTGTTTAGTATCAGTATTATAAAACTTAATAAAAGTTTCTTATAAAAAGAAAATTAAAGATATTTATTAAATTAAAGACATTTGGTTGTGAATTGTGATCCTGTTTTTGTTAATTTTAATTTTAATGTTCAAATTAAATAACAAAAGAAAAAATATCAAAGATTTTAAATAAAAATTAAAAATGTGGAAACAATACATAAATACATAATGTTTACATAAAAAAAACAAACCAAGTAATTTTAATTGAAAACAAATTTGAAAAGGATGGTACCAGTGAAAATAGCTGTTTGTATCTGCACTGGTCTATATTGGATATGGAAATTTAATGTTGTGTGCGTTGGATATGGTCGTATGTTTGGATAACGTTTTTCGTGCTGGATTCAACATATGGATCAACAGAGAAGTATTAACAACGGACGAAAATGGAGGTGAATTTTGTTATAATAAAGTTATTGTTTTTATATGTCAAGTTTTGGGAGTACATATTCTAAAAATGTACTAGCTTACTAACTAACGTCACGGAGAAAAATAACTCATTCATGTAGTTCCACTTAGCTTTAGTGTTTTCTGATTCGTGATTCTTGACGGGAATTCAAGATCTAGACACGATCTGACACCTCACTCACTCCCATCCTCTGGGTTCTAGTCGGCCTTAGGTACCCGTCGTCAGAGCCAATGTCTAGATATAACATTTTTGTTAAAAGCTGTCTTCTAGGCCACTAGAAGCAGTATTTCACAAACGTTCATAAAGCAAAAATTAAAAAGTAATTTATCCTACAGACTTCACGCCATGTACGGGCAACAACTAGAAATAATCGATTACACAGCAAATAAAGGAATGGATTATTCCTGAACTGGGATGAAGGAGATTGAATTGAAATCGGAAGAGCTAAGATAATTATCAATACCCATCATTTTCTTCATGCAATAAATACATCATCATATCCTCCAATTATAAATGACAGCCTACAAAATCTGGGAAAACATCAAGAAATTATGAATGATAACATCCAAATAAAACAATTGTTTCTCACACGAATACGGTTGATTGACAAAAATTTACATACGTTACAACAAACTTTTGCATATATGAAGCCCCGAACAAATAATAGACGAAAAAGAGGAATACATATTATTTTCGGAGACATCCTACAAACGGACCTTTCAGACATACAAACAGCTATGAGACAAGTTAATACAAACGAAAATATGTTAGTAAGCAAAGTAAACGAGCAGATACACATAAATAATAAAATGATTAATAGATTCAGAGAAATCGAAAATAAAATAACAGGTGAAAATCAAGCTATAACAGACCGAGTAAACAAAATAGCAAAAGATCAGAAGCATAAGGACTTTAAACTAATATTTGAACAAAGCTTACATCAATTAGAATATACCATTTATGCACTGCAAAATCACCTAGACAATATACTCAATTCAATAACATTAGCTAAGCAAAACCAAATCTCACATTATCTTTTATCAAACGAAGAAATACAATTAGTAACACAAATATTAGAAGAACAGGGCATAACAATAAAAACAGAATACGAACTTTTTCAATTTTTATCAGTAAATATGCTTTTTAAAACTCCTTTTATAATTTTTTCAGTTTCAATACCAAAATTTTCAACAGAAAACTTTAAACAATTTCAAATTATACCAATTACAATGAATAAAACATCCCGCATAAACATACCAAAACCTTTTGCCATCCCATCTCAAGAAAAAATTAAATTTTTAGATAAACCATGCAGCCAGTACTTTAATTGATTTATTGTTTTGTTCTATTTTGACAATTCGTATTGCTCAAAATGGAAAATTTGATCTATTTTTGACAATCGATCAATTAACTGGTCGACTTTTTGATTTTGTTTTTTTAAAGTAAGAGAAAAAGTAATGTTAACTCTCGAGAATGTTCTGACCCGGAAGTCTTTACATGATTGTTGACACTTGTCAATCTATCTAAAAATCAAGCAAATTAATTATAATTATTCATTATGTTGAAATATCTAATCTAAATTATCTAAATATCAAACAAGTTAACTATAATCATTCATTATTTAAATTATCAATTTATTTAAAAATCAAATTAAATTAATTATAATAGTCATCAATAATTATGTTAATTAATTTCATATTCAACTAATTATTGTACGTTCTCACCATTATCTGAAACCGAAAAGCAATATTTTGTTATATAAAAACATATGTATATTTATTAACATATCTTGCTACTTTCTCAATCTGTTTTTGTTATTCAAATTTGAAAATTGTTAATCGGATTATCCATCAGATTGGATAACGTTATAAAAATAAAAACAGTATTTATTTACTCAATAACATTTTGAGCAAATAATAGTTCGTGTTTTCTTCGGTATCAACGCTGCTGACGTTTCAGGGAGTGATTTTACTATAAATGTCAAAGTTTTGTGTAAAACTTCCTCTTGTTGTTTCTTCTTTTCTAGAAGCCAATGGCTGAATATTTGTATTTTTAAACTCAAAAATAAATTAATTTATGTTAATTGTGCAAGTTTGTGTCAATAATTTGTTTTAAAATTTACAATTTTGAGTTGAATTGTGTCATTCGATGTCAAGGTTTTTTTGAAGGTTGGATAATAAATTTTGAATTCGTATCTGGAACTTGGTTCGATTGTAGTTCTTCATGAACTACGCCATGTGTTTTATAGTAATTTGCAGAGGTCTTGTCGAATAAATTTTAAATATGATATCGAACTCATTGCTTGTATCAATTGCATGACACATTACTGGTGTACTTTAAGCTATATTATTCTGATGTCATGGACTCATCGATTGTATCAATCGCATGACACTTCACTGTTATACTTTAAGCTGTATTATCCAGATGTCATGAACTCATCGCTTGTATCAATTGCATGACACATCACTGTTATATTTTGAGCTGTATTATCCTGATGTCATGAACTCATCGCTTGTATCAATTGCACGACACATTACTGTTATACTTTAAGTTGTATTATCCTGATGCCATGAGCTCATCGCTTGTATCAATTGCATGACACATCACTGTTATACTTTAAGCTATATTTTTCTGATGTCATGAACTCATCGTTTTTAATAATCGTATGACACATCATTGCTGTATTTACTGGCTATATTGTTTGGATCGTGTAGACAACCACAATCATCACGTTCTATCGAAGATCCTTTGAAACAATCATCGCATCAATCGTTTTTCTGCACGAGACTACGTGGAGTTGTTTTAAAATTAAATATTGTTCGTCTCTCTGGCCTTCGCAATTCATCGAAATAAATCATACAGTCCGCTACTACACCAGAGAGCCTAACAATGATTAAAAACGAAAAGTAGTGGAATTTTTTTGACTATATAGGAGACGATTAATTCTTTGAAAAAGTCAGATTTACTTTTTAATCGGATGTCCAAGTTTTGTGGACAGACTCCATAATTTTGAAATATAAAGGTATCCGTGAGTAATTTCAACAAAAATATGTTACTGACTTCAAATGTAGAGTAATCAGTAAACAATTTTACATAAATAAGTTAATGATTTCGAATATAAAGAAATCTGTGAATTGTTTCGCATAAATATGTTAGTGATTTTAAACGTATAGTAATTAGTAAACAATGTTTCATGAATCAATTAAAGATTTTAAAAATAAAGAAATCTGCGAAATGTTTCGCTTAAATACGTTAGTGATTTTACATATCATTTACACATCATTTTACACAAAGTCCTATATTCGTCCCTGTATGGAGTACTGCTGTCAAGTTTGGGGTGCTGCCTCCGTTTCCATCTTGGCCCTCTTGGACTCTGTTCAAAAGCGAGCTATACGAATTGTAGGTGATCGAACTTTGACATCAAAACTTGATTCCCTACAACATCGTCGCACTGTTGCTGACCTCGTTGTTTTTTACAAATATCGTCATCAGCAGTGCTCAGATGAAATCAGCGGCATCATGCCTCAAACTTATTCTTACCCCCGTTCCACTCGGCAATCGGCTGCCGCAACCAGTGAAACGGTAAAGATCCCGCGCTGTCATACTGGCAGATCGCAGAGAGACTTCTTTGTCCGAACTGCGTACAAATGGAATAGTTTGCCGGAACACTTAGTCTCAGGTGGCTTCAACCCACAGATGTTTAAAAAAAGCGTTAATCTACACCTCAGAACGCCAGTTGTTGTGGGACCCAGGTCTAGACCTAGGTCTTAAAAGGCATTTATGTGTTGTTGTGACACATATTCTAAACCCTATTACACAACACATTTTATTAAAAAAAAAAAAAAAAAATATAATTTGTAAATAGTCCTGAAATTAATATATTAGTGATATAGTGTAACGCTCGACAATTCATAATTAATACATACATTTATTTTCACTTAACAATGGTAACGAAATTTCTTTTTCAATTCAAAACAATAATTTTCGCACACAGAACTCTATTTTGTAATACAAACGATAAACAATTAAACGAAAAGAATGAAAAGAAAAAAACTCAACGAAAAACGAAAACGATTGTGACTTAGCCTATGATGTCCAACATGGACGTAAAATATAAAGTCGATGACATTACGTTTTTGGTAATGTTGAATGAATTGATTAGTTGGTTTTCAAAGTGAAACATTAAAATAGATAATAATAGTTCTATTCTTTAAGGTTAACTTAAAAATTGATTATAAGTTAAGTTTTGATGACAAATTAGTGGTCAAATAAAAAGAAATTATAGAATAAATTGATAGAAATTGGCTTTTCAAATAAAAATTTCTAAGAGGATTGACAAACATTACAAGATAAATAATTGTGATTCAAATATTTCAAACTAATAGTGTATTCTTTTGTAGTGTTCCGGACATGTTCTAGTACCGAATTTTCGTAAACTCGTATTCTTTTGTACTGTACCAGCTCCGAACAAGAATTTTAATCGTATTCTTTTGTAAATATAGTTCAATGTATTTCGTCACCCAGTACAGAAAAACAGCAACGTAAAAATCGATGGTGTCGTAAATTGTACTGAAGGGTCATTCCAAAGTGACTAACATAACATTTATACCGAAATTCACAACTTTGCTTCCTTATAGCTAAAATAGTAAAGATTATTTTAAGCACTTGTTGACTTTTTAAAATGTAAATCCAGTTTATTTATCTAAATCAGAGAGCTTTTTTATTTAAATTAAATTTTTTAGATATTTTTTAAATAAAAATGTAAATGTGACTAACGTAACATTTTTTATACCATTAAATTAACACCTAAATTATGAACCAAAATTCTCAAAATGTTGAAAATGTACATAAAATTTATTGATAAGTTTCTTCAATGTAATTAATGTATTTTTTAAAAAAGCCAATAACTTTTTAAAAAATTTGTTAGTTTTTCATAAATTGACGCTTTTGATTTAAATGATGTGTGACTAACGTAACGTGACTAACGTAACACAAAAGAATTCTTATATTTAGAATGCTTACCTCATTTATTCGGAAAGCAAAGCAGTCCAATTCAGACACTCCAAACTTTAGCTTACAAAAAATAAAAAGTCTAAAACAATTCAGTTTATTATATTTGTGCTATGCTATATTCTTTTTAGATATATTTTCATTCGTATATTAAGCCTTTTTCACAACCATGCGCTTAATTGCATTCTAAACAAAATAACTATATTGGAATTTTCACAATTGTTGCCATGTCTAATAGTAAAATATATGAAAAAAATGATAGGTCACAGTTACAGTTTTGTGAAGAAAACAAAATTTAGCTTGAAGGTTGACTTTAAAATGGAATGACCCTGAACATTTTTTTTTGTTATTTTGTGTTTACTTTTTTGTACACTTTTAAGTGATATTTTTGTTTTTTTTATTTCGCTTTGGTTTTGCATTCAGTCATTATAATTTGTGCGGAGAAGTGAAGTTTAATAATAACCTCAAAATGGATGCAGTTTCACTTTTAGCAGGTAAACCAAACTAAATAAATATTATATATAATACACAAATAATATATGTAATAAATAAATAATATATATAAATATAATTAGACTAAATGCTGTAACGTCGACTATATTCGCAGTAGTAATATTAGAACCAATTTCCCAAAAATAAATTAATTTATGTTAATTGTGCAAGTTTGTGTCAATAATTTGTTTTAAAATTTACAATTTTGAGTTGAATTGTGTCATTCGATGTCAAGGTTTTTTTGAAGGTTGGATAATAAATTTTGAATTCGTATCTGGAACTTGGTTCGATTGTAGTTCTTCATGAACTACGCCATGTGTTTTATAGTAATTTGCAGAGGTCTTGTCGAATAAATTTTAAATATGATATCGAACTCATTGCTTGTATCAATTGCATGACACATTACTGGTGTACTTTAAGCTATATTATTCTGATGTCATGGACTCATCGATTGTATCAATCGCATGACACTTCACTGTTATACTTTAAGCTGTATTATCCAGATGTCATGAACTCATCGCTTGTATCAATTGCATGACACATCACTGTTATATTTTGAGCTGTATTATCCTGATGTCATGAACTCATCGCTTGTATCAATTGCACGACACATTACTGTTATACTTTAAGTTGTATTATCCTGATGCCATGAGCTCATCGCTTGTATCAATTGCATGACACATCACTGTTATACTTTAAGCTATATTTTTCTGATGTCATGAACTCATCGTTTTTAATAATCGTATGACACATCATTGCTGTATTTACTGGCTATATTGTTTGGATCGTGTAGACAACCACAATCATCACGTTCTATCGAAGATCCTTTGAAACAATCATCGCATCAATCGTTTTTCTGCACGAGACTACGTGGAGTTGTTTTAAAATTAAGTATTGTTCGTCTCTCTGGCCTTCGCAATTCATCGAAATAAATCATACAGTCCGCTACTACACCAGAGAGCCTAACAATGATTAAAAACGAAAAGTAGTGGAATTTTTTTGACTATATAGGAGACGATTAATTCTTTGAAAAAGTCAGATTTACTTTTTAATCGGATGTCCAAGTTTTGTGGACAGACTCCATAATTTTGAAATATAAAGGTATCCGTGAGTAATTTCAACAAAAATATGTTACTGACTTCAAATGTAGAGTAATCAGTAAACAATTTTACATAAATAAGTTAATGATTTCGAATATAAAGAAATCTGTGAATTGTTTCGCATAAATATGTTAGTGATTTTAAACGTATAGTAATTAGTAAACCATGTTTCATGAATCAATTAATGATTTTAAAAATAAAGAAATCTGCGAAATGTTTCGCTTAAATACGTTAGTGATTTTACATATCATTTACACATCATTTTACACAAAGTCCTATATTCGTCCCTGTATGGAGTACTGCTGTCAAGTTTGGGGTGCTGCCTCCGTTTCCATCTTGGCCCTCTTGGACTCTGTTCAAAAGCGAGCTATACGAATTGTAGGTGATCGAACTTTGACATCAAAACTTGATTCCCTACAACATCGTCGCACTGTTGCTGACCTCGTTGTTTTTTACAAATATCGTCATCAGCAGTGCTCAGATGAAATCAGCGGCATCATGCCTCAAACTTATTCTTACCCCCGTTCCACTCGGCAATCGGCTGCCGCAACCAGTGAAACGGTAAAGATCCCGCGCTGTCATACTGGCAGATCGCAGAGAGACTTCTTTGTCCGAACTGCGTACAAATGGAATAGTTTGCCGGAACACTTAGTCTCAGGTGGCTTCAACCCACAGATGTTTAAAAAAAGCGTTAATCTACACCTCAGAACGCCAGTTGTTGTGGGACCCAGGTCTAGACCTAGGTCTTAAAAGGCATTTATGTGTTGTTGTGACACATATTCTAAACCCTATTACACAACACATTTTATTAAAAAAAAAAAAAAAAATATAATTTGTAAATAGTCCTGAAATTAATATATTAGTGATATAGTGTAACGCTCGACAATTCATAATTAATACATACATTTATTTTCACTTAACAATGGTAACGAAATTTCTTTTTCAATTCAAAACAATAATTTTCGCACACAGAACTCTATTTTGTAATACAAACGATAAACAATTAAACGAAAAGAATGAAAAGAAAAAAACTCAACGAAAAACGAAAACGATTGTGACTTAGCCTATGATGTCCAACATGGACGTAAAATATAAAGTCGATGACATTACGTTTTTGGTAATGTTGAATGAATTGATTAGTTGGTTTTCAAAGTGAAACATTAAAATAGATAATAATAGTTCTATTCTTTAAGGTTAACTTAAAAATTGATTATAAGTTAAGTTTTGATGACAAATTAGTGTTCAAATAAAAAGAAATTATAGAATAAATTGATAGAAATTGGCTTTTCAAATAAAAATTTCTAAGAGGATTGACAAACATTACAAGATAAATAATTGTGATTCAAATATTTCAAACTAATAGTGTATTCTTTTGTAGTGTTCCGGACATGTTCTAGTACCGAATTTTCGTAAACTCGTATTCTTTTGTACTGTACCAGCTCCGAACAAGAATTTTAATCGTATTCTTTTGTAAATATAGTTCAATGTATTTCGTCACCCAGTACAGAAAAACAGCAACGTAAAAATCGATGGTGTCGTAAATTGTACTGAAGGGTCATTCCAAAGTGACTAACATAACATTTATACCGAAATTCACAACTTTGCTTCCTTATAACTAAAATAGTAAAGATTATTTTAAGCACTTGTTGACTTTTTAAAATGTAAATCCAGTTTATTTATCTAAATCAGAGAGCTTTTTTATTTAAATTAAATTTTTTAGATATTTTTTAAATAAAAATGTAAATGTGACTAACGTAACATTTTTTATACCATTAAATTAACACCTAAATTATGAACCAAAATTCTCAAAATGTTGAAAATGTACATAAAATTTATTGATAAGTTTCTTCAATGTAATTAATGTATTTTTTAAAAAAGCCAATAACTTTTTAAAAAATTTGTTAGTTTTTCATAAATTGACGCTTTTGATTTAAATGATGTGTGACTAACGTAACGTGACTAACGTAACACAAAAGAATTCTTATATTTAGAATGCTTACCTCATTTATTCGGAAAGCAAAGCAGTCCAATTCAGACACTCCAAACTTTAGCTTACAGAAAATAAAAAGTCTAAAACAATTCAGTTTATTATATTTGTGCTATGCTATATTCTTTTTAGATATATTTTCATTCGTATATTAAGCCTTTTTCACAACCATGCGCTTAATTGCATTCTAAACAAAATAACTATATTGGAATTTTCACAATTGTTGCCATGTCTAATAGTAAAATATATGAAAAAAATGATAGGTCACAGTTACAGTTTTGTGAAGAAAACAAAATTTAGCTTGAAGGTTGACTTTAAAATGGAATGACCCTGAACATTTTTTTTTGTTATTTTGTGTTTACTTTTTTGTACACTTTTAAGTGATATTTTTGTTTTTTTTATTTCGTTTTGGTTTTGCATTCAGTCATTATAATTTGTGTGAAGAAGTGAAGTTTAATAATAACCTCAAAATGGATGCAGTTTCACTTTTAGCAGGTAAACCAAACTAAATAAATATTATATATAATACACAAATAATATATGTAATAAATAAATAATATATATAAATATAATTAGACTAAATGCTGTAACGTCGACTATATTCGCAGTAGTAATATTAGAACCAATTTCCATTCTCTTTTCCATTCATCCAAAAATATTTCCATATTCCATTTCATTTTCACAATCATAATACTTTAACAGTTTTTTTAAATAACCGAACAGCCCCGAAATTCGAATATCACGTACTCAATAAATGAACGTACTCAATGCTGTTTTTGATTTTTGCTGAAAAATAAGAAGAAATGTCATTAATTACATTTTTTCCAATTTTAAGAATTCATTCCGTTTTTGAAGACAAAACAAGAAGTATCTTCTTGGTTTTAACTCTTAAGTATGCTACAGACCTACAATCAATTTGACAATATGATTGAAGATTTTTTTTTACGAAGTATTTTGTTAAAAATTGAAGAAATAGACATTCAATCATTTTCTTCAATTTTTTCTTTCTCTTTTCTTTTGCTTGCAATTTTATTTTTATTTATTTTTGTATAAATAAATATACATATATATAAATATAACGATGTACAAGTTCATTTCGGTTGGTTCTTTTATTTTGTTTTGTATTTTTAAATTTTTGGTGTTAAATTAAAAGGTTTAGATTGAACTTTATTATATTATATATTGGGTGTTAGGACGGGTTTAGTGTTTTTATTGGTAGGAGCGAGTCTATTAAAACAAAAGAAAAAAAAAGACTATGAAGTAAACAAAACTTACATCGGATGATATCTTATTCAAAGCTGTTTATGGTAACTAAGGCAATATTCAATTACACGAACTTACTTAAGCCGGGCATTCACATACAACGGAAACAGAAACAGAAACCGAATTTCATACAAATTTGACAGCAACGAAACAGAAACCGAATTTAGAAACAGAAACAGAAACGTAAAATTCGTCTGTTTTGTCTGGAACGGAAAAAATTAAAATTTAATTGTTTCAGTACTGAAACTGTCGCATGACCAGAAACTGTCATATAATATTAATTATTTTTTTGAATTGTGATAACAAAAGCTTTGAATTTTGAATTTAATAAATAGGTTTAATAAATAAAAATTATTTGTTTTTGTTATTCTTCAATTTTATTATTCATAATGGATAACAAATTCACAAACTCAAACAAAATTCGGTTTCCGTTTCTGTTTTATTATTCACCACCGTCAACCAAATTAGAAACAGAAACAGAAACGGAAAATTTTCAGTTTCAGTTTCGGTTTCTGTTTCCGTTGTATGTGAATGCCCGGCTTTACGGATACTTTCAGATCAGGGTTAAACACAACAGATCTCTAGGTAGATAGATCTCTAGGTCTATAAAATAAATAAATATAATAAAAGAATGCTTTAAACAGGAAAATAAATTATCAATTCAAATAATAATTGCCAATAATTTAAAAACCGTGCATGGTAAAATCAATATTCTATATAAAATAAAATGTAAATGTTCTCTCTTTCGTTTACATGCCATGAAATGCTTTTTCGGTCTATGCAGTCAAGTTCCATTCATTTCGTTTCATGACTAGGGAGCTCAAATCTGAATACTCATTCACGAGGCGAAAGCATTGCTGATAAAATTGACGGTTCCAACTTTGGAGTTCTCAACGAACCACAACTAACAAGGGTTACAAATAACTCGTATTCTACTCCAGATGTTTCCCTTGCCTGCATGTCACTATGACTAACGCCAATTGCTGAATAGAGAACGCCTTAGGATCAATGCCGATCATAATCACCTTAAGCCGTTCAATAAACGTATTCCATGTTGTATGCCAAATTTGAGTCCTGCATGATTCCACTAGACAACCCAACACACATCCATACATTTATATTCATACTATAACAAAAATGTTGCATTTTAATGTTTCCCATTGAATGAAAATTGGTTGTAAAGATTTCAATATCGAGTGGTATTTTGTTGATTTATTTCAAAACCAGAATAATTGTAATGTTGTTTGAGACATAATTATTTGTTGCCTAAATAACAAAATTATTTAAATTTAATTTCCTAAATAAAGAACTAGTTTAAATTACAATTGTTAAAACTTATTGATGCTAGAGATGATTGAGATGATTGAATTGATTGAACGAGACGACAAACAATCTGCTCTATTCAAAGAAACTACGGTATGCAGACTGTTCATCGCTGAACCCAATCAAGGTGAATGCTTCTTACTTTGCATGTTATTGATACAACATATTATTTGCCAAGTCCAACGTCTTTCCAGTAATTGGAAGATCTGTAAACGGAATTATCACCAAAATTGTTACTGGCGTTAAATTCTAAAATACATTTTTAAGGAATACCGAAGTAGAGTAATTTCATTGAATACTTACTTTACTCAGTAAGCAAATTCACACATAATCACATAATCCTTTAAAACAAACGAAAAAAATTTTATTTATTTTTAATCTCGCCAACTTATGTGAACAAGTTGGCATCTCATAAGATTAGTAGTTTACGAGGTAATCGAGATAATGGGAAAACACGTTTTACTCCTAAAAATAGTGTTTTTATTGAAAGAGAAACCCTAAAAACGTATACTATCATTTAAATCCTCGGCTGTTCAAAGACCCAAAATAATGAATGAAACATGTCCATATAATCAATTAAAATAGTTTTTAAAATTTTTATATTTGGAACTATATATTGAGATTTGACTAAGATAGAGATTTAATTACATTAAATATAATCCATCTCAACTAACCAATTGTAATGTTTCATTAAATTTCATTTAAACTTGTAGTTAATAAAATTATTATAATATGAACCGTTTTTTTTTAAGTGGAATAAGTCCATTTTTTCATACATTGAGATATTTAAGGATTTGCATTTGCATCAATATAAAAACATTGGCAAATGTTACTAAAATTTTGTGATATTTTTCACCCTTTAAACCTATTTAATTTTATTATGCAATAATAATTATTTAAAATTAAAAAGAAAATAATTGATTTTTTTACTCCAAATGGACGTGGACCTTCCACTTTCAATATTAATATTTTCTAAAAACTAAGAACAAGAGGTAGTACAAGTCCCATGTAAAGGGGTCATTTTTTTACCGACACATTTTTGATTTGGCTTAAATTTTTTTTATGCGTTTTATATCGAAAAAAAGAAATGGGTGTTCGAGGATTTTTGCTTTTGGAAAATATAGCGGTTCTAAATTTCTTGATGAGTTATTTTCAAAAATTTAAAAGTTGCTAGTTTAAAAAAAAATAAAATTAACAAAAGTTATTCTATTGATATTAACAAATAAAATGTTGAAATCGATCTTTAGCCATTTCTCCACTAACGCTCAACCCTAAATCGGACTCTGTTGAAGGTATGATTATATATATAAAAAGAGGCCATCATTATCTTTCTAAAACTACTACTAACTCAATTTTTATCAAAAGTGGACTTATTCCATTTAAAAAAAAAACGGTTCATATATTATATAAATTGCTAAACATTGTATTAATCAATGTATAAATTATTATAAAAAACAGAATGTTTTATGCAACTTTTAGGCGAGGAAATAAAGCACAAAAATAGGCCAAACCTAAGCAAATTGGCAGAGTAAGATGGATCGAGAGGCGGTTTTTTGCATTCGATTCAAGAAGCCGTCAGGAAAGTTTGTGAACATAGCCACTTTTCGGCAAAAAACCTCTGGAGTACCTAGGGGCTAGGGCGGGTTATATACACCTCATCTCCTTGAACTTTCCATAAATTCAGCTCGAAATTGATCGAAGCTCGTTACCCGGGGGTTTTTGGGGTCGCTGAACACGAATATGATATCGGCAATGACCTTCGGAGTACCTAGGGCCCAGGGTATAATGTCTAACTCATCTCCTGGAACTTTACATTAATTCAGCTCGAAATTGATCGAAGCTCGTTGCTGGGGGGGTTTTGGGGCGCTGAACACGAATATGATGTCTGAGATAATCTTTGGAGTACTTAGGGACCAGGGCGGGTTATATACACCTCTTCTCCTGGAACTTTCCATAAATACAGCTCGATAAATAAATACAAATAAATAAATACAACTTTCCATAAATATCCGGCTCACCCCATATTATGAGCTTAATATTTTGTGCATGCAAAAAAGACTGTGTAATACTTGTGGATGCCGAAAGCACGGATTAGCATGAAATATTGCATGTAAAAATTGTGCAGGGTCAAACTGCACGAACATGCAAAAATTTACGGAATCACAATCTTCAGAAAATCTGGACGAAGCTTTTCTGGATGAAGAAAATAAGTGCAAGAAAGAAAAGAAAATTAATAAATTGTGTAAACCGAAATAAATAAAACATTTGTATTATAAAGACTTTACGGCTTTTTTTCCTTTATTATATTCGTCGCATAAATAAGATACAAATAAATAATGTTTAAGGTTACTGAAGTTCGAGCCCTAGGTACTCCGGGGGGTCATCATCGACATCATATTTGTGTTCAGCGGCCCTAAACTCCCCCGAGTAACGAGCTTCGATCAATTTCTTGCTGTATTTATAGAAAATTCCAGGAGATGAGGTGTATATAACCCGCCCTGGCCCCTAGGTACCCGGAAGGTCATCGCAGACATCATATTCGTGTTCAGCGGCCCCAAAAACCCCCGAGTAACGAGCTTTGATCAATTTCGAGCTGAATTTATGAAAAGTTCCATGAGATGAGTGAGACATACCCGCCATGGGCGCTAGGTACTCCGAGGGTCATCGCCGACATCATATTCGCCGACATCATATTCGTGTTCAGCGACCCCAAAAACCCCCGAGTAACGAGCTTTGATCAATTTCGGGCTGTATTTATGAAAAGTTCCGGGAGATGAAGTGTATATAACCCGCCCTGGGCCCTAGGTACTCCAAAGGTTTTTTGCCGAAAAGTGGCTATGTTCACAAACTTTCCTGACGGCTTCCTGAATCGAATGACAAACCCGCATCTCGATCCATCTAACAAATTGGCAAATTTGCTTAGGTTTAGTGCTTTATTTCCTCAACTATTTTTCAAATTAAAATTACAAAACTGATTCACAAAAATTATCATTGAAAATTTCATATAAAAAAATTTATTTTCATTCCAAAACAACAAAAATAAAATTTGAGAAACAATGAATTCATTCTTCCTTAAAAAAATGAAACGACAATAACCAACAAAAAACCGAAACAAATTAAAAAAGAAGAAAACAACAACAAAAATTTAAAAATAAACTGAATAACCACGAAATATTTCTTCAATCCAAAAAATTGAAGAAAATATTCTCGGTGTCATAAAAATCTATTTCGTCTATTTTCGTTTTCGATTGATTGACAAGAGAGAAAACCGAAACAAATTAAAAAAGAACAAAACAACAACAAAAAGTAAAAATAAACTGATAGTGTATTCTCTTCGGCTGTACCGAACAAGTTCCAACACCGAATTATCGAGTTTTGTATTCTTTTGGAATGAATTTCAATACAAAAAAAATAATTCGGTGTTGGAACTGTACTGAAATTTGTTCGGTACAGCCGAAAAGAATACACTATGAAAAACCACGGAATATTTCTTTATGTCTTTCTTTTTTTCTTTTTTAAATCCAAAAAATTGAAGAAAATATTGTAGGTGTCATAAAAATCTATTTCGTTTATTTTCGTTTTCGATTGATTGTCAATTTGATTGTAGGTCTGTAGCTTGCTTTAAAAACAAATAAAGAAAAAAAAAGTTCAATGTTTATAGTAAAAGGAAAATAATTCTAAGTTTAAAAATGATTCACATTCTGGTTGTTTTGTTGTTTTATCAAAAAAAAATTTATTGTATATAAAATAAAGATTAGAGTTCACTTGGTGTATAGATATATAAACTGTCTAATAAAGTTTGTAAAAGAATATATATGTATCATTTTGGAATTAATGGTAATTCTTGCTAACAACCAACTTTCAAGTTTGGTGATAATTTTGTCAACAACAAGTGTATCCGAAACCAAATACATATGGCTGACTACAAATGTCAGGGTATCGTATCGTAACGTAGTAATAACATTGCGATTTATCTTCTTGAAGAATTGGATGATTGTACTATTACGTTGTGCTAAACGTGAATCAAATTTTATTGGATGATAATCATTGAGAATTGTAATATCTTGGACTTACTGAAACATTGCAGAACGTAAGTAAATTATTGTATGCGGAAAAAAAGAATTGTTTTTGGGAGGATAATTTTGGAAACGGTACATCAACGGAAGAAAAGTTAAAGTAAGATCTTTCTAATTTTTGCTACTTTTTTTTATTAAATGTTTAAATATATATACATATTTTGTGTTGGAGCTTTATAAAATGTTAGTTTAGGTACTTGATAATGTAAGAGATTCCCACGATTTAGAGTCGCCTGGAACAATCCGTTTCCTGGCTGAAGGTGTGATTATATAATTAATTTAAGGAATAACTGTGTATAAAGTCCAAATTTAATTCACGAATTGAATTATAACAATGCCAATGAAAACAAAACAAAAAAAATTATTTCAAATTGTACTAGCTCCGAATTTTTTTATTGTGTTCTTTTCATATTGTACCAGCTCTGAATTTTTGTACATTTTGTTATGTTCTATGCGAGGATTTTTTCAATTCTGTTTTCTTTTTGTCCGTGTTCTGTACAGTAAAAAAGAATACGCTATAAGCGTTGGGCGTGTGCAATGCACTAATTATATTATATGTGTATGAATCACATCGTATTAGAAGCGTTCAAGTTCTTTCTTTGCTCACTGGAAACATATTAATGTTTCAACCAACTGGGTTTAAAACAATAGGATTTATTCATATTAATTGGTAAAGTTACAATTCAAACACAACTATAGTCCATCATTAAATTAAATACAATAAATCAAACTTATCGTGGTGGATATCATGCTTATTATAATTAACATATATAGGAACATTATAGTGGATGATTTTCACTATCAAAGTACTGTGGGCGAAGACAATCATTAATTGGAGGGGACATACCAGGACGAAGGTCCACCTCGAAGACATAAATTCACAAAAAAATAATAGAAGAATAAATTAAGGTACATTTTCTTTTCATACATACAATATTGTTATTATTAGTTTTTTTTTGAACATTAGTGAACGAAGAATGTTATGTTAAAATTTTTGTTGTTGAGAGATTCCCAACCTCAATTTCGTCTCTGGGATGATAAATTATCCGGCGCAATATTACGAGGTAATATAATATATAATAATAATTTCTATTATTATTTCTGAAAAGTCCAACTTTACAATATAATCATTCTGTTATGGGAATGTCGTATACCTGTGTTACAGGTGTGAAAGTTTAAATGAAAAACTTTTGAATTCAAGTTACCGATAGGTAAAAATAAAGAAAAGGAAATTTCTGCTATTTCAAAACTTTAAAATGAATCAGTGTTGAAATGTAAAAATCTTGTAATTAACTCTGTGCCGAAATAAAATTGTATAGACACTACCAATAAATTTGCATAAATGCTTCATTTTACAAATAAAAATAATCATAAAGTTTGAAGAATATAATTTGATTTGACAGAAATAATATGTGTAATACTATAAGCAGTTTGGTCACATCACATAAAAGCTAAAATCCGTATGGGAGTACATGTGATAAAAGTTAAAAGAAGGAGTAACGTCATTTAGAGAAAGTAAATTTGGGGGATGTTCCGGGAGTGAATAGATATAAATAATAATAGTCCATGTTTGATGTATATTTGGCGGAAGAATTGATTTTGATTTGAGCAGTGACGATATATAAAAGCAGAGAAGAAGACAGCAAGATTCGAATAAAGAGGGAATGAAAAGGAAACAATGTTTATGATGTAATATTATGTAAGCACATTTTTTATTATTAGTTACTTGACATTTTAAGACAATTCTGATTTTCTTGATTAGCATTTATATATAAATAGTGATCGTAGTGTATTTTTTGATCAGGCTTGATAAAAATTTTGATAAACTTTGCGTATAATTTTCTGTGAATTTTTTTTTGCAAAATTTTTTTTAGTAAAACTGAAAGGGTTTTGAAAATTTTTTTTATCGCGATAGCAGGTGTAATGAGGTAAATTGTAGTTAATAGCAATTGCGTGGATTCGGTGGGATTCGTGAGGAGCTGCAATGTATCTTTCTTCCTTTCTTTTCTCTCAATAAACTTTTTTGTTAATAGCACTTTTAGGGTGAAATTGTCACTTGTTTTATGTACACTTGCAAATTAAAACAAATCAGGAAGTGCTAACGGGCGATCCCGATTGGGATTGTGGTGGACCAGTAACCAGCCTGATCCACCCCATTGATACAAACACCCAAACATTCCCACAATATTCAAACTCAATATCAATTATCCAAAATTGTCCAAAACAATTGACCCATTGATCGATTCAGCGATCATTATAACCAGTCTAGACACAATAACCCGCAGCTGCTACCTAATCTTACAGTCTGTAATCAATAAATCTTTAATTAAAATCTCCAAATTAATTTCCATTCAATTGTTATTGAAAACCCAATTCAAATTAATACACATAAAATCAATCCAAATAAAAAACTTTCCGAACAGAAAAAAGATCATCTCATAAAAAACACTCAAAGTATTTTTTATGTCTATTTTCCAATTATTGAAACAATCCAAACAATTTGCTAACATTGCAGCTGTAGAATAAATATCTATAATTCAAAGTCCAACTGATTACAAAGTCCAATAAACAATCCATGCATTCTTTTATTCAAACGACAAATTTCTATAACTCAAAGTCCAACTGGTTACAATTCAAAGTCCAATACACAATCCATACATTCTTTTCAATCCAAATAAATTTTCCATTTATTAAATCCAAATATTAACTAAATTAATTGCAACAATAGTTCCATTGTGAAATTGAAACATAAAACCCTCCACGAGCTAAAACTAAAATATTTTCAATAAAAAACATATATTACCGGAAAGTAATAAAACTCTCGAATAATAGACGAGGAAATAAAGCACTAAACCTAAGCAAATTGGCAGAGTAAGATGGATCGAGATGCGGTTTTTTGCATTCGATTCAGAAAGCCGTCAGAAAAGTTTGTGAACATAGCCACTTTTCGGCAAAAAACCTCTAGAGTACCTAGGGGCCAATGCTGTTTATATACACCTCATCTCCTTGAACTTTGCATAAATTCAGCTCGAAATTGATGGAAGCTCGCTACTTGGGGGTTTTTGGGGTCGCTGAACACGAATATGATAACGGCGATGACCCTCGGATTTCCTAGGGCCCAGGGCGGGTATGTCTAACTCATCTCCCTGGAGTTTTACATTAATTGAGCTAGAAATTGATCGAAGATCGTTACTGGGGGTTTTTGGGGCCTCTGAACACGAATATGATGTCTGCGATGACCTTCGGAGTACCTAGGGGTCAGGGTGAATTATATACACCTCATCTCTTGGAACTTTCCATAAATACAGCTCGAAATTGATCGAAGCTCGTTACGCGGTCGTTTATGGGGTCGCTGAACACGAATGTGATGTCAGCGATAACCCTCGGAGTACCTATGGCCCAAGGCGGGTATTTCTAACTCATCTTCTGGAACTTTCCATTAATTCAGCTCAAAATTGATCGAAGCTCGTTACTCGGGGGTTTTTGGGGTCGCTGAACACGAATATGACGTCGGTGATGACTCTCAGGGCGGGTATCTCTCACTCATCTCCTGGAACTTTCCAAAAATGCAGATCGAAATTGATCGAAGCTCGTTACTCGGGGGTTTTGGGGCCGCTGAACACGAATATGATGTCTGCGATAACCTTCGGAGTACCTAGGGACCAGGGCGGGTTAAATACACCTCATCTCCTGGAACTTTCCATAAATACAGCTCGAAATTGATCGACGCTCGTTACTCGAGGGTTTTTGGGGTCGCGCTGAAGACGAACATGATGTCGGCGATGACTCTCGGAGTACCTAGGGTCCAGGGCGGGTATGTCTAACTCATCACCTGGAACTTTCCATTAATAAAATAAAATAATATAATAAAAATATAAAATAATCGATTAAATAAAATAATCGAGTTTTAATTGTGGAAATTTTTAAGATATGAGTTGAATATACCCGTCCTGCGATCCAGGTAATCCGAGGATCAACGCCGACATGATATTCGCCGACCCCAAAAACCGCCGATTAACGAGCTTTGATCAATTTCGAGCTGTATTTATGGAAAGTTCCAGAAGATGAGGTGTATATAGCCCACCCTAGCCCCTAGGTACTCCGAGGGTCATCGCAGACATCATATTCGTGTTCAGCGGCCCCAAACCCCCCCAGTAACGAGCTTCGATAAAGTTCGAGCTGAATTTTTGGAAAGTTCCAGAAGATGAGTTAGACATACCCGCTCTGGACCCTAGATACTCCGAGGGTCATTGCCGATATCATATTCGTGTAAAGCGACCCCAAAAACCCCCGAGTAACGAGCTTCGATCAGTTTCGAGTTGAACTAATGGAAAGTTCTAGGAGATGAGTAAGACATACCCGCCCTGGGCAGTAGGTACTCCGAGGGTCATCGACAACATCACATTCGTTTTCAGCGACCCCAAAAACGACCGAGTAACGAGCTTTGATCAATTTCGAGCTGTATTTATGGAAAGTTCCAGGAGATGAGGGGTATATAACTCGTCCTGGCCCCTAGGTACTCCGAAGGTCATCGCAGACATCATATTTGTGTTCAGCGGCCCCAAAACCACCCAGTAACGATCTTCGATCAATTTCTAGCTCAATTAATGTAAAACTCCAGGACATGAGTTAGACATACCCGCCCTGGGCCCTAGGAACTCCGAGGGTCATCGCCGACATCATATTCGTGTTCAGCGACCCCAAAAACCCCCAAGTAATGAGCTTCGATCAATTTCGAGCTGAATTAATGAAAAGTTCAAGGAGATGAGGTGTATATAACCCGCCCTGGCCCCCAGGTACTCCAGAAGTTTTTTGCCGAAAAGTGGCTACGTTCACAAACTTTTCTGACGGCTTCCTGAATCGAATGCAAAAAACCGCATCTCGATCCATCTTACTCTGCCAATTTGCTTAGGTTTGGCCTATTTTTGTGCTTTATTTCCTCGCCTATAATTAAGTTTTATTTAAAAAACGACAAAAAAAATGTAATAAAGAATGTAAAAACTAAAAATTCGATTACGAAGTTAATTTTCTATTTTTATTTTTTATGGTATTTTGGAAAAACGCTTTTCGATTGGTCAACTGATTTTTGCCTAATCGAAAACCGTTGAAATAAATACTACCGATTTTTGATTAATCGAGTTAGTTCTTGTAGTTCTTGAGTAGTACGCGTTCCGTCGAGAGTAAAACTTTCAAACCGTGGGGAAACCGAACCCCAAAATAATTACAAGTAAAAAGTGTGAAGTGCAAGAGTGATAAATCCACTCATTAAATTTAACTAAAGTTTCGGTAACCAAATAAATTAAGTGTATAAAATAAATTTAAGTTCGATATAAAATTGTTCCGACTAAATAATAACTAATAAAGATTCAAGTGTTAGCAAACCTGATTATTTTAATTAAATCAAGGCGAAGGAGAATCATTGAGAAACAGCGACACAACCAGTAAGTAGAACTCTTGAATCAACAAAAAATAAATCATTTGTGGTAAAACAGCATCCCTCTAGGGAAGCACCACATATTGGTGCAGCCGGTACCCAGAAGTACCACATATTGGTGTAGCCGGTACCCAGAGGTACCACAGGATTAATCCTCCCAAAGAGAGTGTTACATGGTCTACCTGCTGAGTTTGATAAAGAAATTAAATTTTCGTACGGCATTTGGAGAACTAATCCGTTCATTTCGGAGCATATTATGCAATATGCATGCAGCAAGAATAATGTTATCGATTGCATATAATTTGATTTGGATTGGTGTAAAAAATACGAAAATACGAACACATAATACCAAATGCATTCTCTGTCGTTCTTCTTGCTCGTGAATGCCTATAATTGTATATTGCTTTCGTATGATCTGTTAGTGACTGAGCTCTTGGAAACAGTTTCATCAGATTTGTGTGCAAAGCAAAAGCTTCGTCACCGAGAATAACATTCGGCAAAACAACATCAGTGTATGGTAGGACTGTTAGTCTAGGAATATTAAATTTTCCACTGTTGATCAATTTAGCCATTTCACTTTTTAAATAGATACCTGCATCACCTTCTCGACCATACGAACCAACATCTATAGTGGTGAATTTAATGTTTGCATCTACAACAGTCAAAAGTGCTACAGAATGGTATTCTTTGTAATTAAAGAATGCAGATCCGGCATTAGTTGGATCTTTAATTCGAATATGTTTTCCATCAATGACTCCACAACAGTTGGGATAGTTCCATTTAATGAAAAAGTCGTTAATACTTTTTTTAAATGAATTGTTGGTTGGTACTGGCAGTGCTATATGCAACAAATGTTTTACTATTGCACAAAGAGTATCTTTAACAATACGGCTAACTGTAGTATAATGTGCTCTGAATTGAAAAGCCAACGATCTGAACGTTTCCCCTGTAGCCAAATATCTAAAAATAAACATATTATTGAATTAAATAAATTATGTAACTAGTATAATTAATAAACTATTTATTACAGTTGAAGGCATAAAAAAATGGAACTCCATGAGGGACTATTTCGTTGGAAATCATACCAAAAAAGACTGGATCAGCGACAACTTCGTCCACAAGAAGAGAGGAATCGTTGATGTTTCTAACGAACACGTTTCAACATTGAAAAGACGGTAAAGTTAATTATAAAATAATTTATTAATTATATAAAATTGAATAAAAAACATTACAGAACTCAAAACAACATAAATGTTAATCAAAAGTCTCCTGTCACTGATATCATCTGTCCTTACGATGAGGATGATCTGACAGATAACCAAATACCGTCCGATGAATCTACCACATCAGCATCAGCATTATGTAAAACACCCCGACAGTAAAAAAAACGGCCATAGGCATAATCATCGACGACCGAATTGCTTGATGAATTTTTGGGTAGAAATTTTTGTACATAAATAATATTATATTCTATATTAAAGTTGGGATTTCAACGAAAAATAAGGGCACTGGTAAAGTTCAAAAGTCGAAAATTTTTTAACCAAATTTTTCGATTGAAAATTAGGTCTTTTTTTTAAATTTTCTTCATAAAACATCGAAAATTAAATATTTCGCTTTGAAAAAATTTGGGATTGTTTGAAACACAAAAAAGAACATTTTTCACTGATTTGAATAAAAATATAAAAATTTTTGTGATAGTTATAAATTAAAAACAGAAAAACCGGTTTTTTGCATTTTTCTCGATAATTTTGTGGTTATGGTCAATAATTTCCAATAAGAAAGTTAGATATTTTGTATTATCTACAACTTTTACATGCAATTTTTTTCGATAGGATCCATAGTTTAGCCGTAACCGCAAAAAACTAATACCCACCCCTAAAAACGTATATACTACAACCCCCCACCACCTTCAGGGACTTTTACACAGTCGGGTCGATTTTTCCTTAATTACTTAGACCATTATCTACATTTTCCGACCATACGTATACTGTTAAGAATTTTTTTATTGGTCTATTTGTAAATTGCTATGCATATTATCTGTGAAATATTTGTATTGTTCTTTTTTGATTAAATTGTTCTTTGTAATAAAATTCTACATATGTATGTACACCAAAAAAGGCTAGGCCTTATGTATGTATAATTTTTAATTGAATAAATAAAAAAATAAACAAAAAAATTTGAGAAAAGTTTATTTTTTTGGATACATATGCATATTAAATAACTTTATTAATATTTAATATATCGTCGCTTTAATAATGAAATAACGTATGCCATATATACGTTGTTATTATATAATGGGTGCGCTGCATTCCCCATAAGGATGTCTATAAAGTGGCATTTTAATATTTTCCAATTTTTTTATAACTGGGGGTGAAAATTAATATATTGTTAATTAACGTACATGCAAATTTGAATTTGGTTAAATATTGAAACAGCGTAAATGCATGTACAATATTTCAATTCTTACAGAATAATAACTTGGGTAAAATCAGCGTCGTATACTTTACATACATTACGATCGCAACACGAAATGGTAAATCTAAAATATTGTATAAGCATCATTCATTACTACATGATATGCCGGTTCATATAAATAAAAAATTGTAAGAATATTATGCGTTAGTTCAATAATGATTAGTTTTAGGTTAATCGTACTTCCATGCAAAATGAAATAACGTATATGAAATATGAAATAACGTATAAGGTACCTGATTGACTTTTCACCTCTTTTTAGGTAGAAAAGCCAGCAGGTACCAATGTGAAATTTTAATATGCTATGGGGAAATTAGTCAAGATTAATTGGCAGAAATTTTTTTTCCAATATCTTTATTCATTCAATAGTGCTGCCGAGTTTACGAAAATCAGAAAATCGAAAAATCTTTAAACCCAATTATCTCGAAACTACACTTTTGCGAATACGTTGTTTCATTATTAAAGCGACGATATGATTGTCACTTGAATTTATTTAATAAATGAAATTATTTTAAATGACATTAACATGGATTTGCATTAATTAAAGAAGTGGCAATATACTCTTTACCAAGGAATAATAATAGAGTATTTGAAAATTGATCTGAAAATTGAACAGTTGCTTCATGAATAATCCCACTCGATCTTTTTGTTTTTAAGCTAACAGACTACACGCACGAGCGACACTTATGCTTCATTATAATTGAGTATTTATTGAATATTAACGAATATAATTTTGATATCAAGAATTTTGTGCCTTCTCTAGAAGCATTAGAGAACTTTGTGGTTGTTGAAAATGATAGTGATTCTGCCAAGAAAAAAAATAATGCTTTGAGCTTAATTGAAAAAATATAATTGTAAGCCCAGTGATTGTGTGGTAATAGACAATATGGTGCCGAGAGCAATTGACGTACCTCCACAACTCAGTCTTATTAATTGTATGAATGGTAATAATGAGATTTGTTATGACCGCCAAATCATGTGATGTCTAACATGAATCGGTTAAACAAAAGGCCTACCATCTGATAAGAACCCTTGAGTTCTGAATAAAGGTGTTTGATGGGAAATTAATTCCTTGTAGCTAAAAAACTAGCAGTAAGGACTAATTTCCTAACCAACTAACACTTTTCAATTTTTCAATTACAATACAAATTTATTGCATCGTTTCATTAGTTTACACATATAACGTTTACACATATTGTTAAGTACTAACTCTGAAATAACAGGCATTATTATAGTAATTGAAAATTTATAATAGATGTCTCTTTTATTTTCTTTTAATTTTATATTCTCTCTGAATAATGTATTAACGCAGTTTTCTTTATACCATAGAAAGAAAAACATATTTTCTCTTTTTAACAATAAAATAAAAAACAAAAATACATGAAAATTAAAATAGTGTTTTACTCAATCTACAATCAATTATAATAAAATTAAAGAAATTACAGTCCACGCTTACACATATAATGTTTACACATATAAAACAAGGGTCATGGTGTATTTTTTTATTTATATAAATTTATTTCTCAGTCAGCTGTTATAACAGTGATCCTTTCATTGCCAATGTTTAACTAGATCTTGGTAATAATAAATGTTGACGCCTCTATTAAATTGATTATTGTCGAATATAACTCGATTTAATGTTAATGAATAGGTTGGGCGGAGTTTTTTTTTGTAATTGAGTGTGATCGTGGTTCAATACTTTTCGATGTATAAGTTAATGCTTATGAGATCAAGTTCTAATTACTCTCTTTTTTTTGTAATATTAAATATAAATAACAAAATATTTTTTGAATTTTGTTGAGTTGCAATTCAGATGTAAATAAAAATATTGTTTCTCGAACTCGAGATTTAAAATTAAACAAAAATAGAACTCTAGAGTTGTTCTCGAGTCGTGTTGTAAACTTAAACAATAAATAAAATAAAACGCAAATGAAGTTTTTTTTATGTGATTGATATTTTGTTTAAATAAAATATTTTCGTGATTATGTTGTGTTTTAATTTTTAAATTGTAAAATATTTTATCCACGACTACTAAAGAATATATACTTTCCATGCGTGTATCTTTCATTGTAATTGTATTCATTCCTTTCTATATATCAAATTCTTTTTTATTTATTTCATTCCATTTTATTTATTCAAAATTCCCCTAACAAATTAAAAACTTGATTTGTTGGTATAGTAATATAAACAGATAAAACAAGAACAATACATATAAAATAAACAAACATGTTTTGTTTTGTTTTATATTTCATAGATTTATTTCAATATGGCGATATAAACTTTTACAGGAAAACTTGAATGAAATTATTTAAAATATTTGTAGTCGTGGATAAAATAGTATCTTGTATTCGCTTAGGATGAAGGCAATTCTTCACTCGGATGATTCATCCGGGACTTCATCCTCGTGAAGAATTGCCTTCATTCTAAGCTCATACAAGAATCTACTATTATCTTTGTTCATTGTTCATTATATTGTAATTTGTTCTTTGTTCATTGTAATTTCATTTTTAACATTGACTTTCATGTATTATGTAATTATTTTGATAGAAAAATATTTAGTGTTAAAAGAACTCTCTTGAGAATTCGAAACCTTGAGGTCGATTTTAATAAATTTGGTACAATTTAAATGGTTTGATTTTACTCATTTTTTGAATATAATTAATGGTCGAAAACTAAATAAAACAAAATTGTTCATTGTGTTGTATAAGAGTGCAG
Source organism: Diogma glabrata (assembly GCA_963693315.1). Taxonomy (NCBI): domain Eukaryota; kingdom Metazoa; phylum Arthropoda; class Insecta; order Diptera; family Cylindrotomidae; genus Diogma; species Diogma glabrata. The sequence continues at coordinate 317,242,226 of OY856186.1, forward strand.
AATTTTAGTGAATTCACTTTTACAAAGGGCAAAAATATAAATAAGGTTGTGTTGAAGTTGTAACCAATTTTAATATCAGTAAAATCGGTTCCACTTGTCCCCATTGTAATCTTGAATCAGTTCTTCTTTTTATTGTTGTCCAACATATTATCTGGACACCTTTCCGCAACGTAATTAGCAATCATAAATAGCTATCATAATTTTCTCGCAACTTTCACGTAAACTACATTTAAAGTAAATTGGTTTTCTTTTACAAGCGTTATTGCAAGTAACACCTAATTCCGGCCTAATTATTATTAAATAAAACACAAACCTGAATAGGGCAATAAAATACAATTCAAGTTTGTACGGTAGAACCTTATATAATCTAAACTGAATAATGAAATCCATTTGATGTTATATATTCACCGTGAAAGTTTGTTAATTGTGATTAAATAAATTAAGCGAATTTGCAACATAAATATTTCTCAAAATAAAAGAAATATATGGGAATTAGTTCCTACTAAGTTAACTAAGTTAAAGTTAAATTGTATTAAGCCAAGTTCCTATATTTCTTGTTTCTAGTTTGGCTCAGTTTAGTTTTGTATTTCTTAAGGAATCAAATCCTAACAAATCTATAATTACGGTAAGCAAATTAAACATCTGCTATAATAGTCTTTTTGTAACGGTATGTAACAAACAATATAATTCCATATATTACTAGAATTGATTGCCAAGGTCCTGTACCACCCAAGTTAATAATATAAGTTGTCGGGATATATAACGGAACGGAATAATAATAATAAAGGAAACGACAAGACATCTTAGTGGCACAATATTTTTTAACGCTGTTTGTTCTGCCTTGTATTGACAAAGTTGTCCAGATTATTCAATAGTGCAATGTTTAGCTGGTCAGAGGAAAGAAAATATTAGTCTTCTAAAAAAATAATTAAGTCGACCAACTAACAAGATTAATTAAGTCGACCAACTAACAAGATTTATTAAGTCGACCAAGTTTATTTTTGTTGTCAGAATTATTTTTATATTTTGTTAGAGAATTATTTTTGTATTTATATATGTATATATACATAAGTGTTGATTGATTTAATTTAATTGATATTAATCTTTTGTAAAGTTTAGGAAAAGTAACTAACCATAACTTTGAAGTAGCGTGATTTATTTAGGTGAGCGGAGTGACTACTAAAAGCGCTTTTAGATGTTAACACCAGCTCAGGTAAGCGTAGTATAATTTACTTTATTAATTACTTATAAAAAAATTAACGTTTCTTAAATGCTTAACATAATTTAAATAATTTTTGATTAGAGTAAACATGTTTAATAGTGTGTATGATATGATATTTGGCTTGAGAATTATTTAAATTAAAATAGTTTTTTGGTTTAAGCCAATTTTTAATTATATTTTATTTCGTTGTTACCCGACAATTGTTTCGGTTTTATTTTAAAACCATTTTCAAGGGTATTATATAGACAAAAAATTCTTGTACAAAAAAAACACTAGTAATAATTAGGCAAAATATTGACAATAGTCTTAATCATAATTTTGATGTTTCTGTTTCTCTGAATATACAGTAATAATTATGAATTCAAATTAATTTTTCTTATGGAGTCATGAAGGATTGAAGTGTCGGTGGCCTGTTTTCCTCCTTTAAACATGTAAATTCGCAGTGTGTTCGTGTGACGTGATGTGTGATAGTGACAAGTTTACAATTTTATTTATCGGTTTAGTTTTCTTTTACAGTGCAGCATACATTATATCATGTGAGCCATTGACCAAAATCCACCCCAATTCTCCCTTGTTGTCTAGCGGGTCAAATAATGCTGCGGTTCAATTTATTAGGCTAACATGATCTGTTAAGATTACCGTTATCATATAACGGGTAACCTTACAAAGTGATTAGAAAGACATGCATCAGAAGAACATGAATCGGATGGCCTAAATTGTATTCAAAAAGGTAAAGAAACTAAAAATAAATAATTTAATGGACTTCGCATGGATGTGAACAAGAATTTGCATAAACATAAAATATTCGACTTAAGTAGTAAGTTAGCGACACATTTAGCTTGTCGTTAATACTTGAACGTGATAGAATTATTTCAACACGAAATAGATATGTACAATAATTTTACTTGGGCAACAATGATATGGTGATCACATGCGATTATGTGATCGATATGTTTTTTTATATCTATGATTGTATTGTGACTTCATCTTTCGATTTTATTCATCGTTGGAGTGGTTCACATGGTGGATGACATTCCACAAGGCGTCTATGGATGACGCTCTAGATTTGTTGAATAAGTAAATTTGTGGAATTTTATGCAAGACTTCAATCAACATTATTTTATTTGGTCGTTTCTTTCACTGTTAGTTTTTAGCCGCATGTTAGATATGTAGTGATCTTCAGATTCACTACAATGTCTCAAGCCTTCTCATTCATACAACCCAAGTTCCGATCAAAGAACCTTAATCTCATTCATACATTATAACCAAAAATCCAATTAAAGAACCTTAATTTTATTTCAAGAAATATTCATATTTTCCGTTAGACAAAACAAATTCCATTTAAAATAAAATAGTTTCAATAATTTCACTTCTCAAAACAATCTTTGAAAATTCTGTCTTCAAGCAAAAGCATAAGACAAAATTTTCATCAACAATAAAATCCAGAAAAATATTATTAGCAACATTGTATTAACAATGGTCTAATTCATATTACTTTAGGATGCAACCCAATCTCTTAATAATAACTTTGCCACAGAAAAAGATTCGTTCTCATAATTTTGTAAACACAAAATATTTCCAAGCAATATCATAGCATGATGCATATGATTAAATATATTTCCAATATGCAACGGAAATAAATAAATAATAAAATAGTACATTATAGAACAAGGTTGAGAAGTAAGCTATTATTGGCCGAGAACTTTTAGATCCTGAGGCGCGTAGCGCCGAGGGATATAATGTTCGAGGTCTATATTAGTCTTCTCAACCGAGGTATATATAGAACTTTTTTAACAACTAACACTAATTATCATATTTGCTTTGATTAGATTTTGATATTAGTCATTTTCCATTTCATTTTTTATATATCTTAAATTATCAAGTAGCCGGAAGTTTAGTTTCATAGACATGAAACGAAATAAAGGAATGCAATTATTATTTGTTTGTGTTTTTTTGTTCATTTCAATTAAAAATAAAGGAAAATTTGTCATTATTAACCTAGGTAATGTTTTGTTATTATTATTGACCTAGCTTGAGAAAAACTACTTCTCATTGGGGCAATCGAGTAAATAATGACGATTTCTCAAGTTAAGCCGCATTTAGACTATTGCAGAACTCTGCAATATTTCTGCAATGGTAGTGTGTAAAATATTCATTGCAGAAAAGTTTGACAATGAACTCATTGCAAAACATTGCAATGACTCATTGCAATGTTTTGTAATGAGTTCATTGCCAAACTTTTCTGCCATGAATATTTTACACACACCCATTGCACGACTATTGCAGAAATATTGCAGAGTTCTGCAACAGTCTAATTGCGGCTTAAGTAGTTAAAAAAATAACTTTTTATCTCTATGAATGCACTCTTTTGTTTTACGTTCAGTTGATTGGTAACAAAAAATTATGCATAAATAGATGGAAAATCCAAACGAATTAGTTAGTCTGAATCGCGAATTAAAAATCATTAGTCCTCCAAAGAGAGTCGACTGTTAAAATTTAAAAACACGTTTAGTGAAAAGTTCTTGTGTTACAAATTATTTCTAAGGTGAACTAAGAAGGTTTACTAGTTAATAAGCATTAAACATATAAAATTAATTGCATAAATAAAATTAATAAAATATTCATAACAAAAAATATACGAGTTTTAAGTGGTGTTTAAAAATCAGAGAAATAAAAACAAGCAAGTGCCTCCAATTAAATACTAAATATTATAGGGAATCATAAGGAGATACCTACAGATATAATAACTTATTTTGTGTTTGTTCTAGAACTAATTAACTGAACAAAATAAATTAGTGTAAATTAGAGATTTTTTGTGGGTTAGAGACCGCGCATAACCGTAAATTTCATTTTTGTGTTTGAAAAGGTAAAACCCGTGGATAATAGATGCCTTAAGCATCTATACCTAATCGTGAAAAGACCAGAGAACGATTTCCGATGAAAAAAATATATATTTTTTGTATCACTTCGTTGGGTGGTTTTGCGGAGTTGAAACTACTGTCACTTGCTTTTGGATTTAGAATTTGAAATTTGCATTTGAATGACTGCTACTTCTTCAGGTGGTTTTGAAGGGTTCACTCAGGGGGTTTCTCTCAGCGAACTTGAGAGACAATTTATCAGGTGAAATTTTGAACTTTCGAATAGTTTATCACTGTTACTATTCGGAGTGCTTTGGATGGAGGGCAGTTACCCTAATTTTCCTGAAGGTATAAGGAATCCTGGAAAAAAATTTTCTTTTAAATCCGTGCTGTTCCACCACTAGATGGTACCGTATTTGCCGGCTTATTTATTGAGTTAAGTGTTTGATAAAGACTGAATGGCTAATTTGTTTTTAATTTTTTAATAAAACTGCCAGCCGACAGACGAAAATTTTTGTTTACGTACCTTCAAACCCCTTCAAACCGTAGTATGAACACCTTAAAGATTTTACCAAAAAAAGTTTAAGTCCCACATAAAAATCATAAAAATGTTCCCTTAATTAATATAATTTGAAGGTCAACATTTGTTTACAATTATAAAATTGCAAAATCAACGGTACATATCTTTTGTTTTTTTTAAACAGAGCAGGTTATCAATAAATTTAGTTTTATATTAAATGTGATCGGTTACGACGTGTTTAGTTTTGAGTTTTATTATTTTATGTTATTTGTTTTATATAATAATAATATGTGTTGTGTATTTTATTAAATTAAATATTTAAATAATCGGTCGTTAATAATAAATCGTTGTTAGTGTTTTATTTGGGTTTAATTTACGAAATTTTTCAGGTAAGATTCATATTTACGGATTGAATTTATAATTATAGAATTAGGACATATAAACAAATTAAAAAAATAATTCATAATTTCCCTAATTTTATTTTATAAGTCCTAATACATTGAGTTCTACTTAAAAAAATTCATTTATTATTTTATTCTCTTCCATTTAATTATATCAGCTTTATTTGTATGTTTTTTTCGATAATAATAGTATGTATTATTGTATTGTTTTCTAACATATAGCCTAATGAACTTAACCTATTGTCTAATGAAAATTTTATTCAATTGGTATGATTCTAATTGGTCAAATTGTTTTGATTTCATTAAAATTATTTTCAAATTATAATCACAATTGCTTTGATAAGTTTTGTTCAAAAATCAAATTTTAATTTAAATTCTCTTATTTCGTTTAGTTGAACTTGATTGATTGTAGGAGAAGGGCGTTTTTAATCATCAGGGTTTTTTTATTAAGAAATTTGATTTATCAATTAAAACAATAAAGATTTATTGTTTTGATTGAAGAAAATGTTTTTATTTTTTATAATACACAATTCTTTTTTATAATAAAATCTTTGTCAGAGAATAAAGTATTGTAATCGATTCGTGAATAATAAATTTTATTCTCTCGCAAATTAAAATTCTCGCTCGTGCCTCGCTCAAATTTTAAACTTTTGCTTGAGAATAAACTACTTCATTATTCACTCATTGATTAAACTACTATTATATTTCAAATTAATTAAAAACTTATTATTATGCTTGCTACATTATTAATTTTAGAAGTTATCATTTTATTTGAATTAAAAATGTTACTCGAGCCGATTAAACGGATGTGCAGGTTGCAATGTATATAGTGTGTATATGTGCTACTTATGCTAACGTCCTCGTTTCCTGGTTTCAATGTTAAATTCTTTTAGCGGGTTTGAAGATTGTTTGGCTTCTTCTTGTTCTAGTTTGTTTAAGGTTGATTTTTTTGGTCCTGTTATTTTAAAATTTGTATTGCGTTGGAATAAGTTAATGGTAACGCACAAAACAATAATACTCAGTAAAGAGATAGACCTCCGGAAAAGGTCCATATCCAGTTTTGTTGATTTTGGATGGATATATTCTATCTGTTGTCTGTTTTTGATGTTCTCATTATTTATTAAGCTGATGTTGAAAATGGTGACCAGATTTCGGATTGCTTGAATGTTATGAAGAGTGCCTTGGATGTCTTGTGTTTCACTTCGGATCTCGTATGTTTGGAATTGTTTATTATTAACTGTTATTGTACAGTTTGAAAATGATATTAGAAAGTTTCCAGTACAATGATTTATTATATTATTAAAACATTGAATTCATTATTCAATTCAATATTCAATTACAATAAAACATATTATAATATTTCTTTTGGTATTTTTTTATAATATGTCATTATAATATGTTTTATTGTAATTTAGAATAATTATTAGTGAAGTCCGTGTGCTTTTTGATGGTTTTCCCAATTTAATGAAGTTCGACAAAAACGTAGAAACTGAATGTAGTGTTGACCACATTTCCCCCCTCAATCTTTTTGTTGTTCAACATACTATAAATAGCCATCATAAGGTCTTCTGACTGGAACAACTGTTCTTCTTGGTCTACTAAAAATTCTACACTAATTCAAGTTGAACTGACAACTAAATTGTTTTCTGAATCCCTTCTACTTCTGCCGCTGAACAGCTTCCACCCTCCTTTAATTCTGGGGGAGCTGGTGTTCTGCTCTTAACTGATCCGCATGTTTTCTTTTTAAAGCTCCCTCTGTTCCGAATACATATGAGAGAGTTCTTGTGTTTTTGTGTTGTGTTTTTTTTAATAACACCCGGTTCAGCACCTTTACCTGTTAGATTACCAACCCACACTGATTCATCTTCCCAGAATTGTTTTAACATCTGAATTCAAATATGTATACCAATAGTTATTTTAATGGCTTGATTGAGTTTAAAAATTAGATTAGTTCTAAAGCTTCTAGCCATTTATTACACTTATATTCAAACATTTTAATATTTCTTGAATCTCTTATTTCATCAGGAATTGAATTATAGAGTTGGACTCCCTTATATAGTAACGAACTTTGCGCTGAGCTCATCCTAAACTGTGGCGTTTTGATTTTTTCCCTATGTAACCCTCGTTTCATGTTGGTGAAAATCACCTATATATTTGAAATTTCTTGAAATTTTGTTATTTTTCTTACTCTGTACAAACTTTCAATAGTAGCTAACCCGCTTTTAACTGGTGGGGGCTGGACAGTTAGCTTTACTTACTGGAAGATTTGTATGATGAAGAAAATTAACATTTTATGTACTTTGTTTAATGTCAAAATAATTCTTCTTTATTTATGGTAATTCATTTTCTTCAATAAGCAATTTTTGCTGCGTTAACAATTATATAAAGTTATTATAAAGAAAATTAATTTAATATATTTAATATATATATATTATGCGTGATGAGAATCTCTCTTCTTTGTACAATTGATTTAGATTAGATTCATTAAATGTATTCATTGGAAAGGCGGTGAGTTTGTATATATTATGGAGCATGTTGTTTGCTAATGGAAGATTGAAGTTGACAATTAGTAGATTTTCAATTATTCTTGCTGTGTATTCTCGTTTCAGATTTGACAGAAGCAATGGAAACACGAAAATAATTGATGAGCGAGTTACATTGGTACTAGGGGAATTAAGTAAAGGTGATTGGAATGAAGAAGAAAGACTGCAATTAGCAGAATTGTGTACTGATTATATTTACTTGTTTCATTGTCCTCAAATTGTCATTGTCATAAAATTGAATCAAATACGGAGAGAACACCAATACATGTAAAAAATTATAGACTGGCTTACTCACAGAGAGTGGAAATTAATAAACAAGTGAATAAATCATGGTTTTAATTAAAATTATCAAATTACTTCGGTCTGAAAGACCTAAGTATTACATTAGTGACCTAAAAGTGAAATTCTTACCCCCACTTTGTTTGGCATTTTTCGACGTTTTAGGACCTACTGATTCTAAAATAGCAAAAAAAAATGTCTGTCTGCCGGCCGTCCGTCCGGCCGTCACAACCGACGAAATCTAGAAAACGGCTGAAGGGATTTTAAAAATTTTGGTTTCTAAAAATAGGTATACACAGATAAAAAGTCGGACAAGTGCGAATAAAATTCGCTCGCCAAGGGTTCCGTGAATGTAAAAGAACACAATATCAAAAATAAATGACATAAAGTTATGTTGTAAAGTCTTTATATCGCCAGACTATGGACGCATAACAGAATAAATGTTTAATCGTAAACGTCAATAGTAAATGTCAATCACATCTACATAGATCAAAAATGTTACTTGAGGTTAAATCTTAACCATGGCTGTTTATGTTAGCTAAAGAAAGATTTAACCAGTATTTTAACGGTCTAAATTGGGAATATTTGTTCTATAAATCAGCGTCGAAATACATACACTTAAGGTATACATACACTTAAAATAGCACTTTTTTTTCATCAATAACTAAAAAACTGTTCATCGCAGAATTCTAAAAAATGTTGCAATGTTTCTTAAATTAAGTGTTCTTTCAAATGACACCCCATTCGTTTGGTTCCAAAAAAAGTTTTTTTGCACTCCCCACACCCATCCCCTAAACACACAGAAATATAATTATTTGAGAGTTCGCTATAATTTTCGTTCAAAATATAGCAAACTTCCTGTCTCCATGAATTTTTTCAATTTTTTCTGTCAATCAGTGTCGAAACGTAGGGGAGGGAGGTCTGGAATTTGCACATTTTTTAGAATAACTCCAAAACTGTGTACCGCAAAATTCTAAAAAAAATTGCAATATTTTGGAAATTTGGTGCTCTTTCAAATTATACCCCACTCGCTTGGGTCAAAAAAAGTTTTTTTTTACCCCCCTTACACCCGTCCCCTAAACACACAGAAATATAATTATTTGAGAGTTCGCTATAATTTTCGTTTAAAATATAGCAAATTTTCTGTCTCTATGAATTTTTTCAATTTTTTCTGTCAACCAGTGTCGAAACGTAGGGGGGGGGGAACGGTCTGGAATTTGCACGTTTTTTAGAATAACTCAAAAACGGTGTACCGGAAAATTCTAAAAAAAATTGCACTGTTTTGGAAATTTGGTGGTCTTTCAAATGATACCCCACTCGCTTGGGTCAAAAAAAGTTTTTTTTTACCCACTTTACACCCATCCCCTAAACACACAGAAATATAATTATTTGAGAGTTCGCTATAATTTTCGTTTAAAATATAGCAAATTTCCTGTCTCTATGAATTTTTTCTGTCAATCAGTGTCGAAACGTAGGGGGGGGGGGGACGGTCTGGAATTTGCACGTTTTTTAGAATAACTGAAAAACGGTGTACCGGAAAATTCTAAAAAAAATAGCACTGTTTTGGAAATTTGGTGCTCTTTCAAATTATACCCCACTCGCTTGGGTCAAAAAAAGTTTTTTTTTACCCCCCTTACACCCGTCCCCTAAACACACAGAAATATAATTATTTGAGAGTTCGCTATAATTTTCGTTCAAAATATAGCAAATATCATGTCTCTATGAATTTTTTCAATTTTTTCTGTCAATCAGTGTCGAAACGTAGGGGGGGGGGGGAACGGTCTGGAATTTGAACGTTTTTTAGAATAACTCAAAAACGGTGTACCGGAAAATTCTAAAAAAAATTGCACTGTTTTGGAAATTTGGTGGTCTTTCAAATGATACCCCACTCGCTTGGGTCAAAAAAAGTTTTTTTTTACCCTCTTTACACCCATCCCCTAAATACACAGAAATATAATTATTTGAGAGTTCGCTATAATTTTCGTTCAAAATATAGCAAATTTCCTGTCTCTATGAATTTTTTCAATTTTTTCTGTCAATCAGTGTCGAAACGTAGGGGGGGGGGGAACGGTCTGGAATTTGCACATTTTTTAGAATAACTCAAAAACTGTGTACCACAAAATTCTAAAAAAAATTGCAAAGTTTCTGAAATTCGGTCCTCTTTCAAATGACACCCCACTCGCTTGGGTCAAAAAAGTTTTTTTTCACCCTTCCCCACCCCAATCCCTTAAAAACACAAAGATGTAATTATTTGAGAGTTCGCTATATTTTTCGTTCAGAGTTTATCAAACTTCCTGTCTCTGTGAATTTTTTCAAATTTTTCTGTTGATTAGGCTCGAAATGCAAGGGGGGGACCAACTTTTTGTGTCACTTTATTGATAATAATTCAAAAACTATGCATTGCAAAATTCTAAAAAAAAATGGCAATATTTCTAAAATCAAGTGCTCTTTCAAATGACACCCCACATGACCTGGTTTTAAATGATGTTTTTACCCCTTAACATTCCCACCCCTTTAATAAATATAGTTATGAGTATCTGCCACTTTTCTATATTTTTCATTAAAAACCTCCTCAATTTTCTATCATTCCAAATATATTTCAAGATTTTCGATGAAGTAGGGTCGGAGTTATTCGGGGCAATAAAACATCCCGAAAACGTCATTTTTCAAAATTATACAAAAAATAGTGAGTTGTAAAATTCCAAAATATATTTTTAAATAATGCTGAAATGAAGCCCTTTTATATGATACCCTACTCGTCTCGATAAAAAAATGTATGTTTTCAAAGGCTTTACATCGTACCTCCTTAAAACAAATGAACACAACTTTATTTATTTTTTAACCCACCATCTTGTGTGGATAAGTTAGTTTTATAAGCACCTCAAATTTTAAGTTCATCGGATTAATGGTTCACGAGATAATCGAAATAATGTGAAAAACACGTTGTACTCTCACCAATAGTGTTCCGTATAAAAAACGGAACCCTAAAAACAATTACAAATGAAAAACGATCATTCTATCACAAACTAGAATTAATAGTACATTTTGCTACAAGAGATTAAACGCGTTAGTATGGATATGGGATTAAAAATTGAACTTTAAGATAAAGATATATTGCATTTTTGTGTTGCATCATAATTATATATTTGTTTATACATATATATTTTTAGAAATTTTAAGGACTTTAGTAAAACGATGTATTGTACTGAATTTGTCTCAATTGTACTAGCGTACTTTTTGAATGTCCATTGTACTGAAAAAAGTACAATTGTACTGAAAAAATCATCCCTGATGACTTCTACGAAAACCATACTGCTTATCATCTATAATTCGCGACATTTCCAAATAATCTATTAGATTGTAGTTAACATATTTTTCAAATATTTTAGCCAAAACCGACAGAATTGCAATTGGTCTATAATTGTTAGGGTCTGTCTTACTGCCTTTCTTTGATATGGGTTGAACGCTGGCCAGCTTCCAAGAATCGGGAAACATTCCGGTTTTATAAGATAAATAGAAAATCTTTGTTAAAATAGGAGCTAGTTGTCTAGCAAAGTTTTTAAGAATGAGGGGTGGGATACCATCGGGACCAGCGGATTTGTTGACATTGATAGAAAGAAGCATTTTCCGTACAATATTGCAACGAAAAATAGTTGGTTTCATTTTCGTTTCAACTGGTGAAATGATTGTATGAGAATGGGGAGGTTCAACTATGTTTGAGTTTTCTGCGAAAATACGACCCAAAAGATTCGCCTTCTCTGTTGAGTCGCTCACGGGAATGTCATTCAGAACTAAGGTTGGAATAGAGGATCGAGTAAAGTTGCTTTGGACTGATTTAACTGCTTGAAAAAAACTACGTGAGCCAGATGGGTGCTCGGCGAATTTCTTTGCTTTCTTCTGGATAAACGCATCTTTGTCCAAGTCTATTTTGTATTTACTAATATTTCTGGCTTTCTTATAGGCGCTATGGGTTTCAGGTGTTTTATTTGAGTTATACGTCTTAAATGCTTTGCGTTTGTTCCTCACTGCCTCATCAACATCCCGCGTGAACCAAGGCTCAGTTTTAGGAGTGATTAATCGATTTGGAATAAACCACCGCATTCCGTCTTTTATGATTTCAGAAATTCTTATTGCCGATGTGCTAGGATCTTGATCAACACAACAAATAGTTTTCCAAGGTGTTTCGTCGTAAAAGTTTCTCAATCCCTCCCAATCAGCGCGATTATAATTCCAAACGCGACGAGGATTTGCTTTAATTGGCGTCGGTGATGTAAATTGCACTATTGCTGATATTAGTAAATGGTCCGATGTTCCCAGGGGTTGTTCAACTTTTGTCTTCGTAGTATCTGGTTCGTTTGTCAAAAACAGATCCAGCAAATTATTGTTATGATGTGAATTGTCTGCGATTCTAGTGGGACACTCTATCATTTGCGTCAAACCGTGATAATCTGCAAATATCAGTGCAGCTTGTCTTCCTACATCGTCAGTGCGCGATGAAAACGTAAGCCATTTTTTATTATGAATATTAAAGTCTCCAACAATGGCCAGTCTTGCTTTGGGATAGTCCGTGGTAATCTTTTCTAGATTAGCTGAAATTTGATCGAAAAAAGTACATCCAGGGGGGAATTCGGAGATCTGTATAATCCTATTATAAACATAGTTTCATCAACACCTGAGATCTTCAGTGCTATAGAATTATGGTGCTTAGAGTTCAACTCGTAGGCCTTAATTCTCATACACGAAAGTGAATTTCGAACAAATGCACAGACACCATGCTTGTTATAAAAGGAATGTTCCAATTCGTAACTAGGTATCCGGTATTTATCAAGATCCAATTTCGATGCTTTACCACTGAATTGTTTCCGTAAGAAATAATATGTCAGGTTTATTTTTTTCGATGTGGTGATGAACCTCGTTTAGATTCGAATTTAGTCCTCTTATGTTTGTGAAATCAATTCTAAGCTGTTGGTTCACTTTGCGGCCATTTTGTTGAGACTGAGACTTACCCCTTGACATTGTAGGTACAGTGACAGAAATTCGACCAGGTCTAAATTTCAACACTACACAATACAAGAAAATCTGGGTACCTCCGTCACAACAGTACGACACTATATCGCAGCTGTAGCACGATAACTAAGAAACAACCGAGGGTAAAGACACTAAATATTAAGGATTTTACTAAGTGTATAAACTAATGTATTTATTTATCTGATTATACTTTATACTTAAGGAATTAAAAAAAAATGTTTGAGGGAGAACCTGTATATTTATGGATTTCCAGAAACAATCAATAAAAGATAAAAAGAACTCTTGCAATAGAAACTAAATATATAATTTAATGCTATTTTACCTTTAGTGATCAAAAGGGGGTGGGTATTAAAAATAATTAAACAATTAAGATACTGTACTATTACGGCAGCAGGCAAAAAAAAACAATACATTTGCAGTGATGAAAATTGACCATAGATTTAGTTTTTATCAATGGTTGGGCTTTAGAAATTACTTTAAAACAAGTGGCCAGAGATAGCATTAAATTACAAAATTAGAATATGTAACAAATATATATATATAGTCAAAATAAAATGCATACAACCTGCCAATTTTTAAAATCGGTTAATTATTTTTAACTTTTAACACTTAAAAAAAACTTTCGCTGGGGGCGTGTCTTGTTGGTGAAAGAGGATTGAATTTAAGAATCTTTTTTTTTTTTTAACGGAGATGGGAGTATTACTTTCTTTCTTTTATTTTATACACATATATCACTAATAAGTTAAATGTTTTTTCTATGCGAAAAGTAAACTCACTAGTGAAATAGAATAACAAATTAAAGTTGCTATGGTTTTTCATATAATTTTGCAAAGTATTTTAAACAACGTAGCCATGAAAAAATAGAAAATGAATTTTGAATGTTTTGTTGTCGATTTCTAACTTTATAATGTATAGTAAATATCGATTATATATTACTATCATAGAAAAAATTGCATTTCCTACGCGAGATAAAAACGTTTTTCGTTCATAAACATGTCTCACTCGACGCTAGCGCGTCTCGTGAACAAATGTTTACTCACGAAAAAAACAATGTTTTCATCTCTTGTAGGAAAATATACTATTCTTTGTTGATAAATTAATATTTTCTTTTTCCCATTAATATTTTCTATTACCGTAAGATTTCGGTAAAAAAATTATTTGGCGCAAATGTGATAAATGAGTCATATTTTTTTTACTGCAAATTAACCCGTTTTTGTATTTTTGGATAAAACCAGTTTGGTTATGTTCTGTTTATTTTTGATAAGACCACTGTGGTTTTCTTTGCGTATATATTTATATTTTTATATACAGTCAGCGTCAAAAAAAAAGTGTACAGCTAATAGTTCAACATTTACGGACTAATATATCTTAAAAGAAGAATGGAAAAATAAAATACATTTCATTTTTAAAAAGTGTATTAAGTATTAGTTTATTTTAACAAAAACAAAAATTCAATTATTTGTTGTTATCCTTGTAATTTTAAAAAAATTGCAAAATGCTCTGATTTTACGCGCCAAAAAAAAGTGTACACTCTCACATTGTTTGATTGTTTTTTGTTATAACGGGATTTCCGATTTTTTCAACTAATTTTATTTTGTTTTGTTGCATTGTCGATACCTTCGTGTCAAAGATCCGTGCAGTTATTATCCGTGTCTATTTTACACTCGTCACTGAATAAGCACTTATTCCAAATAGTAATGTCTTCAAATATATGCTTTTTTGCATATTCGAGACGCTCTTTTGGTTTTTCTTAGAATTAACTGATTTTTTTCTCGGAGTTCTACCATGTAACCCATTTTCATGCAGAGCACGGCAAACGGTACTGGCACTTATTCCTGCTCCTAATGTTTCTGTGAGTTTCTCAGCTATTCTGACTGCACTTTCAGAGGGATTAGCCCTAGCCCTTCGCGCTATCGCTCTTTTGTCCATAACTGACAAAATTGGCGGCCTGCCAGAACGGGGAAGATCTTCTACACTTCTCAAATGTTTGAATTTGAATAGTATTTTTTTTTACTTCTGTCGATAATACTAGCAATTTCCCTCAGAGATTTGCCTTGAGATGCTAATTTTAGCACTAAATTACGTGTTTCTATAGTAGTTTGTGTGGCCATGTTGAATAATATTAAATTATTATTATTGGGATAATAATAACTGCACGGATCTTTGACACGAAGGTATCGACAATGCAACAAAACAAAATAAAATTAGTTGAAAAAATCGGAAATCCCGTTATAACAAAAAACAATCAAACAATGTGAGAGTGTACACTTTTTTTTGACGCGTAAAATCAGAGCATTTTGCAATTTTTTTAAAATTACAAGGATAGCAACAAATAATTGAATTTTTGTTTTTGTTAAAATAAACTAATACTTAATACACTTTTTAAAAATGAAATGTATTTTATTTTTCCATTCTTCTTTTAAGATATATTAGTCCGTAAATGTTGAACTATTAGCTGTACACTTTTTTTTGACGCTGACTGTATATATTTTATATATGCATTATACATATATATATATATATATATATATATATATATATATATATATATATATATATATATATATATATATATATATATATATATATATATATATATATATATATATATATATATATATATATATATATATATATATATATATATATATATATATATATATATTATATATGTATTTTTGCTATTGTTTTTTTTAACTCCTTTGGAATAGGATTTTGGAATTTTTTAAATTTTTGGTGTTTTAATTCTGGATATGTATACAAGGAGACAGCACGGGCAGAGGAGCTTCAATGGTGAAGATGTGGTGGCAGTCCGCTCCATTTTTAATGGAGCGCAAAATGTGTGGGGGTCATGTGACGATCCTAGAAGGCAGGTGGGTCGGGTCTACAGACCGGTGCGTCTAAGGACCCGACCCGGTGATCGAGGCGAGCCAGACCCACATTCGGAACAGATAGTTGGAAACCTCGTGGAACGGCTGATCCAGGATCTCCCTCTGTCAGAGTCGAATGTGGGCTGGCGTGAAAGAAGACGAATTAATAGAAATAGGACGTCAAACATAAAAAAGAGGTTAAGAAATAAGAAGAAGAAGGAAGAGAGTCGCTTGGTCGTGGAGATGGAGTCTTCCTCGTCCAAGGACACTCAAGTGGTTGAGCTGGTCGAGGTTTCCATCTCTCCGATCGAGCGACAAGTAGAGGAGTGGATTGGACCACAGGAGGCCCCTATCCCTCATTGTATAATTAGTTAAAACTAATTATTTCTAATTTGAAAAAAAAAACGTTTAGGGGGTACACCTTTTTTTAGGAATTTTTTTGGTGGTACCATGTACATATTCTTTTGTATATATATTTTGTAATTTTTGTACATATTTTCCAATGTACATTAGACATGACCTAACTTATGAAGTTGTTATTTTCATCCCTTCCACCGACTAATTATGTTCCTTTTGATTAGAAAATGAAGTGTATGCAGTTTTACTGAAATCGGAAAATAATTACCCACCGCGCAGTGGCGTCGAAGATAAGAAAATTAGCAGAATAATAGGATTTTTTATGTTTATCAGATATAATCATCTTAAAATATAATATATCTCATAATTTTATTAAAAGCTAATTACTTTACGATTCCAACGAGCCTAAGTATGTAGAAATCGATCTTAGGAAAGCGTTTTTATCGAATTTCTTCTTCTTAAATCCAAAAAAAAAATTTCAGCGAAAATTCAGAAAAATAAATTTTTATGTTAGATTTAGACTTTGTTTGAGTAACACAAATTTCTATTTTTGGATACATTGCTAGCAGAATTAATTGGACATGGACAGTAGATCGTTTGCCAACCATAGTAACATTTGGTAATATTGAGAAGTTATTAACGGTTCCATAATGCAAAGAAGGGAGCGGCTTATCGATTGCGAACGCGATATATGAATGCCTTGAAGAATGGGATCTTACTGATAAAGTCGAAACCATGTGTTACGACACGACATCAAGTAACGCCAGAAAAGGGTGGAAAAAAAGATTGGCCACAACTTGATTCGATGCCCATGTCGTCATCACATACAGGAGATTAAACTACGGGCTGTTTATGATCTCAAATTTGGAAAGACCACAGCACCCGATGTTTATCTGTTCACCAAATTTCAGAAGGCATGTGACGGTGGTAAAATTAATTCAACAATGTTCAAAAATGGCATATCGGACAAAAAACTGGGAAACAAAATTCCAAAACACTCGTGAGAAGCTCTAGTAATTTTTTGTCATGAAGAGTTGGAAAAATCACACCCACGCAGCGAATATAAAGAATTTTTGGAAGTTACATTGATTTTTCTTGGCAAAACCATTGGGAATTACAAATTCAATCGCCCAGGTCCGACAAGTCACGCTGTTTGCATTTTTTCGAGACGTTTGCATTTTTCTGATTATGTTGTATGTAAAAATTTGGTTCAAATGCATAAATAGAACAGCAGCCGCAAATCAGGATTTGGATTTCATCAAAATTGACCAAAGAGTTTCAGAAGAAATGTTGAGCAAAATTTGTTATCATCTTCACTATTTAACGGAAGCAAATATTGGCTTGGCTTTTTTCGACCCAGAGATTTCGTTTGATGAACAACGAAAAATGATTCAAAACCTTGAGGTCCCAGCACGAGACATCCCCATCACACCCCAAACTCGCAAAAAAGATTTTGACGCAGTCAAACATATGCAACTTTTTGCTAATAAGAACATTAGTGATTTTGTCACAGAAAAAACTCAGAGTTTTTTAATCGATTAAGAATTTGTATTGATTTTTTGCTACATGACCCATCGGAATGAGGATTTCGTCAGAGCCACGTTGTTTTGCCAACGGTGTTTTGCATGTTGTTAATGATACCGCCGAACTCGCTGTTAAGTTGATGACACGCAATACAACAACATTCTAACTAAAGATGAGGAAGAAACACAATACAACATTCAGGTGGTCGAAAACTACAGATGCAAATACCCATCATACAATAAATATAATTTAATTTATTGATTTCTTTTGGAAAAATATTGCTTTTGAATGAAAAATTATTATAAATTTAACCATAAAAATTAATTTTTTTCTTTGAAAAAAGATTATTATGAATTAGTGAATTTTCGTATACGTAAGAAGTAAAATTAAGATAAATCGCTTTTCTAAGATCGATTTCTACATACTTAGGCTCGTTGGAATCGTTAATTAATTAGCTTTTAATAAAAAAAATCAAAATTATGAGATATATTATGTTTTAAGATAATTATATCTGATAAAAATAAAAAATCCTATTATTCTGCTAATTTTCTTATCTTCGACGCCAGTGCGCGGTGGGTAATTATTTTCCGATTTCAATAAAACTTGATATAGTTCATATTCAAGTCAAATGGAACATAATTAGCCGGTGGGAGCGAAGAAAAAGATGGTTTGAAAATTGTTTATACATATCTGGTCATGCCTAATGTACATATTGTATATAATGTACATATGTTTTTTATACAATGTAAATATTTTTTGTCCATATAGTTTTGTAAATACGATTGTACATATTCTTTTTTAAATAGTTTTCTTGAATTAATTAGTACATGAATACCTAGTACACAGGTTTAATAAAATTTCTTTCTTTAGCGGTAGGCCTAACAAGCCATCCATGGAGCTTCACTCCTTAACGATGATGTCGTTCCTAGGTCACCTATGGCCATCGGGGTTATGCGACGGACGGACATTGGTTTCTTCTCTTCATTCAGCGAATAAGTTCTCAGGGACGAGGAGTGGTGCTGCTGTGTTTGTACTTAGGTGCAAACCAGTAGTACCATTTTTTGCTCAGATGCTGCTCCGGTGTAATGAAGAGAAGAACCAATTAATATTTTTTTTCAGGATTAAATAATAAAAATTCAAATTTAACCGTTTTTTTATAATTAAGCTTTACAATAGAACAATGTCATGGAATTTAAGACTTGCTTGAAGTCTGGCGCTCGGGAGCGTACTCCAAGAAATCGTCATTAGTTCTAGTAATTTATTTTTAGGGTAAGGAATCACAACTGGGTCAGTAGAAATGGGCCTAAGGTCTAATCGTGACAGTTGTGATTGCCTTTGTTAGTTTAAGTTTGGGAGAAACCGTATTATAGAATCTGGTCGTTAGGGGCTTTTCCTTTCGGTTCTCACATGCATTCTTGGGGAGTGCTCGCGAGCGTGAGAATTCAAGTAAAGAATTAAATGACATTTGACATTTGTATCATATTTTAGCTGTTTTTTTTCTGTCAACAAACAGATCCTGGCTTGGAAATCTCTTATCGTTTTGGAAATTAAGCAAATAAACAATTTTTCGTAAATAAAATAAATAATTTTTGAAAATATAAATAAATAAAATTTATTAAATAGGATATATTTTTTTTTTGGAAATAATAATTTTAGGTATCTAAATTAAACAAAAAATTTCTTTGTTAAATTTTCAAAAATAAATTTTTGAAGATTTAATTAAACCAATTTTTCTAATAAATAAATAAATATATTTTATGTTCAAAATACTTAAATAAAACAATAATTTTTGAAAATTAAATATATAAATTTTATTAAGTAAAATAATTTTCTTTTTAGAATAATAATATAAATAATTTTAAGTAAATAAAATTTTTACTTATTAATCAAAAGACATCAAGATTTAAATCTAATAATTTATTAAATATCTTTATTTCTTTCTAAATAAACAAATATTTTTGAGATAGGACTTGACACCTAATAAATAAACAAATATTTTTATTTTTTTTTCAATGTTAAATAAATAAATATTTTTCGTTAGAGGTGTTAAGTCACATAAACTAATTATAAGATAAATAATTTTAGGAAAATTTTGATAAATAATTTAAATAATTTGAATAATTTAAATATATGTATAGCATATTTTTCATACATCAGGTTTTCTGTTTCTGCTTCTCTTTGACGTAAATTTTCATATCGTTCAATAATTTGAATAGTTAAAGTAATTTTTGTAGCAAGTTGCGATTGGCGATTTGTATAGTCCTTTGTTCTACGATAAACAACGGATAATAATGTGGTCTCCATTATTATCCTAGTTTCCCCTAGTTTTGTTGTGCCAGGACTGTTGCTCTTTTGCTCTAAAAATGATAATTTGCAAACTCAATAACAATTTTGTTGATTGTCTTAAGTTTTGGTGAACGTACCTACATTTTTCTATACCAATGGTTTTTTTTATTTAAATAAATTAAATACAAGTTTTGATTAAGCGGAATTGTTTATGATTGCTGGAGGGGGTAAACAGAAAACCTATGCAATAATATAAAAATAAGAATTCTTTAAAACAAATGAATTCTCAATTCTCAATTGACCTTGATTGAGTACTGTATAAAAATGATAAATATAAACCACAAATTTAACCATGGTGGACGACGATATTTGTTTAAATGGAGTAACTTTCATGTTAAATTGCTATTCAAAAATCTTTGAGTTATGTAAAATTTTATGCAACCATCAAATAACACCGGCACACAAAGAAAATTAAGTAGAATGTGCATTTGACCGGACCTACCTACGGGTACGTATTTTGGTCCGCTGAATCCGAATTCGAGGTCAGTTTGACCCCTACACCCTCGAAATTTCGAGAAAAGTAAAAATTTTTTTTTTACCAAATTTATGATAAGAATTTCACCGGCACACAAAAAAAATTAAGTAGAATGTGCATTTGACCGGAAATACCTACGGGTACGTATTTTGGTCCGCTGAATCCGAATTCGAGGTCAGTTTGACCCCTACACCCTCGAAATTTCGAGATAACTTTGAAAAACCGCATTTGCCAAATTTAACGAAAAATGCCAATTGTGGCCGAAAAAATTAAAATTTTTTCATAAAAATTAAATCCCATATTAAGACTATTAAAATACATGTTTCCTGAAATTTTCATGAAAATTCGACGATTTTTCCGCCCCTTATCATAAATTTAGTAAAAAAAAAATTTTTACTTTTTTCGTAATTTCGAAGGTGTAGGGGGCAACCTGACCTCGAATTCGGATTCAGCGGGCCAAAATACGTACCCGTAGGTAGGTCCGGTCAAATGCACATTCTACTTAGTTTTTTTTGTGTGTCGGTGTAATCAATGGAAAGGAAATAATGAAGGAACAACAGTGAAGAAACAAAATATGTAATGTAAGTTTGTTCCTAAGTTTTACATTATATAATTGTTGATTCATTTTTTTGGCCAAATTGATTTATTTGTTACCTGATTGATTGTTTTATTATATTATTAAAAATTTTCTGTGATATTTTCAAAAATAAGAGATTTTCCTGAGGGTATTTGTTTGTTATAAATTCCGTGTTTTCAGGTTTCATATAGCTTTTTGAGCTATCTCGGCATAAAATTTAAACTATAGTATTCCTAAAAGTCCGACTTACGTTACAATACGGATTCAGATTCTGATACAAGTAGTGGTAGCTGCGGTATGTGATGTTAAATTTTTGCTTATCCTTATTTCATTGTCATAAATCTGTCTGACAGCTAACTTATATTTTATTGTAGGAAGAAGCATATTTAGCGACCACAACAAGAAAATCCAAAAAGAATGGGCCAACAAAAAAGAAATAATAAACAGTCATATGAACCTGCACCCAGAACTGTCCCTTTATGTAGGTTGGTCATTTTACTATTTTAATCATGTCCTTGTTTATAACAGCTTAAAAGATCTTGCCAATTGCTCTTTTTTAGGTGCTCCTGCAGAAAAAATCCAACAAGATCCTCTGTCTTTCTGGAGGGATTTAAAACCAACCTACCCAAATTTATCGGGAGTTGTAATTGAATATATGGCTGTTGTAGGAACTTGTTTGTGTGGTTTTTTACTTTTTGGGGAATGAATACTCAAAACATCGATGTTTTTGTCTCGATGTTCATCCCTATTTTGTTGTATATTTTATTTTGTTACCAAAATTAGAAGAAAAACTATTCAGCACGATAATTTTAGGCTCACATATAGATGTCTCTAAAATTAGTGAAGAGAAAAGAATTAATTAATTAATTAATCAATTAATTAATTTTATTTTTTAAGAAATTGGTATTGTATAAAAGCACATGATTTGCATTCTAATTTGAGCTATCAAAGTGAAAACGATTCTAATAAAAAAATTTAAAATAAAAGTGAAGCGCGATTTTATTTATTAAAAATTCTACAGAGCAAAGAGATGATTCAGATAGCTATCAACATAATAAAGGCGACTTGTGTTCTAAATTAACTGTAATGGTGAGTACTAGAATCGACCATAATTGGAACTTGCAATTTGCAGTTTTAGCAAAATGCTACACGAAGTGAATCTAAGGCAGCGAACGAGTTCCAGGGCTTCAACACATGCCACCTTATAATATTATTGATACAGCTGACACCAAATTTCAATTAAATTTACCAAATTGCATCACATAAGTGAGTTCGCTGTTTCAACCACTTCATTATCAAAACCTAATCAAAACCATTATCATTGTACCCTATATAATAAAGACGAACTCACCATTTACGATGATTAATTAAAGAAAAAAAAATCAGGAAGAAAGATAGACTCTCCGCCAGACACACCTGGGAGGTAAGATTATATAGAATAGTACTTTTTCTAGCTTCCTTTAGATTTGACATGGCTAGAGAGGGGTGTTCCATGGATTTCTTTTTTTATAAATTATACCCAAAAACAAAGTAGGCCTGTTATGACCCTACCACTGGCTAGAATATAACAGGTTGGAATAGCGGAACCAATTTCTTACAAGTTCGAAAGAATTTGCGATTAAAAATAAAGATTTTGAAATCGATAACTTATTAGATATTTATCTTAGCAATATTTATCAACCAAAAAAGGGGGATAAACCATTTAAAAAACCAATACGTAATTTCAATGTTACACAATTCACATCATCAGAGGAGCAAATAAAATTGATTGAAATTGTAGCCGGTATCAATCTCAATAGTTAGTATTGCCCGTATTGTAACAGTAACAGTATCGATTTTTAAAGAGGTTCCAAATCCTACTTATACGAAAACAGTTCCAAAATCGTTGATCAAGAGAATATGCTACCCCGAGTAGTTTATTGAAACAGAAACAATGAAATATGGAAAAGAGAATGAAGAGGTTGCCATTAAATCACTAGGGGAGGAGTTCAAATCTACCCACTTGAATTTGAGGCTGAGTTCAAGTTGGATTACCATCCAACCACAACCACGCACGGATTTTGGGTGAATAAAGAACAGTGAGGGGAGGATATTGGAAGTTTGAATTTTAATGTTAAATATGGAATAGAGTAAATATCAGAAGCTAGGTTATTAATATTGAATAAAGAGCGGTTTTAGTCTGCTGGGGACAACGATTTTGTTAAAATTAAGTTGTGTAAAGTTATTTGTGATATACAACAGTATTGAATATATTAATTATTAAGTTATTGTGTGAAATTATTTAACCGCACAATTTATTTATACGCAATAATATTTATTTAATTAGTTGATTAGGTTGTTTAGTGATATTAGTTGAAGTGTTTGTTATGACACAATCCATCGTGTTATCTAACCAGTAGTATTTATAAGGGAGTCTGCACCCCCACTCCAGAACGAGTTCAGGTTCTGTATTGGTAGATTGAAGGAGATGTATGCCTTGGTAGTGAGATTTAACGATCGACGGACAGTCAAGAATATTCTCTTCAGTTGCCACACTGTTCTATTTTTTCCCTCCCTTATAAACTGACTACTTGGTAATCCTAAAATTCAACATCCGTAAATACATAAAAAAACAACTTAGTACAACGACAATCCATTACCTGGTTCATTATCCATACCATTAATTAATCACAATACTACAACAACACGTCGTGTTGATTCATTATCAATTTCTTTTATATTATCTCGGTTAAAAAACTATCAATCTCACAATTAGCATTGCTTAAATTCGTAAACATATTCTTCTACTTTAACTTTGTTATAAACAAACAAAAAGTAAAACTCATATAGTTGTAATTGCATTTGTCTTTTTATTTTTGTTGATACTATCAGATACAATCTCCTATTGAAATGTTTGAAATTGTAATAGTAGTGGTTATCATCTGTTTAATTAAACTGTTAACGAATGTTGCATTTCGTAGGTTATTGTCATTTCATTCTCTTTATATTTTTTTATAACTGCATCGTTAACAAACACAAATTAGTTATGGTTGTTTGTTTCTATTCATGACCGACGATAATCAAATGAAACAGAGTTTAAATGATATATGAGTTTTGTAATGCGATTGTTGAGACAGTATGATAATGATCGTGATTGATTTTTTTTCTTTTGAAAAGGGATAATACCACAACAACAGAAAGAAGTATACAAAATTATTGAATAAACATCTCGCTTCTACTCCTTTGTTTAAAATTATATTTATAGAATGTATTTTTGCATAATTCGTTCAGTATATGATTTTATTATTATAAAATCAATTTTTAGTTCGATTTAGATTTGAAATCTAAGAGATTAAATCGAGTTACGTTTGAATTTAAAAATCGAAAAACAAAAAAATTACTAAAATCACAAAAATCAATTAAAGAATAAAAGTTAAATTTTTCTTTCGCGAGTCATGTGTTTTCTTCATGTGTTATTTTGTTGATTACAATCGGTGTGATTTAGATTTCTGCTAAGCCAGAATCGCGGTGATAAGAAAAAAAAACGAAGTTATAGTTTTTGAAAAGAAGTAATGTTTGTTTTTCATGCTTTAGATATACCAAAAAAAAAAAATGAAAAGAAATTTAAACAATAATAGAAATTAGATATTTTGTGATGGGTTAACAGTTTTCGTTGTGAAGGACGAACGTAATAAAAAATGTGTTGTTAAAGTATATTCTTATAAAAGTCATATTTCTGTATTTCATTTTTTTTGTACTACTGAAAATAAAATTAAATAAAGAATTATTGAAGGAAACTGTAGATGAAAATAAAGAGAAGTGTTTTGGTTTCCTGCGGTACTATTTGGTGGGATTGAAGGAAAAAGAAGAGTCACTTTTAGACGTTGTAATAGTAATTCAAGTTGCTATTTTTGAGTTGGTGACTGCGAATAGACTCGCCTTGTATACAGTCTATCCAACATTGGGTGATTACACATCAATCTAGTTACTTTGGAACGGGCATACTTATCGATCTTGTTGCCCTGAGGAAACGTGCTGATTATGAATTGAGGAAGTCGCTTTACACCATCATTGTTTTTGTTATTTTCATCAACAACAAGACATCGTACAACGGAAATTAAGATAAGTTTCCTTTATATTTTTTTTTATTACTTTTTATAATTATATACCTTTTGTTTGAATACAATTAACTTAGAATTTTGAAAATGGTCTATATGACCAATTAAATTAGCTACAGAGATGTTTTTCTTGGCAAAAGCCACATCGATATTCAAGCTTATCATTGTACATATCCTTGGCAATAACTGGATCTCAGGTCCAGTTATTATATGTTTCTGTGATATTGTAATAAAGTATGAAAAGCGTTAAGTTCTATGTGAAATAACCCTTCAAAGGTGATAGTTTTGAAATATTTTAGAAATCTGTGATACTTTATATTTATCTTTTATTATTCCGTATCGCGAAACGTTATTTAACCATGTTGATATTTGTCGAAAGCGGTATAATTACAGTATTTTAATTATGATATAACCATCAATTGCGAGATATATTCTAGTCTTTGATTTTGACAGTTTATTGTAAAATCGATTTATTGTTACACTTGTTTTGGGTTTATTGTGGGCTTGCATTACAATTATTTTGGTTGGTTGCGAAATTTATTTTGTGTTGGTATGGTTTTCTGCGAGATCTCTATAGTATTTGAATTTGCAATTGTGAAGATTTATTGAGACAATTGTTTAATTTTTTTTTGCTTGTTTGTGTCTTAACCTTTGCAAGGCTATATACAGTAAAAGCCCAATCATCCGACATTCAATTAACCGAATCTTCAGTTAACCGGTATTTTGAATTTTTGATTTTTTTCACCTTTCACAAAAAAATGTTGTTTTTTCGGCAATTCTTAAGAAATATATTTTGCTTTAACTTTTGAATTACAATTTAAATTTTTAAAATATTCTTATTATTTATTTTATTTACTTATTTTTGTATTTGTACTAAATACTATTTGCGATCAATGTTATAAACAACTTGAGATACATATACAATAGTATAGATTGTATTACTAGTGTGATTGCGTTTTCCAAACAGAGCTAGTTTGCAGGACGACCGTAGGGAGTGCTGCAATAACTCACATTTGGAAAACGCATTCGCACCAGTAATACACACTATTTTTTGTAACAAATGCATAAAATTTATAAATATTTATTTAATTCAAACCAAATCATTAATCATAAATCAAATCATTTATTTAACAAAGTTATACACAAATTTAAGATATTTAAATAACCAAAGTGCGCCATCTTCGTTGTAGTAGTTGTAAATTATACTAGCTCGCTTCTAAATTGTAATAAGCTGTTAACATTTAATAAAAATAAACATAGTAAGGCATTTGGATTTTTTTTAAAACATTGCAATTTTGACAACTGGTATTTTTGAAAATGCAAAATAAATGTTTTCAAATTCAAATGATTTTGGGTTGTTTTAAGCTATTTTTACTATATGGTAAGTTATTTAAATTATTATTTTGATATTCTATTACTATAAAAATAATATATTCAGGATATATTTAACTAAAAATCTCACACCTAGGCGGCGTGCGTGCCAGGCATATAAAATATTTTGTGGTCATATGTGTGGAAAAGTAGATTTTTCTTTTATGTTATTCTAGTACAAAATTGAATATTTTTTGTGCATGTGTTACAAAAAAATAAGTTTCTAGTATTTTATTTGAAAATATATTGACGAGAATCCTAACAAAATATTGACGAGAATCCTAACAAAATATAAAATCGTTCTAATATTTCATTTACATTCAAGTATCCGGAATTTTCGATTATCCGGCATGCTTCAATCCCCGAGCATTCCGGATAATCGAGCTTTTACTGTATTTTGTTGCGATTTATAATTGCGCAGATTTATTGAGACAATTGGTTAACTTTTTTTGCTTGTTTATGTCTCCACATTTGTAAGGTTTTATTTTTTCGCTAGCTTTCAGGATCGAATAATCCTAAGGAATTGTCGCGGTCTTATTCGGTTTAAGGTTTATATGCTGAGTTAGTTTATTTTTAGTTTTCCTTTTGAATTAAACAAAAAAAAATGGCAGAGTTGGAATGCGAATATCCATGCGAATCCTACCCATTCATTTAAGCGAGGACGAACGTAAGCACGAACATTTTATAGAAGGGATAGTAGGTTTAACAACAGTTAAACCGAATAGTCCGTTAGAAGAACTAAGCAAAGCTCGTGCAATGTTGCCTAAGCTGTCTGAGGAGTTCCTTCTTGCCTAGAAGAAAAATAAAAGGAGGTTGGCCGAAATAATAAAATTGTAACGTCGGTGAAAGTCTCATATTTAATACTAAAACCAATTTCGATCTTTTTCTCCGTTTATTTAAAGTATATTTCAATCATCCTAAATAATTTCTCTCAATCAATAAAAAAAAAATTTAAAAAGATTTAAAACATAATGAACCACCCTAATTTCAAAAAAATAACGAACAAAAGAATTAAATTACGGAACTCATTTTTTGAACGAAAAGATATTTTTTTCTCAACGTTGCTTCATCTTCGTTCTTCATTATAAAATGTCATATGGCATCTTTTAATTTTTTTCATTCCCAGTTTGATTTTGTAATGCTAAACATTTAATTCCAAATAGTTGATTATATTGTAGATTTAGTTTTCAAATAGATAACTCGAGTTGTGAGTTTTTCTCTCTTAAAAGTTAAAGTTAATTAAAAATGATATTTCCCAGAATTTCACAAAAAGAAAAAAAGAAATCTGTACAGTGCATAAGGAAAAAAAATATATTCCATTTTTTTATTTGAAGCTCAAAGAGCAATAAAAAGAAAGTTTGATTAAAGTTGTTAGTATTTATTTTGACAAGAAAATTTATGTATATATATATTGTAATGACCCGTTATCATCCATATATTAAAATAAAAATCCATTACGGAAATCTATACCAAATTTCACAATTTCTTAACGAAATAATGCAGGGTCAATAAACTTATACGTTTAGTGCTGTTTATTTAATATTTCGAAATAGAAATATTAATTAAATAGCAACATTACGATTGTTCAACAATTATGCAAAATCGCATAATTGCTGTACATTGAAAATGTAAATGAACGATGGGTTTTTCACCTTTGATTGTTTTGTAGGGGAATTGATTTGTACTTTAAATTAATATGATTGGCTTAACGAATTTTAAAACTAAATTATTTTAATAACGGTTCATTACGCTCCCTTCCAAAAATAATGAAGGTATAACTTATTTTCTGATAGTTAAAACTGAGTTGTGTAAAAGACTTTACAGAAAAAGGTTTTACAAATTGAAAACAAAACCAGGATTAAAAAATCCATCCGTAACCGTCAAATTATATTAAATTCAACCAATAAAATAAAATAAATTATAATTGAAAGTGTTAAATGTTTTTGTGTTTTATTAAATAAAAAGTGCCGTGATATTCAAATTAAAAGTTGTCGTGCGTAACTTAATTATATTTGTTTGTGGACTCCTACAGTAGTTAGGTACCACAATATGTATAATGTTCAGTGAAGATAGGAAATTAAATTGATAAACGAATAATTAAAAGAAAAACAATGTTGAAATTATTTGTGTTCACTAATGAAAAGACTTGTGCAGAGTTTGTTGCAGGGTGTTGTTTAAATCTAGTCGAGAAACATCCTCGCTAAGAATTATTGTTGAAATTTATTGAAGTTATACAGCTGAAATCTAAAATTCTTTTTGGGGTATTATAACACAAAAGGAATACGTCAAAATAAACCGTAGCATTCCAATTACTTCTTTTGGTCTGCAGATATATGGATTTTTGTGCTGCTATTCATCTGAAATGAAAAATTAATTGACCGTTTGTTCTAGTTAAAATCAAAGATCACGAAGGACATGTTAAACTAGTAATTTTTATGCCGGAATTTCTAATAGTTATTTAACCACAATATCATCAATACAATATGTGTCTATATGGAGTATTAAGCTGGAAAGATTAGTAGTATATGATTGACACATTGCGAGGGAAATTCAACCAAATTAATCTGGGGACGCAGCCTATTGATAGCAACTAATAACAGCTAAGTTGACCTTTTAAGTTCTTTTTTTGTATATATATATGTATTTATGTGTATGAACAGATCGTCGATATAGATGTATCTGTAAGTGAAGTAAGAGATTTCCCGAGTTTAGGATTCATGTTCTGGGACAATTCATCAGTGTAATTATCCTGGGTTGATTTTTTTTATTAAATTAAATAAATAATAAATTGTTGATAAAGGTCCAAGCCACAATATAGTGGCACCCAACAAAATCAAGAGTTGGGTTGCGGTTTAACCGAGTTGCAAGAATTAAATATCACTTTTCCAGACTATGACGAAGTATTAGAAGGGCTTAAACAACTTTTAAATAATTAACTATTTATCTACGTCAATATGAACCAAATCGAGCAATCATAGCCTGTTAGGCGTGTTACTGTAGTATATTATATTATCATCGAATGCCTATTTAGGCACATCAATACGAGCAGTTATCGCCTGTTAGGCATGTTATTACATTATATTATTATCGAATGCCTTGTTTAGGCACATCATACGTGCAGTTAGAGCCTGTTAGGCATATTATTGTATACATTTTCAGCGCCTCTTTAGGCACACTGATATAAGTGTTATTAAAGTCTGTCATACAAGAATTCAACACTATAAAATTCATTGAAATACTACATGTTGCCCGTCCAGGTAAATTAATACTCCGTCGGAACAAACAAAATCATACAGTCCACTGCCAACTTTGGAAGCCGCAGCATTTTGGTAATTTACACCGACCACAAGCCTCTCACACGCGCGATACAATCTAAATCGGAATCATAATGCAATCCAAGGAAATTTCGCCATTTAGATTTCATAAGTCAATTTACTACCGAGATCCAGCATTTACATGTACAAGGTAAATATAACACTGTCGCGGACTCATTATCTCGTGCATCTGACAAAGAAACTGCATCAGTTGAGACTCACTTCGACTACGATGTTATCACTGCACAAAAAGCAAACTCAGAACTTCAGAATTTACTTTGTGGTTCCGTATGTCACGCTAGTTTATCAATGAAACTAAAGGTTTTTAAACTTCCAGATTTCGAAATAGTTTGTTAAATATCAACGGGTAACAATCGTCCATACGTCGCAGAACCATTACGCAAAACGATCTTCAACGCTTTACACAACTTGTCACATGCTTGTGTCAACGGTACACGTAAATTGATTATAGCTCGATATTTTTGGCCAAGTATAAACAAAGATATAAACAATTGGGCAAAATTTTGATTATCTTGCCTACGCTTTAAGGTCCAACGGCATACAAAAGGTCCAACCGGGCAATTCGAAATTGCACAATCTCGTCTCGAACATATCCATATATATATCGTAGGTCCGTTTTCGCCTTCTAATGGATGTTCTTATATTTTCACTTGCGTTGATCGATTCACTCGATGGTCAGAAGCTTTTACCATGTCTGACATGTACGCTGCCACTATAGTCACGATATTTGCCAACAACTACGTATCAGGATTCGGTGTTCCACTGCACATTACGACGGATTAGAGATCACAATTCGAGTCTAAACTCTTTTTCAAATTAACGAAACTTTTAGGCTCACATCATATCATCTGATGAGATCCCTTCACGCGCTTGGTGAAGATCTTGGTGAGGAAGTAGAACGTTCCGATCATTTGGCCATGCTCAGAAATCGTGTCCAACAAAATCTGAATTCAGCATTTAAGAAGACGCAACATCATTACAATCTGGGAGGTAAGACGCGAATCTTCCAGCCACAACAACGTGTTGTCGTTCGTCAGCATCACCTGAGCGATGCAACTAAAAGGTTTTCTGCTAAGCTGGCTCCAAAATTCTTACCCGCAATAATTAGAACTAAAATTGGAAACGTAGTGTATGAGTGCGAAGATACAAACGATAAGAGTATTGGAGTCCATCATGCGAAGGATATCAAAGAATGATGTCTTTCATACGGTAGAGTAGTTCTTTCGTCTGGTTTTCGTCGCTGTGGTTCACACAACCAAGGTTGTATATTACTGGTTTGTATCGAGGATTCAACGGTGCTGGCGTTCGGATGGATGGCAGATTTCAGTACTCAGTGTCAATTCTTAGGAATTTCGCGAGTATTGGAAACTGTCCTCCACCTTGGCTTCAGTCACTGTTGACTGAAGATTGATCCCAGACAAAAGATTTTTAAAATACCATTTCAAGAGTTTCTCGTCATAGAATTGGTGACGCCGTTTTCTTTTGACTCCAAAGTCAAGTACCCTCATTCTTGCGGTACGGTGCTTTGAAGTCATGGTTATAACGTCGGTCCATACGTCTAGATAAAAATTCACATTTCCAAATCATTTTAAAAGAAATTCTATTTTAATCAAAATAAAATTCAAACATTCAAATTCGAATTCGCATTTAAAAAAACAATTCAGCAAAAATATATTTTCTAACAAAGAAATAATAACGAAACACAAAGAGAACGAAAACTAAAAGTCACCACTGGTAACTCTTCGTCAAAAATAAAAATAAAATTCAACATGCTTGTCATAAATTTTGATGAATATTCATTCCATGTTTGAATTCGACAAAATAAACATTTTGCTTCTTATTTTTAAAGAGTTTTAAGAGAATTAAATTAATAATATATTGGTGAAAAGAATAAAATTCTATTGTTGGCTTTAGAAGCAGATAAAAGATTAATAAACAAATTTGCTATTTGTTAGTAACTAAAAATATTATAAAAATATTACTAAAAATACCACACCGGTATAATGGTATAACGGTTCGAAACTACGCCACTGTAAAGTCTAATTTTTCTTAAATATAACAATTTGAAATGGAATTTAATCTATAATCGCCTAAATGACTTCTGTAAATTTGTTTTTTAAAAAGCTTTAATAACGATTAAGCTTAGTTAATGGAAATTGTATTTTTTTTAAATTATTAGCTTATAAAACTAAAAAATGTATTAGAATAGTATGGGTAGGATGTTCATAACAAACAGCTGATGTGAATAATATTGGGCAGAAAAACTGAAGAACAAACGGGATAAACCACATACAATTATATTGAATTTGGATTTGAGTCGACAAGTCGAGTTAAAAATATATAATTTTGATAAGCAAGTAAACCAGCAAAGAATAAAAACTTAAAGTTAAAATTAAATAAAAAAATTAAAACAAAATTGTTGTGCTGCAAAAAATTTCTTTTATGAAAGATTTTTATTTTGGATTGAAAATAAAATCTGCTGCAATATACGTTTCGTAAAGGATTGAGTAGATTGATTGGTGTGCATACAACCATAGCCAAATTTAGATTATTGGAATAATTTCGACAGCCAAGATACTCAACTTATATTGCTGAAACTAAATAGATATAATACAAAAACAGCTGTTATATTTCGATTACTGATAAATAATTTATATATGGACTATTTGGGACTTTCTTTTATATGGATATTTTATATGGATGCCGCATCACAACTACTACAAGCTGCGATTTAGTTAAGTTATAGTTAATTTCTTTATATTGTTTTTTTTATTAATTAATAATAATAATGTTTTTTTTATTAATTAAAAATTTCTAATTGCAAATATTATATGAAATTATATAATTGATATTATGAAGTAAATTTCTTTTTTATTGTGTGGTGAAGTGAGAAATGTGTAGTGAGCAATTGGTTGGTAAGTTATGAGCTTGATTTCCGAGACACTCTTAAATTTGTCATAGCAATACGTGGAACAAAATTTGAACTGGCCAAGCCACGAGCTGAATCCCAATTTTTGTGAATCGAGTGTCGCTTCCACGTGGCTATGCTACAGGTCCAAACAATTATAATACGTACACCGGCCTACCATGTAGTGACTATGTAGTGACACCCATCACTTGCAATGATGCATTAATTGAAATCCTTTACAACCTTCTTAGTGGGTTCAGTAATCGTTAGAAATTTACAAGTTAATGCTTACCGTTTTTATTATCATCTTAAAAAAAAGGCCTCTTCATTTGATTATAAATACTCGTGGCCCTCTTAGTCTGTTATTCCTTTTAGTGGATTTCGTTTTAACAGAATGTCAGACATCGTGAAACGTGTGATTTATGTTTTATAAAAATGCTTGAAAATAAAATGTTCTTTTCTCTGTGATAATTATTCTGTGATAATGCTTGAAAATAAAATATTCTTTTCTCTGTGATAATTAGTCTGTGATAATGCTTGAAAATAAAATATTTTTTCTGTGATAATTAGCCAAATATATTAGAATAACACATTACAAATCCAGAGTTCCGATGAGATCAGTTCCGCTGCGCTGCTTGTTGTTTTCATCGATATTAAGGAACGGCCAAATTAAAGTAAGATCCAGGTAAATTAATAGAGAAAATTCAAATTACTAAAATTAGAAAAGTAAATGAAGCTAATTGTTTTGCGTGTAGTGAAAATGAACAAAATTTTATTGATAAACTCTTTAAGTAAAATTACAATTAATTATTAAAATATAGTATGGTAAAAATTTGTAGCTATATGTTAATTAATTTAAAAAGAAAAGGATAAAGGCGGGCTAATTAAATTAACTGAACGGTGGTCAAGGTGAAGGTGTCACCATTTAATTGTTTAATTGACAACCAATAGCATTAAGCATTATAATAAAATACAGAAAACTGTTAACCAAAATAAAATCTTTTTGAATTGGTGAGTGGTTGAATGGTGAGGTTCCATAACCGTAACGAGGAAATCGGGTGATTTTTGATCTGGCAACCTGAGAAGTGTTGGCAGTGGAGATTTGTCTGGCCTTTGTTCGGGAAATAAGTAAATATTTGGGGATATGCATATTTCAACGCATGTTTTTTATAATGTTCATTCGCAATTGAAGTCAACAACTGTTATATATATTGCTTACTTAATTCAACTTTTACCTGCGATCGTTTTAATCTACAAAACCCGTATTGCTACCCACACTTTGCTCGAGGATCATTCGCAGTGGGAGTTGATTGTAGTATCTATTGTGGTGGCGTATAAATAACCTAAGGAAGATGAGGGGTGATTACCTTAAATGTGCCTATATATATATATATATATATATATATATATATATATATATATATATATATATATATATATATATATATATATATATATATATATATATATATATATATATATATATATATATATATATATATATATATATATATATATATATATATATATATATATATATATATATATATATATATATATATGTGTGTGTGTGTGTGTGTGTGTGTATGTGTGTGTGTGTGTGTATGTGTGTGTGTATGTGTGTGTGTGCGTGTGGGCGTGTGTATGTGTGTGTGTGTGTGTGTGTGTGTGTGTGTGTGTGTGTGTGTGTGTGTGTGTGTGTGTGTGTGTGTGTGTGTGTGTGTGTGTGTGTGTGTGTGTGTGTGTGTGTGTGTGTGTGTGTGTGTGTGTGTGTGTGTGTGTGTGTGTGTGTGTGTGTGTGTGTGTGTGTGTGTGGAGGTATGTGGACGTGCTTTGGTGAATGCGTGCGAGTATGTAGGTGCACGGGCGTGAGCGTGTGAATGTGAAATAAAATATGGGGGTGGACGTGGCGATCGCGGTTTTTTCACGTATGGAGTCGCCAGAGTCTTCTTATCTCACTTGTCTTCTTTCTTTGATCCGATTAACACGCGTACTATACTGATTATTTGTACTGGAGCAGCAGGCTATTCTTCTCGTTCCCACAGGCTTAAGCTAGCTTGGGGCTTTAAAATATCCCTAGGTGCGCGGCCTGCTAAACAATTTCTTGGATTTTCCAATGAAGCCAGTTCTCCATTACACACTGTACCTAAATCATAAATAATATGAATAATCATAAAATATAGTATTATATTACAAGCCGTCGATTCAGCAAAATAACATAAGAATAAATATATTGCAAATGTAATCCTCAGAGCCATACAAGCGTCGGTTGGATTAAAACGTATAAATAAATAAATGTTACGTGGTTTAATAATAACAGTGTTTTAAATGAATAAGTGATTGTGACTTAAACAACATATAAGCGCAAGCAGAGGTTCCCCTGTAAATATCCTAGCCGGCCGGCTCTCCAGGAGAAACCTACTAGTAACTTGTAGCCTCGGTTACCAATCCTTTTCGCATTCGAGTACAATAAAACAACGATACAATCATCCACAAGCGAACGGAGTGATAGAACGTTCTCATCGACAGCTTAAAGCAGCACTAATGGCCAGAGGTAATACCACACAATGGAGTTCGGAAATTCCGGTATCTCTTGGTTGGTATCTCTTTCCGTAAATATATTGTAGCTAATAAGTTCACTGCTGGTTTATATAAATTTTTACATGCATTAAAGTTAATAGTTAAAAAACATGTATCAAGTTTTTTGTGTAGATTTTTGTCAAATAAAGTGAAGTATTGAAATATTCAAAATATTGAAATAAAGAACAATAAAGGAAAATGGTTTGAAGTTGATATTTTGTAAGTGTTGAGAGTCATCACTTACAAAAGTCCTGACAAATGTTTTCATATATATTTAATTTTTCTCGTTGTAGTTTCGCCATTGTGTGGATGATGGCATCAAGGCGTTTTCATCGTTTATATTTTATTCATGGATAGCCTTGTAAGGCAATTATTAACAAATTTATACCACCAATTATATCGTCATTATCAATAGCCTTGTGAGCCAAATAATATATTCATCCTTATACTTACGATAAAAGGTATAAGCTGATCCATGTCATATACTTTGGCTTCATCATCGTCAAATCAAAAGCCAGAGGCGTGAACATTTTGGTCTTTCGAGCTGGATATAGAGGGCGCTACCACCACAGATATTCTTCAATCAACTGTCAAGGTACTTTTAATATATCTTAAATAAATATTTAAAGTAGTTTTTTATATTTATTAAACAATTTTGCGTGTATCAACTAAAACCATTGTGTCGTAGTTTAAACTGGTTGTCCTTGTCGTGTTATTATGCAATCAGGTTCTAGCTTTGAATGTCTTGCGTTAAGAAAATTATTTCTATCATCACCAATATAATCTAGTGTCAGCAATCTTGTAACGTCTGGTTCCTAACAAATTAAATAATAACAAACATTTCCAATATTTCACTTTTTTTTCTTTTCATTTCAATAAAAATTCATAATTCGATTTCTCAAAGAACTAAAATTTTCAAATTCAATTATAACATTCAAACAACTAAATGAAACGAAAACAAAAGATTAAACTCACTCACAACAACGAAAATTTGAACGAAGAATATTTTTTTCCCTCAATGTTGCTAAACTTTGTTTTTTGAACATATAAAAATTATTGTAAATGCCACAATGGCAATTGAATTGCATTCCATGTTTTACTTTGCAAATAAAAACACTCGTGGTTTAATTTTTGACAAGATTTTTAAAATTCAAGTTTTTTATTAAAAAAAAAGAACAAATAAAAAAATTATAAATATTAATTGTATGTTTAATCTTAAAATAAAAAGATTGCCTTTTGTTGTTTTTTTCAAAGTGCAATAATAAAATTGGAATATATTATAAAAACCTAAAATGTTCATGTGTAGTTACTGAATGGAAAGGAAATGTATTACTGTTAAAGCAATACATAAACTAAAGTATATGGTTTTCTTATTAAAACGTCAATTTGCTGTGCTGGAACTATATTGTGCAAGGAAAACCAAATTTCTTCTGGATTTGTCAATGGGTTTTGGTGAGATATGTGATTTGTGTTGAGATAGTTGGTGTGGAGCATTGCTATTTACTATTAATATCTCGAAAAGAAAAACAAGATCAACTATGATATATACATACAAGTTGTACCATCATTTACCGCAATAATAATTTCAATGTTGGATGTATAACAATTTTTTTTCTGTTGGGAACGATCACGTAATTATTCAACCTTGCTGGAATATAAAAAGGCCGAAATCATTACATATATACTAAAATTGGATCTGGAGCAGACTAGATATATATTACTTTGCTTGGAAATGTCGTAATGTAGGGAAGTTACCCAAGTAACAATCCTGGCACCTTCAATGCAATCTGAGTGCTTAAAAAATAGCACTCAGTTATGTAGAAACAAGCCTTGAATCTATATGATTTGGATGGACTTCAGTGCTAAAAGTAGTACTGCAATAACCTTTAAATAGCATCGCCAATTGCTAATATTTTACGACAGACAGCACTGAGATGCTTAAATTAATGCTAAAATAAATAGGGATAAGCCAGCACTGATATGATTAAATTAATGCTAAAATAAAAAGTAATGTGATAGCACTGAGATGCATAAGGAAATGCTAAAACAAATAGCAATGAGAGAGCACTAATATGCATAAAGTAATGCTAAAATAAACAGCACCGTTATTTCCAAAATAGTGCTAAATTATTTTAGATAATAAAAATCTATTTTTTTAACTTTTTTTAATTTTTTTGGTGAGCAAATCTGATAGTATTTACTGTAGAGCTTAATGGTGTATTTCTTTCATTAAATTTCATTAGCCATTACATTGTAATTTACCTTTAAAGTCACCG
This sequence comes from Diogma glabrata, assembly GCA_963693315.1. Lineage (NCBI taxonomy): Eukaryota > Metazoa > Arthropoda > Insecta > Diptera > Cylindrotomidae > Diogma > Diogma glabrata. The sequence continues at coordinate 317,279,793 of OY856186.1, forward strand.
AAATCGTATGAAAACCGTATGTCGTCATCAAGAATTGAACCCGGGCCATCATATCTAAGAGCGCGCGCCTTTCAACTGAGCTATGGAAGAAATACAATTTATTCCGCGTTCGTCATATATATTGAATGTAGGTGGCATTTTTGTTTTAGCGAAGTATAAATTCGGTTAGCATTATATGTAGCATTTTCGTGCTATCTTATTACATTGGTATTATAGCGAACATGAAAAACATACTATAATGAATGCTAAATTTGAATGGCAATATTTGAATGGCTCGATGCAAAGCGGTTTTTTAGAAGAAAATTACAAATCCAACAAACACAAAATAAAACTTATATTTTAATTTATAATATGCTGAACGTTATTTAAAATTATTTTAAATATTTGTTAGCACTGACACATGCAAACAAGCTAGTCACATTTGATAAACGAACTTAGCATTGTGTAACACATGGAATAGCATTCGATGGTACTAACGTTTATAACTAAACATTATTTTTGACAATTGGTAGCACTGGAAATTGCTATTTGTTCATATATATTTGAAGTTTGATCATTTTGGTTAAAGTTATCAAGCAATACAAACATATTTTTTAAAAAGAAAAATTTTCAGCGTTTATTGGAATAAAAAATCGTATGTGATGTCTTCACAAACAACATTAACAAAGCCAGGTAAGATATGTGTTTAAGACAGTTCTTTGTTTTGTGCCGGTATCGAAAAGATAATTACGAGATGTGCCAAAACGTGATGCTTTTATCATTGTTTTTTTTCTATATCGAAGAAGATCGGAGAGATATTTTAAACGTCAAAAAATTATCCGTGTTTTTAGGTAGATTTCATATAAAAATCTACCTATTGCAATGGGCTTCATCTCGGAATTTCGGAAAAATTTTTGTGCCAAACGACTATATATGATAAGCGGAGACGAAAAAACAAAAAAAAAAAAATTTATATATATATATATATATATATATATATATATATATATATATATATATATATATATATATATATATATATATATATATATATATATATATATATATATATATATATATATATATATATATATATATATATATATATATATATATATATATATAAACGATATGAGATATAACGAAAACGACCGGCACTCTCACGGTCGCATTTGTTGAGCTAGATCAAAAAAATTTTCTGTACTTGTGTGTTTTAATAATATCTTGGACAAGTTCGTGAATCAGCAAAATCCGACACGTGGTTAAGAAACTAGAGGCTTTTTTCTGAAAAAAATTGATTTTTTAAAACCGTTATAACGGCCGTTTGGATACTAATATTTCAAAAAATTTAACAAATTTAGAATCTTTGGAATCTTTTTTATCAATTTGTTTTAAAAATAGACCTCTGCAGTTAGAGGTTCCTGAGTGAGCGGCTCCAACAAAAAAGTTTGCAAAAAAATTTTTTTTTTAAAACAACCGGCACTCTCACGGTCGCATTTATAAGGCCAGATCAAAAAACCTTTTCTAAAAATGTGCGTTTTATTAATATCTTGGACAAGTTCGTAAATCAGCCCAATCCAACACATGGTTAAGAAACTAGAAGCTTTATACTAGAAAAAAAACTCTGTTTTTTAGATCCGTTATAACGGCCGTTTGGATTCTAATATTTTTAAAAACTTCATAAATTTAGAATTTTTGAAACCTTTTTAATCAGTTTCTTTCAAAAAAAAGACCTCTGCAGTTGGAAGTTTCTGAGTGAGCGGCTCCAACAACAAAGCTTGTAAAACACAAAATGCGTTTGAATCAACCGGCGCTCTCACGGTTGCATTTGTGGAGCCAGATCAAAAAACCTTCCGTAAACATGTGTGTTTTATTAATATCAAGTTCGTAAATCAGAAAAATCTGACACATGGTTAAGGAACTATAGGCTTTATACTAGAAAAAAAAGTAGTTTTTTTAATCCGTTATAACGGCCGTTTGGATACTAATATTTTTACAATCTTCATAAATTTAGAATCTGTGGAAACATTTTAATCCGTTTCTTATAAATATAAACCTCTGCAGTTAGAGGTTTTTGACTTGTTGGCTTCAACAAAAAAGTTTGCAACAATCCCCAACTATAATTTCCAAAAACCTTATAACAGTCAATGTCAACCTTATAACAGTCAAAAAAATAAAAAATTTGAATAGAAGAAATTAATTTTTTTTTCTTAGAAATAAACTATTTTGATATTTTGCAGTAATTGCACGACATATGATATAGAGTAGGTTTGTGTCATAAATTGTCACACACATGTTCTGTGGTAGATTTGATATTGGTTGTTGCAAAATTGGATAGATATAATTTTGCTTGTAGGTAGCTAATTATCTTTTTAAAATTTGTTCGATATCTGTTTGAAATTAGTTTGTTTTGTTTAAACTAATCTGATACATCAGATTCTACTGGCACACAAAACTGTCTGATCTCGAAATCTATCTATTTCTAGCGGATATACGTGCCGCTTGGACTTTTTTGCATTCTCGGATATATCTGATATATCTGTTCTGTGTTTTTTTTCATTCTCGGATAAATCTCAGATCATATATTTTCTCTCTGAAAACTTTTACAGATAGTTTTTTTACCGACTGGAAGTCATCGTTTAAAGTATAAATTTAAAAAATTGTAGGTAAAGTTTCGATGAAAAACAAATATAAATAAATTTTTTAATAAAATTTAAATTTATTTAATAAATTTTTCTTAATTTTTTTTGGCGGAGAAAACTCAGAGAATATATTTTATATCTGTTAGTTAATTATCGGAGGAAAAAATTATACGATATATCCGATACAAATTTTATTTTATCGCTCCGATTTCTCCGATATAGAAAAAAACATACTCTATGTGATTATTTTTTAGCCGGAAATGATAGCAAGCAATCGTCCAAACGGTCGAACCCAATGAAACAGTTAAATTGTTTACTGTGCCAGAACGATGGACAAAGCGGAAATTCTTTCCACCCGATGCAGAGTCCAAAGTCAAGGGAAATGATCAGGTTCTATGGCCACCGCAAGTTGCCAAAAAATCTGAATTGGAAGAATATGCTATTGCATTGGAGGACGCCTCGAAAGCAGTGGACCTCAGTAGTTTCACGATGCACCGCTGTAAAATTAAAAGAACAGGCTTCAAGACATACGACGATGTGAGTATATATACAAGTTTTTTCTTTTGTAATTTTGTATTTTTTGTAGGCGGAAAAAGACATAGCTGCAATGCGCATGCAGTCCGACTCTGATCAGCCTGGTTTAGGCACACCCAAAAGAAGTTTGGCAAGGAAGAGACAAGCATGTAAGAAATCAAAAGAGAACATCAATACACTATTCACCAAAATTGCAAAAGGATCTCCGAGCACCACCTCAACGTCCCAACGAGTTCAGGTTTCATCGGGTTTAAATCCAAATGGTTCGTTTCTGTGGCATTGAAAAAGAAAGAAAATTTATTTTGAAATATAATTTTTTTGGCATATTTTAGTGTTTTCACCATTGCCACCGACTCAACAACAGCCCAATTCGCAAGTACAAACATATACAATTGTGGCCGCACCGTCAAATACTCAACAAGAGGTTCGATACGACTTTGAAATGAATCATGAAATGGAAACTATTCCATTGGAGCCAGGAGATGAGACTTTTGCATTTATCTGCGATGCAATCACTGCGACTCCGTGTGACCACAGCAGCGTTTTGATGGATATGCTTGAAGTAATGCGTTCCCAGGCCGCAACAATAGCAGCAATGGCAAACGGAATCACCTCTTTGCAAACGCAAATCGATTCTATGCTGAAGCTCAATTTGGTTGGTGCTATACCGAAGAAGCCATTTGAAATCGTAAATAGCTTGGACGCATTGAAATCATTGAATGAAAGAGCCAAGAATGCGGAATTTGTTAAGGAATGTATTAATTACATTGCGGGACGCCATGGAGGGGTGATTACCGGACAGGCTCCGACAGTGCAAATCGTTGATGATTTTTTTGACCGCACATTCCTTAAGACATGCTCGTGGAGTGGCCAATCACGTAGAAAACCTCCCGCAGCAAACGCCGCTGTCGAAGTGGATCCGGTTAAAAAAGGAAAAATTAAATTTAAGGTATAAAAATCTGCGATTGATCTATTCTTCAGCTGTGTTAGTTTCCTTAATGGGACGTATAAATTACCAATGGTTGAGAAGTTTCTCTCCATTCGTATGAGAAATTCAAGGGCAATCGCCAACCAAGAGTGTTTAAAGGATGGCGGGTCAGGAAAGAATGAAGATAAGCCAGCAAAGGAAGATGAGTCAGAAAATGAATATGAGTCCGAGTCTGAAAATGAAAAGTCTATTGCCAGTGCGCAATCAGGTAATGATGACGATGAAATCTAAAATCATCAAAAGGACTGATTAGGTTTCTCTGCACCAAAAACTAATTGAACTAAAATGTATTATAATGTTTTAATAAAAAAATTATTATTAAATATAAAATCAATTTATTTTTCTAAAAAGTTTCATAATGTTTTGATAATAAATTTATTAACTATAAAATCAATTTATTGATTTATAATTAATTTTAAATTACAATTTTAAATTATCTGGATACGTGTGATGCATTGGGATAAATGATGTCGAACCGCGGATGACAATAGCAACAAGTTTGCACAAAATTTCGGAAATTAAAAACAATTTTTGTTGTTTGAATTTGGTGTTATCCTCGGTTCGAAAAACGTTTAATGATGCTGAATCGAGCGGCTCGACAAATACGCTTCCACTTGACTCTAAAACTGAGCCATAAATACCATCATCTGTGGCGTATTCCATGGCAACGATTTCCTTTTCAATTGATAGAAACCATTTATCCGTGTGCGATTTTTTCAAATTAAAATTTTCTCGTATTACGATTTGAGAAAATTTAGTCGAATTCGGTAGAACATTCTTAAATAATGGATATTACCTGTTGAAGTGGCCAACGACCACTTCGAAGCAACTTTTTAATTTGAAAGAGTTGATTTTCAAACGGGTATGATGAAAGGGTTTGTAAAGACCCGAATCGTTCTACCTCTTTCACAATGTGTACTATCAGTGATTGTGAACATTGCTAGAAATACTGCGGAACGTTTTGCGAAATATTTTAACGAATGCCAGAAAACATTGCGCTGCAACGGGTAAGTATCGGCTAAAGGTATCACTCGAAACAATTGTCGTTCCACAGAATAAATATAAAAACATTAAATACTCGTTGGGAGGCAAGAATTGTCTAAAAATTTCAACGCGAATATAGTTTAGGAATGTGGCGCATTCTGTTCCTTTCCAAAATGGCAAAACGGTTAAAGTTCGGACCGCACGACGAATTTCCATAGGCACTTTAATATTTATGAGAATGTTATTCATATCGTTGACTTCATTTCTGGCCCATTTAAAACCATCGTATCCATTTTCGCCATCCTTGAAGGTTTTAAACAATCGCTTCATAAGCCCAAGATGTAATAGGTGCAGCGAATCACTTACTATTATGTCTTGAACTATGTCCATTGGAAGACGCAGGAGTGGTGTTTTAACAGGCACCTCCCGAATACGGCCATGCTCTCGAATTTTATACACCTGATGGTGTTTCCCGTAGCCATGTGCACGAAAAAACGAATCGGTTCGAGCTGGTGCCACAGTCTTTCGGTAGATTATTGTTCTCAGCAAACTGGAGTACGTCCCAACGGTCGTACATTTGAGACAACCGTGATATCCATTGAAATTGCAGACACCTGTGATGATAAAATTATATAATATGAATAATTTCACTAGCTGTCAGAAAAACAATTTACATTTACTAACCTTTTATCATGGCTCGAGCCGGTGTGTCGCAAATAAATGCTCTAATGGTGATTGAGAGCATGAAACCATTTATGAGTATACCGGTATCTAAAATGCGAATCAATTCGGACACAAATGGTTCCATAAACTCTTCAACTCGCTGGGGCTTGCTCTGGCCATAAAACAAGCCGATTGTCATTGCAGGAATATTATACATTCCATTCACATTGCACAAAATCGGCCAGAATTGGTCCCTGCTGCTATTAAATAATGGAATTCCATCCACATTGCAATTGAGCGCAATTGAAATTGGTCGATTCAAGTTGGCAAAGCACGAACGCAGGCAGGGCTCCAGACCTTGGTGCCAGTATTCACCTCCACTGATGTTAACGATGGTAGTTGAAGGATTTCTAGGGGTACCCATTAGGGTCCTTGGATCGGATGGAAGGCTCAAATTGAATCGATTATTTAATTGTTTCAATAAAGGTTTTAATGCCTTTTGCCGAATGTTGTTATCAATGGACCATCTCTTTAAGAAAACGGACATTGCAGTCGTGTCATCCATTGTATCGTCATTTCCAATTAACATATTTTTAGCACTATTTTCGTGCTCATCGGGGCTAAACTCGTCAGACACTTGATGTTCACTGAGCTCAGATTCATAGCCTGATATTTGGATATTGACACCGTTATCTTCCTCATCGGATGACGACGTCAAATCATAATCATCAATGGGAATTGCATCACGACGAATTGATGGAATTCCGTAACATTCGGGTGATGGATGACGTGTTGGCACACGTTGAGATTCGACGGCTTTTGATGTTAATTGCGTGTTATTTAACAATAAAGCACTGTCTTTTCGAATTCTATCACGAAACTCTTGCAATTTCCTGCAATATGAACCACTCTTTTTAAAATTATCCCACTGCAATTTGTTCTTTATTCCTTTTTTAGGTCGCGGCATGATTTTTTGCAATGTTCAAATGTGACCGCACGGCTTGGCGTCTAAACTATAAGCTGTCTCATCGTTTCTAGTTTATTGCACCTTGTAAAATAACAAATTACGTTTTTGGTACTGTTTTTATCTGTTAATGAACATGAAACTTAAAATAATGCTAAAAGTAGCATTACTTTGATGAGAAATTTTTATTTCTATGCGAAATATTTAGTTAGCAATAATTTAATACATGCGGCACATAAAATAATGCTACAAATAGAATTATTTGGTTGCTAAGTGTCTATTTTCATACAAAATGGCGAAATCTTTAGTTAGCATCAAGTTAACACATGCGGAACATAAAATAATGCTAAAAGTAGCATTACTTTGATGGGAAATGTTTATTTCAATGCCATTTGGCGAAATATTTAGCAGGGTTGAAACGTATAATACGGTAACGTATAAAACACGTATTATACTTACGTATAAAACGTATAAAACGTACAGTATAAAACACACAATTGTTTACGTTTTATACCGTATAAAAGTAAAATCCTTAATAAATTAAAATACAATTATATAACATTATCGCGGGCGTATTATTCATCGTACTCGTGATATTTAATATTTATAAAGCCTATATTTCGGGACTAATAGGAACAGCTGCTTTAGAAAATATAGCGTCGTCATGATAATTTCTTACCCAACTATTCCTATGAGTTCAGAAAACTTCCACATTTAACGTAAATGCTTCTTTTCAAAATATAATTATTTATTTTCAAAACAAATTTAGTCTGCAATAAGTTGACTTTTCCAACCATACCTATTATTCATCAATGACCAAAATTGGATTTACTCAATAAACTTCTCACTAAACTTTTTCGTTTGACGTAAATACATATTTTAACTGTATACTGTCTTGTATTCTCTTGCGTTCCCCTTGTATTAAAAATAAAAATAAATGAAAACCAAAGAAATATTTTATATTTTAAATATTACAACTTTTGTATAAAAAGAAGATTTGATCTGCAAGAGCCTGTTATTTTCAAACTGTGTCTATTAATTGGAAGTGGTGCAACCCGGATTCACAAAACAAATTTTTTTTAAAAACATCTCTCTAATAATCTCTAATAATTTTCCTAAGTGGTATGAAAAAAACGACATTTATTCTGCAACAACATAATATTTCCCAGCTGTTCTTATTAGATGGGAGGAGCTGAAGTTGAATTGAACCATATTTTATATATTCAATAACATTTCATGATGCCAAATAATTAAGTTCATGAGCCAAATGTTGGAATCAAAATGAAAGAAAATCCTATAGTATACCTACGTGTTGAAAAATTCAAAAATAATTTAATTGCTTGAATTGATGTGCTCAAAAAAATCTCTATATTCAAATCTAGTGAATTAAAGATTATTAACCAGTTTAATGTACAGTAACATAGTCATTCGTATAAAGTATAAAAATTTACATTCAAATAACATCTAGAATTTAAATAGTTTTTGTTATAAATTATAAAATATATAAATGATTTATAACTACGTTATTATATTTTTACTAAAATATATATATTTTTACTAAAAATATAATTAATATCTAAAGTAAGAAGCATTTTTAATTTTTTATGAATGAATTTCAAAAACAAAATCATAATATACGTTTTATACGTTATATACGTTTTATACGTTACGTATTATACGTGTAACGTATATTAACAACCCTGATATTTAGTTAACATTAAGTTAACACATGCGTAACATAAAATAATGCTAAAAGTAGCATTATTTAAATCATACATGTCCTGCTTTCATGCCAACTGTCAAAATAAAAAGGAGACAAAATTTTAGCATTCGTATCATATAATAATGCTAATTTTAGCATTATTTTATTCAACGACTGTTTACTTTAATGTTAATTTTTATTTAGCATTAAAAAAATCTATGGAAACTAATATAATGCAAAAATTTAAGATTTGAGCACCAAATTGAAATAATATAAGGATTATACCCGCCTAATTTCGTTTAACAATTTCCAGTGCTTCTACATTCGTTATTTTGTGCTAAAGGCCGGTGCTAAATGTTCCTTGGGTAGACATAAGAGATTCCCAAGGATAAATAAGTCTGGGGACACATAACTGTAACCTGCGAATTTTTTTTTCATTTTAGGATAGATATAGATATGTATCCGTAAATTTCAAAGTCCAAATGCAACAATAACAGTCTGATTAAAACTATTAGCTAGCTAAATCTTGGTGGCGATTCATTTGTTTCACATATAGTTGCGTTACCTCATTTCACATAATATTCGTTAATTATGGCTGATGCGGCAAACATTGAACTTCTCAAGAATGAGCGTGCCGCTTTTAAGGGTCAGTTGACAACGTTTAAATCAAAGATTCCAACAGTCATATCAATGGGTGGTATCGAATCCTTACTACGTCGCCTTCAACTTGTCTATGACAAATATGACTTAGTGCAAAATAAATTAGAATTGGTGGATGACACTGCAACTTTAGATCGTTTAAGTTTTGAGGATAACTACAGCAATTGGGAAGTTACATTGCGCGATAAATTGCGCGAAGAGGTTTCGTCTTCCACAATACCTCTCAGCATGAAATCAATTCCAGCTCAACTGTCTCTGAGGGAGTACGTCTTCCGGAATTAACATTGCCAGTGTTTAGCGGTTTAGAGTCGGATTGGTTATCTTTTAGGGACATTTTTATCGACTTGATTCACAATAAAACGTTAGACACCACAGTAAAGTTTCTGTACTTAATTTCCAGTATTCGTTCAGGGTCCGCTTATTCTCTAATCGCAAGTATCCCAGTAATATCATCAAATTATGAAACCGCATGGAAGTTACTATGTGACAAATATAATAACGAAACATCAATTATTCAACTCAGAGACATTATACCCGCGAATTATATGAGATACATATTTCTCAAGAACATTCGTCAAATTCACAGAATTTGCAAGCATTATAACGCATTGAAGTCTCTAAGTGTTTCCGTCCTTGAATGGGATTTATTTCTTGTACACCACTTAATCCAGCGGTTGGATCAATCGTCCAGAATTCATGTCATAAAGAAAACAAAACCAAATTCCGTTTAAGGGTTTGTCGAGTTCATAGAAATATTACGTGAACGCATTAGAGTGCTTGAAGCATTGTCTTCTAATTCGATTCTAACCCTATCTCGTCCTCAAATCAGTTAGACAAACTTCTTTGAACGCAATTAGTACACCATCTACATCATCCAATAGTCAATGTGTTGTTCAGGATCACACACGCTGCCTTATTGTCCAACATTTTCGAGTGATAAGTTCAACCAAAGGTCAAGGTACCATTTTATTAAAGATTGTCGTCTCTGCGGAACTGTTTACTGGACCGACACTCTCTTAGTGAGTGCCTTCATCCTCCTTGCAATAAGTGTGCCCTAAAGCATCACACATTGCTGCATTTTGAACGTACTGAATCCATATTGCAACCTAAAAATCATTCAGAAACTTCGAATCACTGTTTTGAGCAACTGCCTCTTGAATCAACAACATCATCAAATAAAGTAAGCATCGAGAATACTTGTGCTTCATCAATTAAATCAACGGTTCAACCAATGAAATTCACACGACGTGGTGAAGATATTGTGCTAATAGGTACAGCCATGGTTCATGCGTCAGTTCATAAAGGCATATAAATTCTGTGCAGAACATTACTCGATAGTGGTGTGAAATGAATTTTATCACTGCAAAGATATTGTAACGGTTGTCCGATTTCTCTCATTATATAATTAAAACACATTTCTCACATTTCAGAATGTATTTATAAACATCTTAACATTTCTAATAATTCATCTTTTCTTCTAAATAAATAAATACGAATTTCCTAATTCATTTTCTATAATAACATCTTAAACTTTTTCAAATTCAAAAATATTCTCCAAACAGCTAAACAACGAAAAGTACATTATAAACTTACTTATCCATTAACTGAACGAAAGTACGTTTTTATTATTTCAAGGTTGGTAGAGTTTTTTTTGTAGAAAAAAACATTATTATAAATGGCAGAATCGGACATGTGTTTTCAATTCATTAAATTTTTAAAATTCAAAAAGAATTCAATTCTGTAGTTTAAACCTCGATTTCGAAGTTTAATAATTAAAATTAAAACATTAATTCGATGTTTAATCTTTAAAATAAAAGGTATTAAAATCTGTTCTAGATTGAAGAGAAAATAATTTTCTCATGTTGTTAAAATTAATTAAAGTAAAATATAATTTGTATATTGTTGAGTTACCAGGACCTCTTAAAACCTGAACAGTGAAAAATCTTTACAACAAAGATTAAAAATAAAATGTTATATTGAGGAAAGCGATGTAAACAAATTAAAATATAATGGTTTTTTTTCAACTCCTATTGGAAAATATCGTGAAAATGTTCGTATATTAAATATTTTCCCATTCATCAATCAGATATGTGAAAGATTACTGCCAGGAATTTTAGTTCATATACATTAAATAATTGGAAATAAATATATCTATATATATTTGCAAAGTTTGTTCCGGTGGCATCTACTGGGAAGTTTTTCTGTGCAAGTGTTACAGAATTTTACTGGGAGATAAACAACCATAATTTGAAGATTTGGGAAAGAACGAGCTGGATACACTTACGTGTTGGGAGTGATGATATTTAGTTTGATAAACCAAATTATTATAACAAAACAGGAGTACACCAAACAAGATGTCTCTGAATCTGGAGTAGAAATAGATTAAGGTATTTCTTTTTTTTTGATTAATATTGTAACCTAAATTTATTCATGTACTAAATAATAGTTATCCTGAATAAGAGACCCCCATTTTTAAGATTCTTCCGGACCATTTGGTTTTTTCCGGCGTATTACTGATTATATTTAAATCGTTCATTTATGATATAAAATTTTTGTTGCAAAAAGGTCTAAATAGAATAATATGCTACTGATTACAAGTTCGCAAACATCCAACGTTCAAAACCATTACTGGTATTGCTGGAACAAAGACGTTCATTAAACACAAAACAAATATTACTATTGCATCGTGTGTATCTGATTTTAAGGTCACACTCAAATTTTACATTTTGCCCACAATGACCAACCATGTACCCTCTGCGCGAATTGAAATTCCTTATTTATCAATACCGTCCCATATTAAGTCAGCCGATCCGTCATTCAATTCACCCAATCGAGTTGACATATTATTAGGCGCTGAAATTTACCATCAGTTGTTTAAGGGGTCATGTATTAAGCTCCATCGTGATTTACCTCTCTTCTACGATTCAGAGCTAGGTTATATCGTGTGCGGTAAAACGAAACAACACCACAACTAAGTGACAATCAACCTCATAGGGCGTTATGTAGTATCGAATCTCGCCTTAGAGTAAACGATTGATTTCAAATTTTGTAAATAATTTTTTTATGGCTATTGACACGAAATGGGAGAGTGCCGTACAAAAAATTTAAATTTTTTTTTCAAGGGCCACCGTAATGAAGATACAAAATTTGTAAATCAATAATACAATTTCAAGTCAATAATATTCCTAAATATACGACATACAATAAACAACATCGTGAATGGACTTTTAATCCACAATTTGTGCAAGATGATGTAGTATGAATTTCTGATATATTTTTCTTACAACTTCGACATGTACTTTCCATTGACGTTTTGGTGTTAAATATCAACCTCTAATAATTGAAATTGAAAACTGGGCCCATTGGAAACACCAATGGATCAGTAGAGGCAGGCCGCGCACCTAGCGAGGTTGATAACCCGAAAATAGCATCAGCGTGTGGGTTTGAGAGGAAGTGTACCTGCCACCCCAGCACAAATAAACAGTGTGCGCGTGTAGCTCAAACAAAAACGAATCAGGAAGAAAACAATTTAAATTTTACAGAACAAACGGCAACAGAAGCATCGACAACGGCAACAGAACCAATGGCAACAGAAGCAACGACAACGGCAACACAAAATGGTGATGAATCCAAAGATTTGTTCGAAATAGAGGTTAATACTTAATTCCCCTATTTCGAGCAAATTATTGGATTCATCGTCTCCCCTGGAATGGACCGATGAACAAACAAAGCGTATGCTCTCATAATATGCTGCAAACTTTGTTAACGTCGGTCCATTAAAAAAATTTAGGACAAAAAAATGCCTTTGGGAATTCATTGCTGCAGAATTAACGAAATGTTTTAAAACGAAATGTTTTAAAAATTTCACAGCAGCCCAGGTAGAAGGCCGCTATAAATGTGTGCAAAAACGTAAAATAAATGACGACAATAATAATACCAGCGGGGCCGTGTTTCAGCAAATGGAGTACGAAAATCAATTTTTTTTTTCATATTTCCTACAATAATTGTGGAATCATTTCGCAAGGAAGACGATTTCCAACCAGGAACATCATCGTCGATACAGTCATCTTCTAGTTCATCTGTACCTGAAAGGACGGTAGTTCAACATAAAAAAATTGGCACAAATGAACTGCTTTTAAAACAAGCCATAAAAAATACTGAGCTGAGGCAAGAAATGCTAGATGCGTATAAATAACGAACAGAAATTATAACGAAATTATCTAAAAATATAAATTTGTATATTTCTGAGCTTATTAACCATAAATAAAGTTAATATTAGTTTTAGTTTAGTTTAACGTATAATATTGATTTGTCAAGTATGAAAACGAGAGTGCATTTATGCAAAAAAATTTACAGAAAATATCCCTTATTAAAAAATGAAAAAAATCGATAGAAAACTATTGAAAACGATACGTTTTTTATATTTTTTTTTTTTAAATACATTGAATTGAAGCACCATTATAGGTTTTTGCCTTTTGTTGATGATTTATTATCCTTCATATAGGACATAGTCCTATAATGCCAGTTCAATATATTTTTGAAAGAAAATATATCACTTATTAAAAAAATTGTTTCATTTAATATGCATAGTTAAAATATAAGTGTAAAGATACATTGATTTTCAATTTGACGTTATAAACAAAGAATTCTAAGAAAATATATTTCTCGAGAAAAATAAATTTCTCGTTTTCTTTCTCAGGAAATTTAAAAGTCGAGAAATCAGAAACACTAGAATCAACCTCTATTTCGAATAAATCATTGGATTCATCAACATTTTGTGTTGCCGTTGGTTCTGTTGCCGTTGTCGTTGCTTCTGTTGCCATTGGTTCTGTTGCCGTTGGTTCTGTAAAATTTAAATTGTTTTCTTGCTGATCCGTTTTTGATTGAGATACAAGCGCACACTGTTTATTTGTGCTGGAGTGGCAGGTACACTTCCTCAAACCCACATGCTGAAGCTAGTTCAACCTCGTTATCAACCTCGCTAGGTGCGCGGCCTGCCTCTACTGATCGATTGGTGTTTCCAATGGGCCCAGTTCTCCATTACAATTATTAGAAGTTGATATTTAACCCTAAAATGTCAATGGAAAGTACATGTCGAAGTTCTAAGAAAAATATATCAGAAATCATACTACATCATCTTGCACAAATTGTGGATCAAAATTCCATTCACGATGTCAAAAATCAATTGCGAATGATCTGCAATTGCAAACAAATTTGTAACGCCGGTCATACATCTAAATAAAAAAATTTCATGATTTTCAAATCATTTCAAAAAAATTCCGGTTCAATAAAAATAAAAATTCAAGAAAAATTCGAAATCAAATTTAAAAAAAATAACAAACAATTAAGCAAAATATAGTTCCCAACGAATAATTAAAACAACGAAACAAAGGGAGAGAACGAAAACTAAAAATCACCACAGGTAACTCTTCGTGAGCTGATTGCTATATATTTTTGATATTTGTGTCTTGAGTTTTATTGATTACCTGTGTCTTTGGAGCTTCTTATTCCGTAAAACTGTTTCATATAATAGATTTTCTTTTATTGTTAATTTGTCGTTAAGTAATGTATCGTTGTTTTCTTTATAAGCTTTATATATTTCGAACTCCCCGTATACGTCCATAAGCCTACCCTTAGAGCATTTGTGTAAAGTTTATGTAAAAGTTGTAAAATGATTCATACCACCCATACCAACACAAGGTAGCCGCGTATAATAGTTTTGTCAATAGGCTTTTGACTATTCCTATGAACTAGATGCAATACCAAGATGAAGTCAATACACTAAAATACATAGCTCAAGCCAACGGATATAATCCTCGTTTAATTGATAATTTAATTAAGAAACACAAAGAACGGTTGAAAAACAAAAACAACAATATTAATGAACCCAAGGAAGTAGCCAAATATATTTCACCATTATTTGCCATTCGCCATAAGTAATTTATTAAGCAAATACAATATACGCATTAGTTACAAAACAAAGGACAATTTAAAAAATAAGTTGACCAAACATAAAAAAACACCCCTAGAAAAAGCAACAGGGATATACAAATTATCATGCAAAACATGCAAGAAATTTTACATAGGCCAGACGGGAAGACCCCTCATAAAACGATACAAAGAGCATTTACCATCGAAAAGTTATGGTGATGAAATTATGCACGACATTTAATAGAGGAAAGTCACGAGCACTCAAAATTTCAAAAGGATATTAAACTTTTACACAAATGCTCTAAGGGTAGGCTTATGGACGTATACGAAGAGTTCGGAATATATAAAGCTTATAAAGGAAACAACGATACATTGCTTAACGACAAATTAACAATAAAAGAAAATCTATTATATGAAACAGTTTTACGGAATAAGAAGCTCCAAAGACACAGGTAATCAAACCCAAGACACAAATATCAAAAATATATAGCAATCAGCTCACCATCACTAATGACTTCTAATCCACAATTTGTGCAAGATGATGTAGTATGAATTTCTGATATATTTTTCTTACAACTTTGACATGTACTTTCCATTGACGTTTTGGTGTTAAATATCAACCTCCAATAATTGAAATTGAAAACTGGGCCCATTGGAAACACCAATGGATCAGTAGAGGCAGGCCGCGCACCTAGCGAGGTTGATAACCCGAAAATAGCATCAGCGTGTGGGTTTGAGAGGAAGTGTACCTGCCACCCCAGCACAAATAAACAGTGTGCGCGTGTAGCTCAAACAAAAACGAATCAGGAAGAAAACAATTTAAATTTTACAGAACAAACGGCAACAGAAGCATCGACAACGGCAACAGAACCAATGGCAACAGAAGCAACGACAACGGCAACACAAAATGGTGATGAATCCAAAGATTTGTTCGAAATAGAGGTTAATACTTAATTTCCCTATTTCGAGCAAATTATTGGATTCATCGTCTCCCCTGGAATGGACCGATGAACAAACAAAGCGTATGCTCTCATAATATGCTGCAAACTTTGTTAACGTCGGTCTTTTAAAAAAATTTAGGACAAAAAAATGCCTTTGGGAATTCATTGCTGCAGAATTAACGAAATGTTTTAAAAATTTCACAGCAGCCCAGGTAGAAGGCCGCTATAAATGTGTGCAAAAACGTAAAATAAATGACGACAATAATAACACCAGCGGGGCCGTGTTTCAGCAAATGGAGTACGAAAATCAATTTTTTTTTCCATATTTCCTACAATAATTGTGGAATCATTTCGCAAGGAAGACGATTTCCAACCAGGAACATCATCGTCGATACAGTCATCTTCTAGTTCATCTGTACCTGAAAGGACGATAGTTCAACATAAAAAAATTGGCACAAATGAACTGCTTTTAAAACAAGCCATAAAAAATACTGAGCTGAGGCAAGAAATGCTAGATGCGTATAAATAACGAACAGAAATTATAACGAAATTATCTAAAAATATAAATTTGTATATTTCTGAGCTTATTAACCATAAATAAAGTTAATATTAGTTTTAGTTTAGTTTAACGTATAATATTGATTTGTCAAGTATGAAAACGAGAGTGCATTTATGCAAAAAAATTTACAGAAAATATCCCTTATTAAAAAATGAAAAAAATCGATAGAAAACTATTGAAAACGATACGTTTTTTATATTTTTTTTTTTAAATACATTGAATTGAAGCACCATTATAGGTTTTTGCCTTTTGTTGATGATTTATTATCCTTCATATAGGACATAGTCCTATAATGCCAGTTCAATATATTTTTGAAAGAAAATATATCACTTATTAAAAAAATTGTTTCATTTAATATGCATAGTTAAAATGTAAGTGTAAAGATACATTGGTTTTCAATTTGACGTTATAAACAAAGAATTCTAAGAAAATATATTTCTCGAGAAAAATAAATTTCTCGTTTTCTTTCTCAGGAAATTTAAAAGTCGAGAAATCAGAAACACTAGAATCAACCTCTATTTCGAATAAATCATTGGATTCATCAACATTTTGTGTTGCCGTTGGTTCTGTTGCCGTTGTCGTTGCTTCTGTTGCCATTGGTTCTGTTGCCGTTGGTTCTGTAAAATTTAAATTGTTTTCTTGCTGATCCGTTTTTGATTGAGATACAAGCGCACACTGTTTATTTGTGCTGGAGTGGCAGGTACACTTCCTCAAACCCACATGCTGAAGCTAGTTCAACCTCGTTATCAACCTCGCTAGGTGCGCGGCCTGCCTCTACTGATAGATTGGTGTTTCCAATGGGCCCAGTTCTCCATTACAATTATTAGAAGTTGATATTTAACCCTAAAATGTCAATGGAAAGTACATGTCGAAGTTCTAAGAAAAATATATCAGAAATCATACTACATCATCTTGCACAAATTGTGGATCAAAATTCCATTCACGATGTCAAAAATCAATTGCGAATGATCTGCAATTGCAAACAAATTTGTAACGCCGGTCATACATCTAAATAAAAAAATTTCATAATTTTCAAATCATTTCAAAAAAATTCCGGTTCAATCAAAATAAAAATTCAAGAAAAATTCGAAATCAAATTTAAAAAAAATAACAAACAATTAAGCAAAATATAGTTCCCAACGAATAATTAAAACAACGAAACAAAGGGAGAGAACGAAAACTAAAAATCACCACAGGTAACTCTTCGTGAGCTGATTGCTATATATTTTTGATATTTGTGTCTTGGGTTTTATTGAATACCTGTGTCTTTGGAGCTTCTTATTCCGTAAAACTGTTTCATATAATAGATTTTCTTTTATTGTTAATTTGTCGTTAAGTAATGTATCGTTGTTTCCTTTATAAGCTTTATATATTTCGAACTCCTCGTATACGTCCATAAGCCTACCCTTAGAGCATTTGTATAAAGTTTATGTAAAAGTTGTAAAATGATTCATACCACCCATACCAACACAAGGTAGCCGCGTATAATAGTTTTGTCAATAGGCTTTTGACTATTCCTATGAACTAGATGCAATACCAAGATGAAGTCAATACACTAAAATACATAGCTCAAGCCAACGGATATAATCCTCGTTTAATTGATAATTTAATTAAGAAACACAAAGAACGGTTGAAAAACAAAAACAACAATATTAATGAACCCAAGGAAGTAGCCAAATATATTTCACCATTATTTGCCATTCGCCATAAGTAATTTATTAAGCAAATACAATATACGCATTAGTTACAAAACAAAGGACAATTTAAAAAATAAGTTGACCAAACATAAAAAAACACCCCTAGAAAAAGCAACAGGGATATACAAATTATCATGCAAAACATGCAAGAAATTTTACATAGGCCAGACGGGAAGACCCCTCATAAAACGATACAAAGAGCATTTACCATCGAAAAGTTATGGTGATGAAATTATGCACGACATTTAATAGAGGAAAGTCACGAGCACTCAAAATTTCAAAAGGATATTAAACTTTTACACAAATGCTCTAAGGGTAGGCTTATGGACGTATATGAAGAGTTCGGAATATATAAAGCTTATAAAGGAAACAACGATACATTGCTTAACGACAAATTAACAATAAAAGAAAATCTATTATATGAAACAGTTTTACGGAATAAGAAGCTCCAAAGACACAGGTAATCAAACCCAAGACACAAATATCAAAAATATATAGCAATCAGCTCACCATCACTAATGACATCTAAATTCTATACATCAGTTAATCAAATGTTTTAGTTCAGTAATTTATTATTAAGTTTTAAATTCATCCTAGACCCAAAATTTATTTTATTATATAGACAATAACATTTTATCTTTTTATTTTTTTTTTTTTTGAATAAAATGTATTGTGTTATAGGGTTTACAATTAGTGTCACAACAACACATAAATACCTTTTAAGACCTAGGTCCCACAACAACTGGCGTTCTAAGGTCATGATGAACGCTTTTTTAAAACCTCTGCGGGTTGAAGTCACCTGAGACTAAGGATTCCGGCAAACTATTCCATTTGTATGCAGTTCGGACAAAAAAGTCTTACTGCGATCTGCCAGTATGACAGCGTGGGATCTCGACCGTTTGACTGGTTGCGGTAGCCTATTGTCGAGTGGAACGGGGGTAAGAATAAGTTTGGGGCATGATGCTGCTGATTTCATCTGAGCACTGTTGATGACGATATTTGTTGAAAACAATGAGGCCAGCAACAGTGCGACGATGTTGGTGGGAATCAAGTTTTGATGTCAAAGTTCGATCACCCACAATTCGTACAGCCCGCTTTTGAACAGAGTCCAAGAGGGCCAAGATGGAAACAGAAGCAGCACCCCAAACTTGACAACAGTACTCCATCGGGGACAAATATAGGACTTATAAACATGGAGCAATTGGTATGGAGTGAAAACATTTTTGCATCTATTTAGGAGGCCGAGTTTTTTAGACGCGCTTTTTGCCATCGCCATTACATGATCGTTCCAGAGTAGGTCATTTTAAACTGTGATACCCAATAAACGAATGCTTTTACATTTACCTATTGGTTCATCACACATACTGAATAAAATATCTTTGGGGAACTCGGTCTTTGATCTGATAACAATCAACAGCTGTGTTTTGGTAGAGTTGAAATTGACCAGGTTTTGATCACCCCAATCGGCGACATTTTTTAGGTCTTTATTCACGTTTATGGCAGCGTCTCTCCGGGCGGGATTAATTCGTTCGTGCATTTTACCTTTTGAAGGAAGGGGCTGGAACGACTTGTGCAGAGAACATTTTAAATTCGTATTATCATCGTCGAATCATTTATTAGAGAATTTGTTTTTTTAAAGAAATATATTCAAATTCCTTATCGGTGAAAATATAAACAAATAGTGTAATGAAATCGATAGAGAAAAAAAAAAATAATGAGGTGAGACTTTTGTCCGAATTTTGGTTACGAGCATTTCGTGGGTTCACTGTACTATCATTAATGGTAGTATAGTCTACCATATGATATTGGTTATGAAAAAAAAACTTGAATGATTTTTTTTTTGGTTCCGTTATAAAAGAATTTTGATAGGTAGATTGGCAGATGGATAGTCAGTTGATTTTGAATTGTGAAAGCGTTTAAGTGAATTGCAAAAAGTGAAAATTATCTAAAACTTAATTAAATTAAAGAAATGAAGGAAAATTAAAAGAACAGTGGAGGATATTGCCGGATTGATTTTTTATCCAAAAACTGTAACTAAAGTTAACATGGGGGGGGGGGGGGTTAACGTGACGGTTGCGGCTTCTTCGCGTATGGAGTCGTCAGAACTTCTTCTTCTTTCTTCACCTTTTTTTATAATCTTCCATCCGATTTATACAACCAATAAACGCGCACATTCTGATGTATTTGTGCTGGAGCAGCAGGTTTTCCTTTCGGGCCCACAAGCTGTAGCTGGTTTAGAGTATAAAACCTTACTAGGTGCGCGGCCTGCTATACTGATGCGTTGGAAGTTCCAACCTATCCAGATCTCCATTACAAATTAAAACGAAAACAGTAGGGTATTAGGGTATTAGAATAAGTAGAAAAAATTAGTGTGTTACACGAAAAGGTAGACGATCAAACCACAATTTTATACTACAGTGTAATAATCGTCGGAATAAATTTACTTACAACACACAGGAAAACTTGAACGAAATGGGAAATAATGTAAAAATATAAATAAGTGAAGGTAGAATAGACGAAAGAACAGCAAAAAGTTTAAGATAAAATAAAATAAAATTAGTAAAACAATGGAAATGCAGCACGGATATATGACCTACCTAAAGTCCATAAAGAAAATACACCGTTACGACCAATAGTCAGTTCGATTAGAACACCTTTATATGAACATTCCAATTCAGAAGCATTCAAAGAAAAGAAAGAAAATGTTAGTATACCAAATGACTACGTATTAATTTCTTTTGACGTTGTTTCTTTGTTTATCAATGTAGACAGTTAACTAGTTATGAAGTTAGTAAAACAAAATTGGAGAGAAATAAAAAAGTGCATTGGGATTAATATTAAAAAAGACCAATTTGTTGAGGCATTAGATTTAATACTTAACAATTGTGAGTTTAAATACAACGATAAAACACAAACAAATTTTTGGCTCACCCATGGGTTCATCAGTTAGTCCAGCGGCAGCTAACTTCGTCATGGAATATATAGAGATTCTGTTTTCTGTTTTGAGAAAATGTAGTTTCGATATACCGTTCTATTGTACATATGTGGATGATATAATAACAGCCGTCCCTCGATCGAAAATTGATAGTTTTTTAAAAGATTTTAACAACTTCATTGAACATATTAAATTTACAGTTGAATTAGAAAATAATAACAAGTTAGCGTTTGTAGATTTAGAGGTGCTACATGAAAATGATGAAACATTATTAACAAATTGGTACCATAAGCCAACATGGTCGGGTAGATATTTGAATTTCGAATCAGCGTTACCCATGTTTTATAAGAGACATACCATATCTTTGTTAACACAATATCCATGATAATAAGAACAAAACCAAATTAAACGTGTTGTTACAATTAAATAAAATAAAATATTTATATAAATTACAAAAGTTTATTATAAAAACTGTATTAAAACTTTAGATAAAATTCAAAACATAAGACTATTAAAAACATTATTTGTGTTATTTTGTTGTATTGAAAAAACTATTAAAAACTTTAAAATAATTGAAAACTTATTGAAAAAACAATATTTGTGTTAACGTGTTGTGTTATAAAAAATAAAGTGAAATTCATATCAAACTATAACCAGTAAAATTAGACTTAAAAATTATTAAAAAAAAAAAATTGTGTTAATTGTGTTTAATAAAGAATTTATTTACATTATTTAAATGGACACAAATCATAATAGTAAAACATGTTTCGCCAAATTTACCAAATTTATTTCATTTACCTTTCCAACCATCGAAGACAATGAGTGTCCAAGTGTTTAATATAACAAAATAGTACATTATATAATAGGGTGATTCAAAAAAAAATTTTTTTTTTCTTGCAAACAAGCTTAAAAGTTTCAATTCAATGTAAAAAGATGCCGGTTAAAAGTTGAGCGCTTAATATTAATATTAAGACTGTCCGCATCGCGTTTTTCTATTTCCCGTAAGAATAATATGGAAAAATTATTCTCTGCACTTTTTGAATTTTATTGCTAGTCTGTCATGTATTATAAAAAAGAGACTTTTACTTATTTTTGTAGGGAATCGAACGCTCTACAAAAAAGGTCTCAGATAATTTTTTGAGAAACCTAATAGTTTACAAGTTATTTAAGACCAAAGTTAAATTTATCGAAAATTTTAAGGTTTTTGATGTATTCCAGCGAATTTGATGGTTTTATTGGAACAAATCACTCAAAAAATTCATGTTTATCTTAAATTTAGTTTCTTTGACTTAGACAATCATGGCTAATAATTCTCGGTAGTTATCCAAAGAAAAATCGAATAGTCTAAAGATTTATTATAAATTTTTTTTATGAAAATAAAAATCATGTTAAATTGTTTTTCTGTTCATCCAATAGTCTGTAAATGTTTTAAGAGTTGATGTGGCTCATTTAAATTCCCAAAATTATGGGTGAAAAATTATTTTATTATTGATTGACCGATCAGAAAGAAATTTTTTTACGTTTCGTCGGTAACATAGTTATTTCTCTGTTATAAATAGAGTTGTGGATAAAATAGTTTAGTTTGTTGATACTGGTAAAAATTTATGTTTGTTTTTCTCCGTGTATTGTTTTGTTGAAGTATTGATTCCATCAAATATTGATAGTTATTTGGTTAATTTGACTTTTAATCTTATTTTTGTTTAATAAGAGCAATCCATTAACCATGGATTATTTAAGTGGTGTTATTGGTAACAATCTAATTGAAGATTTTGAAGGACGTAAACTTCCTTCCGTACAAGAGGTTACTTTTTTTTTTTTTTTTTAATAAAATGTGATGTGTAGTAGGCATTACAATATGTGTCACAACAACACATAAAAACCTTTTAAGACCAAGGTCCCACAACAACATGCGTTCTAAGGATGTTAATGGACGCAAATCTGTTTTTTTTTTGTTTTTTTAATATTTTTTGTTAAATAATAGACAACTAAACTATAAATCCTATCACATATAAAATATGACATGGGCCAATATTTCGTGATAGGATAGGGAAAATAAAATAAAATAAGAGATAAAAAGCAAATTTGTTTTAAAAATTTGCAGGAACAAAACTAAAATTGGTTTGCCAATAGTCCAGCTAATGGCATAATCCTTGATTATGGGACGCAGTATATTTTCAATGATTAAAGCTCAGATATATAGTTATATGAAAGCTCGTTTCTTCGAGCAAGCTACAGCGTTCCAGCATCAAGGAATATTCATTAGCTAAGATTGAGAGTGCTACCGTTGACTGAATACAGTTCATCCACCAGCACTCCTAAGATATCACCTTGGCTAGTGATATCTCACTGCTATTGCCAGTGGTATGTGATATCTCACATTAACTCATGTGCCAGTAACAGGGACTGGAGTGCGCGGGGTTGTCACACCCGTGGATCAAAAAATAGAAAAAAATTAACAAATTAATAAAAACTGATCCCTCCATGCGTACAAACAAAACAAAAATTGTAAATAATAAAATTCCAGTGAGAGAGAGAGCTAGCCTTCGCCGTCTTCGAGGTGTACCATTTTGCACACTTTTTTTTAAAAACAAAGTCGCTCGAGTTGACTATAAAAATAAAATTTAAATTTGTATTAGCCTATTTGTATATTTAAAAAAAAAAATAAATTGAAATTATATTAAAAATTTAATTTTAATTAAAAAAACTAATGGACTCTTATGCATGGTAACCGACTAATAACATGTTACAAGTAACAAAATATTTGGTGGGTTAAAGAGATTGTTTGCTTAAAGGGGAATGTTGGATTTTTAAGTGGGACATGTTCTCTGCTTATTGGGTTTCTTGTTTGGATTTTGTTTTAATTTTCCGACTTTTGTTTTTGTAAACGAAAAGCTTAGTATTCGCACAAAATGGCTGACTTGGAAGACACAAAAAAAGTTTTGCGAGCATAATTATTGCTCAGAATATATCAATTAATCAATTGAATAATGATTTTCGTTCATTTGAAGGAAAGAATATTCCTTACGGTCAGCTATAGGATATCCTAATTTAGAATTGTTTTTACGAAACATACCTGATACAGTATATCAGTCAGTATATCTTTATCATAAGAAAAATTGAAAAGCACAACGGAGAGAATGTCTTTTGAGTACTATTAATAAAGTGAAAGAAAAGTGGTCACAAGCAGGAATTCCAACGTGTGGAACAGAATATGCAATAAAAAAACTTTCTGGCCTCTTAGATCAAGTGAAAAACTTACAAAAAAGTTCCAAGCGTAGACGGTCAAAGACACAGAAGCAGAAAGAGTCAAATTTTGGTCATAAATTAAAAAATTTATTCGACATTGCTCAATTCAATGTCGAAAGATTTATCAATGACAATCAAAAATTATTTTTGGCTGGCCAAAGATCAAAAAGTCGATTCGGATTAATCGATAATGCTTCAAAACCGGAAGAAATCGATGAAGATATGATTGTTGATTGCGCTGGTACGTTTATAACATTTATGATAGCTATTTCAAATTGAAATGATTATTTGTTAAATTTGAATTAATATTTATATTTTTAGATGTAGGTGAGGTTGAAAGTAATATGCTATTAACCGCACAAAAATCTGGGATTATTCAATCTGATTTATCAGCGACCACGTCTAGTCAAACATCAATTCCAGTATCTGACTTTAAAATGCCGGCGAGCCAACCTACGAAGATTGACATAATGACGCCTGAACTTGCTGGAGCACTTGATCGAGGAAAAATTAGTAATCGGAACGCTCTTTTTATATTAGCTGCTGCGTATAAGAGCGTAGGGATTGATATTTCCACCCTCAATCTTAGTTATAGTACACTTTATCGTGGCCGTAATAAGTTTCGTACGAACATCGTTGAAGATTTGAAAAAAGAATTTCGCACAGACGACCGTTATGTTGTGCATTGGGACGGTAAAGTTCTGTGCGATATTTCTGAAAAAAAATTTGTAGATCGCATTGCGATTCTTCTATCGGTTAATGGAGTTGATCAGCTTCTTGGAGTTCCAAAAGCTGACAGTGGAACAGCTCATCAACAGGCTTCAGCTGTTATTTCAACTTTAAATTAATGGAATGTAGCTCCATACGTAAAAGCAATGTGTTTTGACACGCCAGTTGTCAATACTGGTAAAGTTTATGCAATGAATAAATTACTCTAAAATTTTTATATTTAATCTTATTTGTTGATTTAAATTTTTTCTTCACTTGTAGGTATTCACAAAGGCACATGTGTTTTGATTGAAAAAGAGTTGAAAAGTAAGTTAGTATGGCTCCCATGCCGCCATCACGTAATGGAAATTATTTTGCGAGGAGTCTTTGAAATATACTAGAGTACGACATCTGGTCCTAATGTACCGATATTTGGTCGTTTCAAAAATTCTTGGGACAAACTCGATCAGTCAAAGTACAAAAATGGGATGGAAGATGAAGCTGCCTCGGATATCTTAACGAATGAACGTGCCGAAACTGTCACATTTATAAACAATTGCTTACAGGTAAAAATTATTGACGAAACTTATTCATTCAACATAAGTAATTTATTGAATTTTATTTCAGATATCTCAACCACGAGACGATTATCGAGAATTGTTACTATTTTCACTAGCTTTTCTTAACAGCTGGTCGGGAGAGACATTCATTTTTAAGCGTCCTGGTGCCATGCATCATGCGCGGTGGATGGCAAAAGCCATCTACAGCTTGAAATTTTTTATGTTTCGAGATCAATTTCATCTTTCACTACGCGAAACAAATAGTTTACGACAAGTTTGTATATTTGTGATTTTATTCTACTTGAAAATATATATGGTATACGGCGACATCTGCTATTCTGGCACCAAATAATGATTTGGAATTGTTAAAAAAATTGATTTCTTATGATCGTGTTGATGCAGCAGTTTCACAAAAAGCTTGTGCTAAAATGAGTGACCACTTGTGGTACTTAAATGAGGAATTAGCTGTTATCTCTTTATTTGATTCCAATGTTTCGATTGAAATAAAAAGAAAGATGATTGAGAAAATTAATTCTCGATCAGCTTCTACAATAATGGATCAGCGGTATCGAGTACTCGAAAATGAGCACGAATTATTTTTACAAAAAGATTTAAGTGATTTTGTATCAAAACAATCATTGGAGTTGTTTAAAAAATTCGATTTACCAAGCGATTTTTTAGAAAAGGATATTTCAATTTGGTCTAGTGACGAAAATTACATCGAATGTGCTGAATTTTTTAAAGGATTAAAAGTAACAAATGACGTAGCGGAAAGAGGAGTTGCATTAATCGAAGAATACAACAATTACCTAACCAAAGATGAAAATCAACTACAGTATTTGTTACAGGTAGTTCGAGAACATCGTCAACGCTATCCAGATTGTTTAAAAAAAAATCTTCAATAGCAATATTAATTTAGATTATATTAGACTAATTTTAAAAACAATTCTTGAAAAAGTGAATAAATTTTTTTATTCAAACAAAACCAATTGTTAGTTAATATATTCCTTCTGTGAGTATTTCAAATGATTAAAGAAAATTTTTTGTGTTTAGATTAAACAAAAAAGATGAACTATGATTTCGAAGCTAATTGATGCTAAAAATGATTTCAAAAAGTTTCACTAGTCGCATTATTGCAAAAAATTATTAGCAATGATTGTCTAAGAAATTAAATTTAAGATAAACATAAATTGTTTGAGTGATTTGTTCCAATAAAACCATCAAATTCGCTGGAATGCATCAAAAACCTTAAAATTTTCGATAAATTTAACTTTAGCCTTAAATAACTTGTAAACTATTAGCTTTCTCAAAAAATTATTTGAGACCTTTCTTGTAGAGCGTTCGATTCCCTACAAAAATAAGTAAAAGTCTCTTTTTTATAATACATGACAGACTAGCAATAAAATTCAAAAAGTGTGGAGAATAATTTTTCCATATTATTCTTACGGGAAATAGAAAAACGCGATGCGGACAGTCTTAATATTAATATTAAGGGCTCAACTTTTAACTGGCATCATTTTACATTGAATTGAAACTTTTAAGCTTGTTTGCAAGAAAAAAAAAATTTTTTTTTTTGAATCACCCTATTATATAACAAGGTTGAGAAGTAGGCTATTATTGACCGAGAACTTTTAGATCCTGAGGCGCGTAGCGCCGAGGGATATAATGTTCGAGCTCTATATTAGTCTTCTCAACCGAGGTATATATAGAATTTTTTTAACCACTAACACTAATTATCATATTTGCTTGCATTACATATTTATATTAGTCATTTTCCATTTCATTTTTTAAATATCTTAAAATATCAAGTAGCCTGGAAGTTTAGTTTTATACAAATAAAACGAAACAAAGCAATGCAATTATTATTTGTTTGTGTTTTTTTTGTTAATTTCAATCAAAAATAAAAGAAAAATATGGAGGGGCTGAAATCTCACAGCTCTGAGATATCAAGACTTCGGTCTGGGTTAAGGATTTTGATATAGTTTTCGGCAAAAAACTTTTATGAGAACATGGTTTTTAGTTTTGGGCAGCGATGTATATCAAACATAACTCTTTGTTAAAGTACAAGTATTTTTTATCCCTGTTTAAAAATTTATTACAAAACTAACACGAAACATACGTTGCCGGAAAATTATAATCAAAATTCCAAAAATATTGTTAAATTAAATAAAATCAAACTTTTTCAAAATTCCAAAAATATTCCAAAAATTAGAATGAAATCAAATATTTAAACTTTTTCTAAACTCCGATAATATTCCAAAAATTCTTAAAAATTCAAACTTTTCCAAAATTCTAAAAATATTGCAAAATTTATTACAAAATCAAAAATTAAAACTTTTTTCAAAATTACAATAAAATCAAAAATTTAAAATTTTTCAAAATTCTAAAAATATTCCAAAAATTCTTACAAAATCAAAAAATGAATCTTTTTTCAAAATTCTAAATATATATATAAATAAAATTCAAAAATTCCATTTTTTTCAAAATTCTAAAAATATTGCAAAAATTATAACAAAATCAAAAATTGAAACCTTTTTCAAAACTCCAAAAATATTCCAAAAATTAGAATGAAATTAAATATTGAAACTTTTTCTAAATTCCAATAATAATACAAAAATTCTTAAAAATTCAAACTTTTTCCAAAATTCTGAAAAAAAAGTAAAAATTTTTCAAAATTCTAAAAATATTCCAAAAATTCTTACGAAATCAAAAATTAAAACTTTTTCCGAAATTCTAAAAATAATGCAAAAATTATTACAAAATCAAAAATACAAACTTTTTCAAAATTCCAAAAATATTTCAAAAACTATAACAAATTCAAAAATTTCCATGTTCAATTTCATTTTCAATTACATTTACATCATAAAAACAGCTGCATTTTTTTCCAAAAAATTGGCTAAAAAATAAATGAAATTATTTTTTGACACACTTGACATCATTTTTTTGACAAACTTTAATCAGTGTTGTGAAACGTTATTGTAACGTAACGCAAAAACGCAAAACCGGAATTAAAATTTCGTACCGTAACCAAAAACGCAAACGATATAATTTATATTAACCGTAACGAAAAACGGGTAGCGAAAATCCGAAATTCTACGTCCACGCCGTGCTACCTGGGTAACGCTAACAGAATTAGGTTGGTGTAGTTGAGAGGGGCAGAGTAAATACTGCTTATACTCAATGATTCTGCACCATGGCGAGTCATTGGCGCCATAAAACCAATGCAACTCAAGCGTCTGTTCTCCATGTTAGGGGCGGCTTGGAGCGGGCGTCTGTCTTGGATCAAGCGGCTCGCTATATAAATGTGTAGAAAGCGTCTGTTCTCCATGTTAGGGGCGGCTTGCAGCGGGCGTCTGACTTGGATCAAGCGGCTCGCTATATAAACGTGTAAAAAGGTTGTTTCTGGTGACCTTAAGATGCAGAACGAACCCATTCACGAAAATTTGGGTTGGGCGAAGGGCTAACACCCCATTTCCGTAAAAAAATTATTGTCATGAATTCTGTACACAGGCCTCGGAATATCTCGGAATCATTATTGGAACGACCTCGGAAACTGTACCCGGACTACGATTTAAAAATGGGAACCTGGAACGTGCTAAGCCTCAGAAGACCAGGAGATCTCCTAAAACTCACACAACAAGTCGAGAGCTACACACTAGATATAGTGGCATTACAAGAGCTAAGATGGCCAGGTAGTGGAATCCATGAAACAGCGAAAGGATACACTCTTTATTATTGCGGTCATCAAAACGGAGGAGAATTTGGAGTTGGCTTTCTTATACACCGTCGCGTGAATCAGCATGTTATCGACTTCTGCCCAATTAATATGCGGTTATGCACACTGAGAATCCGCACGCAAAAATTCAATGTAACGATCGTCAA
Organism: Diogma glabrata; assembly: GCA_963693315.1. NCBI lineage: Eukaryota > Metazoa > Arthropoda > Insecta > Diptera > Cylindrotomidae > Diogma > Diogma glabrata. The sequence goes on from OY856186.1 coordinate 317,309,368, forward strand.
TGTTCATGCACCTACTGAAGATAAAGCAGATGATATTAAAGACCTGTTCTTCCTAGAACTCGAAGAAGTCATCAATAAAATCCCGCGGCACGATATAAAAATCGTGGTAGGTGACTTTAATGCTCAAATCGGTAGGATTGCAGAACTTAAAACACATATCGGCCCTAACAGCTTGCATCATACCAGCAACAATAACGGTTTTCGCGCAGCCGAGCTGGCTATGATGTATGATCTAGTAATTTCCAGCACTTTCTTCCCTCACAAGAGAATCCACAAGGCAACGTGGAAATCAAATGACGGAAGAACGGAAAATCAAATCGATCACGTCATGATTTCTAAGAGACACTCCACAAGTGTAACTGACGTTCGATCATACAGAGGTGCTGATATGGACACTGATCATATGCTTGTCATCTTTAAATACAAGTGCAAATTATCATCTACATTTAATAGACAAGCAAAAAAGACCGTGCGCTGGAACGTCGATGCATTTAAACATCCGGAAACGCTGAACAGATATCAAGAAATTGTAACGCAAAGCATAGAAGAGCATGACATCTCTTCTGAGATGCCATTTAACATACAAGAAGAATGGCATTCGCTTCAATCAACCATTATAGCCGCAGCACAAACTACAATCGGAAAGCGGCCACCGAAATCACACAACGAATGGTTCGACGACGAGTGCCGCCAATCCGTTGAACATAAACAAAAACTGCGAGAAAAATGGTTAACAAGGAACACCCGAAGCTCCCAATCTGATTATCTATGCGCCAGGAAAGTCTCAGCAAAACTTCTACGTAAAAAGAAACGCGAACACATGAAGAGCTGCATTGAAGACATCAACCAACATGCGGCCAGCGGAAATTCAAAAGAGTGCTTTGCCAATGCAAGGAATCTGACAAAAGATTTCCACCCAAGATCTACAGCCATCAAAAATGAAAATAATGAACTTACAACAAGTGAACGTGATGTGCTGGCAGTGTGGCGATCCCACTTTCAAGACCTATTGAATAGGACGAATGAAGTTCATCCTATTCGAGCAATTGCTCCATCAACTGAGGAGATTTTTGTCCCTTACCCAGCAATAGAGGAAGTGGAAGCTGCAATTAAAAAACTGAAAAATGGCAAATCACCAGGTTTCGATGGAATTCCCGCTGAACTTTTGAAAAATGGAGGAGCAGCTCTGGTCTCACGTATATACGATCTGATTCTTGCAATCTGGGACCAAGAAGAACTACCTGCTGGATGGAAAACAGCTCTCATTGTTCCGCTACATAAGAAAGGTGACCGTCTAAAGTGTGAAAATTATCGTGGCATCGCACTGTTGAACACTGCATATAAAATACTAGCTAATGTTGTACTTGCTCGACTCATCCCGTTCGCCGAATCTATCATCGGTGACTATCAGTGTGGTTTTCGTACCAACCGCTCAACCACAGATCAATGTTTTACATTAAGGATGATTCTGGAAAAATGTTGGGAGTACAACATCAGCATTCACCAGCTCTACGTTGATTTCAGGCAAGCATATGATAGTATCATCCGCGACAACCTCTGGTCCGCACTCATATGCCTTGGTATCCCAGAGAAACTTGTTTCTCTGTGCAAACTCACAACATCGGGATCAAATTGTAGAATAGTAATCGAAGGGTCAGTTTCTGATCCTTTCGATATAACATCAGGTGTTCGACAAGGTGATGCACTCGCGCCTGTACTGTTTAATTTGGCGCTAGAGTACGCGATAAGAAAAAGCCGAATTGAGACGCAAAACTGCATATATAATAAATCTAGTCAAGTTCTTGGCTACGCAGATGATATTGTGCTTCTCGGACGTAGAACGAGCGATATTAAAGATAGTCTCTCTCAGCTTGAAAGAAATGCTAAACGACTTGGATTATGCATCAACACCGGCAAGACTAAAGTGCTAACAACATCTAAGAACATACCTCCCGGAAATCTGGATACTGGCGACTACGAAGTGGAACGCGTGGAAAACTTCAAATACCTCGGGTCTGTAATAACATCGTCAAATGACATGCAGGCAGATATCAAAGCCCGTGTCTCTGCCGCATACAGAGTTTTCTACGCATACTCAAAACTTCTGCGATCAAAACATCTTTCGCGGTCGTGTAAACTCACACTTTACAAAACATTAATTCGACCTGTGCTTACATTTGGAAGTGAAAGCTGGACACTGACTTCCTCCGATTGTAAAATTTTATCAACATTCGAGAGGAAGGTCATACGAACAATTTATGGTCCATGTAAAGTTGCTGAAAATCAGTATAGAATCCGAATGAATCACGAAATCAGACAGCTTCTTGGAGGCTGCGATCATCGGATCATTAAATCTAACCGGATCAGATGGTTTGGTCATGTAGAAAGGGCTCCATTAGAAAGAATGATAAAAAAAGCGTCCCAACAACAACCAGCTGGTGTTCGTCGAAGAGGAAGACCTAGACAACGCTGGCGTGATGACATCATCCAAGACCTTCGTGATATAGGATGTCGAAACTGGGGTCAACTGGTCATGGAACGAGATGATTGGAAGCTGGTGGCACAGACGGCAAAATCCCTTCATGGGATGTAAACGCCAGAGAGAGAGAGTAACGAAAAACGTAACACAAACGCTATTTTTTTTTAGGTTATTACGTTACATATTTATAATATATTATTTTTATTATTATTATATTTTTTTTTGAAATAAAAGTGCTATGTTATAGGGTTTAAAATATGTGTCACAAAAACACATAAATTCCTTTTAATACCTAGGTCCAGACCTAGGTCCCACCACAACTTGCGTTCCAAGGTATTGATGAACGCTTTTTTTCAACCTCTGTGGATTGAAGCCACCTGAGACTATGGATTCCGGCAAACTATTCCATTTGTATGCAGTTCGGACAAAGAAGTCCTTCTGCGATCTGCCAGCATGACAGCGTGGGATCCTTATAAACATGGAGCAATTGGTATGGAGTGAAACATTTTTTTTTTTATTTTTCAATTATATCATATTCATAATTTTTAATTCACTAGATTTGAATATTGAAAATTTTGAATTATATATTAGAGATTTTTTTGAGCACAAAATCTTTTGTTTTGGAGGCAAAAAATAAAAGATTTGGATCCAAATATTTTATTGTTTCTTTATTTTTATATTTTTTGTTAAAGAATGGATAACTAAACAATAAATCCTATAGGCTATATCACATATAAAATATGACATAGGCCAATATTTCATAATAGGAAATAAAATAAAATAAGAGGAAAAAAACAATTTGTTTTAAAAATTTGCAGGAACAAAACTAAAATGGGGTTGCCAATAATCCATATAGGGACATATTCCTTGATGATGTCACACACTGTCTTCCTCAATTATTAGATATAGAATAAATGAAGATATTAGAATAAAGGAATTAAATGAAGGCTCGTTTCTTCGAACAAGCAATAGTGTGCATTAACAACGAATATTCCATACCTTAGAAGGAGGGTGCTACCGAGAACTGAATACAGCTTACCCGCTAGCACCCCTAAGATATCACCTTGGGTAGTGATATTTCTTTGATATTGCCGGTGGAATGTGATATCTCACGTGAGCTCGTATGCCAATACCAGGGGCTGGAGTACACGGGATTGTCATATGCTTAGATAAAAAATTTATAAAAAAATTATTAATCAATAAAATCTGATCCCTCCATGCGATTCTGATTAGTGCAATCTTATAGTAATTTTGTGTATTATGTAAATAGCTAATTTTTATGTAATTTATTTCCCAATTATTACTTTTATTTATTCAAGAGTGATGTATAACGCAATCGTAACTGTAACCGAAACCGAAACGTAACGAAAACGTAACGAAAAACGTAACCAAATTAGCTGGTCGAAACAATAACTGAAACGAAAACCGTAATTTTAATTTGCAGAATAACGAAAACTGAAACGAAATTAAATTTATTGCGTTTCACAACACTGACTTTAATGCCATAATTCTTAATAATAATAATAAAATTTCATTTCAAACAAGCAATTTTATTTTTTCCAAAAAATTGGGTAAAAATAAAAAAAAATCTCTCTTTTGACACACTTGACAACATTTTTTTGACAAACTTATAATGCAATAATTCTCAATAATAATAATAAAATCTCATTTCATTTCTGACATACTTGACAACATTTTTTTGACAAACTTATAATGCAATAATTCTCAATAATAATAATAAAATCTCATTTCAAACAAACAATTAATTTTATTTTTTTTCCAAAAAATTGGGTAAAAAAATAAATAAAAATCTTTCTTTTGACACACTTGACAACATTTTTTTGACAAACTTATAATGCAATAATCTAGTTTTTGATCTCACATACCAATCCCTACCATCAAGATTTCTCCAAATTTAATGTTCCTACTCGTAATCACTTAAAATGAACGTTTTTTAAGCCAAAAATATGAAAATTTGCTACTTTTGACACACATAATGATTTTTATGACACACTTCCGGTACAGTTATCGAACACAGCGTCCTTTCGGACCTGTCCCTTGAGTAAACCTATTTTTAGAAAAAAAAATTTTTGAAATCCCTCCAGCGGTTTTCCCTGCAGCGTAGGTAATGACGGCGGCTGGACGGCCGGCCGGCCGGCAGACAGACATACATTTTTTTTTGTCGCTTTTGTCATTATTAACCTAGGTAATTGTTTGTTATTAATATTGACCTAGCTTGAGAAAGTTTAATTCTCATTGGGGCATTCGAGTAAATAATGACGATTTCTCAAGTTAGTAGTTAAAAAAAAGTTTTTTTAAAATCTAAAACAATTACATAATAAAAAATTCCAAAAAATAGTTATTTATTATACAAGGGAAAAAAGTAGTAGATTTTAGCTCGAGGTTGTGTTGCGACAAAAAACCGAGAGCTAAAATCTAATATTTTTCCCGAGTATAATATATTATTTTTTTCTGTGACTAGAAAAATATTAATATAACTATTGAAAAAATAATATTGAAAAATTATTACAATATGTATATTCACCACACCATACGAATTTTTCTTGAATAAAAACCTAAAACTAAGTTTCATTTTATTTGTCAAAACGAATTATTAACGTCAAGAAGAAAAAGGTATAACTTTTCATAACACCAAAATATTCATAAATGTTTATAAATATTCATAATATTCGTCATGGAAAAACTTTTAACAGAATCACTGAACTGTTTATCTAGGAAACCAACTTTTATTAAAAAATATGTTGATGATATAATAATGGCTATACCAAAAGATATAATTACCTCAACAAAAACAGTTTTTGAGTTATTTGACGATAATATAAAATTTACAGTTGAGGAAGAAAATGATAACAAAATTAACTTTTTAGATCTCCAGCTCATTAGGAAAAATAATTCAATTATTACTAATTGGTACAAAAAAGAAACAACATCGAATAGATTATTAAATTATGTATCAGCCCATCCTTTTACAATGAAAATTAATGTAGCCAGGTCTTTTGTTAAAAAAGTATTTAGTCTTAGTGACAAATCTTTTTATGGAGATAATATAAAAGTTATTAAAAATATTTTAAAAGAAAATAATTATCCGTCTAAATTAACAAATAAATTAGTACATCAAGAAATTAATAAATTAAACCATATTACATCAACATCCATTACAAATAATAACACACAAATTAACATTCAGCAAAATATAACTTTACAACAACAAAATCCTAGTTCCAGTCAAAATCTTCAAGCTCCGTTATTTGGGTCTGTAACATATATACCTAAGTTAACAGATAAATGCCTAAAAATAATAAAACAACATACCAAAAAATCAAAAATCGCCAATAAAATAACAAACACCATTTACAATAGCTTATTTTCCAAAACAAAAGATAAAATAAATAAATTCGACCAAACAAATCTTATATACGAAATACCTTGCAAGTGTAAAAAAACAGTGTATATTGGACAAACCAAACAACAACTAAAAAATCGTATTCTTCAGCACAAAAGAGATGTTCGAAATAAAAGTGATTTGACCGCATTAGCAAAACATAGCATTAATGATCAACATAGTTTTGAATTCGATAAAACAAGAATATTGGATCTAGAAAAGAATTCAAACAAAAGAGATATCCTTGAGGCTGCACATATCCAACTTAAATTACCGATGGCATGTAATGCACATACTGATACCAAATTTCTACACAGTGAATATAAATACTTGCTAAATTTGAAAAAAATATGTTCGAAAAAATCAACGTAGCTTTTTTAGATCGTTTTTATTAGCCTAGTCTTTTTGTTTTTTTTAATTTTCAATTCATTTTAGTTTTTCATTTTATACGGATAGTTTTTTGTTAACCTAATTTGTGTATTATTTTTATAATTTTTTATATATTTTTTTCAACTTGAAAATGGCAATGTGCCGAAATATTGTTTTTATTAATTAAATAAAAACTAAATTTTAAGACTGATATAAGTGTTTTCAAAAATATTTAAAAAAATATATATATTTATTTATCCGGAAAAAAGTACACACTTTTTTCCCGAGGAAAAAAGTATTTTTCGGCAAACGGCTGTAAAGTTTAACTTTACTGCCGCTAGGGAGTTAGATAAAGTCTTACTTTTTAGCCTGACAGCAAAAGTAACGTCTAGCGACAGTAAAAGTAACGCCATTTTTATTTTATATTACGGAGGCTGTAAAGTAGCATTTGTTATTTGTTAGCTTTTTATTTTTTCATACTTATTGTTTAACCATGACAACAAAATAACAACTATTTCAATTTTATTATGAAATTTTGAAAAGGCTGCTTTGAAAAAAAAATTTTATTCATACAAATTTAAATGTTTTTTTCTCTTTTTTGGAAGTAATTATGACGACAAAAATTCATATTTATAAAAAGTTTGATGTATTAATTTCATATTTATAAAAAATTTAAACGTTTGCCGAAAAAATAGTGTATTTAATTCGGAGCTAAAGTGACTTTTTGTGTTTCGTCTATAATTGTCGGCCTCCCTGCGGTCGGCCGTCAAACTATAGACTCAACACAAAAAGTATCACTTTAGCTCCTAATTAAATAATGTACTATTTATAAAAAGTGACATTTGTTTGATTGTCAACGGAAGTAAAATTTTAAATTTTTTTACCGTCACAGAAAAAAAATATTGTGTTACTGTGAGTGATGGTAGGGAATAAAACAATAACTTGGTGCAGTAAAATAATTAAATTTTGAAAAAAAAAAAAAAAAAAACAAAATATTTCATTATAAAAAAAAAGTGAAGTGATCAGTGTTATTGTGAGGTAAAGTTTTATTTAGTGTTTAAATTTGCCCTCCATAATCTTAAATTTCATCATCAGTTTTAAGATTAGTTTTTGAACGCTCCAAAAATATTGGGTCAGGTATGATTTTTATTAAATAATTTTTTCAATTCTCCATAACAAAATTTATTTTCTCTTGTTATAAACTCCCTTAATTTAATTTCTCATTAAAACTTAATCAAATATGTAAATCATTTTTATATTATTCGTTAATTTATACACATATTAATTTTTTTTAAAATAGTAAATTAGTTTTTCGTATTTCTTTTTACGATTTCCTACGGTTGCATAATAACTGTTGTCATTGTTTCGTAACAGAGGCACTCCAATTTTCATGTGTTGTATAGTGTGAAAATTTAGGCCTGGCTAAATTTTACTCACTGTACCAACAATGTCAAAGGGAAAATCTCTGCCGCAACGCGATGGAAGCAGTAATAAGCAACATATCAGAATCGATTTCACGAACATAAAAGGCCTTAATTATAATTTGAATGAGGTTCATCAATGCCTTGAAAGCAAGAAACCTGTAACGTTTGCTTTCGGTGCAGACACAGGAGCATTAACTATCTTAGTTTCATCCTTACCTGAATGGAATATAAAAATCTAAACTATTATGATTCTTTGTACGCAATTAAACTAACCATTGATTAAATAGTGAAAATTATCAGAAATGGTTGGAAACTTGAGTTGTAAATTATCCTCTATCTAATTAAATATGAGTTTTATTTACTAACCAGAACAAATACATTTGTTATTTTCCAAGAACTTTTTGCTAAACTTAGTAAACACACACAAACAACAATTAAACACAAAGTATGACAAAATTATTGCGCACGGCATTAATATACACAATGGTTAATCCTTTTCGTATGAGTTTTAAATCTAAATCTTGATTGACGTTTGATGCTATACGTTATCGCTAAATGTTTGTTGCTTATTAAACAAAACAAGTAAAATCTGCATACGCAGTAAAAATTGAATCAAGTGAAAGAGAAATTGGGTTGGAAAAGTTGAAGTGGTCAGTAATGAATAAATAAACAAAATTAAAAGTTGTAGAGGTTAATATATTTAAAACTAAATAATTAATCTCAACAAACTTACTCCTGACATGAACCGACTGAGCAATTGATAAACATTTAATCTTGTTCCACTAGTCGACGTTAGGTAACAGCACCAGCGCCATAAAATCGATAATCGAAAATCGACTTTTGAGTTCAATGGAATGTATATTTTCCATGCTGGCATCAAGGCAATAAAATAAAATATCGAAAACGCTCTCTTATCTTTCCGACTTTTCATGGATACACATCTAAAAGAAAGTTTCACATTTTTCCGCGGATTAATCAATTAATAATAGTCGCAGTGTGTTTTATATCAGTGTAACAATATAAAAATTGCCATAATTTTATAACCTGTAGGAATTGTGATTTCAATTGTAAAATAATTATAAAATTATAAACTTTGTTAATAATAAATTGTTGTGATAAAATTGAAATTGAAGGCGGCGTTCTTATTTACACCGTACACATCAGCATCGAACTAAATTAGGTTAAGTAGTATATGTATTCTATATTAAAACAAGAAAATTCAAAACAAGATTTTTATTGTTTTGTTAGTATTGAATATCAATAGGATATTTAAAATTTAAATGAAAAACAGCTGAGAAGAGATTTACAAAACAAACAAAACAACATTGCCATCTATGAATAAAAATATTTTGAGCTGCAATCAGATTTCGTAAATAATTGCAGGTAACAATTTTGACTTAGGCAGTACCCTTCCGGTCTGAGAAATCATATAAAAGTAGTACTATTTGTCCATTTCGGGCAGTTGGATTTTGATTTCTAACTAAGATTCAAAATCATATCAGACTTAGCTCGATAATTAAGCACATTTAAGAGAAAGTGATGTGTTAATAAAGTTTTAAAATTGTGTAAATCATACAAAACTCAGTCGGTTTTTTATTGTTCTAGTTGAAATTAGAAGTAAATGATACTTCAAAAATGTAAATGATACTTCAAAAATCTTAAAATATAACCAAGTTGATGTTCCTGGTATTTCTAAGCATGATATGGTTTTTGGTACCTACAATATTGAAGTTACTCAGACTAGCAATAATTACAGTTTTCGAGATTATAGAAATATCAACATGGATGATGTCGTTTATAAAATATTATCACAACCATGGGAAAAGTTTTATAACTTAAGTAATTCTGATGATTTGCTAAATTTCTTTAATACAACTATAAAGAAAATTTACGATGAAACTGTGCCGGTTAAAGAAGTAGTTATTAGAACGGAAATAAACCCTTGGTTCAATGATTCTATTCGGGCAGCTATGGCTCTTAGAGACAATGCCTATCGAATATGGATCAGGACGAGAGATCAGGAAAATTTCAATACATTCAAATCGCTACGAAATAGAGTTAATTTCTTATCTAAATGTGCTAAGAAAGATTATATGGAAAAATTCATTAATCCAAATTTGCCAGCGAAAGAACTTTGGAAACGAATCAAAGGGACTGGAATTAGATCTCATGACCGGCAACATATTTCTTTCTCTCCAAATGATATTAATACACAGTTTGCTTCAAATTGTGTTAATAGTACAATACAAATTGACTCAGATACGTACACACCTAATAACAATTTACCCAGCAATAATTTGCCTAAAAATAGCTTTTCATTTTACAATGTTTGCACGCTTGATACGGTTAATGCTATCAAATCCATTAAATCCAACGCTATAGGCTTTGATGAAATTCCTCTTAAATTTATAAAACTTTGTCTACCCATAGTTGCGCCTTTCATACCCATATTTTTAATGTCATACTCACTACATCCCAATTTCCTAGCATCTGGAAAGTAGCCAAGATCATCCCTATTCCTAAAAAATCAAATCCAAAATCTGTAAAAGATCTCAGGCCAATTAGTATCTTGTGTGCTCTCTCTAAAGCTTTTGAGATTATTGTTAAAAACCAAATTGATGAACACATCAAACGCTATAAGCTGATGTCGCCTTTCAATCTGGTTTCCGTAAAGGGCATAGTACGCAAACAGCACTTTTAAAGGTTGCAGACGATATTATAATGTCACTGGATAAGAAAAAAGTCTCTATTCTAGTTTTACTAGATTTTTCTAAGGCGTTTGATATGGTAAATCATAAAATATTACTAAAAAAACTGTCTGATAAATTTAATTTTACCTCGAGTGCTCTACGTCTTATATCATCCTATTTACATAAGCGTTGTCAAAGTGTTACGTTGGACAATCTAATTTCCGATTTCTTATATATTAGTTCAGGTGTTCCTCAAGGTTCTGTGCTGGGTCCCCTGCTTTTTTCAATATATATTAATGACTTGCCATTGGTATTAAAATTTTGTAAAATACATTTATATGCTGATGATGCTCAAATTTACGCAGACGGACTAGCGAATAATATACCGAGTATTGTCTCTAAAATTAACCAGGATTTGGAAAGCATATTAGAGTGGGCGTATCGCAATGATTTAGCTCTAAACGCTTGTAAAACTGTATCTATACTATTTAGTATAACAAATAATCACTACCACAGAACACATGCTCCATCTATTCGACTGGGTAATAAATTGATTCCGTTTTCTGAATCTTCACGGAATCTGGGTGTAATTTTTGACTCACAATTAAATTGGAACGTGCAAGTCTCCTCAATTTGTTCTAAAGTTTATTCTTGTCTACAGAGTCTATGGCCGTCTTCATCTTTCACAACGATTAGTCTTAGGAAAAAATTGTTTAAATCACTAATACTGCCACAATTTACCTATTGTTCATCACTTCTTGGTAACCTTAGCGCAGGCGGTTTTTGCAAGTTACATAGGGCTTTCAACGCTTGCATTCGATATGTCTTCCATTTGTCTCGTTTTTGTTCTCTTTCACGCTTTAAAACATCTCTTCTTGGTTGTTCTTTGAAGTGCTATCTAAATTACCTTCTATGTGTATCAATATATAAGTTAATTACCACCAAAACCCCTAATTATTTATATGATAAGTTAAATCTTAGGCATCGAAGAAGTTCAAGGCTAAACCATGTTACACTACCTATAAACCGTACCACTACAAAAAATAAATCATTTTTTGTTTATGGGTTGTCTCTTTTCAATAAACTCTCTCCAGATATACGATCTGATACATCGTTGAAACAATTTAAGGATAAGTGCTTTGATGTTCTTTGTCGCATGGAAGAGATATAGTTTTAAAAAAAAGCAAAAATTTTTTTTTTTTGAACGTTTAAGGATGTCTTTGTTTATATGTAAGTGAATCCCATATAAAATAAATTTTTTTTTTTTTTTTCTTTTTTTAATTAAGTTAATTGAACTATAGTAAGCTTACTTTAAATGAATTAGTATTATACTATGGAAATTTTATCAAATTGTTCTTTATAATAATTTCTACATATATGTACACCAAAAAAGGCTAGGCCTTATGTATATATAATTTTTAATTTAATAAATAAATAAATAAATAAATAGAAGTAAAAATTGTAACGTCTGATTATCTCCAAATTAAATAATAAAACTCATTTCAAACATTTCAATAAATTTATTCAAACATTTCAATAATTCATTTTCTCTCAATAAAAATTTTAATTCAATTTAACGATCATTTCCTTAAACATCTAAATAAAAATAAAAATTATTAAACACACTCCGGAAAATGACAAGAGTTAATATTGGTGGCTTCCTTTACTGTTTTTCGTTAATAACGAAAAGAAAACAGAAACGAAATTGATTCTAAGAATGCCGTCATGGCGATAATTGTTGTTGAATTCTTTGTGATATATCAAACTGTTCATTTCGTTGTGTAAATTTCAAAAAGGAAATATAAATTATAAAATAATAATTGTAATGGGTTTACCACGTTCCCACATATAAAACGTGAACAGTGCTAAAAATATTAAGAGAAAAATTTAATAAAATGAAAATTAGTAATAAAAAAAAACCAAAGAGTTTTTTTTGGTTTAGATTCCACGTTTAACCTTAAAAACAAAAAACATCACGCTTAAAATTTAAAATAAAATATATATATTTTGTGTTTGTTCTCTTTGATTCTTCGCTAAGCACATCTTGCTAGTGTAATAAAAAAAATGTAATTCAATTGAGTTTTTTTAAGAGAAATAAAAAGAAATACGAATGTAATGGACTGAAAATAAATAAAGAAAAATCAATGTGTCACATCGATTAAGTGATTAAATAAATAATTTAGTTAAATTTTATTTACTATCTAAACGAATAGGAAGAAGAAAACGATAAATTTGTGTCTTATTTTGAGCGAACTGATTTCTTTTGGAGATCTGAACAGTGTCGAAACCAAAAATAAAAGAACCCACATTGTTTTCTTGGTAGCAATATTTGTCATAAGTATATGGACAATTTGCACCATACAGGAGCCCCATTTCGATGCTCGATTCGATTTGATTTCGTTTTGGTATTTCTGAACTCGATCGAAAATAAAAATGTCCACTGCAAAATAGTCGCCATTTCTTAAATGGGAAATTTTATTAAAATAGGTAAACCTTTTTGAAAAATTCTAACCTTGGTTAAATTTTGACGGTTTGTAATTATAAATGGTTTATTTTTATTTGTTTTCTTTTTAGAGTTTAACTTGTTTCATAGAAATTGTTGTAATTAAGTGTGTTTAAAAATTAAATGTTTTGTTATAGATAAATTCAGTGGCGTAGCTAGCATGGGTGACACCCGGGGCGGATATTGTGGTGTCACCCCAAAAATAAAAATTGTCAATAATAATAAAAAGCCGATAAACGTAATTTATAATTTTTTTTATGTAATACAAATGAAGATTATTATTAATAAGCTACATTGAGTCATTGTTGCCCTCAAGTAATTTTTAATTAATTTTAATTTGATGAAACTCCTCTCACACGAAGTCACTAATACGCAAATAGTCATAAATATCTCTAGTGCGACCGTAAGATTCGGAAGAAATTCTCAAAAATCCCATTCTACGATGAATTTCAAAAAGTCAAGGTACACCCAGTTAGAAACTGTAACATTGACCGCTTTCAAATGCCTCCTCAACCTTGGTATCTCTATGAGGAGTTCTGTTGCCGATACCTCATCATAAAAACTGGCAAATTTTGATACCGATAGTTTAAACTCTTCACTGTTCGCCAAAAGCTAAGTGTTTGTCTGCACAACCTCGAACAATGAAGCTAATATGTGTTGTTATGGTTTTCCATCTTATTCACTGTTTGTGTGCTTTTGTCACTTTTGAATTAAAATGCAATATTTAAAAATATACTTTTTACTGTTTATTTTTAATTTTGTTTTATTAATAATAATATAAACTTCCTTATAGTAACAATTTGATTCCAACAACATTTGATTCCAACAATTACTATAAGGAAGTTTATATTATTATTAATAAAACAAAATTAAAAATAAACAGTAAAAAGTATATTTTTAAATATTGCATTTTAATGAAGCTAAATCTTGAACTGACTTCAGTCTAGTTCGGAGTTCAACACTGAATCGGTCAAGACATTCCAACATCTCCTTTTTAAGTTGAGCTCTCAGTATCAGTCCAACATCAGGGGCTAACTCACCGGCCATTGGTTTTTTACGACGAATTCAGCTTTCCATTGGAATGTTATAGTCCTCTGATTTTTTTGCAGCAAGAATTGTCGCCTCTTCTACAATGTGACTTCGTTACGAATTGACTCTATTTTTGTAACTAATTGATCAATGTTCAAGCCCTTGCTTTGCAATCCAATCTGAGCACAGATATTATTTCTCTTAGAATATCATTCCAAAACAAAAGATAGCAAAGATACGTAAAATCACGTGCTGCATGAATAAGGTTCTGTGCAGCGCCTTTTCTTGTTGATCACTTAACTTCTCAATTGCAGCCACAATCCCATCAAAATTTTCGGCCAATACTTTTACTGCACCATAATGAGCACTCCAATGAGTTGTTAAGAGTCTTTTAACAGTTGCTTTGTTGTGTTTAAAAAGCACTTCCCAGCGGCTAGTCGAAGCAGAAAAACATGTAAAAATGGCTTTCACTGTTCCGAAAAACGTTACACATGCTACATTTTGTGCAAATGAGTGTTGGCCACATAAATTAATTGAATGATCTTTGCAGCCGACAAAAATTGCTTTGTTATTTTTTGCTTTAATAATAGCTCGCACTCCTCCATGTATACCACTCATAACAGCTGCATTATCATAACCTTGGGAACGACAATTCATAACATCTATACCGTCATTTTCAAGATTTTTACACTGAAAAAAACATGTCCTATTTCCAATCGAAATGCAGTTGTCTCAACCTCACCGTGCGGGCAAATATGGCGAATCGAACTACGAGATTGATTCAACAACTGTACAATTATAAGCCGACTCTCACATGAAATATTTGTGTGAAAATAAGATATAGTTCAATTAATCTCAAATACTTAAATTTTAAAATGAAAAATTCATGATATAAGGCCAAAGAAATATGTTTTCATGGAAATATTTATTAACTTTATTCAACTACTATTATATTGGATATAACACTTTATATTTTAAATAAACCTCATTCTGTTATCAGGAAAATATTACTGAATATTGAGTATTTGTCCCAATCACGGTGAAATTGTTTGTAAATATGTTTTCTTTGCATGAATAATAAACTGCCAACTTCGAGATGAGGTTGTCATTACTTCATTTTTTTTTTCAGTGTAAGAATTTCATCGCTTAAATCAACGGCGTTTTTCCATGTAAAGGAAAAATCCAAGGAATACTTCCTTGATTTCCACTTTTCTACCATCAATTTTCACATAACGAACCGCTTCTGACATTTGATCAATATGTGTAATGTCAGGTGTGCTATCAAACATAATTCCAAAATATTTGACCAATTTAATTTCGTTGACAACGACGCTCAAACTTTACGTGGTTCGCTAAAACATTAATGAACTCATTTTGTATATCTGGTGACAAATATGATACTTTTGATGATTTACCATGCTCCAAATTCAAAATGTGTTCTTTTAACATTACATCATACTTTGACAATAGATTGACTAGTTCTAAAAACCTGCCCTCATTTGAAGAACTTTGTCCTTCATCATGTCAACGAAATGCTAGGTTTTGTTTAGATAAAAACAAAGTTATATCCAATAATTTGGATAAAAGATGTTTCCACTTCTGTTTTTCATTATATATTAATTGCAAGGCTGCGTCTCCTATCGTTTTATAAAATTTTAACCTCATTTCCAAAGTTTGCCACTTTTAAAAGTTCTCCAGATGTTCATTTATAGTTTTATGGTCGGTTACTTTGGGATTTAGTTTCCACCACTTCTGAAATCCAGTCGTAGATTTTGTATTATTACTATTGGTGACAGCTAATATACGACAGCAGAAGCAGTACAGGTTATTATTTAAAGGAGAAAAAACCATCCATGACCGCATAATTTTTTCACCATAAGGCATCACTTTATAACACCATTCTTTAGAAAGATGGTGAATATCACCTTTTATGTCCAACCCGTGTCTAGATACAGTAGCAAACGACCCTTCTCTATTTTGAAAATGTTCACTTCCTTTTTTTATGATTTCAATGCGAACATTATCAGAGACGAGTATATTACAATGTGATACATCTCTTAAGTCCTTAAGTGATTCACCCATGCAAATACTATCTTCCATAATAGAAGCATTAGCAGCATTATCACAGTCATTTTCAGTATTTCTTTCTGATTCGTCTTCATCATAGGTTATCATTATTAGTTCTGTATTGTCGCTGTTACTTTCCGAAGATGAGTCAATATTCTCTGAAACATTCGTTGCATCAACGTGAGAAGAATAGAGGGATCCAGATATGCTATGAACTGCATCTATTTTAGCCTGTTTGGTCTTTCTCTGCTGGAACCCACTTTTTCTTTAAGAAGTAAGAACTCCTCGTGGGATATATACTTTTTAGGATATTTGCTAAATGAAATCTAAAAATATATCTTTAATTATAGTAAGTATCAGCAAAGCATTAATTCTAAATATATTTGTAGGATACATATATGTCTAGTTCATAATAAGTGCACTGTGTTAACGACTCAATACACCGCCAAAAAATTTAACTTATTTAAATTTCCTTGTAACAACTTATATTAAATAATATTTGATAAAATGGAATATACAAATCATATGCCTAATATTAAAAGGAACTATTTAAAAAAAATATAAGTATAAAATCCTAAAAGATATTTTATATAAAGAATTGAAACCAAAATTAAATATCCAATTAGAATCATGCTCAATAATTTACAAAATTAAATGTGATTTTTGTGAAAATTTTTACATCGAGTAAACCGGAAAATGTTTTAAGGAATACCTTCCTAAGAAGAAAAATAAACAAAATTTAAAGTTTATTTTTGCAAACCATTTACATAGTTAATAACAATAGCTACACCACTTTTAAAAAAAATTTGAAGACTTTACATTTATGTAGCCAAGGATCTCTAAAAGAATCACTTGATGAGTTTGAAATTTACAAGGGATTTAAAACCCAACAAAATGTAATTTTAAATGATAAGCTTTCATTTAATTCAAATAGATATATGAGTATGTATCTACCTATAAAAATTTGCAAAACTGTAGTAATTGCACTGCCATTTTATTCCACAGTAATTATTTTTGTGTCCATTGAAAAACGATCTATTTCAATTTATTCCTTGAGTTTCAAGATAAAGGAAAAAAAATTATTTTGAGATCATTTACAAACACGGTGATTTGATTGTTTATTAGTTTCCTTAGGTGTTTGCAATTAATTTGTTTGAAATGTAAAACATATATTATGTAGTAAAGTTAAGCTAATATTTTAGAAATAATTGTAACTCAAGGGTGCCACCCTATCGACAAAGGGTGCCCCATTATCGACGGAAACCACTTTTCCTATACATTATTCAGCATATGTGTTTTCAGACCTGGTCGTTAAAGAATCATTCTTGCATACTAAATAATATACCGTAAAAAAAGTCAATATGGTATCTATAGGAATATTCAAAGCTATTGAGTAATTGTGGTGATAGTATTCAATGCCCAACATGTTGATTCGATTAATATTTTAAAATGTAGAATAGATTCTTTTTGAACCAATAACACATCTATAGGACACATTTATAAGTTATCACAATTTAAAAATTAAAACTATATGGATAACCTGGTTAAAATGGTTTCTAAGTGATTTATCGTTGAAAACATTGTGATGGTTTGTTTGAGTTTTTTACGGTCGGGTGTCACCCCAAAACGGGTGACACCCGGGGCGGAACGCCCAATGCCACTGCCCAATGCTAGCACAATGCGTTCACGCGCGTCATGGCATGTTGTCCCTGGGACGTCCAAGTGCATCCGCATATTGCTATCATAGTGCCATCATAGCGTGACGGCAGATGTGGTGACAAAATGTACGCATTTTCTATTTATTTTGTGGCCATTATGACACTATATGCGACATGCATAACGTTGATTTTGAATGGGTTTCAAATTTGAATTTAATTAGTTGGCCGTATAAAACTGTGCGTATGTTAATTTTACTATTAAATGCTTTACAATTATAAATAATGCAAAATAAATATCAGTCAAATGAAAATAATCCCAAACAAAACAATAACAAATAAGACTGTATCCAACAAAATATGGTGTGCAATTTATGAAATTTGTTTGCTATCCATACAATTGTCGATCGATCTAGATTCAAACCGATAAGAAATTTTTATTAAACTTTAAAAAAGTATATCATTTTCATCAGGGCTAGCCGACTAGATACACTACCAAAAAAAGAACGCTTATAAACCAAAATTAGTCTACTGTTCTAGCGAAGCATAAGAAAATAAAAAACTTTCATGTTTTTCCCCGTTTTACTCGTCAATCGGTTTGTGCGGGCGGTCGGACTGTCGAGATTACTCACTGTCATAGTCATAAAATACAAAGGGATTTCTTTGTGCGTACATCGTACAAATGGAATGCTTTGCCGGAATCAATAGTCTCGAGTGGCTTCAATCTACAAAGATTTAAAAAAAGCGTCCACCTATACCTCAAGACGCATGTTGTTGTGGGACCTACGACTTAAAAGGTATCTATGTGTTGTTGTGACACATTTTGTAATTCCTACTACACAACACTTTTTATTAAAAAAAAAAATAAACATAAGTTTATTAGATTCAGGTTTAGTCAATTTTTTTCTCTAGTTGATCACTATTGTCGTTATACTCTAGCAAAGTTAGAATTGGATAACAAACTTGTTTCGGCAAGAAGAAGATGAACATCTTCACTTGTGTCTATCGACACATTATCTACAATTAATTCAATGAATTATTTGTGATATAACATCACTCCGATGGAAGTTATCCCATCATGAATAATAAGACTGAATACAACAAAATATGGTGTGCAATTTATGAAGTTTTTTGCTATCCATACAATTGTCGGTCGATCTAGTTTCGAACCGATAAGAACTTTTTATTAAACTTTAAAAAAGTATATCATTCTGATCAGGGCTAGCCGACTAGATACACTACCAAAAAAAGTGAACGCTTATAAACCAAAATTGGTCTACTGTTCTAGCGAAGCATAAGACAACAAAAAACTTTCATAAACATACGTTTATTAGATTCAGGTTTAGTCAATTTATTTCTCTTGTTGATCACTATTGTTTTTATACTCTAACCACGTTAGAATTGGATAACAAACTTGTATCGGCGAGAAGAAGATTGACTAAACCTGAATCTAATAAACATATGTTTATGAAAGTTTTTTGTTTTCTTATGCTTCGCTAGAACAGTAGACCAATTTTGGTTTATAAGCGTTCACTTTTTTTGGTAGTGTATCTAGTCGGCTAGCCCTGATCAGAATGATATACTTTTTTAAAGTTTAATAAAAAGTTCTTATCGGTTCGAAACTAGATCGACCGACAATTGTATGGATAGCAAAAAACTTCATAAATTGCACACCATATTTTGTTGTATTCAGTCTTATTATTCATGATGGGATAACTTCCATCGGAGTGATGTTATATCACAAATAATTCATTGAATTAATTGTAGATAATGTGTCGATAGACACAAGTGAAGATGTTCATCTTCTTCTTGCCGAAACAAGTTTGTTATCCAATTCTAACTTTGCTAGAGTATAACGACAATAGTGATCAACTAGAGAAAAAAATTGACTAAACCTGAATAAACTAAACCTTAGGTTGTTTAGTGATATTAGTTGAAGTGTTTGTTATGACACAATCCATCGTGTTATCTAACCAGTAGTATTTATAAGGGAGTCTGCACCCCCACTCCAGAACGAGTTCAGGTTCTGTATTGGTAGATTGAAGGAGATGTATGCCTTGGTAGTGAGATTTAACGATCGACGGACAGTCAAGAATATTCTCTTCAGTTGCCACACTGTTCTATTTTTTCCCTCCCTTATAAACTGACTACTTGGTAATCCTAAAATTCAACATCCGTAAATACATAAAAAAACAACTTAGTACAACGACAATCCATTACCTGGTTCATTATCCATACCATTAATTAATCACAATACTACAACAACACGTCGTGTTGATTCATTATCAATTTCTTTTATATTATCTCGGTTAAAAAACTATCAATCTCACAATTAGCATTGCTTAAATTCGTAAACATATTCTTCTACTTTAACTTTGTTATAAACAAACAAAAAGTAAAACTCATATAGTTGTAATTGCATTTGTCTTTTTATTTTTGTTGATACTATCAGATACAATCTCCTATTGAAATGTTTGAAATTGTAATAGTAGTGGTTATCATCTGTTTAATTAAACTGTTAACGAATGTTGCATTTCGTAGGTTATTGTCATTTCATTCTCTTTATATTTTTTTATAACTGCATCGTTAACAAACACAAATTAGTTATGGTTGTTTGTTTCTATTCATGACCGACGATAATCAAATGAAACAGAGTTTAAATGATATATGAGTTTTGTAATGCGATTGTTGAGACAGTATGATAATGATCGTGATTGATTTTTTTTCTTTTGAAAAGGGATAATACCACAACAACAGAAAGAAGTATACAAAATTATTGAATAAACATCTCGCTTCTACTCCTTTGTTTAAAATTATATTTATAGAATGTATTTTTGCATAATTCGTTCAGTATATGATTTTATTATTATAAAATCAATTTTTAGTTCGATTTAGATTTGAAATCTAAGAGATTAAATCGAGTTACGTTTGAATTTAAAAATCGAAAAACAAAAAAATTACTAAAATCACAAAAATCAATTAAAGAATAAAAGTTAAATTTTTCTTTCGCGAGTCATGTGTTTTCTTCATGTGTTATTTTGTTGATTACAATCGGTGTGATTTAGATTTCTGCTAAGCCAGAATCGCGGTGATAAGAAAAAAAAACGAAGTTATAGTTTTTGAAAAGAAGTAATGTTTGTTTTTCATGCTTTAGATATACCAAAAAAAAAAAAATGAAAAGAAATTTAAACAATAATAGAAATTAGATATTTTGTGATGGGTTAACAGTTTTCGTTGTGAAGGACGAACGTAATAAAAAATGTGTTGTTAAAGTATATTCTTATAAAAGTCATATTTCTGTATTTCATTTTTTTTGTACTACTGAAAATAAAATTAAATAAAGAATTATTGAAGGAAACTGTAGATGAAAATAAAGAGAAGTGTTTTGGTTTCCTGCGGTACTATTTGGTGGGATTGAAGGAAAAAGAAGAGTCACTTTTAGACGTTGTAATAGTAATTCAAGTTGCTATTTTTGAGTTGGTGACTGCGAATAGACTCGCCTTGTATACAGTCTATCCAACATTGGGTGATTACACATCAATCTAGTTACTTTGGAACGGGCATACTTATCGATCTTGTTGCCCTGAGGAAACGTGCTGATTATGAATTGAGGAAGTCGCTTTACACCATCATTGTTTTTGTTATTTTCATCAACAACAAGACATCGTACAACGGAAATTAAGATAAGTTTCCTTTATATTTTTTTTTATTACTTTTTATAATTATATACCTTTTGTTTGAATACAATTAACTTAGAATTTTGAAAATGGTCTATATGACCAATTAAATTAGCTACAGAGATGTTTTTCTTGGCAAAAGCCACATCGATATTCAAGCTTATCATTGTACATATCCTTGGCAATAACTGGATCTCAGGTCCAGTTATTATATGTTTCTGTGATATTGTAATAAAGTATGAAAAGCGTTAAGTTCTATGTGAAATAACCCTTCAAAGGTGATAGTTTTGAAATATTTTAGAAATCTGTGATACTTTATATTTATCTTTTATTATTCCGTATCGCGAAACGTTATTTAACCATGTTGATATTTGTCGAAAGCGGTATAATTACAGTATTTTAATTATGATATAACCATCAATTGCGAGATATATTCTAGTCTTTGATTTTGACAGTTTATTGTAAAATCGATTTATTGTTACACTTGTTTTGGGTTTATTGTGGGCTTGCATTACAATTATTTTGGTTGGTTGCGAAATTTATTTTGTGTTGGTATGGTTTTCTGCGAGATCTCTATAGTATTTGAATTTGCAATTGTGAAGATTTATTGAGACAATTGTTTAATTTTTTTTTGCTTGTTTGTGTCTTAACCTTTGCAAGGCTATATACAGTAAAAGCCCAATCATCCGACATTCAATTAACCGAATCTTCAGTTAACCGGTATTTTGAATTTTTGATTTTTTTCACCTTTCACAAAAAAATGTTGTTTTTTCGGCAATTCTTAAGAAATATATTTTGCTTTAACTTTTGAATTACAATTTAAATTTTTAAAATATTCTTATTATTTATTTTATTTACTTATTTTTGTATTTGTACTAAATACTATTTGCGATCAATGTTATAAACAACTTGAGATACATATACAATAGTATAGATTGTATTACTAGTGTGATTGCGTTTTCCAAACAGAGCTAGTTTGCAGGACGACCGTAGGGAGTGCTGCAATAACTCACATTTGGAAAACGCATTCGCACCAGTAATACACACTATTTTTTGTAACAAATGCATAAAATTTATAAATATTTATTTAATTCAAACCAAATCATTAATCATAAATCAAATCATTTATTTAACAAAGTTATACACAAATTTAAGATATTTAAATAACCAAAGTGCGCCATCTTCGTTGTAGTAGTTGTAAATTATACTAGCTCGCTTCTAAATTGTAATAAGCTGTTAACATTTAATAAAAATAAACATAGTAAGGCATTTGGATTTTTTTTAAAACATTGCAATTTTGACAACTGGTATTTTTGAAAATGCAAAATAAATGTTTTCAAATTCAAATGATTTTGGGTTGTTTTAAGCTATTTTTACTATATGGTAAGTTATTTAAATTATTATTTTGATATTCTATTACTATAAAAATAATATATTCAGGATATATTTAACTAAAAATCTCACACCTAGGCGGCGTGCGTGCCAGGCATATAAAATATTTTGTGGTCATATGTGTGGAAAAGTAGATTTTTCTTTTATGTTATTCTAGTACAAAATTGAATATTTTTTGTGCATGTGTTACAAAAAAATAAGTTTCTAGTATTTTATTTGAAAATATATTGACGAGAATCCTAACAAAATATTGACGAGAATCCTAACAAAATATAAAATCGTTCTAATATTTCATTTACATTCAAGTATCCGGAATTTTCGATTATCCGGCATGCTTCAATCCCCGAGCATTCCGGATAATCGAGCTTTTACTGTATTTTGTTGCGATTTATAATTGCGCAGATTTATTGAGACAATTGGTTAACTTTTTTTGCTTGTTTATGTCTCCACATTTGTAAGGTTTTATTTTTTCGCTAGCTTTCAGGATCGAATAATCCTAAGGAATTGTCGCGGTCTTATTCGGTTTAAGGTTTATATGCTGAGTTAGTTTATTTTTAGTTTTCCTTTTGAATTAAACAAAAAAAAATGGCAGAGTTGGAATGCGAATATCCATGCGAATCCTACCCATTCATTTAAGCGAGGACGAACGTAAGCACGAACATTTTATAGAAGGGATAGTAGGTTTAACAACAGTTAAACCGAATAGTCCGTTAGAAGAACTAAGCAAAGCTCGTGCAATGTTGCCTAAGCTGTCTGAGGAGTTCCTTCTTGCCTAGAAGAAAAATAAAAGGAGGTTGGCCGAAATAATAAAATTGTAACGTCGGTGAAAGTCTCATATTTAATACTAAAACCAATTTCGATCTTTTTCTCCGTTTATTTAAAGTATATTTCAATCATCCTAAATAATTTCTCTCAATCAATAAAAAAAAAATTTAAAAAGATTTAAAACATAATGAACCACCCTAATTTCAAAAAAATAACGAACAAAAGAATTAAATTACGGAACTCATTTTTTGAACGAAAAGATATTTTTTTCTCAACGTTGCTTCATCTTCGTTCTTCATTATAAAATGTCATATGGCATCTTTTAATTTTTTTCATTCCCAGTTTGATTTTGTAATGCTAAACATTTAATTCCAAATAGTTGATTATATTGTAGATTTAGTTTTCAAATAGATAACTCGAGTTGTGAGTTTTTCTCTCTTAAAAGTTAAAGTTAATTAAAAATGATATTTCCCAGAATTTCACAAAAAGAAAAAAAGAAATCTGTACAGTGCATAAGGAAAAAAAATATATTCCATTTTTTTATTTGAAGCTCAAAGAGCAATAAAAAGAAAGTTTGATTAAAGTTGTTAGTATTTATTTTGACAAGAAAATTTATGTATATATATATTGTAATGACCCGTTATCATCCATATATTAAAATAAAAATCCATTACGGAAATCTATACCAAATTTCACAATTTCTTAACGAAATAATGCAGGGTCAATAAACTTATACGTTTAGTGCTGTTTATTTAATATTTCGAAATAGAAATATTAATTAAATAGCAACATTACGATTGTTCAACAATTATGCAAAATCGCATAATTGCTGTACATTGAAAATGTAAATGAACGATGGGTTTTTCACCTTTGATTGTTTTGTAGGGGAATTGATTTGTACTTTAAATTAATATGATTGGCTTAACGAATTTTAAAACTAAATTATTTTAATAACGGTTCATTACGCTCCCTTCCAAAAATAATGAAGGTATAACTTATTTTCTGATAGTTAAAACTGAGTTGTGTAAAAGACTTTACAGAAAAAGGTTTTACAAATTGAAAACAAAACCAGGATTAAAAAATCCATCCGTAACCGTCAAATTATATTAAATTCAACCAATAAAATAAAATAAATTATAATTGAAAGTGTTAAATGTTTTTGTGTTTTATTAAATAAAAAGTGCCGTGATATTCAAATTAAAAGTTGTCGTGCGTAACTTAATTATATTTGTTTGTGGACTCCTACAGTAGTTAGGTACCACAATATGTATAATGTTCAGTGAAGATAGGAAATTAAATTGATAAACGAATAATTAAAAGAAAAACAATGTTGAAATTATTTGTGTTCACTAATGAAAAGACTTGTGCAGAGTTTGTTGCAGGGTGTTGTTTAAATCTAGTCGAGAAACATCCTCGCTAAGAATTATTGTTGAAATTTATTGAAGTTATACAGCTGAAATCTAAAATTCTTTTTGGGGTATTATAACACAAAAGGAATACGTCAAAATAAACCGTAGCATTCCAATTACTTCTTTTGGTCTGCAGATATATGGATTTTTGTGCTGCTATTCATCTGAAATGAAAAATTAATTGACCGTTTGTTCTAGTTAAAATCAAAGATCACGAAGGACATGTTAAACTAGTAATTTTTATGCCGGAATTTCTAATAGTTATTTAACCACAATATCATCAATACAATATGTGTCTATATGGAGTATTAAGCTGGAAAGATTAGTAGTATATGATTGACACATTGCGAGGGAAATTCAACCAAATTAATCTGGGGACGCAGCCTATTGATAGCAACTAATAACAGCTAAGTTGACCTTTTAAGTTCTTTTTTTGTATATATATATGTATTTATGTGTATGAACAGATCGTCGATATAGATGTATCTGTAAGTGAAGTAAGAGATTTCCCGAGTTTAGGATTCATGTTCTGGGACAATTCATCAGTGTAATTATCCTGGGTTGATTTTTTTTATTAAATTAAATAAATAATAAATTGTTGATAAAGGTCCAAGCCACAATATAGTGGCACCCAACAAAATCAAGAGTTGGGTTGCGGTTTAACCGAGTTGCAAGAATTAAATATCACTTTTCCAGACTATGACGAAGTATTAGAAGGGCTTAAACAACTTTTAAATAATTAACTATTTATCTACGTCAATATGAACCAAATCGAGCAATCATAGCCTGTTAGGCGTGTTACTGTAGTATATTATATTATCATCGAATGCCTATTTAGGCACATCAATACGAGCAGTTATCGCCTGTTAGGCATGTTATTACATTATATTATTATCGAATGCCTTGTTTAGGCACATCATACGTGCAGTTAGAGCCTGTTAGGCATATTATTGTATACATTTTCAGCGCCTCTTTAGGCACACTGATATAAGTGTTATTAAAGTCTGTCATACAAGAATTCAACACTATAAAATTCATTGAAATACTACATGTTGCCCGTCCAGGTAAATTAATACTCCGTCGGAACAAACAAAATCATACAGTCCACTGCCAACTTTGGAAGCCGCAGCATTTTGGTAATTTACACCGACCACAAGCCTCTCACACGCGCGATACAATCTAAATCGGAATCATAATGCAATCCAAGGAAATTTCGCCATTTAGATTTCATAAGTCAATTTACTACCGAGATCCAGCATTTACATGTACAAGGTAAATATAACACTGTCGCGGACTCATTATCTCGTGCATCTGACAAAGAAACTGCATCAGTTGAGACTCACTTCGACTACGATGTTATCACTGCACAAAAAGCAAACTCAGAACTTCAGAATTTACTTTGTGGTTCCGTATGTCACGCTAGTTTATCAATGAAACTAAAGGTTTTTAAACTTCCAGATTTCGAAATAGTTTGTTAAATATCAACGGGTAACAATCGTCCATACGTCGCAGAACCATTACGCAAAACGATCTTCAACGCTTTACACAACTTGTCACATGCTTGTGTCAACGGTACACGTAAATTGATTATAGCTCGATATTTTTGGCCAAGTATAAACAAAGATATAAACAATTGGGCAAAATTTTGATTATCTTGCCTACGCTTTAAGGTCCAACGGCATACAAAAGGTCCAACCGGGCAATTCGAAATTGCACAATCTCGTCTCGAACATATCCATATATATATCGTAGGTCCGTTTTCGCCTTCTAATGGATGTTCTTATATTTTCACTTGCGTTGATCGATTCACTCGATGGTCAGAAGCTTTTACCATGTCTGACATGTACGCTGCCACTATAGTCACGATATTTGCCAACAACTACGTATCAGGATTCGGTGTTCCACTGCACATTACGACGGATTAGAGATCACAATTCGAGTCTAAACTCTTTTTCAAATTAACGAAACTTTTAGGCTCACATCATATCATCTGATGAGATCCCTTCACGCGCTTGGTGAAGATCTTGGTGAGGAAGTAGAACGTTCCGATCATTTGGCCATGCTCAGAAATCGTGTCCAACAAAATCTGAATTCAGCATTTAAGAAGACGCAACATCATTACAATCTGGGAGGTAAGACGCGAATCTTCCAGCCACAACAACGTGTTGTCGTTCGTCAGCATCACCTGAGCGATGCAACTAAAAGGTTTTCTGCTAAGCTGGCTCCAAAATTCTTACCCGCAATAATTAGAACTAAAATTGGAAACGTAGTGTATGAGTGCGAAGATACAAACGATAAGAGTATTGGAGTCCATCATGCGAAGGATATCAAAGAATGATGTCTTTCATACGGTAGAGTAGTTCTTTCGTCTGGTTTTCGTCGCTGTGGTTCACACAACCAAGGTTGTATATTACTGGTTTGTATCGAGGATTCAACGGTGCTGGCGTTCGGATGGATGGCAGATTTCAGTACTCAGTGTCAATTCTTAGGAATTTCGCGAGTATTGGAAACTGTCCTCCACCTTGGCTTCAGTCACTGTTGACTGAAGATTGATCCCAGACAAAAGATTTTTAAAATACCATTTCAAGAGTTTCTCGTCATAGAATTGGTGACGCCGTTTTCTTTTGACTCCAAAGTCAAGTACCCTCATTCTTGCGGTACGGTGCTTTGAAGTCATGGTTATAACGTCGGTCCATACGTCTAGATAAAAATTCACATTTCCAAATCATTTTAAAAGAAATTCTATTTTAATCAAAATAAAATTCAAACATTCAAATTCGAATTCGCATTTAAAAAAACAATTCAGCAAAAATATATTTTCTAACAAAGAAATAATAACGAAACACAAAGAGAACGAAAACTAAAAGTCACCACTGGTAACTCTTCGTCAAAAATAAAAATAAAATTCAACATGCTTGTCATAAATTTTGATGAATATTCATTCCATGTTTGAATTCGACAAAATAAACATTTTGCTTCTTATTTTTAAAGAGTTTTAAGAGAATTAAATTAATAATATATTGGTGAAAAGAATAAAATTCTATTGTTGGCTTTAGAAGCAGATAAAAGATTAATAAACAAATTTGCTATTTGTTAGTAACTAAAAATATTATAAAAATATTACTAAAAATACCACACCGGTATAATGGTATAACGGTTCGAAACTACGCCACTGTAAAGTCTAATTTTTCTTAAATATAACAATTTGAAATGGAATTTAATCTATAATCGCCTAAATGACTTCTGTAAATTTGTTTTTTAAAAAGCTTTAATAACGATTAAGCTTAGTTAATGGAAATTGTATTTTTTTTAAATTATTAGCTTATAAAACTAAAAAATGTATTAGAATAGTATGGGTAGGATGTTCATAACAAACAGCTGATGTGAATAATATTGGGCAGAAAAACTGAAGAACAAACGGGATAAACCACATACAATTATATTGAATTTGGATTTGAGTCGACAAGTCGAGTTAAAAATATATAATTTTGATAAGCAAGTAAACCAGCAAAGAATAAAAACTTAAAGTTAAAATTAAATAAAAAAATTAAAACAAAATTGTTGTGCTGCAAAAAATTTCTTTTATGAAAGATTTTTATTTTGGATTGAAAATAAAATCTGCTGCAATATACGTTTCGTAAAGGATTGAGTAGATTGATTGGTGTGCATACAACCATAGCCAAATTTAGATTATTGGAATAATTTCGACAGCCAAGATACTCAACTTATATTGCTGAAACTAAATAGATATAATACAAAAACAGCTGTTATATTTCGATTACTGATAAATAATTTATATATGGACTATTTGGGACTTTCTTTTATATGGATATTTTATATGGATGCCGCATCACAACTACTACAAGCTGCGATTTAGTTAAGTTATAGTTAATTTCTTTATATTGTTTTTTTTATTAATTAATAATAATAATGTTTTTTTTATTAATTAAAAATTTCTAATTGCAAATATTATATGAAATTATATAATTGATATTATGAAGTAAATTTCTTTTTTATTGTGTGGTGAAGTGAGAAATGTGTAGTGAGCAATTGGTTGGTAAGTTATGAGCTTGATTTCCGAGACACTCTTAAATTTGTCATAGCAATACGTGGAACAAAATTTGAACTGGCCAAGCCACGAGCTGAATCCCAATTTTTGTGAATCGAGTGTCGCTTCCACGTGGCTATGCTACAGGTCCAAACAATTATAATACGTACACCGGCCTACCATGTAGTGACTATGTAGTGACACCCATCACTTGCAATGATGCATTAATTGAAATCCTTTACAACCTTCTTAGTGGGTTCAGTAATCGTTAGAAATTTACAAGTTAATGCTTACCGTTTTTATTATCATCTTAAAAAAAAGGCCTCTTCATTTGATTATAAATACTCGTGGCCCTCTTAGTCTGTTATTCCTTTTAGTGGATTTCGTTTTAACAGAATGTCAGACATCGTGAAACGTGTGATTTATGTTTTATAAAAATGCTTGAAAATAAAATGTTCTTTTCTCTGTGATAATTATTCTGTGATAATGCTTGAAAATAAAATATTCTTTTCTCTGTGATAATTAGTCTGTGATAATGCTTGAAAATAAAATATTTTTTCTGTGATAATTAGCCAAATATATTAGAATAACACATTACAAATCCAGAGTTCCGATGAGATCAGTTCCGCTGCGCTGCTTGTTGTTTTCATCGATATTAAGGAACGGCCAAATTAAAGTAAGATCCAGGTAAATTAATAGAGAAAATTCAAATTACTAAAATTAGAAAAGTAAATGAAGCTAATTGTTTTGCGTGTAGTGAAAATGAACAAAATTTTATTGATAAACTCTTTAAGTAAAATTACAATTAATTATTAAAATATAGTATGGTAAAAATTTGTAGCTATATGTTAATTAATTTAAAAAGAAAAGGATAAAGGCGGGCTAATTAAATTAACTGAACGGTGGTCAAGGTGAAGGTGTCACCATTTAATTGTTTAATTGACAACCAATAGCATTAAGCATTATAATAAAATACAGAAAACTGTTAACCAAAATAAAATCTTTTTGAATTGGTGAGTGGTTGAATGGTGAGGTTCCATAACCGTAACGAGGAAATCGGGTGATTTTTGATCTGGCAACCTGAGAAGTGTTGGCAGTGGAGATTTGTCTGGCCTTTGTTCGGGAAATAAGTAAATATTTGGGGATATGCATATTTCAACGCATGTTTTTTATAATGTTCATTCGCAATTGAAGTCAACAACTGTTATATATATTGCTTACTTAATTCAACTTTTACCTGCGATCGTTTTAATCTACAAAACCCGTATTGCTACCCACACTTTGCTCGAGGATCATTCGCAGTGGGAGTTGATTGTAGTATCTATTGTGGTGGCGTATAAATAACCTAAGGAAGATGAGGGGTGATTACCTTAAATGTGCCTATATATATATATATATATATATATATATATATATATATATATATATATATATATATATATATATATATATATATATATATATATATATATATATATATATATATATATATATATATATATATATATATATATATATATATATATATATATATATATATATATATATATATATATATATATATATGTGTGTGTGTGTGTGTGTGTGTGTATGTGTGTGTGTGTGTGTATGTGTGTGTGTATGTGTGTGTGTGCGTGTGGGCGTGTGTATGTGTGTGTGTGTGTGTGTGTGTGTGTGTGTGTGTGTGTGTGTGTGTGTGTGTGTGTGTGTGTGTGTGTGTGTGTGTGTGTGTGTGTGTGTGTGTGTGTGTGTGTGTGTGTGTGTGTGTGTGTGTGTGTGTGTGTGTGTGTGTGTGTGTGTGTGTGTGTGTGTGTGTGTGTGTGTGTGTGTGTGTGGAGGTATGTGGACGTGCTTTGGTGAATGCGTGCGAGTATGTAGGTGCACGGGCGTGAGCGTGTGAATGTGAAATAAAATATGGGGGTGGACGTGGCGATCGCGGTTTTTTCACGTATGGAGTCGCCAGAGTCTTCTTATCTCACTTGTCTTCTTTCTTTGATCCGATTAACACGCGTACTATACTGATTATTTGTACTGGAGCAGCAGGCTATTCTTCTCGTTCCCACAGGCTTAAGCTAGCTTGGGGCTTTAAAATATCCCTAGGTGCGCGGCCTGCTAAACAATTTCTTGGATTTTCCAATGAAGCCAGTTCTCCATTACACACTGTACCTAAATCATAAATAATATGAATAATCATAAAATATAGTATTATATTACAAGCCGTCGATTCAGCAAAATAACATAAGAATAAATATATTGCAAATGTAATCCTCAGAGCCATACAAGCGTCGGTTGGATTAAAACGTATAAATAAATAAATGTTACGTGGTTTAATAATAACAGTGTTTTAAATGAATAAGTGATTGTGACTTAAACAACATATAAGCGCAAGCAGAGGTTCCCCTGTAAATATCCTAGCCGGCCGGCTCTCCAGGAGAAACCTACTAGTAACTTGTAGCCTCGGTTACCAATCCTTTTCGCATTCGAGTACAATAAAACAACGATACAATCATCCACAAGCGAACGGAGTGATAGAACGTTCTCATCGACAGCTTAAAGCAGCACTAATGGCCAGAGGTAATACCACACAATGGAGTTCGGAAATTCCGGTATCTCTTGGTTGGTATCTCTTTCCGTAAATATATTGTAGCTAATAAGTTCACTGCTGGTTTATATAAATTTTTACATGCATTAAAGTTAATAGTTAAAAAACATGTATCAAGTTTTTTGTGTAGATTTTTGTCAAATAAAGTGAAGTATTGAAATATTCAAAATATTGAAATAAAGAACAATAAAGGAAAATGGTTTGAAGTTGATATTTTGTAAGTGTTGAGAGTCATCACTTACAAAAGTCCTGACAAATGTTTTCATATATATTTAATTTTTCTCGTTGTAGTTTCGCCATTGTGTGGATGATGGCATCAAGGCGTTTTCATCGTTTATATTTTATTCATGGATAGCCTTGTAAGGCAATTATTAACAAATTTATACCACCAATTATATCGTCATTATCAATAGCCTTGTGAGCCAAATAATATATTCATCCTTATACTTACGATAAAAGGTATAAGCTGATCCATGTCATATACTTTGGCTTCATCATCGTCAAATCAAAAGCCAGAGGCGTGAACATTTTGGTCTTTCGAGCTGGATATAGAGGGCGCTACCACCACAGATATTCTTCAATCAACTGTCAAGGTACTTTTAATATATCTTAAATAAATATTTAAAGTAGTTTTTTATATTTATTAAACAATTTTGCGTGTATCAACTAAAACCATTGTGTCGTAGTTTAAACTGGTTGTCCTTGTCGTGTTATTATGCAATCAGGTTCTAGCTTTGAATGTCTTGCGTTAAGAAAATTATTTCTATCATCACCAATATAATCTAGTGTCAGCAATCTTGTAACGTCTGGTTCCTAACAAATTAAATAATAACAAACATTTCCAATATTTCACTTTTTTTTCTTTTCATTTCAATAAAAATTCATAATTCGATTTCTCAAAGAACTAAAATTTTCAAATTCAATTATAACATTCAAACAACTAAATGAAACGAAAACAAAAGATTAAACTCACTCACAACAACGAAAATTTGAACGAAGAATATTTTTTTCCCTCAATGTTGCTAAACTTTGTTTTTTGAACATATAAAAATTATTGTAAATGCCACAATGGCAATTGAATTGCATTCCATGTTTTACTTTGCAAATAAAAACACTCGTGGTTTAATTTTTGACAAGATTTTTAAAATTCAAGTTTTTTATTAAAAAAAAAGAACAAATAAAAAAATTATAAATATTAATTGTATGTTTAATCTTAAAATAAAAAGATTGCCTTTTGTTGTTTTTTTCAAAGTGCAATAATAAAATTGGAATATATTATAAAAACCTAAAATGTTCATGTGTAGTTACTGAATGGAAAGGAAATGTATTACTGTTAAAGCAATACATAAACTAAAGTATATGGTTTTCTTATTAAAACGTCAATTTGCTGTGCTGGAACTATATTGTGCAAGGAAAACCAAATTTCTTCTGGATTTGTCAATGGGTTTTGGTGAGATATGTGATTTGTGTTGAGATAGTTGGTGTGGAGCATTGCTATTTACTATTAATATCTCGAAAAGAAAAACAAGATCAACTATGATATATACATACAAGTTGTACCATCATTTACCGCAATAATAATTTCAATGTTGGATGTATAACAATTTTTTTTCTGTTGGGAACGATCACGTAATTATTCAACCTTGCTGGAATATAAAAAGGCCGAAATCATTACATATATACTAAAATTGGATCTGGAGCAGACTAGATATATATTACTTTGCTTGGAAATGTCGTAATGTAGGGAAGTTACCCAAGTAACAATCCTGGCACCTTCAATGCAATCTGAGTGCTTAAAAAATAGCACTCAGTTATGTAGAAACAAGCCTTGAATCTATATGATTTGGATGGACTTCAGTGCTAAAAGTAGTACTGCAATAACCTTTAAATAGCATCGCCAATTGCTAATATTTTACGACAGACAGCACTGAGATGCTTAAATTAATGCTAAAATAAATAGGGATAAGCCAGCACTGATATGATTAAATTAATGCTAAAATAAAAAGTAATGTGATAGCACTGAGATGCATAAGGAAATGCTAAAACAAATAGCAATGAGAGAGCACTAATATGCATAAAGTAATGCTAAAATAAACAGCACCGTTATTTCCAAAATAGTGCTAAATTATTTTAGATAATAAAAATCTATTTTTTTAACTTTTTTTAATTTTTTTGGTGAGCAAATCTGATAGTATTTACTGTAGAGCTTAATGGTGTATTTCTTTCATTAAATTTCATTAGCCATTACATTGTAATTTACCTTTAAAGTCACCGAAATCGTATGAAAACCGTATGTCGTCATCAAGAATTGAACCCGGGCCATCATATCTAAGAGCGCGCGCCTTTCAACTGAGCTATGGAAGAAATACAATTTATTCCGCGTTCGTCATATATATTGAATGTAGGTGGCATTTTTGTTTTAGCGAAGTATAAATTCGGTTAGCATTATATGTAGCATTTTCGTGCTATCTTATTACATTGGTATTATAGCGAACATGAAAAACATACTATAATGAATGCTAAATTTGAATGGCAATATTTGAATGGCTCGATGCAAAGCGGTTTTTTAGAAGAAAATTACAAATCCAACAAACACAAAATAAAACTTATATTTTAATTTATAATATGCTGAACGTTATTTAAAATTATTTTAAATATTTGTTAGCACTGACACATGCAAACAAGCTAGTCACATTTGATAAACGAACTTAGCATTGTGTAACACATGGAATAGCATTCGATGGTACTAACGTTTATAACTAAACATTATTTTTGACAATTGGTAGCACTGGAAATTGCTATTTGTTCATATATATTTGAAGTTTGATCATTTTGGTTAAAGTTATCAAGCAATACAAACATATTTTTTAAAAAGAAAAATTTTCAGCGTTTATTGGAATAAAAAATCGTATGTGATGTCTTCACAAACAACATTAACAAAGCCAGGTAAGATATGTGTTTAAGACAGTTCTTTGTTTTGTGCCGGTATCGAAAAGATAATTACGAGATGTGCCAAAACGTGATGCTTTTATCATTGTTTTTTTTCTATATCGAAGAAGATCGGAGAGATATTTTAAACGTCAAAAAATTATCCGTGTTTTTAGGTAGATTTCATATAAAAATCTACCTATTGCAATGGGCTTCATCTCGGAATTTCGGAAAAATTTTTGTGCCAAACGACTATATATGATAAGCGGAGACGAAAAAACAAAAAAAAAAAAATTTATATATATATATATATATATATATATATATATATATATATATATATATATATATATATATATATATATATATATATATATATATATATATATATATATATATATATATATATATATATATATATATATATATATATAAACGATATGAGATATAACGAAAACGACCGGCACTCTCACGGTCGCATTTGTTGAGCTAGATCAAAAAAATTTTCTGTACTTGTGTGTTTTAATAATATCTTGGACAAGTTCGTGAATCAGCAAAATCCGACACGTGGTTAAGAAACTAGAGGCTTTTTTCTGAAAAAAATTGATTTTTTAAAACCGTTATAACGGCCGTTTGGATACTAATATTTCAAAAAATTTAACAAATTTAGAATCTTTGGAATCTTTTTTATCAATTTGTTTTAAAAATAGACCTCTGCAGTTAGAGGTTCCTGAGTGAGCGGCTCCAACAAAAAAGTTTGCAAAAAAATTTTTTTTTTAAAACAACCGGCACTCTCACGGTCGCATTTATAAGGCCAGATCAAAAAACCTTTTCTAAAAATGTGCGTTTTATTAATATCTTGGACAAGTTCGTAAATCAGCCCAATCCAACACATGGTTAAGAAACTAGAAGCTTTATACTAGAAAAAAAACTCTGTTTTTTAGATCCGTTATAACGGCCGTTTGGATTCTAATATTTTTAAAAACTTCATAAATTTAGAATTTTTGAAACCTTTTTAATCAGTTTCTTTCAAAAAAAAGACCTCTGCAGTTGGAAGTTTCTGAGTGAGCGGCTCCAACAACAAAGCTTGTAAAACACAAAATGCGTTTGAATCAACCGGCGCTCTCACGGTTGCATTTGTGGAGCCAGATCAAAAAACCTTCCGTAAACATGTGTGTTTTATTAATATCAAGTTCGTAAATCACAAAAATCTGACACATGGTTAAGGAACTATAGGCTTTATACTAGAAAAAAAAGTAGTTTTTTTAATCCGTTATAACGGCCGTTTGGATACTAATATTTTTACAATCTTCATAAATTTAGAATCTGTGGAAACATTTTAATCCGTTTCTTATAAATATAAACCTCTGCAGTTAGAGGTTTTTGACTTGTTGGCTTCAACAAAAAAGTTTGCAACAATCCCCAACTATAATTTCCAAAAACCTTATAACAGTCAATGTCAACCTTATAACAGTCAAAAAAATAAAAAATTTGAATAGAAGAAATTAATTTTTTTTTCTTAGAAATAAACTATTTTGATATTTTGCAGTAATTGCACGACATATGATATAGAGTAGGTTTGTGTCATAAATTGTCACACACATGTTCTGTGGTAGATTTGATATTGGTTGTTGCAAAATTGGATAGATATAATTTTGCTTGTAGGTAGCTAATTATCTTTTTAAAATTTGTTCGATATCTGTTTGAAATTAGTTTGTTTTGTTTAAACTAATCTGATACATCAGATTCTACTGGCACACAAAACTGTCTGATCTCGAAATCTATCTATTTCTAGCGGATATACGTGCCGCTTGGACTTTTTTGCATTCTCGGATATATCTGATATATCTGTTCTGTGTTTTTTTTCATTCTCGGATAAATCTCAGATCATATATTTTCTCTCTGAAAACTTTTACAGATAGTTTTTTTACCGACTGGAAGTCATCGTTTAAAGTATAAATTTAAAAAATTGTAGGTAAAGTTTCGATGAAAAACAAATATAAATAAATTTTTTAATAAAATTTAAATTTATTTAATAAATTTTTCTTAATTTTTTTTGGCGGAGAAAACTCAGAGAATATATTTTATATCTGTTAGTTAATTATCGGAGGAAAAAATTATACGATATATCCGATACAAATTTTATTTTATCGCTCCGATTTCTCCGATATAGAAAAAAACATACTCTATGTGATTATTTTTTAGCCGGAAATGATAGCAAGCAATCGTCCAAACGGTCGAACCCAATGAAACAGTTAAATTGTTTACTGTGCCAGAACGATGGACAAAGCGGAAATTCTTTCCACCCGATGCAGAGTCCAAAGTCAAGGGAAATGATCAGGTTCTATGGCCACCGCAAGTTGCCAAAAAATCTGAATTGGAAGAATATGCTATTGCATTGGAGGACGCCTCGAAAGCAGTGGACCTCAGTAGTTTCACGATGCACCGCTGTAAAATTAAAAGAACAGGCTTCAAGACATACGACGATGTGAGTATATATACAAGTTTTTTCTTTTGTAATTTTGTATTTTTTGTAGGCGGAAAAAGACATAGCTGCAATGCGCATGCAGTCCGACTCTGATCAGCCTGGTTTAGGCACACCCAAAAGAAGTTTGGCAAGGAAGAGACAAGCATGTAAGAAATCAAAAGAGAACATCAATACACTATTCACCAAAATTGCAAAAGGATCTCCGAGCACCACCTCAACGTCCCAACGAGTTCAGGTTTCATCGGGTTTAAATCCAAATGGTTCGTTTCTGTGGCATTGAAAAAGAAAGAAAATTTATTTTGAAATATAATTTTTTTGGCATATTTTAGTGTTTTCACCATTGCCACCGACTCAACAACAGCCCAATTCGCAAGTACAAACATATACAATTGTGGCCGCACCGTCAAATACTCAACAAGAGGTTCGATACGACTTTGAAATGAATCATGAAATGGAAACTATTCCATTGGAGCCAGGAGATGAGACTTTTGCATTTATCTGCGATGCAATCACTGCGACTCCGTGTGACCACAGCAGCGTTTTGATGGATATGCTTGAAGTAATGCGTTCCCAGGCCGCAACAATAGCAGCAATGGCAAACGGAATCACCTCTTTGCAAACGCAAATCGATTCTATGCTGAAGCTCAATTTGGTTGGTGCTATACCGAAGAAGCCATTTGAAATCGTAAATAGCTTGGACGCATTGAAATCATTGAATGAAAGAGCCAAGAATGCGGAATTTGTTAAGGAATGTATTAATTACATTGCGGGACGCCATGGAGGGGTGATTACCGGACAGGCTCCGACAGTGCAAATCGTTGATGATTTTTTTGACCGCACATTCCTTAAGACATGCTCGTGGAGTGGCCAATCACGTAGAAAACCTCCCGCAGCAAACGCCGCTGTCGAAGTGGATCCGGTTAAAAAAGGAAAAATTAAATTTAAGGTATAAAAATCTGCGATTGATCTATTCTTCAGCTGTGTTAGTTTCCTTAATGGGACGTATAAATTACCAATGGTTGAGAAGTTTCTCTCCATTCGTATGAGAAATTCAAGGGCAATCGCCAACCAAGAGTGTTTAAAGGATGGCGGGTCAGGAAAGAATGAAGATAAGCCAGCAAAGGAAGATGAGTCAGAAAATGAATATGAGTCCGAGTCTGAAAATGAAAAGTCTATTGCCAGTGCGCAATCAGGTAATGATGACGATGAAATCTAAAATCATCAAAAGGACTGATTAGGTTTCTCTGCACCAAAAACTAATTGAACTAAAATGTATTATAATGTTTTAATAAAAAAATTATTATTAAATATAAAATCAATTTATTTTTCTAAAAAGTTTCATAATGTTTTGATAATAAATTTATTAACTATAAAATCAATTTATTGATTTATAATTAATTTTAAATTACAATTTTAAATTATCTGGATACGTGTGATGCATTGGGATAAATGATGTCGAACCGCGGATGACAATAGCAACAAGTTTGCACAAAATTTCGGAAATTAAAAACAATTTTTGTTGTTTGAATTTGGTGTTATCCTCGGTTCGAAAAACGTTTAATGATGCTGAATCGAGCGGCTCGACAAATACGCTTCCACTTGACTCTAAAACTGAGCCATAAATACCATCATCTGTGGCGTATTCCATGGCAACGATTTCCTTTTCAATTGATAGAAACCATTTATCCGTGTGCGATTTTTTCAAATTAAAATTTTCTCGTATTACGATTTGAGAAAATTTAGTCGAATTCGGTAGAACATTCTTAAATAATGGATATTACCTGTTGAAGTGGCCAACGACCACTTCGAAGCAACTTTTTAATTTGAAAGAGTTGATTTTCAAACGGGTATGATGAAAGGGTTTGTAAAGACCCGAATCGTTCTACCTCTTTCACAATGTGTACTATCAGTGATTGTGAACATTGCTAGAAATACTGCGGAACGTTTTGCGAAATATTTTAACGAATGCCAGAAAACATTGCGCTGCAACGGGTAAGTATCGGCTAAAGGTATCACTCGAAACAATTGTCGTTCCACAGAATAAATATAAAAACATTAAATACTCGTTGGGAGGCAAGAATTGTCTAAAAATTTCAACGCGAATATAGTTTAGGAATGTGGCGCATTCTGTTCCTTTCCAAAATGGCAAAACGGTTAAAGTTCGGACCGCACGACGAATTTCCATAGGCACTTTAATATTTATGAGAATGTTATTCATATCGTTGACTTCATTTCTGGCCCATTTAAAACCATCGTATCCATTTTCGCCATCCTTGAAGGTTTTAAACAATCGCTTCATAAGCCCAAGATGTAATAGGTGCAGCGAATCACTTACTATTATGTCTTGAACTATGTCCATTGGAAGACGCAGGAGTGGTGTTTTAACAGGCACCTCCCGAATACGGCCATGCTCTCGAATTTTATACACCTGATGGTGTTTCCCGTAGCCATGTGCACGAAAAAACGAATCGGTTCGAGCTGGTGCCACAGTCTTTCGGTAGATTATTGTTCTCAGCAAACTGGAGTACGTCCCAACGGTCGTACATTTGAGACAACCGTGATATCCATTGAAATTGCAGACACCTGTGATGATAAAATTATATAATATGAATAATTTCACTAGCTGTCAGAAAAACAATTTACATTTACTAACCTTTTATCATGGCTCGAGCCGGTGTGTCGCAAATAAATGCTCTAATGGTGATTGAGAGCATGAAACCATTTATGAGTATACCGGTATCTAAAATGCGAATCAATTCGGACACAAATGGTTCCATAAACTCTTCAACTCGCTGGGGCTTGCTCTGGCCATAAAACAAGCCGATTGTCATTGCAGGAATATTATACATTCCATTCACATTGCACAAAATCGGCCAGAATTGGTCCCTGCTGCTATTAAATAATGGAATTCCATCCACATTGCAATTGAGCGCAATTGAAATTGGTCGATTCAAGTTGGCAAAGCACGAACGCAGGCAGGGCTCCAGACCTTGGTGCCAGTATTCACCTCCACTGATGTTAACGATGGTAGTTGAAGGATTTCTAGGGGTACCCATTAGGGTCCTTGGATCGGATGGAAGGCTCAAATTGAATCGATTATTTAATTGTTTCAATAAAGGTTTTAATGCCTTTTGCCGAATGTTGTTATCAATGGACCATCTCTTTAAGAAAACGGACATTGCAGTCGTGTCATCCATTGTATCGTCATTTCCAATTAACATATTTTTAGCACTATTTTCGTGCTCATCGGGGCTAAACTCGTCAGACACTTGATGTTCACTGAGCTCAGATTCATAGCCTGATATTTGGATATTGACACCGTTATCTTCCTCATCGGATGACGACGTCAAATCATAATCATCAATGGGAATTGCATCACGACGAATTGATGGAATTCCGTAACATTCGGGTGATGGATGACGTGTTGGCACACGTTGAGATTCGACGGCTTTTGATGTTAATTGCGTCTTATTTAACAATAAAGCACTGTCTTTTCGAATTCTATCACGAAACTCTTGCAATTTCCTGCAATATGAACCACTCTTTTTAAAATTATCCCACTGCAATTTGTTCTTTATTCCTTTTTTAGGTCGCGGCATGATTTTTTGCAATGTTCAAATGTGACCGCACGGCTTGGCGTCTAAACTATAAGCTGTCTCATCGTTTCTAGTTTATTGCACCTTGTAAAATAACAAATTACGTTTTTGGTACTGTTTTTATCTGTTAATGAACATGAAACTTAAAATAATGCTAAAAGTAGCATTACTTTGATGAGAAATTTTTATTTCTATGCGAAATATTTAGTTAGCAATAATTTAATACATGCGGCACATAAAATAATGCTACAAATAGAATTATTTGGTTGCTAAGTGTCTATTTTCATACAAAATGGCGAAATCTTTAGTTAGCATCAAGTTAACACATGCGGAACATAAAATAATGCTAAAAGTAGCATTACTTTGATGGGAAATGTTTATTTCAATGCCATTTGGCGAAATATTTAGCAGGGTTGAAACGTATAATACGGTAACGTATAAAACACGTATTATACTTACGTATAAAACGTATAAAACGTACAGTATAAAACACACAATTGTTTACGTTTTATACCGTATAAAAGTAAAATCCTTAATAAATTAAAATACAATTATATAACATTATCGCGGGCGTATTATTCATCGTACTCGTGATATTTAATATTTATAAAGCCTATATTTCGGGACTAATAGGAACAGCTGCTTTAGAAAATATAGCGTCGTCATGATAATTTCTTACCCAACTATTCCTATGAGTTCAGAAAACTTCCACATTTAACGTAAATGCTTCTTTTCAAAATATAATTATTTATTTTCAAAACAAATTTAGTCTGCAATAAGTTGACTTTTCCAACCATACCTATTATTCATCAATGACCAAAATTGGATTTACTCAATAAACTTCTCACTAAACTTTTTCGTTTGACGTAAATACATATTTTAACTGTATACTGTCTTGTATTCTCTTGCGTTCCCCTTGTATTAAAAATAAAAATAAATGAAAACCAAAGAAATATTTTATATTTTAAATATTACAACTTTTGTATAAAAAGAAGATTTGATCTGCAAGAGCCTGTTATTTTCAAACTGTGTCTATTAATTGGAAGTGGTGCAACCCGGATTCACAAAACAAATTTTTTTTAAAAACATCTCTCTAATAATCTCTAATAATTTTCCTAAGTGGTATGAAAAAAACGACATTTATTCTGCAACAACATAATATTTCCCAGCTGTTCTTATTAGATGGGAGGAGCTGAAGTTGAATTGAACCATATTTTATATATTCAATAACATTTCATGATGCCAAATAATTAAGTTCATGAGCCAAATGTTGGAATCAAAATGAAAGAAAATCCTATAGTATACCTACGTGTTGAAAAATTCAAAAATAATTTAATTGCTTGAATTGATGTGCTCAAAAAAATCTCTATATTCAAATCTAGTGAATTAAAGATTATTAACCAGTTTAATGTACAGTAACATAGTCATTCGTATAAAGTATAAAAATTTACATTCAAATAACATCTAGAATTTAAATAGTTTTTGTTATAAATTATAAAATATATAAATGATTTATAACTACGTTATTATATTTTTACTAAAATATATATATTTTTACTAAAAATATAATTAATATCTAAAGTAAGAAGCATTTTTAATTTTTTATGAATGAATTTCAAAAACAAAATCATAATATACGTTTTATACGTTATATACGTTTTATACGTTACGTATTATACGTGTAACGTATATTAACAACCCTGATATTTAGTTAACATTAAGTTAACACATGCGTAACATAAAATAATGCTAAAAGTAGCATTATTTAAATCATACATGTCCTGCTTTCATGCCAACTGTCAAAATAAAAAGGAGACAAAATTTTAGCATTCGTATCATATAATAATGCTAATTTTAGCATTATTTTATTCAACGACTGTTTACTTTAATGTTAATTTTTATTTAGCATTAAAAAAATCTATGGAAACTAATATAATGCAAAAATTTAAGATTTGAGCACCAAATTGAAATAATATAAGGATTATACCCGCCTAATTTCGTTTAACAATTTCCAGTGCTTCTACATTCGTTATTTTGTGCTAAAGGCCGGTGCTAAATGTTCCTTGGGTAGACATAAGAGATTCCCAAGGATAAATAAGTCTGGGGACACATAACTGTAACCTGCGAATTTTTTTTTCATTTTAGGATAGATATAGATATGTATCCGTAAATTTCAAAGTCCAAATGCAACAATAACAGTCTGATTAAAACTATTAGCTAGCTAAATCTTGGTGGCGATTCATTTGTTTCACATATAGTTGCGTTACCTCATTTCACATAATATTCGTTAATTATGGCTGATGCGGCAAACATTGAACTTCTCAAGAATGAGCGTGCCGCTTTTAAGGGTCAGTTGACAACGTTTAAATCAAAGATTCCAACAGTCATATCAATGGGTGGTATCGAATCCTTACTACGTCGCCTTCAACTTGTCTATGACAAATATGACTTAGTGCAAAATAAATTAGAATTGGTGGATGACACTGCAACTTTAGATCGTTTAAGTTTTGAGGATAACTACAGCAATTGGGAAGTTACATTGCGCGATAAATTGCGCGAAGAGGTTTCGTCTTCCACAATACCTCTCAGCATGAAATCAATTCCAGCTCAACTGTCTCTGAGGGAGTACGTCTTCCGGAATTAACATTGCCAGTGTTTAGCGGTTTAGAGTCGGATTGGTTATCTTTTAGGGACATTTTTATCGACTTGATTCACAATAAAACGTTAGACACCACAGTAAAGTTTCTGTACTTAATTTCCAGTATTCGTTCAGGGTCCGCTTATTCTCTAATCGCAAGTATCCCAGTAATATCATCAAATTATGAAACCGCATGGAAGTTACTATGTGACAAATATAATAACGAAACATCAATTATTCAACTCAGAGACATTATACCCGCGAATTATATGAGATACATATTTCTCAAGAACATTCGTCAAATTCACAGAATTTGCAAGCATTATAACGCATTGAAGTCTCTAAGTGTTTCCGTCCTTGAATGGGATTTATTTCTTGTACACCACTTAATCCAGCGGTTGGATCAATCGTCCAGAATTCATGTCATAAAGAAAACAAAACCAAATTCCGTTTAAGGGTTTGTCGAGTTCATAGAAATATTACGTGAACGCATTAGAGTGCTTGAAGCATTGTCTTCTAATTCGATTCTAACCCTATCTCGTCCTCAAATCAGTTAGACAAACTTCTTTGAACGCAATTAGTACACCATCTACATCATCCAATAGTCAATGTGTTGTTCAGGATCACACACGCTGCCTTATTGTCCAACATTTTCGAGTGATAAGTTCAACCAAAGGTCAAGGTACCATTTTATTAAAGATTGTCGTCTCTGCGGAACTGTTTACTGGACCGACACTCTCTTAGTGAGTGCCTTCATCCTCCTTGCAATAAGTGTGCCCTAAAGCATCACACATTGCTGCATTTTGAACGTACTGAATCCATATTGCAACCTAAAAATCATTCAGAAACTTCGAATCACTGTTTTGAGCAACTGCCTCTTGAATCAACAACATCATCAAATAAAGTAAGCATCGAGAATACTTGTGCTTCATCAATTAAATCAACGGTTCAACCAATGAAATTCACACGACGTGGTGAAGATATTGTGCTAATAGGTACAGCCATGGTTCATGCGTCAGTTCATAAAGGCATATAAATTCTGTGCAGAACATTACTCGATAGTGGTGTGAAATGAATTTTATCACTGCAAAGATATTGTAACGGTTGTCCGATTTCTCTCATTATATAATTAAAACACATTTCTCACATTTCAGAATGTATTTATAAACATCTTAACATTTCTAATAATTCATCTTTTCTTCTAAATAAATAAAGACGAATTTTCTAATTCATTTTCTATAATAACATCTTAAACTTTTTCAAATTCAAAAATATTCTCCAAACAGCTAAACAACGAAAAGTACATTATAAACTTACTTATCCATTAACTGAACGAAAGTACGTTTTTATTATTTCAAGGTTGGTAGAGTTTTT
The DNA here is from genome assembly GCA_963693315.1 of Diogma glabrata. Taxonomy (NCBI): domain Eukaryota; kingdom Metazoa; phylum Arthropoda; class Insecta; order Diptera; family Cylindrotomidae; genus Diogma; species Diogma glabrata. Next base: position 317,353,904 of record OY856186.1, read on the forward strand.
TTTGTAGAAAAAAACATTATTATAAATGGCAGAATCGGACATGTGTTTTCAATTCATTAAATTTTTAAAATTCAAAAAGAATTCAATTCTGTAGTTTAAACCTCGATTTCGAAGTTTAATAATTAAAATTAAAACATTAATTCGATGTTTAATCTTTAAAATAAAAGGTATTAAAATCTGTTCTAGATTGAAGAGAAAATAATTTTCTCATGTTGTTAAAATTAATTAAAGTAAAATATAATTTGTATATTGTTGAGTTACCAGGACCTCTTAAAACCTGAACAGTGAAAAATCTTTACAACAAAGATTAAAAATAAAATGTTATATTGAGGAAAGCGATGTAAACAAATTAAAATATAATGGTTTTTTTTCAACTCCTATTGGAAAATATCGTGAAAATGTTCGTATATTAAATATTTTCCCATTCATCAATCAGATATGTGAAAGATTACTGCCAGGAATTTTAGTTCATATACATTAAATAATTGGAAATAAATATATCTATATATATTTGCAAAGTTTGTTCCGGTGGCATCTACTGGGAAGTTTTTCTGTGCAAGTGTTACAGAATTTTACTGGGAGATAAACAACCATAATTTGAAGATTTGGGAAAGAACGAGCTGGATACACTTACGTGTTGGGAGTGATGATATTTAGTTTGATAAACCAAATTATTATAACAAAACAGGAGTACACCAAACAAGATGTCTCTGAATCTGGAGTAGAAATAGATTAAGGTATTTCTTTTTTTTTGATTAATATTGTAACCTAAATTTATTCATGTACTAAATAATAGTTATCCTGAATAAGAGACCCCCATTTTTAAGATTCTTCCGGACCATTTGGTTTTTTCCGGCGTATTACTGATTATATTTAAATCGTTCATTTATGATATAAAATTTTTGTTGCAAAAAGGTCTAAATAGAATAATATGCTACTGATTACAAGTTCGCAAACATCCAACGTTCAAAACCATTACTGGTATTGCTGGAACAAAGACGTTCATTAAACACAAAACAAATATTACTATTGCATCGTGTGTATCTGATTTTAAGGTCACACTCAAATTTTACATTTTGCCCACAATGACCAACCATGTACCCTCTGCGCGAATTGAAATTCCTTATTTATCAATACCGTCCCATATTAAGTCAGCCGATCCGTCATTCAATTCACCCAATCGAGTTGACATATTATTAGGCGCTGAAATTTACCATCAGTTGTTTAAGGGGTCATGTATTAAGCTCCATCGTGATTTACCTCTCTTCTACGATTCAGAGCTAGGTTATATCGTGTGCGGTAAAACGAAACAACACCACAACTAAGTGACAATCAACCTCATAGGGCGTTATGTAGTATCGAATCTCGCCTTAGAGTAAACGATTGATTTCAAATTTTGTAAATAATTTTTTTATGGCTATTGACACGAAATGGGAGAGTGCCGTACAAAAAATTTAAATTTTTTTTTCAAGGGCCACCGTAATGAAGATACAAAATTTGTAAATCAATAATACAATTTCAAGTCAATAATATTCCTAAATATACGACATACAATAAACAACATCGTGAATGGACTTTTAATCCACAATTTGTGCAAGATGATGTAGTATGAATTTCTGATATATTTTTCTTACAACTTCGACATGTACTTTCCATTGACGTTTTGGTGTTAAATATCAACCTCTAATAATTGAAATTGAAAACTGGGCCCATTGGAAACACCAATGGATCAGTAGAGGCAGGCCGCGCACCTAGCGAGGTTGATAACCCGAAAATAGCATCAGCGTGTGGGTTTGAGAGGAAGTGTACCTGCCACCCCAGCACAAATAAACAGTGTGCGCGTGTAGCTCAAACAAAAACGAATCAGGAAGAAAACAATTTAAATTTTACAGAACAAACGGCAACAGAAGCATCGACAACGGCAACAGAACCAATGGCAACAGAAGCAACGACAACGGCAACACAAAATGGTGATGAATCCAAAGATTTGTTCGAAATAGAGGTTAATACTTAATTCCCCTATTTCGAGCAAATTATTGGATTCATCGTCTCCCCTGGAATGGACCGATGAACAAACAAAGCGTATGCTCTCATAATATGCTGCAAACTTTGTTAACGTCGGTCCATTAAAAAAATTTAGGACAAAAAAATGCCTTTGGGAATTCATTGCTGCAGAATTAACGAAATGTTTTAAAACGAAATGTTTTAAAAATTTCACAGCAGCCCAGGTAGAAGGCCGCTATAAATGTGTGCAAAAACGTAAAATAAATGACGACAATAATAACACCAGCGGGGCCGTGTTTCAGCAAATGGAGTACGAAAATCAATTTTTTTTTTCATATTTCCTACAATAATTGTGGAATCATTTCGCAAGGAAGACGATTTCCAACCAGGAACATCATCGTCGATACAGTCATCTTCTAGTTCATCTGTACCTGAAAGGACGGTAGTTCAACATAAAAAAATTGGCACAAATGAACTGCTTTTAAAACAAGCCATAAAAAATACTGAGCTGAGGCAAGAAATGCTAGATGCGTATAAATAACGAACAGAAATTATAACGAAATTATCTAAAAATATAAATTTGTATATTTCTGAGCTTATTAACCATAAATAAAGTTAATATTAGTTTTAGTTTAGTTTAACGTATAATATTGATTTGTCAAGTATGAAAACGAGAGTGCATTTATGCAAAAAAATTTACAGAAAATATCCCTTATTAAAAAATGAAAAAAATCGATAGAAAACTATTGAAAACGATACGTTTTTTATATTTTTTTTTTTTAAATACATTGAATTGAAGCACCATTATAGGTTTTTGCCTTTTGTTGATGATTTATTATCCTTCATATAGGACATAGTCCTATAATGCCAGTTCAATATATTTTTGAAAGAAAATATATCACTTATTAAAAAAATTGTTTCATTTAATATGCATAGTTAAAATATAAGTGTAAAGATACATTGATTTTCAATTTGACGTTATAAACAAAGAATTCTAAGAAAATATATTTCTCGAGAAAAATAAATTTCTCGTTTTCTTTCTCAGGAAATTTAAAAGTCGAGAAATCAGAAACACTAGAATCAACCTCTATTTCGAATAAATCATTGGATTCATCAACATTTTGTGTTGCCGTTGGTTCTGTTGCCGTTGTCGTTGCTTCTGTTGCCATTGGTTCTGTTGCCGTTGGTTCTGTAAAATTTAAATTGTTTTCTTGCTGATCCGTTTTTGATTGAGATACAAGCGCACACTGTTTATTTGTGCTGGAGTGGCAGGTACACTTCCTCAAACCCACATGCTGAAGCTAGTTCAACCTCGTTATCAACCTCGCTAGGTGCGCGGCCTGCCTCTACTGATCGATTGGTGTTTCCAATGGGCCCAGTTCTCCATTACAATTATTAGAAGTTGATATTTAACCCTAAAATGTCAATGGAAAGTACATGTCGAAGTTCTAAGAAAAATATATCAGAAATCATACTACATCATCTTGCACAAATTGTGGATCAAAATTCCATTCACGATGTCAAAAATCAATTGCGAATGATCTGCAATTGCAAACAAATTTGTAACGCCGGTCATACATCTAAATAAAAAAATTTCATGATTTTCAAATCATTTCAAAAAAATTCCGGTTCAATAAAAATAAAAATTCAAGAAAAATTCGAAATCAAATTTAAAAAAAATAACAAACAATTAAGCAAAATATAGTTCCCAACGAATAATTAAAACAACGAAACAAAGGGAGAGAACGAAAACTAAAAATCACCACAGGTAACTCTTCGTGAGCTGATTGCTATATATTTTTGATATTTGTGTCTTGAGTTTTATTGATTACCTGTGTCTTTGGAGCTTCTTATTCCGTAAAACTGTTTCATATAATAGATTTTCTTTTATTGTTAATTTGTCGTTAAGTAATGTATCGTTGTTTCCTTTATAAGCTTTATATATTTCGAACTCCCCGTATACGTCCATAAGCCTACCCTTAGAGCATTTGTGTAAAGTTTATGTAAAAGTTGTAAAATGATTCATACCACCCATACCAACACAAGGTAGCCGCGTATAATAGTTTTGTCAATAGGCTTTTGACTATTCCTATGAACTAGATGCAATACCAAGATGAAGTCAATACACTAAAATACATAGCTCAAGCCAACGGATATAATCCTCGTTTAATTGATAATTTAATTAAGAAACACAAAGAACGGTTGAAAAACAAAAACAACAATATTAATGAACCCAAGGAAGTAGCCAAATATATTTCACCATTATTTGCCATTCGCCATAAGTAATTTATTAAGCAAATACAATATACGCATTAGTTACAAAACAAAGGACAATTTAAAAAATAAGTTGACCAAACATAAAAAAACACCCCTAGAAAAAGCAACAGGGATATACAAATTATCATGCAAAACATGCAAGAAATTTTACATAGGCCAGACGGGAAGACCCCTCATAAAACGATACAAAGAGCATTTACCATCGAAAAGTTATGGTGATGAAATTATGCACGACATTTAATAGAGGAAAGTCACGAGCACTCAAAATTTCAAAAGGATATTAAACTTTTACACAAATGCTCTAAGGGTAGGCTTATGGACGTATACGAAGAGTTCGGAATATATAAAGCTTATAAAGGAAACAACGATACATTGCTTAACGACAAATTAACAATAAAAGAAAATCTATTATATGAAACAGTTTTACGGAATAAGAAGCTCCAAAGACACAGGTAATCAAACCCAAGACACAAATATCAAAAATATATAGCAATCAGCTCACCATCACTAATGACTTCTAATCCACAATTTGTGCAAGATGATGTAGTATGAATTTCTGATATATTTTTCTTACAACTTTGACATGTACTTTCCATTGACGTTTTGGTGTTAAATATCAACCTCCAATAATTGAAATTGAAAACTGGGCCCATTGGAAACACCAATGGATCAGTAGAGGCAGGCCGCGCACCTAGCGAGGTTGATAACCCGAAAATAGCATCAGCGTGTGGGTTTGAGAGGAAGTGTACCTGCCACCCCAGCACAAATAAACAGTGTGCGCGTGTAGCTCAAACAAAAACGAATCAGGAAGAAAACAATTTAAATTTTACAGAACAAACGGCAACAGAAGCATCGACAACGGCAACAGAACCAATGGCAACAGAAGCAACGACAACGGCAACACAAAATGGTGATGAATCCAAAGATTTGTTCGAAATAGAGGTTAATACTTAATTTCCCTATTTCGAGCAAATTATTGGATTCATCGTCTCCCCTGGAATGGACCGATGAACAAACAAAGCGTATGCTCTCATAATATGCTGCAAACTTTGTTAACGTCGGTCTTTTAAAAAAATTTAGGACAAAAAAATGCCTTTGGGAATTCATTGCTGCAGAATTAACGAAATGTTTTAAAAATTTCACAGCAGCCCAGGTAGAAGGCCGCTATAAATGTGTGCAAAAACGTAAAATAAATGACGACAATAATAACACCAGCGGGGCCGTGTTTCAGCAAATGGAGTACGAAAATCAATTTTTTTTTCCATATTTCCTACAATAATTGTGGAATCATTTCGCAAGGAAGACGATTTCCAACCAGGAACATCATCGTCGATACAGTCATCTTCTAGTTCATCTGTACCTGAAAGGACGATAGTTCAACATAAAAAAATTGGCACAAATGAACTGCTTTTAAAACAAGCCATAAAAAATACTGAGCTGAGGCAAGAAATGCTAGATGCGTATAAATAACGAACAGAAATTATAACGAAATTATCTAAAAATATAAATTTGTATATTTCTGAGCTTATTAACCATAAATAAAGTTAATATTAGTTTTAGTTTAGTTTAACGTATAATATTGATTTGTCAAGTATGAAAACGAGAGTGCATTTATGCAAAAAAATTTACAGAAAATATCCCTTATTAAAAAATGAAAAAAATCGATAGAAAACTATTGAAAACGATACGTTTTTTATATTTTTTTTTTTAAATACATTGAATTGAAGCACCATTATAGGTTTTTGCCTTTTGTTGATGATTTATTATCCTTCATATAGGACATAGTCCTATAATGCCAGTTCAATATATTTTTGAAAGAAAATATATCACTTATTAAAAAAATTGTTTCATTTAATATGCATAGTTAAAATGTAAGTGTAAAGATACATTGGTTTTCAATTTGACGTTATAAACAAAGAATTCTAAGAAAATATATTTCTCGAGAAAAATAAATTTCTCGTTTTCTTTCTCAGGAAATTTAAAAGTCGAGAAATCAGAAACACTAGAATCAACCTCTATTTCGAATAAATCATTGGATTCATCAACATTTTGTGTTGCCGTTGGTTCTGTTGCCGTTGTCGTTGCTTCTGTTGCCATTGGTTCTGTTGCCGTTGGTTCTGTAAAATTTAAATTGTTTTCTTGCTGATCCGTTTTTGATTGAGATACAAGCGCACACTGTTTATTTGTGCTGGAGTGGCAGGTACACTTCCTCAAACCCACATGCTGAAGCTAGTTCAACCTCGTTATCAACCTCGCTAGGTGCGCGGCCTGCCTCTACTGATAGATTGGTGTTTCCAATGGGCCCAGTTCTCCATTACAATTATTAGAAGTTGATATTTAACCCTAAAATGTCAATGGAAAGTACATGTCGAAGTTCTAAGAAAAATATATCAGAAATCATACTACATCATCTTGCACAAATTGTGGATCAAAATTCCATTCACGATGTCAAAAATCAATTGCGAATGATCTGCAATTGCAAACAAATTTGTAACGCCGGTCATACATCTAAATAAAAAAATTTCATAATTTTCAAATCATTTCAAAAAAATTCCGGTTCAATCAAAATAAAAATTCAAGAAAAATTCGAAATCAAATTTAAAAAAAATAACAAACAATTAAGCAAAATATAGTTCCCAACGAATAATTAAAACAACGAAACAAAGGGAGAGAACGAAAACTAAAAATCACCACAGGTAACTCTTCGTGAGCTGATTGCTATATATTTTTGATATTTGTGTCTTGGGTTTTATTGATTACCTGTGTCTTTGGAGCTTCTTATTCCGTAAAACTGTTTCATATAATAGATTTTCTTTTATTGTTAATTTGTCGTTAAGTAATGTATCGTTGTTTCCTTTATAAGCTTTATATATTTCGAACTCCTCGTATACGTCCATAAGCCTACCCTTAGAGCATTTGTATAAAGTTTATGTAAAAGTTGTAAAATGATTCATACCACCCATACCAACACAAGGTAGCCGCGTATAATAGTTTTGTCAATAGGCTTTTGACTATTCCTATGAACTAGATGCAATACCAAGATGAAGTCAATACACTAAAATACATAGCTCAAGCCAACGGATATAATCCTCGTTTAATTGATAATTTAATTAAGAAACACAAAGAACGGTTGAAAAACAAAAACAACAATATTAATGAACCCAAGGAAGTAGCCAAATATATTTCACCATTATTTGCCATTCGCCATAAGTAATTTATTAAGCAAATACAATATACGCATTAGTTACAAAACAAAGGACAATTTAAAAAATAAGTTGACCAAACATAAAAAAACACCCCTAGAAAAAGCAACAGGGATATACAAATTATCATGCAAAACATGCAAGAAATTTTACATAGGCCAGACGGGAAGACCCCTCATAAAACGATACAAAGAGCATTTACCATCGAAAAGTTATGGTGATGAAATTATGCACGACATTTAATAGAGGAAAGTCACGAGCACTCAAAATTTCAAAAGGATATTAAACTTTTACACAAATGCTCTAAGGGTAGGCTTATGGACGTATATGAAGAGTTCGGAATATATAAAGCTTATAAAGGAAACAACGATACATTGCTTAACGACAAATTAACAATAAAAGAAAATCTATTATATGAAACAGTTTTACGGAATAAGAAGCTCCAAAGACACAGGTAATCAAACCCAAGACACAAATATCAAAAATATATAGCAATCAGCTCACCATCACTAATGACATCTAAATTCTATACATCAGTTAATCAAATGTTTTAGTTCAGTAATTTATTATTAAGTTTTAAATTCATCCTAGACCCAAAATTTATTTTATTATATAGACAATAACATTTTATCTTTTTATTTTTTTTTTTTTTGAATAAAATGTATTGTGTTATAGGGTTTACAATTAGTGTCACAACAACACATAAATACCTTTTAAGACCTAGGTCCCACAACAACTGGCGTTCTAAGGTCATGATGAACGCTTTTTTAAAACCTCTGCGGGTTGAAGTCACCTGAGACTAAGGATTCCGGCAAACTATTCCATTTGTATGCAGTTCGGACAAAAAAGTCTTACTGCGATCTGCCAGTATGACAGCGTGGGATCTCGACCGTTTGACTGGTTGCGGTAGCCTATTGTCGAGTGGAACGGGGGTAAGAATAAGTTTGGGGCATGATGCTGCTGATTTCATCTGAGCACTGTTGATGACGATATTTGTTAAAAACAATGAGGCCAGCAACAGTGCGACGATGTTGGTGGGAATCAAGTTTTGATGTCAAAGTTCGATCACCCACAATTCGTACAGCCCGCTTTTGAACAGAGTCCAAGAGGGCCAAGATGGAAACAGAAGCAGCACCCCAAACTTGACAACAGTACTCCATCGGGGACAAATATAGGACTTATAAACATGGAGCAATTGGTATGGAGTGAAAACATTTTTGCATCTATTTAGGAGGCCGAGTTTTTTAGACGCGCTTTTTGCCATCGCCATTACATGATCGTTCCAGAGTAGGTCATTTTAAACTGTGATACCCAATAAACGAATGCTTTTACATTTACCTATTGGTTCATCACACATACTGAATAAAATATCTTTGGGGAACTCGGTCTTTGATCTGATAACAATCAACAGCTGTGTTTTGGTAGAGTTGAAATTGACCAGGTTTTGATCACCCCAATCGGCGACATTTTTTAGGTCTTTATTCACGTTTATGGCAGCGTCTCTCCGGGCGGGATTAATTCGTTCGTGCATTTTACCTTTTGAAGGAAGGGGCTGGAACGACTTGTGCAGAGAACATTTTAAATTCGTATTATCATCGTCGAATCATTTATTAGAGAATTTGTTTTTTTAAAGAAATATATTCAAATTCCTTATCGGTGAAAATATAAACAAATAGTGTAATGAAATCGATAGAGAAAAAAAAAAATAATGAGGTGAGACTTTTGTCCGAATTTTGGTTACGAGCATTTCGTGGGTTCACTGTACTATCATTAATGGTAGTATAGTCTACCATATGATATTGGTTATGAAAAAAAAACTTGAATGATTTTTTTTTTGGTTCCGTTATAAAAGAATTTTGATAGGTAGATTGGCAGATGGATAGTCAGTTGATTTTGAATTGTGAAAGCGTTTAAGTGAATTGCAAAAAGTGAAAATTATCTAAAACTTAATTAAATTAAAGAAATGAAGGAAAATTAAAAGAACAGTGGAGGATATTGCCGGATTGATTTTTTATCCAAAAACTGTAACTAAAGTTAACATGGGGGGGGGGGGGGTTAACGTGACGGTTGCGGCTTCTTCGCGTATGGAGTCGTCAGAACTTCTTCTTCTTTCTTCACCTTTTTTTATAATCTTCCATCCGATTTATACAACCAATAAACGCGCACATTCTGATGTATTTGTGCTGGAGCAGCAGGTTTTCCTTTCGGGCCCACAAGCTGTAGCTGGTTTAGAGTATAAAACCTTACTAGGTGCGCGGCCTGCTATACTGATGCGTTGGAAGTTCCAACCTATCCAGATCTCCATTACAAATTAAAACGAAAACAGTAGGGTATTAGGGTATTAGAATAAGTAGAAAAAATTAGTGTGTTACACGAAAAGGTAGACGATCAAACCACAATTTTATACTACAGTGTAATAATCGTCGGAATAAATTTACTTACAACACACAGGAAAACTTGAACGAAATGGGAAATAATGTAAAAATATAAATAAGTGAAGGTAGAATAGACGAAAGAACAGCAAAAAGTTTAAGATAAAATAAAATAAAATTAGTAAAACAATGGAAATGCAGCACGGATATATGACCTACCTAAAGTCCATAAAGAAAATACACCGTTACGACCAATAGTCAGTTCGATTAGAACACCTTTATATGAACATTCCAATTCAGAAGCATTCAAAGAAAAGAAAGAAAATGTTAGTATACCAAATGACTACGTATTAATTTCTTTTGACGTTGTTTCTTTGTTTATCAATGTAGACAGTTAACTAGTTATGAAGTTAGTAAAACAAAATTGGAGAGAAATAAAAAAGTGCATTGGGATTAATATTAAAAAAGACCAATTTGTTGAGGCATTAGATTTAATACTTAACAATTGTGAGTTTAAATACAACGATAAAACACAAACAAATTTTTGGCTCACCCATGGGTTCATCAGTTAGTCCAGCGGCAGCTAACTTCGTCATGGAATATATAGAGATTCTGTTTTCTGTTTTGAGAAAATGTAGTTTCGATATACCGTTCTATTGTACATATGTGGATGATATAATAACAGCCGTCCCTCGATCGAAAATTGATAGTTTTTTAAAAGATTTTAACAACTTCATTGAACATATTAAATTTACAGTTGAATTAGAAAATAATAACAAGTTAGCGTTTGTAGATTTAGAGGTGCTACATGAAAATGATGAAACATTATTAACAAATTGGTACCATAAGCCAACATGGTCGGGTAGATATTTGAATTTCGAATCAGCGTTACCCATGTTTTATAAGAGACATACCATATCTTTGTTAACACAATATCCATGATAATAAGAACAAAACCAAATTAAACGTGTTGTTACAATTAAATAAAATAAAATATTTATATAAATTACAAAAGTTTATTATAAAAACTGTATTAAAACTTTAGATAAAATTCAAAACATAAGACTATTAAAAACATTATTTGTGTTATTTTGTTGTATTGAAAAAACTATTAAAAACTTTAAAATAATTGAAAACTTATTGAAAAAACAATATTTGTGTTAACGTGTTGTGTTATAAAAAATAAAGTGAAATTCATATCAAACTATAACCAGTAAAATTAGACTTAAAAATTATTAAAAAAAAAAAATTGTGTTAATTGTGTTTAATAAAGAATTTATTTACATTATTTAAATGGACACAAATCATAATAGTAAAACATGTTTCGCCAAATTTACCAAATTTATTTCATTTACCTTTCCAACCATCGAAGACAATGAGTGTCCAAGTGTTTAATATAACAAAATAGTACATTATATAATAGGGTGATTCAAAAAAAAATTTTTTTTTTCTTGCAAACAAGCTTAAAAGTTTCAATTCAATGTAAAAAGATGCCGGTTAAAAGTTGAGCGCTTAATATTAATATTAAGACTGTCCGCATCGCGTTTTTCTATTTCCCGTAAGAATAATATGGAAAAATTATTCTCTGCACTTTTTGAATTTTATTGCTAGTCTGTCATGTATTATAAAAAAGAGACTTTTACTTATTTTTGTAGGGAATCGAACGCTCTACAAAAAAGGTCTCAGATAATTTTTTGAGAAACCTAATAGTTTACAAGTTATTTAAGACCAAAGTTAAATTTATCGAAAATTTTAAGGTTTTTGATGTATTCCAGCGAATTTGATGGTTTTATTGGAACAAATCACTCAAAAAATTCATGTTTATCTTAAATTTAGTTTCTTTGACTTAGACAATCATGGCTAATAATTCTCGGTAGTTATCCAAAGAAAAATCGAATAGTCTAAAGATTTATTATAAATTTTTTTTATGAAAATAAAAATCATGTTAAATTGTTTTTCTGTTCATCCAATAGTCTGTAAATGTTTTAAGAGTTGATGTGGCTCATTTAAATTCCCAAAATTATGGGTGAAAAATTATTTTATTATTGATTGACCGATCAGAAAGAAATTTTTTTACGTTTCGTCGGTAACATAGTTATTTCTCTGTTATAAATAGAGTTGTGGATAAAATAGTTTAGTTTGTTGATACTGGTAAAAATTTATGTTTGTTTTTCTCCGTGTATTGTTTTGTTGAAGTATTGATTCCATCAAATATTGATAGTTATTTGGTTAATTTGACTTTTAATCTTATTTTTGTTTAATAAGAGCAATCCATTAACCATGGATTATTTAAGTGGTGTTATTGGTAACAATCTAATTGAAGATTTTGAAGGACGTAAACTTCCTTCCGTACAAGAGGTTACTTTTTTTTTTTTTTTTTTAATAAAATGTGATGTGTAGTAGGCATTACAATATGTGTCACAACAACACATAAAAACCTTTTAAGACCAAGGTCCCACAACAACATGCGTTCTAAGGATGTTAATGGACGCAAATCTGTTTTTTTTTTGTTTTTTTAATATTTTTTGTTAAATAATAGACAACTAAACTATAAATCCTATCACATATAAAATATGACATGGGCCAATATTTCGTGATAGGATAGGGAAAATAAAATAAAATAAGAGATAAAAAGCAAATTTGTTTTAAAAATTTGCAGGAACAAAACTAAAATTGGTTTGCCAATAGTCCAGCTAATGGCATAATCCTTGATTATGGGACGCAGTATATTTTCAATGATTAAAGCTCAGATATATAGTTATATGAAAGCTCGTTTCTTCGAGCAAGCTACAGCGTTCCAGCATCAAGGAATATTCATTAGCTAAGATTGAGAGTGCTACCGTTGACTGAATACAGTTCATCCACCAGCACTCCTAAGATATCACCTTGGCTAGTGATATCTCACTGCTATTGCCAGTGGTATGTGATATCTCACATTAACTCATGTGCCAGTAACAGGGACTGGAGTGCGCGGGGTTGTCACACCCGTGGATCAAAAAATAGAAAAAAATTAACAAATTAATAAAAACTGATCCCTCCATGCGTACAAACAAAACAAAAATTGTAAATAATAAAATTCCAGTGAGAGAGAGAGCTAGCCTTCGCCGTCTTCGAGGTGTACCATTTTGCACACTTTTTTTTAAAAACAAAGTCGCTCGAGTTGACTATAAAAATAAAATTTAAATTTGTATTAGCCTATTTGTATATTTAAAAAAAAAAATAAATTGAAATTATATTAAAAATTTAATTTTAATTAAAAAAACTAATGGACTCTTATGCATGGTAACCGACTAATAACATGTTACAAGTAACAAAATATTTGGTGGGTTAAAGAGATTGTTTGCTTAAAGGGGAATGTTGGATTTTTAAGTGGGACATGTTCTCTGCTTATTGGGTTTCTTGTTTGGATTTTGTTTTAATTTTCCGACTTTTGTTTTTGTAAACGAAAAGCTTAGTATTCGCACAAAATGGCTGACTTGGAAGACACAAAAAAAGTTTTGCGAGCATAATTATTGCTCAGAATATATCAATTAATCAATTGAATAATGATTTTCGTTCATTTGAAGGAAAGAATATTCCTTACGGTCAGCTATAGGATATCCTAATTTAGAATTGTTTTTACGAAACATACCTGATACAGTATATCAGTCAGTATATCTTTATCATAAGAAAAATTGAAAAGCACAACGGAGAGAATGTCTTTTGAGTACTATTAATAAAGTGAAAGAAAAGTGGTCACAAGCAGGAATTCCAACGTGTGGAACAGAATATGCAATAAAAAAACTTTCTGGCCTCTTAGATCAAGTGAAAAACTTACAAAAAAGTTCCAAGCGTAGACGGTCAAAGACACAGAAGCAGAAAGAGTCAAATTTTGGTCATAAATTAAAAAATTTATTCGACATTGCTCAATTCAATGTCGAAAGATTTATCAATGACAATCAAAAATTATTTTTGGCTGGCCAAAGATCAAAAAGTCGATTCGGATTAATCGATAATGCTTCAAAACCGGAAGAAATCGATGAAGATATGATTGTTGATTGCGCTGGTACGTTTATAACATTTATGATAGCTATTTCAAATTGAAATGATTATTTGTTAAATTTGAATTAATATTTATATTTTTAGATGTAGGTGAGGTTGAAAGTAATATGCTATTAACCGCACAAAAATCTGGGATTATTCAATCTGATTTATCAGCGACCACGTCTAGTCAAACATCAATTCCAGTATCTGACTTTAAAATGCCGGCGAGCCAACCTACGAAGATTGACATAATGACGCCTGAACTTGCTGGAGCACTTGATCGAGGAAAAATTAGTAATCGGAACGCTCTTTTTATATTAGCTGCTGCGTATAAGAGCGTAGGGATTGATATTTCCACCCTCAATCTTAGTTATAGTACACTTTATCGTGGCCGTAATAAGTTTCGTACGAACATCGTTGAAGATTTGAAAAAAGAATTTCGCACAGACGACCGTTATGTTGTGCATTGGGACGGTAAAGTTCTGTGCGATATTTCTGAAAAAAAATTTGTAGATCGCATTGCGATTCTTCTATCGGTTAATGGAGTTGATCAGCTTCTTGGAGTTCCAAAAGCTGACAGTGGAACAGCTCATCAACAGGCTTCAGCTGTTATTTCAACTTTAAATTAATGGAATGTAGCTCCATACGTAAAAGCAATGTGTTTTGACACGCCAGTTGTCAATACTGGTAAAGTTTATGCAATGAATAAATTACTCTAAAATTTTTATATTTAATCTTATTTGTTGATTTAAATTTTTTCTTCACTTGTAGGTATTCACAAAGGCACATGTGTTTTGATTGAAAAAGAGTTGAAAAGTAAGTTAGTATGGCTCCCATGCCGCCATCACGTAATGGAAATTATTTTGCGAGGAGTCTTTGAAATATACTAGAGTACGACATCTGGTCCTAATGTACCGATATTTGGTCGTTTCAAAAATTCTTGGGACAAACTCGATCAGTCAAAGTACAAAAATGGGATGGAAGATGAAGCTGCCTCGGATATCTTAACGAATGAACGTGCCGAAACTGTCACATTTATAAACGATTGCTTACAGGTAAAAATTATTGACGAAACTTATTCATTCAACATAAGTAATTTATTGAATTTTATTTCAGATATCTCAACCACGAGACGATTATCGAGAATTGTTACTATTTTCACTAGCTTTTCTTAACAGCTGGTCGGGAGAGACATTCATTTTTAAGCGTCCTGGTGCCATGCATCATGCGCGGTGGATGGCAAAAGCCATCTACAGCTTGAAATTTTTTATGTTTCGAGATCAATTTCATCTTTCACTACGCGAAACAAATAGTTTACGACAAGTTTGTATATTTGTGATTTTATTCTACTTGAAAATATATATGGTATACGGCGACATCTGCTATTCTGGCACCAAATAATGATTTGGAATTGTTAAAAAAATTGATTTCTTATGATCGTGTTGATGCAGCAGTTTCACAAAAAGCTTGTGCTAAAATGAGTGACCACTTGTGGTACTTAAATGAGGAATTAGCTGTTATCTCTTTATTTGATTCCAATGTTTCGATTGAAATAAAAAGAAAGATGATTGAGAAAATTAATTCTCGATCAGCTTCTACAATAATGGATCAGCGGTATCGAGTACTCGAAAATGAGCACGAATTATTTTTACAAAAAGATTTAAGTGATTTTGTATCAAAACAATCATTGGAGTTGTTTAAAAAATTCGATTTACCAAGCGATTTTTTAGAAAAGGATATTTCAATTTGGTCTAGTGACGAAAATTACATCGAATGTGCTGAATTTTTTAAAGGATTAAAAGTAACAAATGACGTAGCGGAAAGAGGAGTTGCATTAATCGAAGAATACAACAATTACCTAACCAAAGATGAAAATCAACTACAGTATTTGTTACAGGTAGTTCGAGAACATCGTCAACGCTATCCAGATTGTTTAAAAAAAAATCTTCAATAGCAATATTAATTTAGATTATATTAGACTAATTTTAAAAACAATTCTTGAAAAAGTGAATAAATTTTTTTATTCAAACAAAACCAATTGTTAGTTAATATATTCCTTCTGTGAGTATTTCAAATGATTAAAGAAAATTTTTTGTGTTTAGATTAAACAAAAAAGATGAACTATGATTTCGAAGCTAATTGATGCTAAAAATGATTTCAAAAAGTTTCACTAGTCGCATTATTGCAAAAAATTATTAGCAATGATTGTCTAAGAAATTAAATTTAAGATAAACATAAATTGTTTGAGTGATTTGTTCCAATAAAACCATCAAATTCGCTGGAATGCATCAAAAACCTTAAAATTTTCGATAAATTTAACTTTAGCCTTAAATAACTTGTAAACTATTAGCTTTCTCAAAAAATTATTTGAGACCTTTCTTGTAGAGCGTTCGATTCCCTACAAAAATAAGTAAAAGTCTCTTTTTTATAATACATGACAGACTAGCAATAAAATTCAAAAAGTGTGGAGAATAATTTTTCCATATTATTCTTACGGGAAATAGAAAAACGCGATGCGGACAGTCTTAATATTAATATTAAGGGCTCAACTTTTAACTGGCATCTTTTTACATTGAATTGAAACTTTTAAGCTTGTTTGCAAGAAAAAAAAAATTTTTTTTTTTGAATCACCCTATTATATAACAAGGTTGAGAAGTAGGCTATTATTGACCGAGAACTTTTAGATCCTGAGGCGCGTAGCGCCGAGGGATATAATGTTCGAGCTCTATATTAGTCTTCTCAACCGAGGTATATATAGAATTTTTTTAACCACTAACACTAATTATCATATTTGCTTGCATTACATATTTATATTAGTCATTTTCCATTTCATTTTTTAAATATCTTAAAATATCAAGTAGCCTGGAAGTTTAGTTTTATACAAATAAAACGAAACAAAGCAATGCAATTATTATTTGTTTGTGTTTTTTTTGTTAATTTCAATCAAAAATAAAAGAAAAATATGGAGGGGCTGAAATCTCACAGCTCTGAGATATCAAGACTTCGGTCTGGGTTAAGGATTTTGATATAGTTTTCGGCAAAAAACTTTTATGAGAACATGGTTTTTAGTTTTGGGCAGCGATGTATATCAAACATAACTCTTTGTTAAAGTACAAGTATTTTTTATCCCTGTTTAAAAATTTATTACAAAACTAACACGAAACATACGTTGCCGGAAAATTATAATCAAAATTCCAAAAATATTGTTAAATTAAATAAAATCAAACTTTTTCAAAATTCCAAAAATATTCCAAAAATTAGAATGAAATCAAATATTTAAACTTTTTCTAAACTCCGATAATATTCCAAAAATTCTTAAAAATTCAAACTTTTCCAAAATTCTAAAAATATTGCAAAATTTATTACAAAATCAAAAATTAAAACTTTTTTCAAAATTACAATAAAATCAAAAATTTAAAATTTTTCAAAATTCTAAAAATATTCCAAAAATTCTTACAAAATCAAAAAATGAATCTTTTTTCAAAATTCTAAATATATATATAAATAAAATTCAAAAATTCCATTTTTTTCAAAATTCTAAAAATATTGCAAAAATTATAACAAAATCAAAAATTGAAACCTTTTTCAAAACTCCAAAAATATTCCAAAAATTAGAATGAAATTAAATATTGAAACTTTTTCTAAATTCCAATAATAATACAAAAATTCTTAAAAATTCAAACTTTTTCCAAAATTCTGAAAAAAAAGTAAAAATTTTTCAAAATTCTAAAAATATTCCAAAAATTCTTACGAAATCAAAAATTAAAACTTTTTCCGAAATTCTAAAAATAATGCAAAAATTATTACAAAATCAAAAATACAAACTTTTTCAAAATTCCAAAAATATTTCAAAAACTATAACAAATTCAAAAATTTCCATGTTCAATTTCATTTTCAATTACATTTACATCATAAAAACAGCTGCATTTTTTTCCAAAAAATTGGCTAAAAAATAAATGAAATTATTTTTTGACACACTTGACATCATTTTTTTGACAAACTTTAATCAGTGTTGTGAAACGTTATTGTAACGTAACGCAAAAACGCAAAACCGGAATTAAAATTTCGTACCGTAACCAAAAACGCAAACGATATAATTTATATTAACCGTAACGAAAAACGGGTAGCGAAAATCCGAAATTCTACGTCCACGCCGTGCTACCTGGGTAACGCTAACAGAATTAGGTTGGTGTAGTTGAGAGGGGCAGAGTAAATACTGCTTATACTCAATGATTCTGCACCATGGCGAGTCATTGGCGCCATAAAACCAATGCAACTCAAGCGTCTGTTCTCCATGTTAGGGGCGGCTTGGAGCGGGCGTCTGTCTTGGATCAAGCGGCTCGCTATATAAATGTGTAGAAAGCGTCTGTTCTCCATGTTAGGGGCGGCTTGCAGCGGGCGTCTGACTTGGATCAAGCGGCTCGCTATATAAACGTGTAAAAAGGTTGTTTCTGGTGACCTTAAGATGCAGAACGAACCCATTCACGAAAATTTGGGTTGGGCGAAGGGCTAACACCCCATTTCCGTAAAAAAATTATTGTCATGAATTCTGTACACAGGCCTCGGAATATCTCGGAATCATTATTGGAACGACCTCGGAAACTGTACCCGGACTACGATTTAAAAATGGGAACCTGGAACGTGCTAAGCCTCAGAAGACCAGGAGATCTCCTAAAACTCACACAACAAGTCGAGAGCTACACACTAGATATAGTGGCATTACAAGAGCTAAGATGGCCAGGTAGTGGAATCCATGAAACAGCGAAAGGATACACTCTTTATTATTGCGGTCATCAAAACGGAGGAGAATTTGGAGTTGGCTTTCTTATACACCGTCGCGTGAATCAGCATGTTATCGACTTCTGCCCAATTAATATGCGGTTATGCACACTGAGAATCCGCACGCAAAAATTCAATGTAACGATCGTCAATGTTCATGCACCTACTGAAGATAAAGCAGATGATATTAAAGACCTGTTCTTCCTAGAACTCGAAGAAGTCATCAATAAAATCCCGCGGCACGATATAAAAATCGTGGTAGGTGACTTTAATGCTCAAATCGGTAGGATTGCAGAACTTAAAACACATATCGGCCCTAACAGCTTGCATCATACCAGCAACAATAACGGTTTTCGCGCAGCCGAGCTGGCTATGATGTATGATCTAGTAATTTCCAGCACTTTCTTCCCTCACAAGAGAATCCACAAGGCAACGTGGAAATCAAATGACGGAAGAACGGAAAATCAAATCGATCACGTCATGATTTCTAAGAGACACTCCACAAGTGTAACTGACGTTCGATCATACAGAGGTGCTGATATGGACACTGATCATATGCTTGTCATCTTTAAATACAAGTGCAAATTATCATCTACATTTAATAGACAAGCAAAAAAGACCGTGCGCTGGAACGTCGATGCATTTAAACATCCGGAAACGCTGAACAGATATCAAGAAATTGTAACGCAAAGCATAGAAGAGCATGACATCTCTTCTGAGATGCCATTTAACATACAAGAAGAATGGCATTCGCTTCAATCAACCATTATAGCCGCAGCACAAACTACAATCGGAAAGCGGCCACCGAAATCACACAACGAATGGTTCGACGACGAGTGCCGCCAATCCGTTGAACATAAACAAAAACTGCGAGAAAAATGGTTAACAAGGAACACCCGAAGCTCCCAATCTGATTATCTATGCGCCAGGAAAGTCTCAGCAAAACTTCTACGTAAAAAGAAACGCGAACACATGAAGAGCTGCATTGAAGACATCAACCAACATGCGGCCAGCGGAAATTCAAAAGAGTGCTTTGCCAATGCAAGGAATCTGACAAAAGATTTCCACCCAAGATCTACAGCCATCAAAAATGAAAATAATGAACTTACAACAAGTGAACGTGATGTGCTGGCAGTGTGGCGATCCCACTTTCAAGACCTATTGAATAGGACGAATGAAGTTCATCCTATTCGAGCAATTGCTCCATCAACTGAGGAGATTTTTGTCCCTTACCCAGCAATAGAGGAAGTGGAAGCTGCAATTAAAAAACTGAAAAATGGCAAATCACCAGGTTTCGATGGAATTCCCGCTGAACTTTTGAAAAATGGAGGAGCAGCTCTGGTCTCACGTATATACGATCTGATTCTTGCAATCTGGGACCAAGAAGAACTACCTGCTGGATGGAAAACAGCTCTCATTGTTCCGCTACATAAGAAAGGTGACCGTCTAAAGTGTGAAAATTATCGTGGCATCGCACTGTTGAACACTGCATATAAAATACTAGCTAATGTTGTACTTGCTCGACTCATCCCGTTCGCCGAATCTATCATCGGTGACTATCAGTGTGGTTTTCGTACCAACCGCTCAACCACAGATCAATGTTTTACATTAAGGATGATTCTGGAAAAATGTTGGGAGTACAACATCAGCATTCACCAGCTCTACGTTGATTTCAGGCAAGCATATGATAGTATCATCCGCGACAACCTCTGGTCCGCACTCATATGCCTTGGTATCCCAGAGAAACTTGTTTCTCTGTGCAAACTCACAACATCGGGATCAAATTGTAGAATAGTAATCGAAGGGTCAGTTTCTGATCCTTTCGATATAACATCAGGTGTTCGACAAGGTGATGCACTCGCGCCTGTACTGTTTAATTTGGCGCTAGAGTACGCGATAAGAAAAAGCCGAATTGAGACGCAAAACTGCATATATAATAAATCTAGTCAAGTTCTTGGCTACGCAGATGATATTGTGCTTCTCGGACGTAGAACGAGCGATATTAAAGATAGTCTCTCTCAGCTTGAAAGAAATGCTAAACGACTTGGATTATGCATCAACACCGGCAAGACTAAAGTGCTAACAACATCTAAGAACATACCTCCCGGAAATCTGGATACTGGCGACTACGAAGTGGAACGCGTGGAAAACTTCAAATACCTCGGGTCTGTAATAACATCGTCAAATGACATGCAGGCAGATATCAAAGCCCGTGTCTCTGCCGCATACAGAGTTTTCTACGCATACTCAAAACTTCTGCGATCAAAACATCTTTCGCGGTCGTGTAAACTCACACTTTACAAAACATTAATTCGACCTGTGCTTACATTTGGAAGTGAAAGCTGGACACTGACTTCCTCCGATTGTAAAATTTTATCAACATTCGAGAGGAAGGTCATACGAACAATTTATGGTCCATGTAAAGTTGCTGAAAATCAGTATAGAATCCGAATGAATCACGAAATCAGACAGCTTCTTGGAGGCTGCGATCATCGGATCATTAAATCTAACCGGATCAGATGGTTTGGTCATGTAGAAAGGGCTCCATTAGAAAGAATGATAAAAAAAGCGTCCCAACAACAACCAGCTGGTGTTCGTCGAAGAGGAAGACCTAGACAACGCTGGCGTGATGACATCATCCAAGACCTTCGTGATATAGGATGTCGAAACTGGGGTCAACTGGTCATGGAACGAGATGATTGGAAGCTGGTGGCACAGACGGCAAAATCCCTTCATGGGATGTAAACGCCAGAGAGAGAGAGTAACGAAAAACGTAACACAAACGCTATTTTTTTTTAGGTTATTACGTTACATATTTATAATATATTATTTTTATTATTATTATATTTTTTTTTGAAATAAAAGTGCTATGTTATAGGGTTTAAAATATGTGTCACAAAAACACATAAATTCCTTTTAATACCTAGGTCCAGACCTAGGTCCCACCACAACTTGCGTTCCAAGGTATTGATGAACGCTTTTTTTCAACCTCTGTGGATTGAAGCCACCTGAGACTATGGATTCCGGCAAACTATTCCATTTGTATGCAGTTCGGACAAAGAAGTCCTTCTGCGATCTGCCAGCATGACAGCGTGGGATCCTTATAAACATGGAGCAATTGGTATGGAGTGAAACATTTTTTTTTTTATTTTTCAATTATATCATATTCATAATTTTTAATTCACTAGATTTGAATATTGAAAATTTTGAATTATATATTAGAGATTTTTTTGAGCACAAAATCTTTTGTTTTGGAGGCAAAAAATAAAAGATTTGGATCCAAATATTTTATTGTTTCTTTATTTTTATATTTTTTGTTAAAGAATGGATAACTAAACAATAAATCCTATAGGCTATATCACATATAAAATATGACATAGGCCAATATTTCATAATAGGAAATAAAATAAAATAAGAGGAAAAAAACAATTTGTTTTAAAAATTTGCAGGAACAAAACTAAAATGGGGTTGCCAATAATCCATATAGGGACATATTCCTTGATGATGTCACACACTGTCTTCCTCAATTATTAGATATAGAATAAATGAAGATATTAGAATAAAGGAATTAAATGAAGGCTCGTTTCTTCGAACAAGCAATAGTGTGCATTAACAACGAATATTCCATACCTTAGAAGGAGGGTGCTACCGAGAACTGAATACAGCTTACCCGCTAGCACCCCTAAGATATCACCTTGGGTAGTGATATTTCTTTGATATTGCCGGTGGAATGTGATATCTCACGTGAGCTCGTATGCCAATACCAGGGGCTGGAGTACACGGGATTGTCATATGCTTAGATAAAAAATTTATAAAAAAATTATTAATCAATAAAATCTGATCCCTCCATGCGATTCTGATTAGTGCAATCTTATAGTAATTTTGTGTATTATGTAAATAGCTAATTTTTATGTAATTTATTTCCCAATTATTACTTTTATTTATTCAAGAGTGATGTATAACGCAATCGTAACTGTAACCGAAACCGAAACGTAACGAAAACGTAACGAAAAACGTAACCAAATTAGCTGGTCGAAACAATAACTGAAACGAAAACCGTAATTTTAATTTGCAGAATAACGAAAACTGAAACGAAATTAAATTTATTGCGTTTCACAACACTGACTTTAATGCCATAATTCTTAATAATAATAATAAAATTTCATTTCAAACAAGCAATTTTATTTTTTCCAAAAAATTGGGTAAAAATAAAAAAAAATCTCTCTTTTGACACACTTGACAACATTTTTTTGACAAACTTATAATGCAATAATTCTCAATAATAATAATAAAATCTCATTTCATTTCTGACATACTTGACAACATTTTTTTGACAAACTTATAATGCAATAATTCTCAATAATAATAATAAAATCTCATTTCAAACAAACAATTAATTTTATTTTTTTTCCAAAAAATTGGGTAAAAAAATAAATAAAAATCTTTCTTTTGACACACTTGACAACATTTTTTTGACAAACTTATAATGCAATAATCTAGTTTTTGATCTCACATACCAATCCCTACCATCAAGATTTCTCCAAATTTAATGTTCCTACTCGTAATCACTTAAAATGAACGTTTTTTAAGCCAAAAATATGAAAATTTGCTACTTTTGACACACATAATGATTTTTATGACACACTTCCGGTACAGTTATCGAACACAGCGTCCTTTCGGACCTGTCCCTTGAGTAAACCTATTTTTAGAAAAAAAAATTTTTGAAATCCCTCCAGCGGTTTTCCCTGCAGCGTAGGTAATGACGGCGGCTGGACGGCCGGCCGGCCGGCAGACAGACATACATTTTTTTTTTGTCGCTTTTGTCATTATTAACCTAGGTAATTGTTTGTTATTAATATTGACCTAGCTTGAGAAAGTTTAATTCTCATTGGGGCATTCGAGTAAATAATGACGATTTCTCAAGTTAGTAGTTAAAAAAAAGTTTTTTTAAAATCTAAAACAATTACATAATAAAAAATTCCAAAAAATAGTTATTTATTATACAAGGGAAAAAAGTAGTAGATTTTAGCTCGAGGTTGTGTTGCGACAAAAAACCGAGAGCTAAAATCTAATATTTTTCCCGAGTATAATATATTATTTTTTTCTGTGACTAGAAAAATATTAATATAACTATTGAAAAAATAATATTGAAAAAATATTACAATATGTATATTCACCACACCATACGAATTTTTCTTGAATAAAAACCTAAAACTAAGTTTCATTTTATTTGTCAAAACGAATTATTAACGTCAAGAAGAAAAAGGTATAACTTTTCATAACACCAAAATATTCATAAATGTTTATAAATATTCATAATATTCGTCATGGAAAAACTTTTAACAGAATCACTGAACTGTTTATCTAGGAAACCAACTTTTATTAAAAAATATGTTGATGATATAATAATGGCTATACCAAAAGATATAATTACCTCAACAAAAACAGTTTTTGAGTTATTTGACGATAATATAAAATTTACAGTTGAGGAAGAAAATGATAACAAAATTAACTTTTTAGATCTCCAGCTCATTAGGAAAAATAATTCAATTATTACTAATTGGTACAAAAAAGAAACAACATCGAATAGATTATTAAATTATGTATCAGCCCATCCTTTTACAATGAAAATTAATGTAGCCAGGTCTTTTGTTAAAAAAGTATTTAGTCTTAGTGACAAATCTTTTTATGGAGATAATATAAAAGTTATTAAAAATATTTTAAAAGAAAATAATTATCCGTCTAAATTAACAAATAAATTAGTACATCAAGAAATTAATAAATTAAACCATATTACATCAACATCCATTACAAATAATAACACACAAATTAACATTCAGCAAAATATAACTTTACAACAACAAAATCCTAGTTCCAGTCAAAATCTTCAAGCTCCGTTATTTGGGTCTGTAACATATATACCTAAGTTAACAGATAAATGCCTAAAAATAATAAAACAACATACCAAAAAATCAAAAATCGCCAATAAAATAACAAACACCATTTACAATAGCTTATTTTCCAAAACAAAAGATAAAATAAATAAATTCGACCAAACAAATCTTATATACGAAATACCTTGCAAGTGTAAAAAAACAGTGTATATTGGACAAACCAAACAACAACTAAAAAATCGTATTCTTCAGCACAAAAGAGATGTTCGAAATAAAAGTGATTTGACCGCATTAGCAAAACATAGCATTAATGATCAACATAGTTTTGAATTCGATAAAACAAGAATATTGGATCTAGAAAAGAATTCAAACAAAAGAGATATCCTTGAGGCTGCACATATCCAACTTAAATTACCGATGGCATGTAATGCACATACTGATACCAAATTTCTACACAGTGAATATAAATACTTGCTAAATTTGAAAAAAATATGTTCGAAAAAATCAACGTAGCTTTTTTAGATCGTTTTTATTAGCCTAGTCTTTTTGTTTTTTTAAATTTTCAATTCATTTTAGTTTTTCATTTTATACGGATAGTTTTTTGTTAACCTAATTTGTGTATTATTTTTATAATTTTTTATATATTTTTTTCAACTTGAAAATGGCAATGTGCCGAAATATTGTTTTTATTAATTAAATAAAAACTAAATTTTAAGACTGATATAAGTCGGCCATATTGCCGAAATATACGGATATATTGCTGGGCAATACGAAAATATTGCCGAGAATGTTTTTGAATTTGGGCAATATTACCCGGCAATGATTGCCAGCCACACATTGCCGTAAAAATTTGCTCGTTTATATGCTATTTTACAAGAGTTTTTGGGGGTGTGTTTAATAGTTGATTAAAAAAAACACTTTAAATTTAATATAATGTTTAATACTTTATTATATAATATTTAAGCAAATTCAATTTACATTAGTTATAACTTTAAAAGAAAACTGGAAATTAATTATTTATTTTTAAAATTTATTTAATTATTTCAAATATGGTCACGAGCACAAAAACATAATATATGTTTCTTTTATTAAATCAAAAAAACGAATGATAATTTTTCTTTCATCTCGTGAAAACGAAAAAATATATTTTTTTCTTTTTTCTTTCGCGTCGCACAACAAAACGGAATTTTTTTGTTACGTTTACGGCAAAGTGCGTTTGTTATTATAATTATTCTAAACAAATTGTAATAGTGTTGCCACAGTACTCCCCTGCCAGTGAACTGGCTAGGTGAACGAATTTGAGAACCGCCCTGGAGTTTTTGTGGACCTTCCAGTTCGAGTGATAGTAGATTTTGGAACATATGTACTTTGATCACGATCTGACAAATCATTCGGAATAATTTCTTTTTGACTTTCAGACTTTAAAAATGATTTGGGCATTTGAGAAATCGATGTCTTTTTTGGAAGTGCTAAATAAATTGGATTTGGGTTAAATGTGACTTTAGGTTTTCTATTTTCACAAATAGCTGAAGAACTACCAGATTAATGCGGTCAGATGTTGAAGACGAAGGTGATGAATTAGCTGAATTCAATATAGAATCATCAGTATCTTCAGTAGACGCTGAAACCTTAGGATTACTTTGACTTGGCAGATTCGCATCAGTACATTCAACAAAGCATGACTTTAGTCTATCAATTGACACTGTGACATGTTTATCATTAATTTCAATGATGAAATTTTTTTCCGAACGACTGATTACACGGTGCGGACCACTATAAGGTGCTTGTAATGATTGACGAACGGCATCTACTCGTAACCACACATGAGAACAGGTACCAAGAGCTTTGAAAACAAAAATATGCTCATCAGAAATGTGTCGTGTCGGTGGAATTGGTCTAATTTGGCTGAAATGGTCTTTAAGCGTTAAACCAAATTCGGATTGCGGCTGTGAACATTTAGTATCATTAATAAAACATCCTGGTAATCGAAGAGATTTTCCATATAATAGATCTGCAGATGATGTTTGAAAATCTTCGCGAAATACAGTTCGAAGACCTAATAAAATTGTTGTTAAATATCGATCCCAATCAGATCTGTTATGGCATAATATGGCAGATTTAAGTGTTCTATGCCACCTTTCAATGAAACCATTTGCTTTTGGATTATAGCTGGTCGTCCTTTTGCGTTCGAAACCTAGAATTTTAGATAATTCAGCAAACAATCTAGATTCGAATTGTGAACCTTGATCGGTCACAATACTCTCGGTAACACCAAAACGTGCAATCCACCCATTAAAAACAGCAAATGCTACTGTTTCAGCGCGTATATCAGTGATTGGTATAGCCTCAGGCCAACGAGTAAAACGGTCTATCACTGTGACGCAGTAGCGGTAGTTTTCAGAGATTGGAAGAGGTCCAATAATGTCCAAATGTACTTCGGTTAATCTTTTAGTGGTGAGAGGATAATTTCCAAGCGAACTTTTAGTATGTTTAGTCACTTTTGACTTTTGACAATGAAGACAACACTCAGCCATTTTGCGAGAATCGTTTTTGACAGATGGCCAAACAAATTCATCAGAAATCATCTTGGATGTAGCTGTACACCCAGGATGAGAAAGACCATGAATGGAATCAAAAATTTGTTTTCGAAAATCCTTTGGAATAAAAGGTCGAGCTGTACCGGTCGGTGTATCACAATAAATATATTTGTTTGTACTATAAACAGGTAATTTTTGAAACTTTAGTGACGTGCTGTTTTCTAAAAGTTGTTTTAATTCAATGTCATCTAGCTGAGCATCGGCAATTCTTTCATAATCGATCGAAGGTGGAATAGAGAGTACGTGCACGCGTGATAGAGTATCTGCAACGACATTGTCTATCCCAGAAATATGCTGTATGTCCTTCGTGAATTGTCCAATAAAGTCCAAATGTCGAAATTGTCGTGGTGAAGCCTTGGATGGATTTTGTTTAAAAGCTTAAATTAGCGGTTTATGGTCAGTGAAAAGTGTGAAGGACCTACCTTCTAGAAGATACCTAAAGTGCTTAACAGCAGAATAAGCAGCTAGCAATTCACGGTCATAAGCACTGTAGCGCTGTTGAGTTCCTGTTAATTTGACTGAAAAAAAACTTAAGGAACTTGCCAGATGTCATTAACTTGCCAGATGTCATTAACTAATTGTTGCACTACAGCACCAAGAGCTTTGTCTGAAGCGTCCACCATTACCACAAGTTTCGCTTCATATTTTCATGAGTAATTGATTTAAATTCAAGAAGAAGCGGTAAAACGGATGGATTTATTGAGTTATGATCGACAACAGAAAGATTAAGAAATGAAAATTTTGAAATTTGTGCAAGAGAATATAAAGAAGTTAGAGTGTCAATCAGTCGTTTTCTTTTTATATCAAATAATAAACCATACATATTGAGGAAATCGGTTCCAATAATTGGCACTGTAACATCTGCTATAATAAACGATTGACCAAAAGATCGTCTGAGTCCCAAATCTAAATTAATTTGTTTGAAACCATAAGTATTTACTTTGGTCGCGTTTGCTGCATATAAAGGAAAGTCAGATTTGCCACGATTTTTTTCATCTAAAGTCGGAGGAATTACAGAAATTTCTGCACCTGTATCTATAAGAAAATTTTTATGTGAAGTTCGATTATAAATCATTAGGCGACATTTGTTTTCTCTATCATCACAAGTCGCCACGTTGGATGATGAACTTAGTTTTTTTTATTATATTTGGAAGCATCATATTTATTACACTCCGGAACACACTTGCGAGCATTATCATCAAATCGATAATGGTACCAGCAAATACCATTTTTTACTGACACATTTGATGATCTAGACCGAGATCGTTGTCTGCTATGTGAACTGGAGCTAGGAGATGCATTGCGACGACGATTAAAATTAATAGATTTAAAAGCCTGTCTCAATTCATTTATTTGAGTTTGCATATTAGAATTCTGCGTTTGCAAATTTTGATTTTGAGCCCTTAAAAAATCTATTTCCGACAAAGAATGAGGGTTACTAGACACTTCCAATATTTTTGTCTCGGTGTATGTCTCTAAAACTTTATCGGCCAATTAAGCTAAATCATCAATATTTCCTTTGGAGCAAGCAATCGCAGTGCGAATTCGAGATGGTAATTTAGCATCCCATAAAACTTTGAGTGTGTCTTCAGGAAAAGCACCCAAAGCTGTAGCCTGCATTTCACGCAAAAGTTGTGAAGGTGTTTTGTCACCCAAATCCATTTCATTTAAAACTTTCCTAATTTTAGCCGTAGATGAGTCGCCTAATCGGGTTATAAGCGCCTTTTTAAGGTTATCATAAGGATTTCTCGCTGGCATATTTTTTACAATATCTGAAACCGTTCGTGCAAGATCAGGAGTAAGTACGGTCAACACGGTATAATATTTTGTATTTTGACTTATAATCTAAACG
>OY856186.1:317387904-317597904 GCA_963693315.1 Diogma glabrata
CGTTTGTACAAGGCCTTATTTTTACGTACGATTAATTTTAGTAATGTTAGCTTAGCAGTCCCGGGTATTAAAATCGGCAATATACGATACTATAATGCTACATATAAAAGAACAACAGGTTTCTAAAATTTCCGCTAGATGTCGGTTACAGAGTAATTTACGGTTAAATTTAATTCAGCAAACGTCAGAAATGTTTATTTACAAAACTCATATGCACGTTGATGAGATGTATACTTTAAAAACTAATTTGATCGCGTTATTTTAAACTCATAATAAAAATCCAGCAATGGTTTCGTTAGTTATGACTTTAAAGATTTCTACTTACCGAAAGTAATATAATTTCAGGTAAAGTAAGCATGGTAACCAATCATAAATAAAATAAATTTACTTATTACAACACGAGAAAACACCAACAAATGTACTCTGTTGTGGAGACAACATGAAGAAGATTACAAATTTGCCTGGTAAATATTCATATTTAGTCTTTCAAAACAAACGAAATTTGTGCATTATAAACTATTTCAGTATATTGGTGATCACCGTTTAAATGTTGCAACCGAACAAATATGACGATTACATTGCGGCATTCACATATATCAATGAACCATTAAGAATTGAATTAAATCCACAACATATCAATTCAAATGCGTATGACATCAAAAGAACAATCAATTATTGTAGTAAATAATTAAAAAAAAAATCATGATTTGTAAATTTCAATTATCGAAACCGAAACAAAACATGATGGTATGATACGAGTTGCAAACTTCTGTTGAAAATGGAAATGCTATGATTTTCGTGATACAATCCTTCAGATATTTACAAAATGGAAGTGCCGCTATTAAAAATTTGTATAAAACATTATTTTCAAGTGAAATGTCCTTATACTATGAAATTGAATAGGGAATTAACAATTTATGACGATAGGTCTATTCTTTTTAACAATATGGCCAAGTGAATTTGTTGAAGTGAATTTTGTGAATTTGTGTTAAAATAGTGCTTTGTGTTTTGTGATATTTTTCTAGGCAGAACAAAATTTTCCTTAAATGTTTAATAATTAAAATTACAGTAGAGTAGCTTGATTAAAAATAAGTTTTCTGTGGAAACAATCATGATTCACGGTAACTATCATGATGTAAGGTAAGTGCCTATTTTAAGGATAACTAATTGTTTCGGAAAATCAATAAAACTAAAATAAACTTCCAGTCACATAGTTAATGTAGAAATTAAATAGAATTTGTGTTGTTCAGCGGCCACGATATTTGTATTTCAAATGTTTTATTGAAGAAGATATATTTGGTTATAAATATTGTTATTATGGATGTAGATTGTAGCGCTTCTACTATGTGGTTCCATATATACTTATTTACCTTTTAGTACAAGTTTCAGCATTGTGTTTTATGACTAACTTAAATAACCATAAAATTGTATGTAAGTATTGACACATAGATGATATGCTTCTGTTGTTTGCTTTTTGTGATTTATAGAAGATTCGTTCTAAGCGATACGCCCTCTTCCGGATAGTGTAATAACCGAGCTAAAAGCCTTTGGGCGGACATTGCCTTTGTTGTTGTTTATGACAAAACACAGAGCTTCAGTTGTGATTGTTAATTTTTTTATGTTTATTCTGTTTTTTTGAAATGAACCAGTATTGTTGCGTCCTCCAGTGTTCATCTTGGATCAAACGAAATCCTAATTTAAGTTTTCAACTTTTCCCAAAAGCAGGAAAATCGAAGGTTTTTGTGGAAACTAAGCTTGGATCCAAGGAAATTATTAATAGAAGATTGTTGTGCATAAGACACTAGGGGAGGAGTGTTGTGGCGGACATTACAATTAAAAATTTTATAAAATTAGCAGGCGATGATTTCCTTAATATTTATGAAAAAAACAAAAAAATATATTTTTATTATTCAGATTTTGTTTTTTTTTCCAAATAGTTTTGATAAAATTCTTGATTTTCGTGATGTAAAAAAATTTTTGTGTAATAAATTTGTTTTAAATCTTATTTTTCACTATTCCAAATTTTAAATATTATAATAAATGTTTTACTGTTAACATGTTAAGTCAAAATGTAATAAAATAAATTTATGGAAATCAAATCAAGACACGTCATTAATTAATTATAATGAGAAAACAGAACCATTGATGATGTCAAATATTCACGTTCTTCAATATCTTTAACTTCAAACATTTCATCAGATTCATTTACACAATTTTCATTAGATAGATTCTGCCATTATTTAAGATGAATACTTTAGAAAAAGATAATGAATTACAACAACAAATTCTACTTATATTGGATACAACATCTCCAACAACATCTCGTATCATCATATTCATCTCCTGAATAATTCAACGCCACTAGCAGCCAGCCTCTATATTAAAAGCTACTTCCACTCAATGCAGTATCATCAAAAAGTGTACTATGATTTGAATCCTTTATATTCCATTCTTTTCTGTTTAGTTAGAATAAAACGTAGGACATTAAAATCCGTTGCT
This sequence comes from Diogma glabrata, assembly GCA_963693315.1. Classification (NCBI taxonomy): domain Eukaryota; kingdom Metazoa; phylum Arthropoda; class Insecta; order Diptera; family Cylindrotomidae; genus Diogma; species Diogma glabrata. The sequence goes on from OY856186.1 coordinate 317,390,404, forward strand.
GTGCCGTCCCAGAATCTACCATTAGGGTCATGTGGTACATCACCAGAACCATCATCCAGAGCTCTTCGAAAAAAATGAAAAGAGTGCCCAACAAAAGTTAGTGCCACTTGCGAACCGTTGAATGTGAATATTGAGGATCAACAAGAGGAGTTTGTGAATATAGATTTTGAGGACCAAGAAGCAGCAAAAGTTAAATCTGACATAGTACCTTGTGCAGGACCAAGTACAAGGGATATAAGAGTACGATTGAACACGCCAAAAGTGCTGACATTGTGTGAACTCATTCTAGATAGTGACGAAAAACTAAAAAATTTTACAGGGGTAAATAACGTTAAAATCTTTGACTCTATAGTAGACATTTTAAAAAAATATTGTAAGGACAAAAGAATTCATCGGTTGAGTGTGAAAGAGAGATTAATGTTAGTGTTAACAAAGTTCAAAACAAACTTAACTTATGTAACTTTGGGTACGTTATTTGGAATTTCAGCAGATTTAACAAAAACATACATATATGAAATAGTTCCCCTGTTGTCAAAAGTTTTAAAACCATTAATTTATTTTCCACCTATAAGCGAAATACTTAACAACACGCCTATTGGTTTTGATAGGTTCCAAGATGTGAGAATTGTATTGGATTGTACAGAAATTTATGTTCAAACCCCAAAATGTTTATGTTGTAGAATAAGATTTTATTCCCAATACAAATCTCATATTGCCGTAAAATATATAACAGCTGTGTCTCCAGGTGGTTTAATTACTTATGTCAGCAAAGCATATGGAGGAAGAACAAAGTAATTTTTGAAGAAAGCAACCTCATTGCATTATTAGATCCTAATAGAGATGCAGTCATGGTTGACAAGGGATTTTGGATTGAAGATATTTGCAACACTTACAAAATAAAACTGATTAGACCTCAATTTTTAAAGGGAAAAAACCAGCTTGCTACTGAAGAAGCTATGTTAAATGCCAAAATTGCCAGAGCAAGGGTTCATATTGAACATTCTAACGGAAGATTAAAAATTTTTAATATACTGAAAGGAACAATACCTTGGAACCTTATTCCATTAGTAGATGACATATTTGTTATTATTTGCGCAATAACTAATATCTCGGCTCCTATTTTGACAGACGAAAGGTTTCTTTCAAAATAGATGTTTTTTTTACAATATTTTTTACTATTTGAGCAATTTCACGAAGATTCAACAACGTTTTGACTTGACCCCTTTTAATTTTGATTATTTTTTGTTTATAGACAGTCTTTGATAAATAAAAAATACAAGTTCTCTTAGAATTTTTTTTTCGACCAGGGGTCTTCACAGGGTGCCCCTCAATTTTTGTTATTTTGTGATGTGAGTGCATTTTGACGAGCGATTGTAGAAAAACTACTCAATCGATTTTCATAAATGATATGTCGTTGTATAGGTATTAGAACAAAGTTTTTAAAAATGTACACTGTTAATTTTTTGAAATAATTTTTAACGGTGTAACATAAGAAAAAAATGGTGTAATTGAAAAAAGATGGCTTAGCCTTTTTTTTTTTTTTAAACTAAATTGAAGCTTATTTTATATCTAACCACTTGTGAAAGTTTAGGACTAGCTATATTTTTTGTTTTAGAGATAAAATTCGTTGTGCATATGACTGTCAGGAATCAGTTTTTTTTGTTCTGAAGGAAAATTATAAAAATGGCGATTTTTAGATTCAGATTTTTTTTTTATGTTAAATATCAAATATTTTATTATTAAATGAACTTTTTAAAAAGCAATTTCAGTCAAGTTCAGCAAAATTTTGCGACATTTTGACTCGACCCGTTTTAATTTGATTTATTTTGGTCTATATTTAAAAAAATTCTACTTGAAGCCGTATTTTTTATTTATCAAAGGCTATCTATAAACTAAAAATAAACCAAATTAAAAAGGGTCGAGTCAAAATGTCGCAAAATTTTGCTGAACTTGACTGAAATTGCTTTTTAAAAAGTTCATTTAATAATAAAATATTTGATATTTAACATAAAAAAAAATCTGAATCTAAAAATCGCCATTTTTATAATTTTCCTTCAGAACAAAAAAAACTGATTCCCGACAGTCATATGCACAACGAATTTTATCTCTAAAACAAAAAATATAGCTAGTCCTAAACTTTCACAAGTGGTTAGATATAAAATAAGCTTCAATTTAGTTTAAAAAAAAAAAAAAAAGTCTATGCCATCTTTTTTTCAATTACACCATTTTTTTCTTATGTTACACCGTTAAAAATTATTTCAAAAAATTAACAGTGTACATTTTTAAAAACTTTGTTCTAATACCTATTCAACGACATATCATTTATGAAAATCGATTGAGTAGTTTTTCTACAATCGCTCGTCAAAATGCACTCACATCACAAAATAACAAAAATTGAGAGGCACCCTGTGAAGACCCCTGGTCGAAAAAAAAATTCTAAGAGAACTTGTATTTTTTATTTATCAAAGACTATCTATAAACAAAAAATAATCAAAATTAAAAGGGGTCAAGTCAAAACGTTGTTGAATCTTCGTGAAATTGCTCATTTACATGTTTTGAATACTTTTTAGTTCAATGATGTTTCGCCCAAATCGCCTCATTATTTTAAAGCAAAATTTAGTGTATGAAACGAAAACAAATAAAAAGATTTGCTAGTTTATTGTTCACAACAAAAATGCAATATTTTTTGGAAATAGTTCTTTTTTACAGTGGTTAACATATTTAAAGTAAAATCAAAATCAAACTCGATTTCCATAATTAAAACGCTGTCATCATAAGATGCATATAAAACAAAATATGTTCTACTTAAATTCAAAATAGCCATGCCCATTTGTATTTGTGCATAATACTTGTGTTTCTTTTTCAATTTGTATTTTCCATTTTCTACAATAATATATTTTAAGTTGGGTATTGTGTCCAAAACAGGTTTTGTTTTTCCTAAAAAAAAATAATAATATACTTGTATTTCTTAAATAAAAGATCTTACCTTCAAAAACGCATTTTATTTCTAAAAGATATAAGGGCTTATCTTCAAAAAAAAAATAATTCCGTCAGAAGAGTAGCCTAGTCATCTATTTGCTGCTGAAATAACAAATCCACACTACACAACTTTCATTTGGGATATTGTTACAAATATTTCTCTGGCAGTACTTTCATATTGTATTCCATGTTTGACATATTTATTTGTAAACGGAACTGGACAAAAGTACCTTAATGCCTTAGTTTTCCAATCTGATTTTGAGTAAGTATAAATTTCATAACAGCGGCTTCCTGTTATTCTATACTTCCTCATTCTTTTCCATTCCGCTGAATGCTGTGGAATATTTACACATGTTTCTGGATCATCACTATATAAATTAGTCAAGACTTGTGCACAACAATCTTTTTGATGGGTCATACTAACTGATGCCAAGTACATCATTATAATTGATTCATAGGAGTTTCTTAAAACCTCTGTCAAATGGTACTTATAAGAAGTTGTATCATTTATTTTGTCAATTTCACATACATTTACTTCCTCTACGTTGCGACGTCCTAGTCTAGAACATAAAATAGTGATTAAGTTGAATTTAAGTCTCAAATAATTACAAACCTGTGCTTGATAATAGCTGAATCTGGGAGTTACTTGCAAAAAGAGTTCAAGACATCTTCATCATCTATAGAAATACTGACCTTTTTTATTTTACCTTGAAAACATTGCATTTCATCAATGGGTACGGGTTTGTATTTGTCTTTCGTTACATATTTTTGTGTTGACCAGATACACTTTTTATCAGTTGTAGAAACATACTCCAGTGACTCAACATCCTCCCTAAAACGAAGAAAAACTAAATTATTAAATTATTCATATATTGTTCAAAATCGCTCTTGCACGATTGCGTTTTTTTTAAACCTATGTACACCTTATACATTTGATGAGTAAGGCAGACACATGTTTACATCTGCCACTATTTCCAGCTTTGCTGGAACATAACATGCAATCAATTTTAATGCAACTGGAAATTGATATTTTTCCTGATATTTCGTGAGGATTAGAATCCAAAGAACTAGATTGAAAACACAGACCATACAAATAAATACTATCACTATTGACTTCCGATTTTCCTGCCAAAATTAAATGTCCTGCATTAATCACATTTTCACCTTCTACCACGGATTTGGAAGTTGTAGAGCCATCCAAATATCTCATGTATTAAAAAAGCTTAGCTTCATTTCTAAAAATAAAAAAAGAGAGGTGTCAAGGGACACCCGGATGGAACGAAGTTCCTTTCGATTAATTAGTGAAGGAATTGTAATAAAATTTTATTTTAAGTTATAATAATATTTCTTTTATTATTAACAAATATAATGTAATATAAACTTAATCAGTAGGCTCAATTTTAGTAATAATTGGCTTGTGGTAACTGAAGTAGGAAACATATGTTTGGAATTCTATTTTATTTAAATGTCTTGAAAAAACTGCATCGATGGTAGTATTATATTTTGTTGTTGATTCTGCTGGATTATTGTTTATTCTTAAATCAAATTCTTCCTCTAGAAACTGTAGCAATGATTTTGATTTTTCATTACTGAAGTTGATGCTAAAATCACCGGCCAAAATGAGTGCAAGTTTATCTAAATTTTTGTTGTATCTGCTAAGCGTTCGACATACGTCTTTAGAATACTCTAGCAGTGCTCAATGAATGAACTCCTGAATATCTATTAATTTGTTATTTGGTGAGACATATATGACTGCCATGATTAAGGTAACGCCGTTTTCCATTACACACTGCTGCACATAAATCTGCAACACTTGTACGTCTTACGTGCAAGTCCTGAATATTGTTCATAATGAACGACATATTTGGTGTTACAAGATTGGTCGTATCATTTGTGTTGTGATATATCGCAACTCCACCTGAACGAACAAAATCACGTTTAAAGTGGGTTATTCAATTAAAATTCGGTATATCACATTCTGCTTGATTGTCCAACCATGTCTCTGATAATAACAAAATGTTCGTTTTTTCTGTAACAGAGTCGATTAAATCAACTGAATGTTTACGAAGGCTTTGGTAGTTGTAATCTAAAAGAAGCTTCTTGTTCTTGATTTTTAGATTCAGTTATTATATCCTTTGCTATTGAGATGACTTTATCTGGAACTTCTTGCAAAATTGAATTGTTTTAACTGTCTACAGCGACATTAGTATAAAATAAACGAACACCATAAGGACTTAAAAATAAAATTAATATTCACGGAATTGCTGTATTGTTTCAAGGCTTGGGTTACTACTTATATTAAAAATTATAATAAAGTTCGACCATCCGTTAAAAAAATTTATAAGTGATCTTGAGGCCGTCTTGTTAGTGCTTCTAATTGTGGATTGCAACAATTACCGTTGTTTGCAAATACATATCATCATATTCATCACCGAGTGTTAACGGTCAACCACCGCTGAAACCTGTTGTTAGTAATATCAACGATTTTATTTCTACAAGTGGCTATTTTTTTTTTTCAAGAATATCTATCAGCAAATTACTACAGTCACAGTTTCCAGCTTGATTTGTTACATCTATCATCAATCATTACTAATTTCAACAACCGTTAATTTGTCTAAAATTTGGATCTTATCAACCTTCATGAGTTGCAATCATCATGGCCAAGTTCTGGTCTATGTTTGACCGGATGAAGATGAGCGGCTAAACTTGCAGGATAGGAGTGACGGGATTGACTATTACCATGCGGTGAGTGTTATTTATCTATTATTTTAAATTAGAGGTATGAATGAGTATGAATGGGTATATATATGAGTGTACGTATGTGGAGGGGGTTCATGGGATGCATGTATGGTGAGTCAATGTCTATATTATATTCCATTTATATTACAACGTAAACGAAGGTCAAAGCGGTATTATAACAAACGTTATGAAAAGGTCAAAGTTGTAAATTGACATTTCACGTGAAAAATAAACCGACAATCAGTTATCCGATTATGGTAAAAACTAAATAATTACTATGAAAAGTGTAGTATTCATCGCAAATGTAAACAACAAGTTATTTAATGGTTTTCGAGAAAAGAAAAGTCAAACTATGGATGATGGTCAAATAAAAGAAATTGAAGTTTTAAAAAGTAAATGGTTATCGTCAAATGTACCAGAATGTTTGCGTTCATGTCAAACATTTGTTACATTAATCGAAGGTGGTGTTCTTGGTGGGCCTTTCGTTTTAGCTTTATTTATGTCAATTCTTCCAAGTGCAAGTCCGGATCAATATTCAGCGATGACAGAAGGAATCGTTGAGTTATTATTACAAGATCTTAAACGACGTAATTATTCGAGTACAGAAAAATATAGTTGTCGTTTCGGATTACGTCCACCACAGCATTTGTTTATAATGCTTATACAAAAAGATGTAGAAAATATGAATAATTTATCAAATAAAATTAATTGGATATGTTATCATTATGACAAGGACATTAAATCAAATAGCATCGAATTTTTTTTAGACCTGTTTATGTGTATATGTTTTGGTAATTCATCTGTTTTACCTGATTGTCGAACAATATGGGCAACTTTACTCAAACTAACCAACACAACAAACGATGCCTTAAGTTTATCCACAAATATTTTAGCTTGACTTCGATTTAATTCTTCATCGAATTGTATTTTATATAGTTTATTGATTACCGAAGCGATCAAACAGTTTTCCGGGAAAGATGATAAAACTGTTTTAATTGATTTGGTTATTTATTTGTCATCGGTAATTAAAAATCTTTGCGGTTATGGATATGATCTTAGACCAAGCCTACATTTAATCTTGAGAACCTGGTATCAGCTGGATGACCCTTATAACTCGTATCAAAACATATTGTTGGTCATATTAGGTCAAACATTGCATGTAATCTCTCCGATATGTTGATTTAATTAGAATATTAAAGGTAATAATAATCCATAAAAATTGTTGTAGTGTAAATTCCCCTGTACATAGTCCTCGATGCTATGCTACAATGGATAGCTCATCCATCATTTGTTTCTTCGAACTTTATAACCGATATCAAAATACTGATCGACTACATCATATCTGAAAAATATAAATCGCAAAATGTAACGGGAAGATGAAGATTGCTAAAATTAAGTTGTGAAAACTCAATTCTAGCGAGAACGCTGCACTCCTAGCAATGCTCTTGCATAGCTCAGACGATGGGGGGTTCAATTTATATGCGTTCTTTCCCTTACAAAAGTGTAGAGTGCAATTTAGAAAAAAAATATAGCCGAAAAAAAGATTATTTCAATGACACGGAATTAAATTTAACCGAAAATAACATTAACAAACCGATAAAAAGAAAAACAAATATTTCCAACCACCACTACACCAACTCATTTTGACCTGCACAACATGTATCATCATCCCTCAATACACACAAGGCATCCTACCAATCGCTAAATTTACTTTAAACCATATTAATTATATACATCAAAGAAAAATGTAATAAAACATTATCAAATAATTTCTTTGATATTTTTTGTATTAAATTTCTAGATATTACGATGTGTGAATTCATAGGATGAGAGAATATTTCGTCAACATCTAAGTCAACATTCTAATCAACATCCTAAGTCACGAGTGTAAAGTCATTATTGATTGTTGCTAATCAATGCGAAACTTAATATCTGACGTAAAGTCAATATGTTGTTATATTTTTGGTTAGGAAATATAGACAACATTAGGGGAATTTTTAATTTCGGATTGGTTTTTGTGAACAATTAAGCTTAAGTACATATTGGAAATCACTTGAATTTTGCAATTCGAAATAACTTTTCATTTTCTCTAAAATTCCTTTTAGAAAAAATTTTGTTGTGTTTCGTGTTAGGATTCGAACTACATTCATCAGAGACACATTGTTCAAATCCCATGTGTCTTACACAACTTAGCCAAAGCGGCGATGACGAAACATATTTTAATTTTGATGTTCAGATAATTTCTAAATTGAAACTTCATCATTTTTCGTATTTACTTAAGTTGAATTTTTCATCTATGATTACATATTGAAAATTGTATTTCTTTGATATTTTTTGTATTAAATTTCTAGATATTACGATGTGTGAATTCATAGGATGAGAGAATATTTCGTCAACATCTAAGTCGACATTCTAATCAACATCCTAAGTCACGAGTGTAAAGTCATCAAATAATAATAATTATGTCTTTACGAAAACCAAAAATTCAAATAGTTATGCAAAAAAATTTAAACAAAATATAATTAAAAAAAAAAAACAACTCAAACAGGAATTATTGTACCCTTTCTTGAATAAGTTGTTTATCCGCTTGACTTTCAAATACAATTCTTTAATCCTATGCTATTTTCCTTGCAAAGTTCTCATATTTTCTTTCCGTTCTGAATCAATTCTCCTGTATAAGAAGTTGACAATTGACATCAATTTCTACGACGCGTTACTACTAATAAAACCAAATACCAATTTAAATACAATTTGATTCAAAATTTACCAATAACGCAGCATATGTTTTAATTTTCGTTTTCGAAGGAAGGGACCTTTTCCTCCAGCTTTTTAAGTTCAATTCAATTAGGTTTTACTAACAACAAACAAAAATTTTCAAAACAAAAATTTCACCTTAGCAATTCGATTTTGTTTTTTTATATCGTTTTATTAGTTTTTACAAAATACAGATTTTGTTTTATTTAATTTTGGTTTTATTTTTCTTCACTAACAAACAACAAAAGAAATAGAAATCTAGTTCTCTAGGAGTAATATACTTTTGGATCAATTATATTAAATAAAATTATTTCTTACTTTTATATTATATAACGTTTATATATCAATTAGTTCATTTTTTTTTTTTTACAAAATAGAACTATCAATCCAATTAACACCAAAATAAATTCAATTAAATATATATAAATAACAATTGTAATCTTATGTTTTTCTTACACAAAAAAAAACTAAACTTTTCAAATTATAAACATATTTGCAAACTAAATATTAATTAAATTCAGTTATATATCAACAATTTGCTTCAAACATTTTAAGGAAACTCAAATTTATATTAAAATAGAAAAAAAAATGGTTACTGTACACTTTTAAACAATATAATTAGCTTTTAATTAAACTTCCCTTCATTTTCAAATTTTTTTTTAAATATCAAAATTATTATTACAACTTTTCAGTTTCAGTTATTTACACGAACTCTCGAGTTTTTCATTTCTTTTCTTCTTCGTTAGTTTTTTTCTGTTTTTCATTTAAAATTTTTCAAAGGTAAATTGATCAGTACTAAAATTTTAGATTGAATCTTTTTGTATAGAAAAAAAAAACGTTACAGGACAGGGAGAACGAGGAAGAAAGCCTGAAATATGAACTGAAATCGTTCACCCTGAAGTTTCCGATCATCAAAAATCAACTAAACATGAAAACAAATATTTTTTTGCTAAAAAAAATAAGAAGTGCTCGAACCCACGACTGAGATTAAAACTGGTGCTTTATTGATTGAACTAGCAAAAAGAATTATTGAACTAGTTTTAAAAAAAATCCAAAGTTAATTGTAAAATGAGTCGGAAATAAAAAAATTTAAATTTCTGAGTCAAAATAGAAAAAAAAACAAAATTTATTTAATAAATAAAACGAGAGGAATAGAAGAATGCAAAAAAAAAATCAGTGAGACAAACAATCAGGTAATCGTCGAAGATCAGACCTTTTGCAACCTGTTCTACAAAGAGGATGTTTCTTTTGAAATGGACTGTAATTTTATTTTATTTTATTTTGAGATCACTATTAAAACATCTTTTTGTATTTTATTTTATTTATTTTAATTCATAGAACACAAATAAATTTTTACACACTTATCCTAGACAAAATTCTGGAATATACTACGTATTATATATTTTTTTCCTTTTTATTTAATTTTAGTTTTTGTAGTTGCTTAGGGTGACCTGATTAACATTAACTAACTGAATTTAGCACAAAACTTTTAGTACTGAACATACCGGCCACCTTGAAATGTATAAATTTCAAAACAAATTAGATACGACAAAACTAGTTTATTATTATAATTATTCTAAAGAATCAAAATTTTTTATTGCTTATTCTATACAATAAAACTTCAATTTAGTTATTATTGTAATGAATTTAAATATCTAAGAAAATTGATAGAAAACAAATCAATTATACTAATATAGTTTAAAAAAGTAGACACAATAATTTTACATTACAATAAAGAACATAGTGAATTCAAATCTCAATCGTCTGCAATGAATGATTGTTCAATAGGCAGTACGCAAATTTTTGCAATAGCTCTTCTAAATATTCCATATTGAGTTTTGACGGTTACAACTCTAACTAGTTTGTCAGCCCCCGGATGTGTTTCACATATACGTCCCATGACCCACTTCATCGGAGGAACATTATCCTCCTTCAACAAAACTAGAATTCCGGGTTTGACGTTCGATTTAACATTGACCCATTTTTGTCTTTGTTGTAACTCGGATAAATATTCATCGGACCATCGTTGCCAGAATTGCTGCAAAATATGTTGTAGTCTTTGGTATCTTGATAGACGATTAAAATCAAGATGAAGTAATGATGGTTCCGGAACGGAATTGATAGGACATCCTATCAAAAAATGGCCAGGAGTAAGTGCTGAGTAATCTGAAGGATCACTTGACAAGGGCGTTAATGGTCTTGAGTTTAGACAGCATTCAATTTGAACCACTAACGTTGTCAATTCTTCAGTCGTACAAATATAATTACCGAGGCAACGTTTAAGGTGATATTTTGTGCTTTTTACAGCGGCCTCCCACAAGCCACCGAAGTGTGGGGACCGTGGTGGTATTGTTCTCCAATTGATTCCTTCTTCAGTATAGAATTTAAAAACTTCTTCTCTGTGAAGTTCTGAATTAAAAAGCTGTTGAAGTTCACGCAATTCTCCCTTTGCACCTACAAAATTTGTTGCGTTATCAGTAGGGGGAAGTGGGGATGGTATAAACAGTTTTTACTTAAAGCTTCATAACTTTAAAACCATAAAACATTTTTACTTAACTGTTTCATTGTAAAATTTCATATCTTTACTACAAAAAACTATTTTTTTTAATTACGTAACTAAACATTAAGTATAAAATTTTGAATTTCAAAAAATTTATGTTTCTCGTTTAAAGTATCCCCACTGGTGGGGCACTTATAAACAATGAGCATTTTTGTATGGGGCACATATAAACACCCAAAAAACACCACAATAAAATTCATAAAGTACCTTTTTTAAAATTTTTTATTATTTATTGTGCTTCAAACAATATATATAAGCATATAACATGTATATTTCTTTAAAAAAAAACTATATTTTTCGATTGTTGTAAAACCTCAATAAATTCAGGTAGAAAATTACAAAGAAAAAAGCAAAAATTCAATCTCATCGTATGTTTAGGTTTTGCAAATCAATATCAAAAGTGAAACGGGAACCCACACGTATACCATATAACCATACCATGCTTCACATATAAACGCGTTTATACTATCAAAATTTTTTTTGTTTATATGTGCCCCACGTGTCGATTTTAGGGTTATGTTTTGAAAAAATATTCCAAGATCTAAAATTTGGCTAAAACAAAGAAATATTATGTTTCTTGAATATTTCAGCTATCAAAACATGTTGGAATATTTTTAAACATATGATGGTAAAAAAAGTTATTCGAGTTTTACAAAAAAAAAAAAATATTTACTTTTGGGTTGCTAAAACATCTATTCACCAATAGCTTTTGAACAATACTGACTTCAGCTGTCAAATTCTCCTGGTGTGTGTAATCGATCGAAGCGACATCTGTGATATTTTTGCCGAATTTTTTGATTGATGTTTTGTGAGGGAAATTAAAACTGTTTACAGTTGCCCAATGTTTATACTATCCCCACTTCCCCCTACATACACTAGAACATCGACCACGACGTGAAATGAATCGCCTAAACGCAGCAATAAAGGCATTTGTTGAGAGATCATGAACTACCTCCAAATGGGTTGCTTTCGTTGAAAAGCATATAAATAATGCAATGTATACCTTAGAAATAATTTTCGATCTAATTTTATAATTTACTTGGAAGGGTCCACAGTAATCTATGCCGATATGTTGGAAAGCTCGAAAAGATTGTACCCTTTCGACGGGTAATTGACCCATTTGCTGATCAATTGATGGAGGTTTTGCTTTAAAACATATTATGCATTCACGCACGGTTTTTCTACATATACCACGACCACCAATAATCCAAAACTTTTGTCTAATAAAACTTAACAGAGCTTGAGGTCCTGCATGTAAATTTCGATAATGTTCGTTCCTTACCAAAAGTTGTGTAAAATAATGTGTTGATGGTAAAAGCATTTGATGAATTTGTCCATAGGAAAGAGCGGAATTTTGCAACCGGCCACCAACTCGTAAGATACCAGAAGAATCGAGAAACGGATTAAGATTTTTTATGAAACTGTTAGCCGATATGCAATCACCTTTTTTTAAAAGTTTTATTTCAGCTGCAAACGAGTTTATTTGAAAAAATTTAACAATGCCTTTAAGAGCTAAATCCATTTCTTCGGCTGATATTTCTCCGGTGCTACGATCTTCTCTGGATAGTTTAGTGTTTCGAGAAAAACGAAGACAAAGTGCTGATATTCGTAGAAGTTTATTATAATTTGAGTACAATAAAATAAGGTCGTTGATCAGTGGTTCGTTAACTTCTAGTAAGACATTTGATTTAGATAATTCGGGATCATCATAATTAATATTTGCATTTTGATAAAGCGGCCATGTTTCTTGTGGCTCGGATAAAAAACATGGACCGTTCCACCACAATTCGTTAGTTGGCAATGTGGATGGCATCAAACCCCTGGAAACTATGTCTGCAGGATTCAATTTTGTGGAAACATATTTCCACATAGAAATATCCGTGAGATCTTGAATATGTGACACGCGGTGTGCAACAAAAGTTGCAAACTTTGATGGTTGAGGTTCAATTCGACAAAGTGTTACTTCAGAATCAGACCATAAAGTCACGTTATTAAATGGAACTTCCAGAGACTCTATAACTTTAGTATATAATTGCGCTAAAAGTAATGAGGCACACAGTTCAAGTCGTGGTATCGTTTGCTTCTTTAATGGGGCTACTTTTGATTTTGCACATAGCAATTGGCAATTGATAATACCACTTTTATCAACCGTACGAATATAAACGCAACATCCATATCCACTTTCGGAAGCGTCTCCAAATCCATGGAGTTCAACTGATAATGGATTCTCAAACGGATTTACACACCTTGGTACTTTGACGCAATTTAATGCTTTTAATTCGGATAAGAAAGTGAACCATTCGACATGAAGAGGCTCAGTTAATGGGTCATACCATTTGATTTCAGGAAATGACCATAATTTTTGCATAAAAAGTTTTGCAGTGAACACGACAGGTGCGCATAATCCTAGAGGATCGAACAATTGGGCTATCTGAGACAACACAGAACGTTTTGTGAAGACTAAGGTAGAAAAATCTAATTTACTTAACCAAATTTGAATTGAATCTGTGTTGGAATCCCAAATAACTCCTAACGTAGACACAACATTGATATTAGAACTTTCATTATTTGGAATTACGTCCTTGTTGTTTGACATCCATTTTCTCAGCTCGAAGCCACCTTTTGCTAGCAAAGATGTTAAATTTTGCTTTATTTGAATTGCATCTTCAAGGTTATTTGCCCCAGTTAAACAGTCGTCAACATAAAAATGTTTTAATAAAATTTGAGATTCACGAGGAAAATGTTTACATTCATCCAAAGCCAATTGTTTTAATGTTCTGATGGCCAAGAAGGGAGCGCTTGCGGTCCCATAAGTCACGGTGTTCAATTGGTAAATTTGAATTGGAACGTCTGCAGAATTTCGCCATAAAACTTGTTGTAATGATCTGTCAGTTTGATGAACCAGAACTTGACGATACATCTTTGTTATATCAGCGGTTAACGCTATTATAAATTTTCGAAATCGAATTAAAATATCGAAAAGATCTGGTTGGATCGTAGGTCCTACTAACGTACAATCGTTGAGGGAGATGCCAGTTGATGTCTTAGATGACGCATTAAAAACTACCCTTAGCTTTGTGGTAGTGCTATTTTCTTTATAAACGCCGTGATGTGGTATGAAATATGAATAATTTGAAGTATTTTGGCTAGGATCAACGAGCTCCATATGATTAAGAGAAATGTACTCATTCATAAAATCTTTATAAAGTTTATTAAGATCAGGGTCACAAGCTAGTTTTTTTCTAAATGGAGAAATTGTTTCAAAGAATTATTGTACGAATCGCCAAGTTGTGTTAAATTACTTTTAAATGGAACAGCAACACTGTATCTACCGCTGAAGTTACGTTTTACATTATTCCTGTAATGTTCTTCAGCTAATTTTTCTTCAATAGAACAAATATTCTTACAATTGATTTCTTCGGTTTGCCAAAACTTTTGGATATCATTTTTCAGAGAACTAACATCGCAACAATGTAATGAAAGTAAAGGGGTTTTGTAGGAATTTGTTACTCTACCACAAACCACATTTCCAAAAACGGTGTTTTGGAAAAGAGGTAATTCATTAACAACAATGCTCATTTCACCTATCATCCAACTCAAATAAATCTCAGCACCGAGAAGCATATCAATTGTTTGCGGTATATAAAAGTGCGGATCGCTCAAAACTAATTGTTTCGGCAGAGAATTTAAATCGAATTGAACTCGATGCAATGGAAGATCACTTGTTATTTTAGGAAGGACCAGGAAACCTAATTCAGATGTAAAATCTGTAACTCGGGATTGAATCAATAAATTAACTTTGTGTTTAATGTGAGTGACACGTTCATTTATGCCGGTCACAGGTAAATAAATTGATTCCTTATTTGCCTTTACCATTTGGCACAAATTTTCTGTGATAAAATTTGATTGGGAGCCTGAATCCAGCAAGACTCTACATTGTTGGCGAATACCTGTAGGACCCTCTACCCATATAATTGCTGTGGCCAACAAAATTTGATGAGTGGTATGTAAACAAGTAACAGGTTCCTTTTCAACCTCTACCAAATTTTCAGGTTGTGATGTAATAAAATTGGAAGAAGTAGTAGAACTAGTAGATATTGGTTGAGGAGATACATTAAAACCATAACCTGGTGATGTTGTTAAGGGATTTGAAACTTGAATTCCAGGTTCAGTTGAGTTTTTTATGTTGGCTGCTGCTGAAGTTGTTTCAACGTGTGAATTTAAATTTGATGATTTTGAGTCAGTTTGGGCTAAATATTCACTAGAGTTAGGCTATTCCAATCGCTTTTATTTCTATGCAGCAAAGTATGATGATTTCGATGACAAATTCGACAGCCCTTCATTTTGCAACTATTAGTATGATGTTGATAAAAACAGTTTCTGCACAATTTTTCTTTGACTACCCACTCATAACGTTCGGATACTGACAATTTATCAAAACTTGTGCATTTAAAAATTGAATGACTCAATTTACAGTAAAAACAAGTAGAAGTAGTCTCGCTTGTGACAAATGAGTTACTTGCTTTGCTAAAATCACGTCTAGAAGAACTGTTCGTTGAAGAAGTAATTTTATCAGATTTTGACCAATTATTTAAAGTTTGTTCGTTGTACATAGACATTGATTCTAAAAGACGGGCACGCTGAGAAAGGATATCCATAACTTCGGTTATGGTTATAATCTTATCAGTTTGTTTATTTTTTTCTATTTGTTGTCGTGATATTGGATCGACAAGTTCACAAACATGGAAAACTAAATAAAGATCCCAGTGTTCAATGGGAATTTTCAGAGACTTTAGAGAATTATAATGTTTCCAAAAACAATTAATAAAAACTTGCAATGCTTTTGCATCATTGGGCCGACTCACTGGTTTTAAATAATAAATTTCATGCATGTGTAAAAATTTAACTCGAGTCTCATTTTCGTAAAATTTAAAAAGAGCCGACCAGACTTGATCATAATTGTCTGTAGTGGCAGATAAATTTTCAATAAAATGATATGCTGTACCATTTGACAACGTTGTTTTTAGATAGTGAAATTTTAAAACCCCATTTAATCTCTAGGGTAGCGAAAATCCGAAATTCTACGTCCACGCCGTGCTACCTGGGTAACGCTAACAGAATTAGGTTGGTGTAGTTGAGAGGGGCAGAGTAAATACTGCTTATACTCAATGATTCTGCACCATGGCGAGTCATTGGCGCCATAAAACCAATGCAACTCAAGCGTCTGTTCTCCATGTTAGGGGCGGCTTGGAGCGGGCGTCTGTCTTGGATCAAGCGGCTCGCTATATAAATGTGTAGAAAGCGTCTGTTCTCCATGTTAGGGGCGGCTTTCAGCGGGCGTCTGTCTTGGATCAAGCGGCTCGCTATATAAACGTGTAAAAAGGTTGTTTCTGGTGACCTTAAGATGCAGAACGAACCCATTCACGAAAATTTGGGTTGGGCGAAGGGCTAACACCCCATTTCCGTAAAAAAATTACTGTCATGAATTCTGTACACAGGCCTCGGAATATCTCGGATTTATTATTGGAACGACCTCGGAAACTGTACCCGGACTACGATTTAAAAATAGGAACCTGGAACGTGCTAAGCCTTAGAAGACCAGGAGATCTCCTAAAACTAACCCAACAAGTCGAGAGCTACACACTGGATATAGTGGCATTACAAGAACTAAGATGGCCAGGCAGTGGAATCCATGAAACAGCGAAAGGATACACTCTGTATTATTGCGGTCATCAAAACGGAGGAGAATTTGGAGTTGGCTTTCTTATACACCGTCGCGTGAATCAGCATGTTATCGACTTCTGCCCAATTAATATGCGGTTATGCACACTGAGAATCCGCACGAAAAAATTCAATGTAACGATCGTCAATGTTCATGCACCTACTGAAGATAAAGCAGATGATATTAAAGACCTGTTCTTCCTAGAACTCGAGGAAGTCATCAATAACATCCCGCGGCACGATATAAAAATCGTGGTAGGTGACTTTAATGCTCAAATCGGTAGGATTGCAGAACTTAAAACACATATCGGCCCTAACAGCTTGCATCATACAAGCAACAATAACGGTTTTCGCGCAGCCGAGCTGGCTATGATGTATGATCTAGTAATTTCCAGCACTTTCTTCCCTCACAAGAGAATTCACAAGGCAACGTGGAAATCAAATGACGGAAGAACGGAAAATCAAATCGATCACGTCATGATCTCTAAGAGACACTCTACAAGTATAACTGACGTTCGATCATACAGAGGTGCTGATATGGACACCGATCATATGCTTGTCATCTTTAAGTACAAGTGCAAGTTGTCATCTACATTTAACAGACAAGCAAAAAAGACCGTGCGCTGGAATGTCGAAGCATTTAAACATCCGGAAACGCTGAATAGATATCAGGAAATAATAACACAAAACATAGAAGAGCATGACATCTCTTCTGAGATGCCATTAAACATACAAGAAGAATGGCAAACGCTTCAATCAACCATTATAGCCGCAGCACAAACTACAATCGGAAAACGACCACCGAAATCACACAACGAATGGTTTGACGACGAGTGCCGCCAATCCGTTGAAAATAAACAAAAACTGCGAGAAAAATGGTTAACAAGGAACACCCGAAGCTCCCAAACTGATTATCTATGCGCCAGGAAAGCCTCAGCAAAACTTCTACGTAAAAAGAAACGCGAACACATGAAGAGTTGCATCGAAAACATCAACCAACATGCGGCCAACGGAAATTCAAAAGAGTGCTTTGCCAATGCACGGAATCTGACAAAAGATTTCCACCCAAGATCTACAGCCATCAAAAATGAAAATAATGAACTTACAACAAGTGAACGTGATGTGCTGGCAGTGTGGCGATCCCACTTTCAAGACCTACTCAATAGGACAAACGAAGCTCATCCTATTCGAGCAATTGCTCCATCAACTGAGGAGATTTTTGTCCCTTACCCAACAATAGAAGAAGTGGAAGCTGCCATTAAAAAACTGAAAAATGGCAAATCACCAGGTTTCGATGGAATTCCCGCAGAACTTCTGAAAAATGGAGGAGCAGCTCTGGTCTCAAGTATATACGATCTGATTCTTGCAATCTGGGACCAAGAAGAACTACCTGCTGAATGGAAAACAGCTCTCATTGTTCCGCTACACAAGAAAGGTGACCGTCTAAAGTGTGAAAATTATCGTGGCATCGCACTGTTGAACACTGCATATAAAATACTAGCTAATGTTGTACTTGCTCGACTCATCCCGTTCGCCGAATCTATCATCGGTGACTATCAGTGTGGTTTTCGTCCCAACCGCTCAACCACAGATCAATGTTTTACATTAAGGATGATTCTGGAAAAATGTTGGGAGTACAACATCAGCATTCACCAGCTCTACGTTGATTTCAGGCAAGCATATGACAGTATCATCCGCGACAACCTCTGGTCCGCACTCATATGCCTTGGTATTCCAGAGAAACTTGTTTCTCTATGCAAGCTCACAACATCGGGATCAAATTGTAGAATAGTAATCGAAGGGTCTGTTTCTGATCCTTTCGATATAACATCAGGTGTTCGACAAGGTGATGCACTCGCGCCCATACTATTTAATTTGGCGCTGGAGTACGCGATAAGAAAAAGCCGAATTGAGACACAAAACTGCATATATAACAAATCTAGTCAGGTTCTTGGCTATGCAGATGATATTGTGCTTCTCGGACGTAGAACAAGCGATATCAAGGATAGTCTCTCTCAGCTTGAAAGAAATGCTAAACGACTTGGATTATGCATTAACACCGGCAAGACTAAACTTTTAACAACATCCAGGAATATACCTCCCGGCAATCTGAATACTGGCGACTATGAAGTGGAACGTGTAGAAAACTTCAAATACCTCGGGTCTGTGATAACATCGTCAAATGACATGCAGGCAGATATTAAAGCCCGTGTCTCAGCCGCATACAGAGTTTTCTACGCATACTCAAAACTTTTGCGATCCAAACATCTTTCGCAGTCGTGCAAACTCACACTTTACAAAGCATTAATCCGACCTGTGCTCACATTTGGAAGTGAAAGCTGGACACTGACTTCCTCCGATTGTAGAATTCTATCAACATTCGAGAGGAAAGTCATACGAACAATTTATGGTCCATGTAAAGTTGCTGAAAATCAGTATAAAATCCGAATGAATCATGAAATCAGACAGCTTCTTGGAGGCTGCGATGTAATCGGATTCATTAAATCCAACCGGATTAGATGGTTTGGTCATGTAGAAAGGGCTCCATTGGAAAGAATGATAAAAAAAGCGTCCCAACAACAACCAGCTGGTGTTCGTCGAAGAGGAAGACCTAGACAACGCTGGCGTGACGACATCATCCAAGACCTTCATGATATAGGATGTCGAAACTGGGGTCAACTGGTCATGGAACGAGATGATTGGAAGCTGGTGGCACAGACGGCAAAATCCCTTCATGGGATGTAAACGCCAGAGAGAGAGAGAAATTTAATCTCTCATTCTCGTGGATAAGCTCTTTGTAAATATCACGAAAATTATTCCACGATAAAAACTCTCCATCGAATTCAGGAATCTTCATTTCCGGCAATGGAATTCCAATTGAAGTAGTAGGATCATTGCCATACTTTCCGTTTGTACTTTTCTCAGCAGAATCAATTCGCGAAATTAATTTTGATTCTATAGCACCGTAAACGTCGTCAAAATCATCCCGAACTGTTATGTTATGTCTGCATCAGGATCGAGAATTTCGTATTTTGTTTGAGCACTATTGAACTTTTCGTAAAACATTTTCAAACGATTCATCATCGATTTCAATTCACCTAAATTCATATTCGGATTTTCATTTAATGGATTATTAAAATAAGTAATGCGGCCCTTTATACCACCAATGGATTTTTTATAGAATTGAATACTTTCAGTCATTTCTAATTGTTATTTTCTACTTTAAAGTTTTTAAAAAAAAAAAAAAAAATCTACTCCGAAAAATCTAATTTATAAACTTATACTTAATTTAATCTATTTTAAATACTTATTTAACGAACTATGAAAATGTTACCAAATTTATTACTTTTGTTCAAAAAGATTTGTATTGATTTTTCACCTTTTGTTTATATATAAAGAATTATATTTATATAAAAATTGACAGAATATAATTGAGTAAATGTGAAATATTTCTTAAATAATGTCAATGCTAAATAAAATAATGCGATCTACTCCCTAAAATTTAAAAAAATCAAACAAAAAAAATTTCGAATTAATTTACTGTCTCTTTCCTTTTTTTTGCTTCAATTGAACTAAACTTTTATTAATTCCTTTATTTGAATTTTTATTTCAGAATTATTTTATGTGATCACTTTTACACTGTTAAATAATCTTAGGCGTTTTTTTTTGTAGTAGTAAAATATTCCAACCTTAATATATTGAAGATGATACAGTGTAGAACAATCCAATTTCCAGATTAACAATTGCGATGGAAAAGAAAGTGCATAAAATATACTTTCACAAATTTTCACAATTGTTGATAAAAAGTGATGAATAATTTGTACTTATACAACACACAATTATGAATGAAATTGATCGTCTTAAAACATCAATACTTTTGTTGATAAAGCTGGATAATAAATTTTTCAGTGTTTGTAAAAGAAAAAACAAGATGATTGGCGTCATCCGGCTCGAAGGACCAAATGTTTCTTTTGAAATGGACTGTAATTTTATTTTATTTTATTTTGAGATCACTATTAAAACATATCTTTTTGTATTTTATTTTATTTATTTTAATTCATAGAACACAAATAAATTTTTACACACTTATCCTAGACAAAATTCTGGAATATACTACGTATTATATATTTTTTTCCTTTTTATTTAATTTTAGTTTGTGTAGTTGTTTAGGGTGACCTGATTAACATTAACTAACTGAATTTAGCACAAAACTTTTAGTACTGAACAGAGGACAAGAAGATTTAGTTAAGAGCCAATCTGAGATGCAGATTTCGTGAAAAACATGTTTGCACGGAGTTGACAGAATTGATTCTGTTTTCAATATGAATTCGTGACAAATAGTGCATTGTATAGCTAAAGGATTTCCTAAATTGGAAGCCATTTTATACAAATAAAAATATTATTTTAACAATAAAGAAGAAAAAAAAAACAAACGAAATGAAAAACAAAACCAAACGAAATATATGAAATGAAATGAAAAGTTGATATAGCTTCTTCGTAGCTGATAATTAAAAAAATCTAAACTTAAAGTGTGAGCAAAATTAAGTATTAAGCAATATTCATTAATAAATTATAATTAAAATTAATATTATTATCAATATTAAAATGGTGAAATTAAAATAGCAATTATTTAAATTTGCTATAATTTAAAATAAAAATGATTAACCTAAGCAAACAATAATAAAAATGATTATTTATAAATTAATTTCAATAAACAGAAAATTGAATGTTTTTATGAAGCTGTGGTAGGAAACCTTGCCTGTACTGAAGTCAGATGATTGTTGTGTTTGATTAGAAAGATTTTATCAATTGAACTAAAAAAATAATCAGTTCCTGAGTGGTGGTTGTGAAACATTAAAAATTAAATTTGACATTAAAATTTACTTTAAATAACAATAATGGGATATTAGCAGACTATTTCGGTAGTATCATCCATTCACCAGGAAACACAGTTGGTTTGGATATAGCTATATTGCCAAGTCCCAACATTTTCCAACTGTGTTCGCCCGCAAACCGATTAGGTACACAACCGGCACTTCTACAGTGAGAAACGGATATTATATTTGATATGCTCACGATGATAATCGGGGAGGCACGAAAGCGTAGGCAGGACAACTGAAAGTATAACAGTATACCTTCCAGATGTACTCCTAGTATCGCCACCGGGATTCATCTGAACATATCAATAATAGACATACGCTATAAAGACTAGAAAAAAGAAAACAGGAGAATTACGTTAACGAGCGCAGTGTGTGAAGCAACTAAAGAAAACCGAGAACCTCAACCAAGCCAAGACATACATACTCGGATAGTATTAGCGGACATCCACCAATTACCAACAAGATCGCAGCATGATCCCTTAACCGCTAAGCCTTCCCGACATTCCCAAGCTTCTTCACTTTACTAGTGAGAGATTTAGTCAGAAGGACCAAATTTCACCCTTGCGATAAATATATATACATATATACAAAAGAGTTGCTTCAAAATCTCTTCCTAAAAGAAAAGGTTCTGAATCAAAACACGACATTAGTTTTTGCTTTATTGGATCAAAGTCTTTTCAAAGAGGAAAATACTTTAAAGCAAGAAAGACTTTTTTTTTGGTAATTATTTGTATTGTTCAACGATCAGCTGACCAGTCTTAACTTTCATTGGTAGCTACTACCACTGAAGAAGACTTTGAAAAAAAGTGAAATATTCTAATATGATTAAAAAAATTAGGCGTTTGGAAGAAAATCACGACAACGTCAATAGATTGACAATGAGACAGTAATGGTCCAGCTTTAGCTCTGAAAGCCAAATGCTAGCATTTTCCATCCATCTGCTCCTTGTCCACCTAAAGAAGAAACCGCGAAAATCTGTAATGAGGATTTAGAATGTTGGAATTGATGTTGAAAGAACGTTAGCCAAAGCAGCATGAAGTACAGGCGAACTAATTCAACTGACTAGCATTGATACCAACACTAGCTAATTCAGCTAAAATTAAACCCTGTTATCGTCTGCCATCGCAACGCTCTTCCAAGATCCCAACAAGTTACGCTCTAACGAATTGTATTTCGGAAGACCATGATAAGAATATATTAAGCGAGCGTAACATGTAGTTCCCATGACCACCTCAAGAACTCCTAAACCTGGTGAAACATTCATGGTGGGATGACTTAGATAGTAAACCATCAGATGTCAACAAGAACCATTCATGATGCTTCACCACTTCAGACATTCTCTCAGCAGTCAAAAGTCACTACTTAACTAGGGTACGCAGGATTGTAAACCCCGTTAGGAACTTGTCAGAAGGACAAAAACCTACCCTTGCGTATTTTAAAATTAAATAAAAAAAATTGGACTTTTAAGGCACAATGTTTAGATCAGATGGATCTAAGCATTCTGACTTTTGAGCCCACTTTGTTGAGCGCCATTTTGTAACGGGAAGATGAAGATTGCTAAAATTAAGTTGTGAAAACTCAATTCTAGCGAGAACGCTGCACTCCTAGCAATGCTCTTGCATAGCTCAGACGATGAGGGGTTCAATTTATATGCGTTCTTTCCCTTACAAAAGTGTAGAGTGCAATTCAGAAAAAAAATATAGCCGAAAAAAAGATTATTTCAATGACAAGGAATTAAATTTAACCGAAAATAACATTAACAAACCGATAAAAAGAAAAACAAATATTTCCAACCACCACTACACCAACTCATTTTGACCTGCACAACATGTATCATCATCCCTCAATACACACAAGGCATCCTACCAATCGCTAAATTTACTTTAAACCATATTAATTATATACATCAAAGAAAAATGTAATAAAACATTATCAAATAATAATAATTATGTCTTTACGAAAACCAAAAATTCAAATAGTTATGCAAAAAAATTTAAACAAAATATAATTAAAAAAAAAAACAACTCAAACAGGAATTATTGTACCCTTTCTTGAATAAGTTGTTTATCCGCTTGACTTTCAAATACAATTCTTTAATCCTATGCTATTTTCCTTTGCAAATTTCTCATATTTTCTTTACGTTCTAAATCAATTCTCCTGTATAAGAAGTTGACAATTGACATCAATTTCTACGGCGCGTTACTACTAATAAAACCAAATACCAATTTAAATACAATTTGATTCAAAATTTACCAATAACGCAGCATATGTTTTAATTTTTGTTTTCGGTTCCTTTTTTTTGCTCCAGCTTTTTAAGTTCAATTCAATTAGGTTTTACTAACAACAAACAAAAATTTTCAAAACAAAAATTTCACCTTAGCAATTCGATTTTGTTTTTTTATATCGTTTTATTAGTTTTTACAAAATACAGATTTTGTTTTATTTAATTTTGGTTTTATTTTTCTTCACTAACAAACAACAAAAGAAATAGAAATCTAGTTCTCTAGGAGTAATATACTTTTGGATCAATTATATTAAATAAAATTATTTCTTACTTTTATATTATATAACGTTTATATATCAATTAGTTCATTTTTTTTTCAAAATAGAACTATCAATCCAATTAACACCAAAATAAATTCAATTAAATATATATAAATAACAATTGTAATCTTATGTTTTTCTTACACAAAAAAAAACTAAACTTTTCAAATTATAAACATATTTGCAAATTAAATATTAATTAAATTCAGTTATATATCAACTATTTGCTTCAAACATTTTAAGGAAACTCAAATTTATATTAAAATAGAAAAAAAAATGGTTACTGTACACTTTTAAACAATATAATTAGCTTTTAATTAAACTTCCCTTCATTTTCAAATTTTTTTTAAATATCAAAATTATTATTACAACTTTTCAGTTTCAGTTATTTACACGAACTCTCGAGTTTTTCATTTCTTTTCTTCTTCGTTAGTTTTTTTCTGTTTTTCATTTAAAATTTTTCAAAGGTAAATTGATCATACATTTAATAAATTCAGGTTTAGTCAATTAATTTCTCTGGTGATCACTGTTTTGTTATACTCTAGACATTCTAGTATTGAATAACAAACTTGTATCGGTGAGAGGAAGATGACTAGTCTTCACTTGTGTCTATTGACACATGATCAACAATTAATTCAGTAAATTATTTGTGATATAACATCACCCCGATGGAAAATCTCCCATCAAGAATAATATAAGAACTGAATCTAAAAAATTATGGTGCAAATTATGAAACTTTTTGCAATCC
The DNA here is from genome assembly GCA_963693315.1 of Diogma glabrata. Taxonomy (NCBI): domain Eukaryota; kingdom Metazoa; phylum Arthropoda; class Insecta; order Diptera; family Cylindrotomidae; genus Diogma; species Diogma glabrata. The sequence continues at coordinate 317,415,329 of OY856186.1, forward strand.
ATACAATTTTAGAGCGATCTAGTTTCGAACCAATGAGAAAATTTTTAAACTTTAAAAAAGTTTATCACTCTCAAATTGATCAGTACTAAAATTTTAGATTGAATCTTTTTGTATAGTAAAAAAAAAAACGTTACAAAAACAAAAGAAAAGAAAAACGAATACAAAACTATTTATAAGTTCTGTTAAATATTATAATTCAGATATAGCGTTAGCGTATGACTTATGCGTTCTCTGTGAAAAATGGGAAATTGATTTAGATGGTAATGTATTCAACTAAAGAATATTCAGCTAAATCTAATACCAATTAAAGTGGTACTGAATGAAATAAATTTAAATAGGACTGAGACTGCATCATCTTCCCCAGTAGGGATGGCAAAACCGGTTTCAATAACATAAGAAAACCGGTTTTGAAACCGGTTTTCCTTGTGTTACGAAACCGATTTTGCCATCCCTATTCCCCAGCCACTATTAATACTAGAGCAAACAATTGTGATGGTAGTAGCTGTAGAAGCGGTTGCAATAATACAAATACTTTACTTCATTTAAGAAAATCGTCCGACAATAATCCTCATTAAAAGCATTGCAATTTTCAAAATTATTTTCGTATAATGACACATTCGTTCTAGCTTTTGCTGATAATTTTATAATAATTTTCAACTCAGCCACATCATTCAAACGTTTATGGAATACTCAATTTAAAGATAATCAAATTTTTATTTATTGTAAATAATAACCTATTAATTATATCAACCAAAATAGAAAAAGTATAAATTATATAATATTGGATTGTTTTCAGTGTGTATGAATGTGGGCATGGATGTAGATATGGATGATAGTGAAAACGTGCGCGAGAGTGTGTGAGGTGTGATAGTGTGTGATTGTGTGTTGAATTGGGGGGTTGGACGGGGTGATCGTGGTTCTTTCGCCTAAGGGGTCGCCAGAGTCTCATTCTTTCACTTGTTTTTTTTGCCACTTCCGTTTATATCATGTATTTCGCGTTCAATTACGTTATTTGTGTTGAAGTAGCAGGATTTCTTACTCAATCCACGATGGCTGGAAGCTAGTCGAAAAGGCTTTATAAACCACATCTAGGTACGCGGCCTGCTATGCCGATTTCATTGGTGAATTGGTGAATGAATCAGCGCTTCATTACAAGATGAGATATAATATGCATTAAAAGTTCTTTTTGCTGACTGTTAGCCGATCTCATTAAGTCGTAGAATTGTTCAGTATCCATTATATTTTCTTTTTTTTTTGCAATAGCACCAAGTTTGCTGAGTGTGGCATTTCGTATATCAGCATTAACGACAGAATCAACATTCTGTAGTAATCTTGCATATGGTTCTTCTTAAAATATGACATTAGCTTCGTTTCGCAACTGTTCGTCTTCATTGTCATCATCTCTACCTAACTGTCTACAAATTTCAAGTGTTTTTTCTAGGTCTAAATTGCATTCAAACTCTTTTCTGCGTTCTAAAATCAAGTTTTTATTATCTTCATAAATTTGAATGAATTTATTTTCAGCAAGAACTTCATTATCTTCACTTCTAAAAGGAATGTGTAGTAACACCATTTCTCGTCTATAATCGTTGAAATTGTTAGCCATATCATAGTTACGGTATCTAATAACACTAGACATTTTTCTTTTGTAGTACTCTCCGTGTTTTCTCATACTATAATTAGCAACAAATTGAGCTAATGTTACATTTCGAAGAATTTCAGGCCTTTTTTCGTACTTATCGAACCAATTTTCCTTCCATATATTTGTACAGTTATCATCTAAATCACTTAGCTCTTTTAAAGTTTTTCTTATTCTCTGACGTTCTGTTTGGTATATCGTTGGTATGTAAACTGTTGCTACAGATGGTTTAGCCATTGGTTCGCGTAATAAATACCAAGCTGCTTTTTGTGCAGGCATTTCCACAGCATGAAGTACATCAATACTTAATTTCTTTGTAATATCTACGATATGAAATTCGGGATTCTCGTCTATAGTTTGAATAATCATCCGTTGTAAATTACTTATGCCTCTATTATGTTTAATAACATACTCAACTACATAAGCAGCACAGGCATATTCGTCTTGAATTATTTGAAAATCCATGTTAGATTGTAAGCAATGAAATACAAATGGGTTGAAAGTATTATGCCATTTTTCAGATGGCGTCCTCCGGTAAAGCAACTTTGGTCGAACTATACCAGCAATAATGTTCATCAGAAACAATATTATTATGAGTATAGTAATGTTCAAAATTTTCGTAATCAAAATTTTCTAAATTAGTTTTAAGTAACTGGTAATGTCTTTTATACTCTTTAAACTGATCTGTGTAATGAAGCGCTTTCTTCGTTGACGAATCAACGAATAGGTATAGCAGGTCGCGTAACTGGAGGAGATTATTTATTTGCTCCTGACTAGCGACAGCATTGGGATCGAGTTGTAATTCCTGCTACTCCAGCACAAATACGGAAATGTACGCGAAAGACATGATTTATAATTAAAAAAATTAAAAAAAAAAAAACAAGTGAAATAATGAGACTCTGGCGACCCTCTTGGCGAAAGAACCACGATCACCCCGTCCAACCCCACATTCGCTCTCATACGCTCGCACTCTCACACCTCATACACTCTCGCACCCTCACACACATGCACACCATCACCCACATTCATGCAAACTGGACACAATCCAAGATCCGATAAAACTATTTTACGTTATTGGCTCTTGATAAGTTATACGATTCATTATATTGGTTGTTATATGAAGAAAAAATATAACTACAATAATCGATTCCACCAGTTTAATTGAAGGTAAGTTATAATTCTTTACAACATAATCAATAGGTTATTAAGTACGACACATATAATTTTCAATATCGGTAATCTATTCGTTTCATAAATAGTCATTAATGATGCAGTGGAATGGGCCGGCAGGCCAAAAATATCGGTAGAAACCGGAACGAATGCGTCGTTATCGGCATACAATTTTGGAAAAATTGTATTTCCTCCTTTTCTGTGTTACCACAAACTATTAATCTTATTCAACCTTCGTTACATCACAGCCAATGTTTTGGATATCACCAGTTGCACATGTTTACCTGGATTCATATTCCCGTTCACATTGCAATAGAACATCTTCAATGTCGTCATGTAAACGACGTAGATCCTATCTTATTCTTTTCGTCATTCTGGTTCACCATACTTGTACATTTGCTACATTTTATTAAACTACCATTTTTTTTTGTTAAAATTCCTCAAACCAAAATGTTATCAAAATCGTTATAAGAAAAATAAATAAACCATGATCAACTTACTTTTGATTTGTATTTGGATTAAAACAAACATACAAATATTTTGATTTTTCTTTTGTTTGGGTTATAAACAATTAGTTTATTATTTATATTATTTGACATTAGTTTGTTATTATAAATTTTTTTTTGATTTACAACCTTTTTGGGTTTTAAACTTGAATTAAAAGGTAATAGCAGAACCTACAAAAAAAGTTAACGGTAGACCTCAGTGTGGTATCACAAAGAAAACCAACAAAACAAACCAAAAAGAAAACTCGCTTATTCCAGCACATGCTCCCCTGACTCATGCCCGCATGCACCACATCCACTCGCTCATTCATACGTACCTTCACCCCTCCATAAGCACACCTTCATACACCTACGCACTCATCCATCAACATTCATACAGGTAATTAAAAAAGAATAGAAAGTAAAACAAATATGACTCACCTCATGATGTGAACGATTTCCGTTCTTCCCTTTTGTCCGCCACCTAGTCCATAAGTACCAGAATCAGATTTCGTTGGTCACTCCAACACATAATGACGGCTTTCCAAGTATCGTGGATAATAAAGTAAAGTAGTGATGACGTCAATAATTGGCACCGTGAATAGGAATTTATATAGCGGACGACTTAATTATAGGTACTCATTAAAATTAAAAATAGCCTTGCATAACAGGTAAATTGATTATATCCCATGCAGCTGATAAACTTATTATATCCTATTATATCCGATGATTTATTCTGGTATAATTATATATGGAAACTGATGGATGCGTTTTAACTCAGGACAGTATGTCCAATTACACCACGATATATGGTAGCACTGTCGGGTTGGTTGATGACACAAAAAAAAATTTTACACCACAACAAGTCCATTAACTACTCAAAGAAAACAGTATATTTTATCACACGATTCAAGTTTAGTTGTTTTGTATTCATAAAATTTGCCTTAGGGTTCTAGTAACATACACAATTTTTAATAATTTCTCTTTGGAAACTTTCACTAGAGGTTATATTGTCTACACATCTAACACATGCAAAAATGTTATAATTAACTAACACTAAGTGAATCTTATTGATTAATATCACTGGGTAATTGTTCCACTCAAAATTTACTCTAGATTTTTACAACTATCATAAATAAACTGTTAATGTTAATCCATAACTTTGTTAGTAGGTATAATTTTGCAAATGGCAATAAATAAATTTGTTACTGGAGACGATTTTGTAAATGTTTGTAATGTTTGTAAATTCACTAATCCTTTGCTTTATCATTAGAATTTAACTAAACTGTATAAACATGCACTCAACACAGAATATTCTTTTAATTTGGTGTTGTTTTCTTTAAATTATTTAATCGTCTTAGCAGCTTTGGGATTTCGATAGTAAAGAAATCTTATTAATGGATTATATCATCCAACTACTCTCCTCAGATAAAAGTTCACGGAGATTATCAATCACAACACACAAATTTACTTTACGTTACGTTAGGAATACTAGGTATCACTCAATGCAAATAAGCAATTAAAATAATAATAAAATATTAACCTTGGTGGTTTGAGTGGTGCTTGCAGCCTTCTACACCGGATTCTATTCCATTATTTCTTCCTAATCTCGGTCGAAATTCCTAATCCAGACCCCTATTTTGTGCTTCAATATATAAGATCGTCCAAACAAAAATCCAAATCAATGACCACACCCAAACAGATGTCAAAAAAATCACCAACGAAGTTAATCGTATGGAATGAAAAAGACAAATGTTTTACTCAGATTCACAATAGACGATCAGAATTATAAGAGTTTACATCGGTAGTAAGCGTTTGGGTGGTTTTATACTTAATAACGTGACACAAACAGATAGAATTTTTTTTGCTTTCAATTTTAACTAGTAATCTTACGAGCACAAACATAAATTTACTTTTTCTTTTTGGTTTTAACTAATAACGTCATACTAATGGAACACCGATTTGACCAATCAACTCAATAACATTTAATTCAAATTTTACTCCTTAATGAAAAAAATGAATTCAATAATGAAAGAAACTTTTTATGGATGTTCACTAGCGTATGTTCTAAACTGCACAAGAGGGCGAGGCTAGTTAGTTCGTTCTATTTATAAGCGGTCAATAACGCATCGGTAAAGCAGTCTCTTAGGGGAAATATGATTTTCGTTAACTCGTTAGTTATAATGTAAATAATGTGACGATAATACAAAACCGTTTTTCTATCAATTTTATAGTGATTAATGATTATATATCGAATAAGGGCATTACATTGGGAACTGTTACCAATTGATAGGACATCAATCAAAAACTTTTAAAATTCGCGATGAAGGGTTGTGTTTTTGATTTTCGCTTAATTTAGTTTTGTGTTTTTCTTTTGGTTTTTTGTTTTTTGAAGTTTGAATTTATAAACTATAAAATCTGATATAATAAAACAGTTAAAATAACAGTTAAAATATCTATTTGTGACGAAATTCAATTTTGTGCTATTTTAAAATTACAAGTGCTGATTGTGTTTATTTTTCATAAAAATTCAAAAAACTGTTGAATTGCGATTTAATATTAAAATTGAACTTAAATCAATTTAATAAAATCAATCAAAATGTTTAAATGCGATTCAGCACTATGTACAAATTTTGATAGAAAAGAAACAATAATAAAATGCAATGCAATTTGTAGAAATGGTTTCCACGGAATTTGTGCTGGACTTCCTCGCAATTGGAACGAGTCTAAATTGAGTGAAGCATTAGCCACTCATTTCATTTGTGAAAATTGTTCAACATCTTGCAATTTAGTCAATGACGTTGTGGACAAAATGCAGAAAAGTTTTGCTGAAATATCAAATAACTTTCAACAAGTAGTTCAGGATAATGCAGCCAAATTTGAAATGATGGCGAAGGAGTTTTTATGTTATAAAGAAGCTTTCGATAAATTACAGACCACAGTATTTGACACCAATAACATTCAAATTAAAATAGAAAACAGTATCAGTAAACTCTCTGAGACAGTCCTATCGAATAAAGAGGGTAGTACGAATAATATAAGTAATAATACTGCAACTAACCATGGTCTGCCAAGTCAAATACAAGTTATGGACAATGATGACAATGATTTTAATGAATCAGCTGTTCTATCTCACTTACCGGCAAAGAATTTCATTACTTACAACAAGCATATAAGTAATGCACTTCCAAATGATTCTCAACCCAAGCCATCTACTTCTAACTCAGGAGCATCTGTAAACACAAATCTAATCCAACCAAATACTGAAGTTAATGATGTTATATCTGAACAACCTAACGTGGAGGCGAAAGCAACTAACAAAAAGAAGAAAAAAAATAAGAAAAGAAGGAGCAAAGGTATTGGTGAAGTGAACATACAAAGTCACTCAAATCAAAATGTATCCTTTAGAGCACCGACGCCGACGATTTTTAATCCAATTACATTAAAAAACAAAGACAACTCCACGATTAATCCACCAATGCCTGCTATTAGAGCACCGCAGGCAGCCTCTCATAGATTAAAATTAATGTATTTATACATATCTAACCTGGAGACGAGCACTACCGAGGAAACATTAACAGTGTTTATTGAAAATACATTTAAATGTCAAGTGGATTGTAAGTTAATTACACCAACAAACTTAAGGTACATGCCAAACTACCTTTCTTTTAAAGTTGGAATACCACCGAATAAATTTTATGAAGTAAAAACATCAAATATGTGGTCGGAGGGCATTAAAGTGGACAGTTTCAACATGGCTAGTAATCGTGCTTCGGGTTTTCGAGCTCGTTGGAATCAATACCGAAGGGCCTAAGCATCTACTATCACAACATGTCAGGTATGAGGTCATCGTTGGAAAATTTCAGAAACGATCTAGATAACTCCGATTATGATGTTGTCATCGTGACAGAATCATGGTTACAGAGTCAACATTTAACATCTGAAATTGTACCTGATGGATGGTCTATCTACAGAAAAGATCGAATACTTTCTAATACTGATACAGATCAACTTGGGGGTGGTGTATTCATTGCAGTAAAGGATTACATCCCTAGTTCAGTGGTTCAGTTACAATCTGTAAGTGATGACACCTCATTTGACATTGTTGCATGTAAACTACAACTAAATGGTAAATTTTTATTTGTAAGTGCTTTCTATATACCGCCTAAGTCTAACATAAATAGTTATAATAATCTAGCTAATTTAATAGCAAACCTTAACTTAAACATGACAATTGATGATGACATTTTTATTTATGGTGATGCCAATATGCCGAATATTCATTGGGTTGCCAATGATTTACAGGAAAATATATATGACCCCGTTAATATTGATGTCACTTATTATGATTTTCTAATTAAAAGTTTTTCATTAGGTTTGTGCCAAATTAATAATTTTAAGAATAATAGTGGAAACCTTCTAGATGTTATCTTTACAAATGTCACATCTAATTTTGATCTAGCTATAGCTTCACTAAAATTGACATCAAAAACCAGTGTTCACCATCAAATACTTCAATTAACCTATTTTTTTACTGAGGAAAGAAGGAAAAATGTAATTGACACTATAATTTCTTATAACTTTGATAAAGCAAATTATGAAGCAATTAACCGTGAACTAAATTCTTATATATTAAATTCAAACTGTGTAAATAGTGCTGCATCTTTGTTTAATGAATTTTTATGTGAAACTATCGATAAGCATACACCAAAGAAAATCGTATCAACACTTTCATGCCCTGCTCACTTTGATAAAGCACTTAGAATACTAAGAAATAAAAGAAATAAGGCACATAAAAAATACAAACAAACAAAAAGATTATCTGATTTTGATACATTCGTTAGACTTAGCGAACAATTTAAAATTGAGGAACAACATGCTCTAGTTCTACATAAGGAAAAAACTGCTTTAAAACTTATCGATGATCCTAAACAGTTCTGGAACTTTATTAAGGATAGACGTAGTAATAAAGGATATCCCACTTCTATGACTCACATGGGTAATTCTTCTTCAGAACCGATTTTAATAGCTGATATGTTTGCACATCATTTTGAGAGTGTTTATCAACCACCTATTATCTTTAAAGAAACTGACCAGTCACATATTTTGCCCTCAGCTGACAGAATACTAGAAATCGAGCTTACGCTTGAAGAAGTTTTCAATTCAATTCAGTCTTTGGACATTAAAAAAGGAGCGGGACCAGATTTAATTCCTCCGAAATTCATTAAGAGGACAGTAACTAGTATAGCAAAGCATCTTCAATATTTGTTTAATCTTTCTCTAAGTCAGGGTATCTTTCCTGATATTTGGAAATCATCATTTATAACTCCTATCTTTAAAAATAGAGATAAGCGTAAGATTTCTAACTACCGAGGTATTGCCATTCTATCTACCATTCCTAAACTCTTTGAAAAAATTATAAGTCAAAAATTGTACATAGTTCTTAGAGACTTGATCCACCCTAATCAACATGGATTTGATTCGGGTAAATCAACAATTTCTAATTTGGTACAATATACTTCTTTCATTAGACGTCAATTTGCATCTGGTCTCCAAGTTGATGCTAATTACACAGACTTTTCTAAGGCCTTTGATAAGGTAGATCATGCTTTATTAATTTGTAAGCTTAAAAAATATGGAATTAGGGGCAAACTCTTGCAGTGGATAGAATCTTATTTGACAAATAGACATCAGGTCGTAAAATTTCAAGGTAAACATTCACGGGCAATCAAGGTTACATCCTCTGTACCTCAAGGCAGTCATTTGGGTCCTTTCTTATTTTTACTGTTCATTAACGATCTCACATTATTATTCCGAGATTGTGAATTTTCTTTATATGCTGACGACTTGAAAATATATAAAGTCATTAGGTCAATGTCCGATGCCTATACACTGCAACACAATCTCTCAACTTTATACAACTGGTGTCTACTAAATGGAATGCATTTGAACATTGAAAACTGTATGACAATTACATTCGCCAGAAGCAGTCATAAAATAAAATATACATATAATGTAAATGGATCTAATCTATTAAGGGTTAATATTATTAGGGATTTGGGTGTTATGTTAGATAGTTCCTTGACATACAAACAGCATATCAACCAAATCTGCACAAGTGGGCATGCTATTCTCGGCTTTATTAAACGTAGAGCAAAAGAATTCAACGACATCACCTTGACAAAAACTTTGTACTGTTCATTAGTTCAATCAAAAATGGAATATGCTAGTATAATTTGGTCGCCTTATACCGAGTTATTCGCAAGCTCTATTGAATCGGTACAAAAACAATTCTTACTCTTTGCATTAAAACCTCTCGGTTTTACTGGATACAGACTGCCTAAATATGAAGAAAGACTTTTACTGCTGAATATGGTCTCACTAAAATCAAGACGTGAGCTTGCTTCTGCTGTATTTGGTTTCGACCTAGTCAGAGGTAATATAAGGTGTCCTGAATTGTGTGAAATGATGGTTCCCAATTGTCATACTTATAATACAAGACACACGAGGCCTCTTATTGAAGAACTTTATAGACATGATTATTCTTTTTATAACCCACTTAACGAATGTATCAGAAATTTTAATAAGTATAGTGCTTTTTATGACTCTAATATGAGTAGGGATCAATTCAAGAATAAAATTCTAACTAAATTTAAAACTTTGAATTCCTCATAATTTAAATATAATTAAGATTATATAGTATTATAGTTTAGGTTAGAAATTAAGATTAATTTAAGTTTAATTTAAATATGTACTGTCTTTATTTGACTGAATAAACTATTATTATTATTATTATTACCTGAAAATAGCGAAAGTACGAATACAACTTGAGTAAATGAAATATTACACAACTATTTTTCGGATAGGAAATTTTTGATGGCAAAAATTATAAAAAAAAGTGATCATGGATTGAGTATAAGACCATATGTACATGACAGAAGGAAAAACGACTATAAAAAACTTATGCGAATGCAAGTTGGTTACGTATCAGATAATAGTGCACGTCTAAACCAGGGATTTTACATTCTGCGTCATCGATCACCAAATTACTTCGTTACATCTGCAGAATAATCAGAATCTGTGTCTTTCATTGGCATTAATGTTATTGTGTTACGTGACGGTAAAAAAGGCGCTCCAAATCTACAGTTATCTTTTTTATTAGGCTCCATTTTTTTATAACATGTGAAACACATTCATGTGTTTGCAGTTTAATATTTCCAGATGCATCTGATTCGGTTACTGAAACTAATTTTTCAACCATTTCATTAAAATCTTTGGAGTTATTTAATAAATTTTCTGGAGCATTATCCAACCATAGAAGGACATGAGCATGAGGACTTCCACGGTGCTGAAATTCAATTCTTTTAAAGTAATATTTCACTCTATATCTACCAAATGGATTTCCTTTTTTTGACTCCAATATTCTCAATAAACAATTTACTAACTTATTAAAGTATATTGCACAAGTAACTGCATCTTCGTTTTCTAATTGAGCTTTGTGTACATACAAAATGTCTTTGAAGGATTCATCATTAATTTCTACTCCATTATTTTTTAGTTTGTACAACAATTTAAGCAAATCTGTCCATCCTGTTTCATTAGCACTAAGTGTCACAAAAGCAGTTGGAGCTCCAAATTGTCTCATCGTTGCGAAAAGATCTTTTTTTCTATCTGCCCAATACCACGGAGAATTTGGTATACAACGAAGAAAAGCGAGATTACTTTCGATACAACTGTTAATGTAATCTTCAGACTGTATATTCTCTTTAGTAATTTTTGTATCATGTCCAACATGTTTAAATGCAACACTAACAGAATTGCTGACTCTCTGTCTCATGATTTTAGCAGCTACATACAGAAGATGTTGTGGGTCAGTAGCACGGCGATCTGTACGCTTAAGTTTACTGGTAGCTTGCATAAATGAAGTAACATTACATCCATCTTTATACGTTCGAAATTGTCCACCGTAAATAGTTGAAAATGAAAGTTCTTCGGCATATTTATCAAACAAAATACTACGTGGAACGCTTTTTTCGCCTGGTGCCATGTGCAACATTTTATTCTCGTCCCACATAAGAGTTTGTTGTTGAGCTGTGACATTATCTTCCATTTGAACATGTTCACAAACAAATGACACAAACATTTGAACAAATGACAAACATTTTATCATTTTAAGCCTGAAGAATTACTAAGTAATTACCATATACCGTGTCGGTTATTCACTGACACCTTACCTATAAAAAGACGTAATTTGGCACACTTTGGGCAGACAAAATTACTGTATCAGTAATTTTGGGGCCCATTATTACTGTAAAAATATCAGTATATATTACCAAAAATATACTTATTACTTTATAAAATTTTACTGGTCAAAATAATTATACTGTACACGTCTTCATTACTGTAGAATGTTGATCAATATTACTGAGCGTGTCTAAAATATCTACCTTTATTACTGAATATATACGTAGACATTTATGGAAATTTAGTGGTTGAATTATTAATACTAAGCTTTTAATTTGTTGGTTCGGGTTACTATTAAATATCGGTAGATATTACTGAACGAATATGTAAATATTTACATTAATGTTAGTGATACATAGTTTGTATTAACAGAATCAATATCTTTCAGGTTAAAAATTACTGCAAAACATCAATCTTTATTACTGAATGTATAAAGATGTCATTATAGTTTGTCATTATACTTATGTTATTATAGTTAAAATTCGGTTTAGTTATACTAAACGTACACGTGAATTTTATTTTATTTATTTCTTTATTTCATTATATTTTATAAGTACATATTCATTATTTATTTTAATTAAATTCAATTTACACGATTTGAAGTACTGCAGAGTGCAGATGCCTTTTTGTCTAAATTTTTTATTTTTATAGATGATCGTTTTAAAAAAATTTTAATAGCAGTTTTAATTAGATCATCGCTAATCGGGTCTTTTCCACTATAATTGACGTCATGAGTCACTAACGCCACTATACCGGCATTCTCGCAAAAGATCAGTTTCTGAATAGCTTTAAAATAAAAAAATGTGACAATTTCAAATCAAAATCAAAAGTGTATTTATCTAAGCCAGATTGTCCCGTCCATGAGTACTGACGAACGACGTTGTAATCAAGTAAGTGTTCCAAAATGTTTTTAACCGTGGCATTTAATTTACTGGTAACGTGCTTAAGTAGTCTTAAGGTCTGAAAGAAAAAAAATTAATAATTTATTGTAAATAAACCATATAATAAATCGAATGAATATTATTTATTACTATTTGATTCATATAGCTCTGGTTTAGAAGTCTGGAGTTTAATTCAACAACATTTCTATAGTTTTTGCAAGAATTATCGGCATTATAAAGCTGTGGTCCTTTTCTATCTGCATGGTTGTTTTCCTAAAAGATTTTTTGACCATGTCCGCAAGAGACTGAACAACTTCAAAAATTGTGTCCATTTTTTGATTTAGCTTAAGTTGCGTTTCTTCGATTTTCCTTAGGTGTTTAATGTTTTTCCTTTTGAATTTTTGAAATGACTCAACGTCAACGGAGCCATCTCCTGGCACAGCTGCATCATTTGCTGGTTCAACTAAATATGAAAATAAGAAACAAAAAATATATACATAAACAAATATATATGGATATATATTTTTACTTTCATCGAAAATTTCAGCATTACAACGAAAACTGGCGTCCACTGATTGCTTAGATTGTCTAGATTGTCATTGTCTTAAAACAAAAAACTAAAAATAAATTTTAAATATGTATTTATAGGTGTGCGGTATTACTTTATCGTTTAATTCACGTAAAGGTTGAACAAATTTTTTAATTGCAGTATGTTCGCGCTCCAACAGAATCATTTTCTTTGTCATATGTTTTCATTTCATTATTAAAATTGTAACACCTTTTATGAACTTGACGAGCCATTTTTTCTGAATCGGAGTTAGTGAACTCCACGTAAAGTTTTTCTGCAGCTATTGCTTCTTCTTGTGTTTCTGAATAAATATTTTAAATATTTTAGTGATGTTTATAAATGTGAAACGTCAATTGACAATACTTAAGAATATTATTTTTAACATTTTGTAGCTGTATGCTGCCCAATCCGAAGTAGGTTCTAAATTATTTTTAAACGCCTTTAAATATTGCTTAGGCCACATTAATTTAGAATGTACCAGCCATTTTTCACAAACCGCTACACATTCTATATAAGCATTTTGTTTCGTTGTTTCTACTACGCAATACATCTTAACTAAAAACAATAAATAAACAATTACCCAGATGAAAAACATATTATCTTAGTTATTAAAGTTAACTATTATTACTTTAGTATTTAAAAGATATTAAATTAATTAAATTTTAAAAATATGGAGGGGCTGAAATCTCACAGCTCTGAGATATCAAGACTTCGGTCTGGGTTAAGGATTTTGATATAGTTTTCGGCAAAAAACTTTTATGAGGACATGGTTTTTAGTTTTGGGCAGCGATGTATATCAAACATAACTCTTTGTTAAAGTACAAGTATTTTTTATCTCTGTTTAAAAATTTATTACAAAACTAACACGAAACATCAATACGTTGCCGGAAAATTATAATCCAAATTCCAAAAATATTGTTAATCTAAATAAAATCAAACTTTATTCAAAATTCCAAAAATATTCCAAAAATTAGAATAAAATCAAATATTTAAACTTTTTCTAAATTCCTATAATAATCCAAAAATTCTTAAAAATTCAAACTTTTTCCATAATTCTAAAAATATTGCAAAAATTATTATAATATCAAAAATTGAACTTTTTTTTGGCAAACTAATAATGCCATAATTCTCTATAATAATAATAAAATTTCATTTCAAACAAACAATTTTATTTTTTTCCAAAAAATTGGGTAAAAAATAAATACAAACTTTCTTTTGACACACTTGACAACATTTTTTTGACAAACTTATAATGCCATAATTCTCAATAATAATAATAAAATTCATTTAAAAAAACAATAAATTTTATTTATTTTTCCAAAAAATTGGGTAAAAAAATAAATAAAAATCTTTCTTTTGACACACTTGACAACATTTTTTTGACAAAATTATAATGCAATAATCTAGTTTTTAATCTCACATACCAATCCCTACCATCAAGATTTCTCCAAATTTAATGTTCCTACTCGTAATCTCTTAAAATGAACGTTTTTTAAGCCAAAAATATGAAAATTTGCTATTTTTGACACACATAATGATTTTTTTGACACACTTCCGGTACAGTTATCGAACACAGCGTCCTTTCGGACCTGTCCCTTGAGTATACCTATTTTTAGAAAAAAAAATTTTTGAAATCCCTCCAGCGGTTTTCCCTGCAGCGTAGGTAGGTAATGACGGACGGCCGGCCGACAGACTGACATACATTTTTTTTTGCTTTTTTAGAATCAGTAGGTCCTAAAACGTCGAGAAATGCCAAAAAAAGTGGGGGCTCTTTTGGCTCATGAATGTAATACTTAGGTCTTTCAGACCGAAGTAATATAATTTAATTTAATCATACATAACTAATACATTTTGCATAAATTAATGCAAATTAAATTTGTTATTGAATGAGTTCGCTAATACAAATGTTTACATTAATACAAGTATGAATGAAAAAGAGGTGTGGCCTATCGAATATTGTTTCTAGAACTACAGTGAAAAACAACAACTGATTAGCAGATGTTTCTACTTATTTATTTTTGGATATAAATAAGCGAACAAAATATCAGATAGTCAGTTTAATTTTGCAATTAAAAGTGTTTATAAATATTCGCAAGTATAAGGAATAATCGGGTGGTACTTGAGCCTGGGTACTAATAGTGAAAGAATTTGGACCTAGTGGAATAGTAAATACAGATTTTACGATTCCGAATATCATTGATTCAAATTCTGGAAAAGCGGTGAAATTTATCGGAAATTAAAATCGGAAGCTGTTGTAATTAGTTGACAAATAAAGTTTGAGATTTTGTTAACCAGAGATTTTGTTAGCAAAAAGTCATCATGGCGGCAACCAGTAATGACGTGTGTGGAATTTGCTCTGCTAAAATTGTTAATAAAAATAATGAAAAATACCTTATGTGCAGTGGAAATTGTCAAAAATATTATCATATATCTTGTGAAAATGTTAGTGATTCTAAATATTCTAAAATAACTAGTGATAGTTTAAAAATTTGGTTCTGTGCGTCATGTTTGAAAAATGAAAGAAATACTGAAACTCGATCGCAAAGGAAAAATATTATAAACGGGTCTAACACCGATATTATATTAAACAATCATTCATCACAGGTAAATCCAAAAATTATAAGTGTTAATCAATTAAAAGACGCTGATATTTCTACTAAAATTGACGCCATATTTCATAATATTGAATTCTTAATTCAACAACAATCATCACTATCAAAAAAACTTGATGAAGTTTCAATAGAATATAGAGAAAGAATAATCGATTTGGAACAAAAAATTACTACAGTTGTTGAGGAAAATGTATTCTTAAAACAAAAATTAGAAGGGACAAACTTTAGGTTAAATTCAATCGAGCAAGATAAAATTATTAACAATATAGAAATTAGTGGAATTGACTCGACTCAAGGTGAAAATTTAACGGAGTTGATCCTCAAAATAAACAAACATGTCAATGGAAATCTTCAAAAAAATCACATAACATCAATTTTTAGGAAAAAGAATAAAAAACAATCTGTAAATGGTTCTCCGGACCCAATAATCGTCGTGGTAAATGATTTAAGAGTTAAAGAGGATTTTATTAGAAAATGTCATAAAATTGATCATTTAAGAACCAATGTCCTTAAAAATGATGATATCGTTGTTCGTCCATTGTATGTCAACCACCAACTTACAAAAACTTCACAATTTTTATTATCAAAATCACGAGAAAAAAGAAATGAAAACCCCAATAAAATCAAATATGTTTGGATAAGCAGAGGTAATATTTTGATTCGACGGGCAGATGGCTGTCCAGCCATAAAAATACATAACTTAACACAACTAAATGAACTCATTAAATAATTTAAATTTAACCTCTTGCTTTATTCCAAACATTCAGATTAATCGAAAAACTAAATTTAACAACCTGACATTCTCACATAATTCACTCAAAATTCTTTATTTGAACGCACAATCCATTAGAAATAAGATTGAAAAGCTCAATTTTGTTTTGAAAAATATCAAAACAGAAATTGACATTATCGCAATCACTGAAACCTGGTTAAATGATGATATCCGCTGTTTAAATGTTAGCGGTTTTAATGTGCATGCATGTAGTCGTCCAACTAGAGATGGTGGTGGTGTGTGTTTTCTGATAAATAATCGAATCTCATATTACAATTTGATCGAAACATATACAGATGAAATTTACAGCTACATTTGCATTAATTTAAAAATAAATAATAAATATATGTATGTTCATTTATTTTATAATCCACACACGCAAACACTTGATCATTATAATTCATTCATGAGCCTTTTTCAACCTATTCTAGAAAAGTATTCGGATAAAAAGAATATAATTGTTGGTGATTTTAATATAAATACGAGAGATAAGTCTAAAAATTGGGTAAAAATGTATCAAAAAACACTGAATGAAAACTCGTATTTTATTTATGATGAAAATACAATAACAAGACCTGCAAAGAAGACGACACTGGATCACATTATTAGCAATGATGGAAAATTGGATGCAACCATAAATCATTTAGATTTCTTTTTCTCTGATCATAACATGATTTTATGTGAATTTTTTAATCACGGCATAAAAAAGAAACCGAAAACAAATAAATTCATTACGGAAAAAGTAAAGTTGCAAAGTCTTCGTGATGATATTATTTTAAGGCCCATACAACTTAATGCCAAAGAAAACACTAACACTATGTTTGACAATTTCATTGAGGAATTTGAAAATAGGCGAATTAACCATACTACAAAAAAAGAGGTCACTCTAAAATCGAATCAATCAATCTTAAAACCATGGATCGACGATGAAATGAACAAATTAATTGAATTCAAACACCTCTGGTATCGAAAACTGAAGCATGCAATGAAACGAAATTACTCTGAGTACGATATCAACGAAATTCACAATCCTTTTGTGCTTCGGCCAACAAACAGATTTGAAGTCTTGGACACAATAAATAACCTGAAAAATACAATATCAAAAGGCCCTGATGGATGTGATACAAGTCTCTTTAAGGTGTGCGCTGAAAGTCTAGCAGATAACTTCGTTCATCTCATCAATAAATCTTTCGAAGAAGGAGTCTTTCCCGATCTGCTGAAATGTTCCAAAATTGTACCAATATATAAAAAGGGAAGTAAATCAGATGTAAATAATTACCGACCTATCGCTATAACCTCCATTATTTCCAAAATTTTCGAAAGTATCTTCAAGGTGCGTCTTCTTGAATTTATCAGGAACAATAACATCCTTTGTAGAGAGCAATATGGGTTTCGTGAAGCTTCTAATACAACAACTACCTTGTATGATTTATGCACACTAGTTCAAGGAATGAAATTCAAAGAGAAAAAGGTGGCTATTATTTTCCTGGATCTCCAAAAAGCCTTCGATTCTGTGGACATCGACACGCTTGTATTAAAATTAATTCAATTAGGAGTTGACGGTGTTGCACTTGGATGGATTAAATCATACCTTTCAAATCGACGCCAATATGTTTGCATCGATAACGTTAAATCTAGCACGCTAAACATAAAATGTGGAGTTCCGCAAGGAAGTATTCTCGGACCACTGCTATTCTTATTGTTCATAAATGACTTTGTCCAATTGAATTTAGGAGGACAACCTTTTTTATTCGCTGATGATGTTGCATTGGTCTACGTTGAATCTGATGAACTTTCAATCCAAACAAAAATTAATTTGGATTTATCTCTTATTTCAAATTGGCTGTTAAACAATAAACTTAGCCTGAACGTTAAAAAAACAAAATATTTATTATTTTTCAATAGCAGCTATTCGGATATAGATATATTTTTTGAAGGTGAAAAAGTTGAAGAAGTTGATTCGTTTACTTATCTGGGCATTACTCTCGACAAAAATCTGAGCTTCAATCAACATGCTCTGAACGTTGGGAAAAAATTATCATCGTATACGGGCATCTTTAGAAGAATTTCAAAATATTTGAGTGACAACATTAGACGAATAATATACTACTCTCTCTTTCATAGTCACCTAATTTATGGTATCGCTGTTTGGGGCTCCATAAATAAAACAATAATGGACGATCTGCAAATTGTACAAAACAAAGCAATAAAAAATTTATACGGTCTTCATCCGAGAACAAGCACTAAGTTTATTCACAAAAATTACAACTTTATGACAATCAAGCCAGTCTACAAACAAAATCTGCTCAACATCACACATAATGTCTTAAATCAAAATGTTCACACGAACACAACGTTTTCTCAGAACTCATCTATTCATTCACACTTTACCAGAATAGCGTCCAATCTGCACGTTGAGAAACTCCATCCTGATTCAATTAAATTTATCTCCATCTCCGAATACAATAAACTTCCAAACGAACTTAAGCTACTCAACAAACAAAAATTTAAAAAGTCAGCGACAGCATATATCAAGCAATTAGGTTGTTAATTTTAATTTTAGTAATTCATTTTAAATTATGATTTTCATATTCTGTACATATTTCTATTTCTTGCATTTTCGTGTTATGTAAGTTAAATTATCTATTATTTTATTTTGTTTTTTTGTTTTTGTTTTTTTTTTCTCTTTTTTTCGTTGTATTTTTTTTTTAACATATTTATTTTCTTTCTTAAGCACTTTGCCGCCGTGCTTTATTGACTTGAATTTTTTCTTTTTTTAAAAATGTTTCTATGTATGTATGTAAAATTGTTAATTTTTAATTATAGTGTAACTTGTATTAAAATCTTGAAATGTCCTGTAATGAGTTGTCTCGCTGGACTAAAATAAAATAAAATAAAAAATAAAAAAAAAAATAAAAAAATAGATCCGTCTTTTTACTGTCGTATTTGCTCAATAATCGAAAAGAACCAACGCAGAGTCGAAAAGAACCAACGCAGACAATATATTTTATATAAGTACTAATATTTAGTACTTCATGGTATATATTGTATTGTATTGTATGTACATAATTATGTGTATTTCTGTACAAGAAAACAAATGGCTTAAGCCGCAATTAGACTATTGCAGAACTCTGCAATATTTCTGCAATGGTTGTGTGTAAAATATTCATTGCAGAAAAGTTTGGCAATGAACTCATTGCAAAACATTGCAATGACTCAGTGCAATGTTTTGCAATGAGTTCATTGCCAAACTTTTCTGCAATGAATATTTTACACACTACCATTGCACAAATATTGCAGAGCTCTGCAATAGTTTAATTACGGCTTTACATTTTGCTATGTGCACAGAGAGAAAAATCCACATAAAACTGAAGAAAATTAAGCTGAAATCCCCATTGTTTTTAGTCAAATTGACGATCTTCTTAAAACTATGTGTAAATTCATTTTATTTAATTTTTATTTATTCAACAGCCCGACTAGCAATTTGTTCAGGTATGCCCTATTATGATCCGGGCCGGATCAGGGTGTAATAAGGTAAATCCTAATAAGGCATTTGCATCCGGCCCCTATCAGAAATCATATTTGATTTCACTATTAGGGCGTGCTGTAGTTGTCCTGATCCGGCCCGGATTTCGAAAACCTATCTCATCCCTACTAGTAAATGCCAGACCAGCGCCGGATCAGAATCATATCTGATTTCCAATTAAGGTTTGCCCTATTTGTCCTGATCTGGCCCTATTTCATTTTAATAAATTTCATTTGGTTAAAATTCACTAGAGTATTATCCATTTTATATATACATAGTTTGCGAAATTTCACATATACTTTAGTTATCGCTTCTCTGCGTTGTGAATACATATATAGGTAAGTATAAAGTTCGAATATTTTTATAAACATTTTTGTCTAATGTATGTAGCAGTAAATTGTCTAATTTTAGGTAGATTTCATATAAAAATCTACCTATTGTAACGTGCTTCATCTCGGAATTTCGGAAAAATTTTGGTGCCAAACGACTATATATGATAAGCGGAGACGGAAAATCAAAATGAAAAAAAAATTTATATATATATATATATATATATATATATATATATATATATATATATATATATATATATATATATATATATATATATATATATATATATAACGATATGAGGTATAACAGAATTATCCGGCACTCTCACGGTCGCACTTTTCGACCTACACCAAAAATATTATGTGTGTATATTACGGCAAACAATCTCTTGGACAAGTTCGCGAACTGGCCATATCGGGGTACCATTTAAGCGGCTAGAGCCTTAAAAGTCGAATAATCTAAGACGTTATAACTTCCGTTTGAATCATAATGGTTAAATAAAATTGATAAATATTGAATATTTAAACTATTTTTTATCATTTTTTGCAAAATGAAAACCTCAGCGCAAAAGGTTCCTGAAAAATCAGCTGTTTTAAAAATGTACTGAACTTTGTTGTCCTCGATATAGATGAAAATAACCAAGCTTACAAATGAAAACCTTCCAAAACATAAATACGTAGATAAATCTATCCAAAACTTAAAAAATAAATTGTTTAAGTTCAGAGGTTGAGACCCTGGGTCGGTTAAAACAAAAACAAACGCAAACGTCCATGTCTTCATCATTGTTGAGTTTCTTTTGCTTAAACTCATATTTTCTTTTAGATTAACTTTTCAACTATAATCTCAGAAATTTTCAGCTTTCTATCCCCAAAGGCTCCAATTTTATAAGCTTAAACAAAAAACCTTTTACATATCTTACAAAGCCTAATATATGTGAAAATTAAAAAAATGAAAATTTATATAAAATTAATATTGAATTTTGTTTTAGTTTTGTTGACATTTACTTGCAAATACTATTCGAACAAATTGATAGATCTTTGTGCGATAGGCGTTCAAAAGGATCTATATATGAAAAACATTTTAGGGAGCTATTATATAATTTACCAACCGAATAATTAGTTAGTGTTAATTAAACAGTAAAATTAAGCATGTAAATTCCTATAAAAATAACAGATATGTATAAACTTTAGTAAAACATGTGTTAATATCACACAGCGTTTAAAAAAATTCATATTTAATAACATAAAACCATAATGATCACCCCCAAATCTAATTAACCAAATTTTTGTTCTTCATGGTTATTTAGATATTGTATATATAAAAGAAAAATTGCGAAGATTGCATTTGTATGCAATTTTTCAATTTATTTGTATTGTTTTTATTTTGAATTTTTGTTTTGTATTCAAATTGCATATAGAACCAATTACATATGTTATTAGGAATTTTGTTTTGTTTTACGTAGATTTCATATATTAGGTAGATTTCATATATGCCAAACGACTATATATGTAAAGCGGAGACGGAAAAACAAAAAAAAAATTATACATATATATATATATATAACGATATGAGGTATAACGGAATTTAGCGGCACTCTCACGGTCGCATTTTTCGACCTAGACCAAAATTTTTTTCTGAGCGTATTGCGGCAAACAATTTCTTGGATAAGTTCGACAACTGGCCATATCCGGGTACAGGTTAAGAGTCTAGAGCCTTGAAACTGTCAAAAACAAAGCGTTATAACGGCCGTTTGGGGCAAATTATGTAAAAAAATTTATAAATATTAATTATTTGAACATATTTCTATCATTTTTTAAAAAGCCAGATATCTGCAATAAAAGGTTCTTTAGCTATCTGCAATAAACTGTGTGAAGTACAACGGCATTTTGCGGCACTTTCACGGTCGCATTTTTTCACTTTGTTTACGCTAAAAATATTTTCTGGGTATGTTGCGCAAACAGTTTCCTGAATATGTTTGACAATTGGCCATATCGGGGTACAGGTTAAGTGCTTAGAGCCCAAAAACTGTATAAAATAATGTTTATTTTAAAGTTTGTTTAATACTTCTGTTTTTAATTAGTGTTTTTTATAAAGTAATCTGATAAATCCGATTCTAATTGCACACATAACTGTCTGATCCCGAAATCTACCTATTTCTAGCGGATATACCTGCCGCTCGGACTTTTTCTAATGTATTATAAAGAAAATTCCCTATTTTAAATGATCCGGTCCTCGTCCGTTTCTAGTAGGGCTGCCTGATCCGGTATGGATAGTTTGAGGCGTTACATTACTGATCAGGACCTGTTCAGTGTGCCTGATACGGTCCCTATCAGTAGTAGGGAAATCCGTATCCGGTCCAGAGCCCTTATATAATGCTAGTCGGGAGGATATCGTTTTGAATTAGGAAGATATCACATAAAAAGTACAGTACAGATTTCCTATTGTTTTGTACAGATTTCTTATTGTTTTTCAGAATTATAGGAAAATCCTCTTGAGTTTTTATATGTGGATTCTTATAGATTTCAGGCGTTTTCATATTGTTTCAAGAAATAAGGAGAAAACTTTTTAAAGTGGTTATGTGAAATCTCGCGAAATTTAATAACTATCAGATCATTTCAAAACGAATATCGTATTGTCTTAAAACTTTAACGGGGAATGTCTTCTTATTTTTTTCAATTTTGAAGAATGTACAGGAAATCCTATATATTAATTTCCATATAAGATATTAATTAAAACATTGATTTCTTTTAAATATTTCGGGTTTTATTCAAATACTGTTTTTATTTCATACAAGTTCTACTATTTCTATACAAAATATATATATAAATTGTGAAAATAAATTTAAGTTGCAAAACTATTATATTCCAAAATATTCATAAAACAACTTATTTAATTTATAAATGATATAAAAGTCCGTTTTCATATGTTACTTATATTTAAAAGTGTATATAGTATATTTGAAATAAATATGTTAATTTAAGAAAATAAAATAAATCAAAATGTAAACAAAATGAGGCTTAAAAATATTTTTTTAATCTTATTACCTTTTTTCCATCATTTAAAATATAGAAATGAATAGGTAGGCCATCGAAACTTGACAAATCATGAATTTCATATTTTTCTAACGGTGCTTATTCACGATAAATGATTGATAGTGCTCTGAAAAGTTCAAAATATTCCATTGCTTCCCAACAACAAAGCACTGTTTATCATTTACTATTATATCAACAATTTCAAAACATAATGGGCTATTTATATCGTCATTGGGTGTTTTTGTCAAAATGTATCCTTTTAAATACTTAATTCCTCTAAATGTAACCGAATCAGTCATTTTAGTTTTATTCTCCGCAAAAGCTAGAAAAAGATATTTTGGAATTTTTGTCTACAGTTTGTCTACAGTATGGATGGGATTCCATGTACTCTTTTGATGTGGTTTATTAATTGATTAGTTGTGATCTGAAAAAATAGTTAAAAATAGGTTAATAATACAAATGACAAATTTATTTATATATTTGTCTTATACTTTTATCAATTGTTTCGTTTTTAAGCATCTCGAACATCTCCTTGGAAGCTCTATCTTTAATTTGTACCATTATCTACAATTTTATCATACTCAATACGGGTATTACTTCATTTTGAATGTAATTTGCCAGTCGGGTTATTTTTCCCGGCTTTACGAGGTATAACGTTGTCTTGAGACACCGTTAATATCCGGGATCAATAATCACAAAGAAAAAAATACCGGTATGGTCTATTACCACAAAGAAAAAATCTCTAATGAGAGGACTCAAATTTACAAGACCATTTTGGTCACAATACAATTAAAAAAAAAACAAGTCAAAAAAATTTAGTTATATATATATATATAAAAATGAAATCTAACCTTAAGTTATGATATCTAGATCGTTGACTTCCAATTTGTATCCTTACGCTTCCCAAAACAGATAATTGAATTCGTCAAAAAATTGTTTTCAACAGTTTCCTTGTCATATTCCCTCCTCAAATGAAAGTCCATTCGTTCCTCTCTATCGCTTTCCTCGCTCGCCATAGCCACTTCTAATCTCCATTCCGTCAATAAAAACTAATACGATTTCTAACGCTTCTTATTTTCCTCTGAAATTCACAAGGTTGACTTGATGAAATATGAAGAAGTTTTGCAGATATATTTTGTATGTCTCGATTTGGTAATACATTTGGAGGTCTTTGGAGGTCGTTGACCCACATTTTTAGCAATTTTCTAACTACACCTAAATAAACTACATGCAGATAGTCCAAAGGAAATTGCTTAACCATATCTATATCTAGCTCTTCCAAAATAGATGTACTGATATGGTGATCCTCATCATATTTATTTCTAAATGAATCTGTTAAGTTTGGCTCTGATTCGAAGCCACTTTGTTAAGTTTGGCTCTGATTCGAAGCCAATTCTGTTGTTCTGGACTTTTCCCACTAACTATCTACAAAAAACAAAAACACTACGGATTCGCTACAACGACTACAATTAGTATCCACCACGAATCTGGGTTCGGAAATGTCTTATAGGAATAACTTAATTAATACATCCCTTGGAATGTAAATTACAATAAAAATATATACATAAAAACTAGAATCATAATAATAAAAAAAAACTTTACTTGGTTATAGATTGATGTAAGTGATCTGGTCCTCTAGTGCTTGGATGAGTCCCTCATAGGTTTACAGTTGACATTCAATTCCCCTTCGAAAACTAATCCTTCTTCAACTCAACTAATTTTCTTTTTAAATGGTTTCCTTCAGCAGATTCCCAGTCGACTATTAAGTTCCTAATAATTTTCCTTTTCACTACCCAATTAACATTCAGCTTTCCTTTTTTATAATAATTTTCCGGATGGAAAACGTTACGTTCCGTAATAAATTTTATAATAATTTCAATTTAACCTCCAACTTCCATTTTCCATTACATTTGTCATAGCTTCCAATTTATAATAGTAATCATAACACAAATTACTTTTTCTTATATCAAATAATTGAACATTTATTCCATTCCTTCTTTGTCTTTAAGTTACATATGAAAATGGTTTCAAATTTTATATTGAAACTCAAATATTTACACCTTGAAAACATATTATATATTTTACCTTTTTGGTTTTTTTGTTTTTATATAATTTAAACATCTACACAATGATGTAATATTTTAATAATGGAAATGCTTATAGTTTAAAACACCAGTTTAAGAGAAAACGAAATGAATTGATTTCTTTAAAATTTAAACATCGAATCAAACAAAAAATGTGCTATTTTTTTGACATTTTTATAATAATAATTTTATGGTAAAAAAAACTCTACCAACTTTGAGAAAACAAAACAACATTCTTTCGTTCAATTTGGAGGAGTAAGTTCATACCGTATTTCGCCGTTTAACTGTTTTGGAGATAAATTCAAATTTGAAATGTTTAAGTGGTTTTTATTCACGAAATGAATTGAGTTTTTATTTAGACCAGAAAAGATGAATTATCGGAAATGATAAAATAGATTCTGAAATGTAATAACAGGTGTTTTTAATTATTTATTGAGAAGAATTAGGACAATCGTTACACCATGAATTCAAAGGGAAGTATCAAAAAAAATACTTGACCTTGAAGTCACTAAAACGTTGTCATCCAATCCATGACAGGAATCTACCGAACTGCATTTATTTATAAAATCTGTATCTGAGATCGAGGTATCAACAGCAACCGACTTCAAGACCGATGACCGGTTCCAACACTCATGAAGTCCCTAGGAACATCACTGAGTATTGAGACCGATCGTCCATCAGAACGTCAGCACTATTGACCCCTCGATACAACCAGTAAAGTATGACCCAGATGACGTGAACCACAGCGACGACAACCAGACAGAGGAACGACCCTACCTAACGAAAAGACATCATTCCCTGATGTCCTTCGCGTGATGGACTCCAAGACACTTACCGCTCACATCTATGCACTCATAGAGCACATTTCCAATCTTAGTCTTAATCATTGCAGGTAAGAACTTCGGAGCCAACTTCGACGAGAACTTTTTAGTAGCGTCACTCAAATGATGTTGCCGTACAAACACACGTTGTTGTGGTTCGAAAGTTCGCACTTTAGAACGCAGATTGTAATAACGTTGTGATTCCTGAAAAGCTGCAGTCAGGTTTCGTTGTACGCGATTTCTGAGCATGGTCAAGTGATCAGAGCGTTCGATTTCTTCACCAGCATCTTCACTAAGCTTGTGTAGTGATCTCATCAAATGGTAAGTACTTCCATCCGATATTGGATGTTGACCCAATAATAAATAGTACGGTGAGTACTTGGTAGCTGAATGAACTGCAGCCCGCAGTGCATATGCAATATCACCAATTTGTGAATCCCATTTGGTATGTTGACCTTTTATGAAAGCTCGAATTGCTGCTAGAACTGACCTATTGACCCGCTCTGACGCGTTGCTTTGAGGACTATAGATACCGGTTCTAATATGTTTGATGCCGAAATCTGACAAAAAATTTTCAAAGTTCCTTCTTGTGAACTGTTTGCCATTGTCACTGTGTAGAAACTCTGGTACCCCATGTGTGAGAAACACTTCATTCTTCAGAAAAGAATACAAACTTCGTTGCATGATCCAGAACATTTAATCATACCGTATTCCCAAGTGTAGAACGAGGGTACGGTCCCAAAAAATCTATATAGACTCTCTGCCATGGACGTGCTGTTTCGAATTGATATTGCATCAGAGGACGCAATATCTGATTCGTGGCTTTTGTTTGTTTACATGTGTCGTAGGAAACAACATAATTGTGTACCTGTGACGCCATGCCCGGCCAATAATAAAGACGTCGAAGTAATTCTAATGTCTTTAACACCTCCATGAGCAGCAGTACTATCATCGTGATGTTTCTGAATCATGTTTGAAGTCATCGTATTTGGTGTCCAGAGCTTCCACACAGGAACATCGTTAGGTATTGCATCAGGTTTTGGCTCAATATGTATGTATAGCTTATCATCCACGACTTTGACTGATGAAAAGTCTTTGGGTGATGATTGAACTTTAGCTATCATATCCGTATACTCCTTGTGCCGATAACCTTCATTGTCGAGTTTAATGTCGTTAATGTGATGTGTTAATGCTTCCGTCAATTCTTCATGTGTATCGTCATAAAGACGAGATAGAGCATCAGGGACTATATTTTGGGTACCTTTTTGGTGGACAATGGTAAAATCCATATGTTGGAGTTTTAGGCTCCACCTAGCCAGACTAATGCTAATATTTAAAAAATGCTACCTTTATTCGGTTGGAAACTTGTTCCCGTAACAGGTTCATTTGAATTTCAGTGACGTTTTCGTTCATATCTTGGTCATCATCTTGGAGTAGTAATTTCAATTGATTGCATAGGATATCTCGTGGATTGAACGTTAGAACTAGTTGATGTGGGGAAACCTTCGACTATTAAGATTTAAGAGCCCACTGAATATTTCTAAGATTGACATCCCAACTACGATCGTTTTCTTCAGCGTAAATTCGGAGCATTGTTAGTATAGTGCGGTTGTAACGTTCGCACTGGCCATTGGCCCGCTGTGTTGCAATAGCGTTCAATACGTGTTTAATGAAATTTTCTTCACAATATCTGTTAAATGCCTTAGCGGTAAAGGCACTTCCTTGATCGGTAATAATTCTGGTTGGGATTCTAAACCTCAAAGAAAATTCTTCCAGCATGTTTAATAAAGGCGCAGTAGATGTGTTCTTTGCAGCGGATCTGTAGACATATTTTGTGTAACCATCAACCATCACGATTAAATAAATATTTCCTTTTGAGCTACGGGGAAATGGTCCCACATGGTCGATGTGTACAGTATGGAATGGTATCGTAATCTTTTCGTTAGGATGTAACTCACCTTCTTTGGCTCCACCTCTCGTTTTTACATAACCACAACTCAAACACGAAGAGATATATTTCAATCTATACTGTCGTAAGCGTGGAAACCAAAAGTCTTCTGCAATTTTACTAACGGCCTTATCAACACCGCAATGACCCATATCATCGTGGCATGACTTTAAAATCTTCCATCGTATATAACGCGGTACAACCCATTTCTTTTTCCCTTCGACGTTCCTGTATAACCGCCCGTTTACAATTGAATAATTTTTATTATGTTCTCGTTCTTCCTTTCTGATTTAAAACCAATATTATGTTCTTGATATATTCATCTTGATGTTGCATGCCTTTAATCCAGTCATTTTAACGTTGCGTTATTTTAAACATATCAATCGTAGCCGGCTCTATTTCATCTTGTTCTTCTGTTGACGTTGCCGGATTTCTACTTAATGCATCAACATGTTGCATTATTCTTCCTGATCTGTGCTTAATTTCATAATGAAATTCAGCCAATCTAAGCCACCATCTTCCTATTCTAGGAATAATGTCTTTTTTATTTAGACACGTAGTAAGGGAAGCACAATCGGTTAACAGTGTAAACTGCTTTCCAATTAAATAAAAACGAAATCTTTCTAGTGTTTCGACAACAGCTAGTACCTCTAGTTCGAACGGGTGAAATTTTTGTTCATCGAGTTTTATACCAGGTTGATCAATGAAGTTTTGTCCAACCAGTAGATCCGTATTAATTTGACTATTTGCAACAACCAGCAAATCAATTTTTGCATGAGCATCATCAATTATAACTTCCGCGGATATTTTTTTATTTGATTTAATAGTTCCTCCGGCAAACCCGTTTATATTAAAGGTGCATGGTACGAGAGGCTGATTCGTGAGCTTGGCCGCTGTTGTTATTAACGAGCATTCGCTACCACAATCAATCATAGCTACTAGTTCAGCGTTATTTACTATTGCGTTCTTCGTATAAGATTTTCTATTTGCAACAGTTATTCTTCCCGTAAACGTTCTGCACTCTTTCTGATATGCCGCATGAACTTTGGAACATTTAGTACATTTTTCTTTTCAAATGATGTCCATCCTCGTTGCAATTTACGCTTTCTCTGTATTGTTTTTTTTTTTCCAAATTAATAAATTCTGGTTTCCTGGGATTTGACAGATTTAAGGAAGAATTATTGTTGAATGGTTTTGAGCTGCTTACAGCCATAGGTTTCTGAGTGGCGATGTACCACTCAATTCGATCTCGTAACTCTTCCAACGTGAATATTTGTTGACTTCGCAGTCCTGTAACCAACCATGATTCATTGAGCCGATGAGTTATATATCTAATTAAAGCATCTTCAGATACGCGTCTCAATGCTATCGATTGCATTTAAAAAAAATACTGTAATAAACCCTGATCTTTCAACCTTAATTTGTCTTTCGTGTATATCAGCTTCATTTAAAATCGGTTTAAAATTGGGAATTAGTTCTACCGAAAATGCCGTCCACGTTCGTTAAATAATTGGGTTCTATCGCATTGTACTATAATTTTGCAGAATTTTTTAATTTTGCTTCAATAACAAGCATAATTAAGGACTGATCAATTGTATAGATATTAATCAATAAATTAATTTTAGTAGCCCACTGCTCTGAATTCAGAAGATACGACTTCGTTGGATCGAATTCCGGTAAAATTTCTAGAATATCTTTTGGAGATTAGCTTATCATTTTTCTATTCTGATATTCTGGATACAATTGCGTAGTAGCTAATTTCATTTCGCGTTGAAAAAGTATGCATTCACGATCTAATAACTCACACTCACGTTCTAAAAGCCTGTAATGACGGACTATTTTCGATTTTGGCTCTAAAATAATGATATTCATATTAAAAAAAAAGTTCGCTAATTATTTATTAATTTTCTTCAACTGTGATAAACGTGGACGTTTATTTTTACTACTGTACAATTGAACTCAGTTTCAATTAATAAATATGTTTTGCATAAATGATTTTTTAATTTGTAAAAAAGGGGAATCGCTTATTATTATACTGGAGATGGAGATGGAAACGGAAAGCCTAATAATATGATATATAAACGATCAAATTGTTTAGATCGCGTCAGTCAGCATATAAAATTTAAATCAACGAATAGTTCTTAATAAATTCTATTAAATAAATATTTATTTATTTTCATTTATAAATTGTTTAAAAATATATCAATTTTATACCAGAATATTGAGTTTGTATTTTGTGACATTTCAAAACCGTAATTTGTTTTAGTGATAATTTGAATTGAGATTTTAAGCCAAATAAAATATTTATATATTATTATATATATAAATATGACAGAACCAAAAAAAATCGAAAGTTTAAGTTTTTTAAGAAAAAATAATGTTATCCGGACATTTTGTATTTTATTTGCACATGCAGTGTTAGTATGTAGAGTAGCTAACACTAATATTGTTTCGGATGCAAAATTGAATAATAATTTGATCAAAACAAAATAATCAAACTTAATACTAATAAGCATATCATAGAAACATATGAATTCAGCGATTCTCATCTTCTTTTTTATCCAACATTTCCCCGTGATACCTGTAATAAAGAAGCAACACAAAAAGGTTTATGATATATGCCGAGCTTTGAAACACAAATAATTATTGGCGTATAGATAAATTCGATCAAACTATGAAGGATATATTTCAATAAAATGAATCACAACCTATACAGTCCACATTTGGTTTCATAGACTGCCCGAGCAGAAATTAGTTAGGGAAAACCTGAATACAGTCAGGGCGTGAACAGGGCCTGGTCAGTCCTACAAGGGCAATCCCTATTAGGGCGATCTGATGTGGGCCTGTTCCGGGCCTGATTTAGAATACCCTTTTAGGGTTAACCTTATTTGAATACTCCCGGCCCTGATCAGGTTTTTCGTATTTGACCCCTAGCTGAAATTTCATTTGGTTGAAATTCACTAGAGTATCATTCATTTTAGAAATATATAGTTAAAATCGTTTCATGTATGTTTTAGTTATCGCTTCTCGGCTGAAAGATTATAATAATAGTGATTAAGGCGGTATTTATGTTTTTTTTTTCCACTGTAATTTTTTTATTTTAATTTGATTAATTTAAGTATATAATATATAAATATATATCAATTTATGTATATAATATATAAATATATATCAGGGTCTGGTCCGGATATCCCAAACAGGGCCTGATCCGATTATCCCAATCAGGGTCTGATCCGGTAGTTCCTTCTCTATGGATGAATAATTTTTTTCTGATTTATGTAAGACACGACTTGCATATGCAATTGGAAGCTCAGTTCCATCCACGGCTTGTGAAAGAATCCCACCAAGTGCTATGTCACTTGCATCGCATGTTACAGTGAATTGTTTCGAAAAGTCCGGAAACTGCAATATTGGAGGCTCAATTAGACAATTCTTGAGGTTTCGAAATGATTCATCGCAAAACTCTTCCCATTTATATTTAGTATCCTTTTTTAAAAGTGACGTTAAGGGTTGTGCGATTATTGAAAAATCTTTTATAAACCTTCTATAATATCCAGCTAAACCGAGAAATGACTTAATTTCTTTGGCATTCGTAGGAACAGGATAATTTTTTACAGCTAAAATTTTTCCATCATCGGGTTTTATTCCTTCTGATGTTATAATGTGGCCAAGATATGATATTTTCTTTTTTAAAAATTGACATTTGTTAGGATTTAATTTTAATTTATGTTTTCTAAGACAAGAAAATATTTCCTTTAGTCGTTTGTTGTGATCTAGCAGGTTACTTCCGTAAACTACAATGTCGTCAAGGTACACAAAACATTTTGCTCCATTAAGGCCGGTTAAAACAGTGTTCATCAGACGCTGAAAAGATGACGGAGCCCCTTTAAGTCCGAAAGGAAGTCGATTAAATTGGTAATGTCCCATGTTTGTACTGAATGCTTTTTTTGGTTTATCTTGTTTTCTAGTTTTACCTGATGATATCCACTTGCAATAGTACTGAAATATGACGCTTTGCCTAATTGGTATAATATATCGGTTATATTAGGTAGAGGATATACATCATTTGTGGTAACGTCATTCAATTTCCGATAGTCAATGACAACACGCCACCTTTTTTCGGTATTTGTGGTTTTTTTTGGAACTACCAGAACCGGAAAATTCCAAGGACTAACACTATTTTCTACAATACCATCCTTAAGCATTTGTTCCACTTGTGAATTTATTTCTGCTTTGGTACTTTCTGGTAATCTATATGGTTTGACGTGAATAGGTGAAACGTTGTCTTGAATTGGAATTTTATGAGTAATTAAATCTGTAGCGGACAGTTTATCACCATCCAAAAAAAATATGTCGTTAAATTCACGACACAACTCTGAAATTGATGCTTTTTCTTCTAGGTTAAGATGAGCAAGGTCAATGCTTTAAGTTTACTTAATCTATTTTCTATTGCGTTTGATGTGTTTATCGTAGATATCATAAATACGTTATAGTCATCTAATGTTTCAGTATCAAAAGTAATGTTCTCAAGTGAAAACACATTTTCAGTGGTATTTACTATATTGACAATAGCTGAATTATTTTTAGGACAAACAATGGAATTGCCAACATAGACACCAGGAAAAATTTGATGTGACGAAATCATACAGTCCGTGTCGTTTGTACCATTTACTTTGACACTTATAACTAATATTAGTGTTATTCAAATTATTATTAAAATTTTGTAAAGGTACAATGGATTTAGGAATGGTATTAATTTCTAAAGTTTTATCAGAAAAATTTAGTTTACAATCCAGTTTATAAAAAAATCTAGCCCCAAGATTCCATCGCACGATATTGGGAAATCGTCGCGTACTATATGGAATGTATGTTTGACTTTTAAATTGTTAGATAGCAAAATTATTGCTTCGCATGTAGCTAAAGTCTCAATTATTTGACTTCATATACCTTTTATTTGGGATTTTAATTCTGGATGACATATTTTACCTTCGTACAAACAATGCTTTTTGAAAAATGCTAAGATCTGACCCAGTATCAGCTAAAAACAATACCGTAAGAGTTTTTGATATATCTAATGAAATGTTTACATATTTATTTGAAATTGAATAATCAGAAGTATTAATGGATATATTTGAAATTTGGTTGTATTTTTCGTTTGATTCAATATTGGTTAGGTTAGACTAATTTCTAAAACAGTTACCTTGATATTCTGATTGAGTTTGATTAAAATAAATTTTATCTAAATTAGAACACTCTATTTTTGTAAATCTTAGACTCGAGTAGGAGTGCTCATTTGCTTTTCGAGTCCCGCTAAGTTTTCCGTAGGATTAGAATTTCTATCCCTTGAATTTGAAAAAAACTTTATTATTGTTAATTTTTAAGTTGTTAAATTTCCTTTTACGACAATCATTTATGTGATGACCAGAAAATTTGCAATAACTGCATACAAGATTAATATTGTTGACAGACCAATAAAATGAATTATTTGAATTATTATTTTGATAATAATTAGGCCTTTCATAACATTGAAAACAATTTTGTGATGTATGTCCAATCTTACGACATATTTGATATGTAGCTAGAATTGGTCTTAAACTAGAATTATGATTGGTACTAACTACTAGTAGAACATTGAGATCGAAATTTATTTGAAATTTTCTCATCAGAAGCTTATGAAATAGCTTCGCTTAATTTTGAGAAACGACATGCCTTTATAATAATTTTTATATTATCATTTAACCCTTCCTGAAAAGAATTTAAGGCTGTTGCTGAGTTTAAAGCCACAATAGCTTCTGCAAAATTTGAATTAAAATTATTTGTGCTAACTTCGTTTAATTCAGAAAGTAGGAGTTCGACACGGTTACCGAATGTTCGCGCATTGATGCGGCGGCTGCTTCGAAAAAGGTAGTGGACTGTATTTAATTTAAAGACGATGGTGCCACATCAACCAAACTTTGGTGGATCAACGAAGAACGGCTTATTTATTTTCAGAGACATTCATGTCATGTATGGTCTCGATTAGTTTCGAAGAAATCAGCAAGTGGTTATTAACAAATAATATTTTCGACGAATTGTTGTCAATAAACATAATATGTACAGCAAGTGGAAGAATTCAGCAAACAATTGTTATCAATTACAATTAATGTGAGTGTCAACAATTAGCAATTAACAAATAATATTTCGACGAATTGTTATCGATAAATATAAAATATGTAGCAAGTCGAAGAATTCAGCAAACAATTGTTATCAATTACAATTAATGTAAGTATCAGCAATTAGCAATTAATAAATAATATTTCGACGAATTGTTATCGATTAATATAATATATGTAGCAAGTCAAAGAATTCAGCAAACAATTGTTATCATTAAGTTAAATCGATGCAATCAGCATTTCTACATCACCATTTCTACATCACCATCAAATATGTCGGAGAATCTTCCCACGTGTTATTATAAAATATATGTATTTTAAATTTTGATGTATGCGAAATAATGTGGTGTACCGGGTACTGTTATACCAGAAATACTTTACAGGAACAACACATGTGTTTAAAATGCAATCCAATGTGCTTCAGACGGCCCACCACTGTAAATTTAACAACACTATATTATTCTCATTATATAACATACAGACCATATTCTGGTTAAGATGCTACAAAAACTGGTTGAAATCTCAAATCACAGAACAATAAAAATACTCGGATGACGATTAATACAACAAAATTTTATTCGACGATAATAACTTTTTACTAACTGAATAAAACAATTCTTAAACTGTTTGTTGATATACTGCCAGAATATACGCTCACAGACTTGACTCCAAAATTCAGCAACTTAGAGTATTACAATTGCAGTAATTGATTTAAAACAGTTGATGTTATTTTAATGAATTTTATTTATTATAAATATATAAATATATGTATTTCACTGTTGATCGCCAAAAATATAAGAGAATGACTTGTTGTTTTTTAGTTACCATTTAGCTTCCTACTCTAAATATTTTTGCAAGGTAATTATAGCAAGATACTACTAAAGCGCTTCGAAAACCAATTTATTTGATGGTATTGTTAAGTACTAATTGTTTCATTGGTGTTAACTTCAGGCTGATCTAGTACAACTTTAAATATGGTCGATATTGACATTTTGTTTGTTTTGTTTTTGTTGACTGTCATCAGTCAATAAATATTAAATAATATTTACATATAATTGTAATAATTTTACTTTGCAAATGCAAATCACGAACTGAAACATTCGAAAGATCTCGAATGAATAATAATATTAAATTATATTTTTAATCTTACAACTAAAATACATTTTTTGCATACCCATACGCCATCCATTATATTTAAAGACAATTAACAATTGGATGGACGCACGGCATATTGAAATTACATCTTGCATGTCAATAAAATTTTGACAGTTAAGTGAAAACAAATAATGACGGGAAGTTAAATTATTCAATTATAAATTGCTTTGACATTGTCTGAATTAAATTATTTTATTTTATTTATAGTTATGGACAAGGCAAATATGTGTACTTGTGATTTTAGTTGCTACTGGACTTTAGATCAACAAAACAAACATTTTGAAACGATAAGTATTCCATATATAATTTACATCCTGATTATATTTAGTATCTATTTACAGCCTGACTCAAAAATAAAGCTTGAAATCAACATTGGATCATGGTTCCTGGTGAACATAGTAGAACCATGATCCTGGTGTTGACACGCATCTTCATTTTTAAATTGTTTAATATTAATAAGCTCAACTTGAAGACGTTCTTTGGAGTTTTTACTACCAAACTGTAATTATAATTCAGTACAAAGTGCACTCCATGTTTTAAAATCTTTGTATCGTACTATATCATATGCCCTTCCAACTAATTTTGCCTTTAATAAGTTCACTAAATTCAATCGCTCTACATCTTTTAGAGGCTCATTAACTAGTTCCACACATGATATAAACCTATGAAGCTCATTTGCTTCACCATTGAATTGAGGAATTATTTTTAAAGCCAACTCTATATTTAAATCTGTCATTTTACTAGTAAGGACTAAACTTTCTTTGCAAGTAGTAAAAGATTTTGGTACTTCTTTATTATCGTCTAAAACAATTTCAATGTCTGATTCTGACTCTTCTATATCTGTCTCTGATTCTTGTAACATTTAGCAGACCCATCTAGATCCCCTAAATGAGAGAAAAGATGGCACTTACTAACGTTAGAGATTTGTTTACCTGGCTGTTTGTCCGAACATCGCTGTTTGCTTGGCTCAGTCGTAAATATTTGTCGTGAGTTTGTTCGGCAGTCAGGTAATCCTGGGAGTTAGCGGTAAATAAAAATTTCAGGAGGGCAACACTACCTAGACATTCCTACTTATCTGACCCCTCCAAACACCATGTTAACTCATTTCAGAAGAACACATAATCAATCAACGGGGATGTGGGCAACGGACTCGACATTTCATTAATTTTGCCATCGTCGCACGTCCCATTTGAATACTTCGCCAGTTCATGTTATTCCCCGAAAACCAAACAAACCCTACTTCAACACATAATACCCAACCCAATATTATACCTGGTTTTATTTCTTTACTTTTTTCCTTCCTCTTATGTTGATGTTACAAATGCGAAAGAAAACACTCACATAACCAATTTTAATTAATATATTTTTCGGAAATTTTCTTTTCTTCTTTTTTTCTTTTCTCACTGCTTAAATCGTCAATACAAATGAAATTATATTACTATATTTGATCTGAACATAAATTTTTCTTAACTAATTTCAAATCAATTTTTCTTTAATAATTTCAATTAAATCAGATCAGTTTTACAAAATCACTTTTTATTTTTGGTAACTCACTTTACTATATTTGATCTGAATATATTTAGTATTTACTCAATGAAATAAATTTTCTTAACTAATTTCAAATCAATTTTTCTTTAATAATTTCAATTAAATCAGATCAGTTTTACAAAATCACTATTTTATTTTTGGTAGATTCACTTTACTATATTTGATCTGAATACATTTACTCAATGAAATAAATTTTCTTAACTAATTTCAAATCAATTTTTCTTTAATAATTTCAATTAAATTTTGCTTTATCAATTTCACTTAAATCACTCAATGGTATACTAATCAAACCTTTATCAAACGAACACAACAGAAAAAAAAACCAAAATAAAACACAAATAGCCAAAATAAAACAATAAACACAAACAAATCACCCGTCCGTATTTATAGATCAAGAGATACTTTGCGAGTCCCGACCAACGATTTTCTGGCTTTACTCGAAACCTCGGTTTAATATGAGCTTTTTGTTAAAATGCTTAAAGAAATGCATTTAAGATAAAAAAAAGAATGTTTCCAAGAATTCACTAAA
Organism: Diogma glabrata; assembly: GCA_963693315.1. Taxonomy (NCBI): domain Eukaryota; kingdom Metazoa; phylum Arthropoda; class Insecta; order Diptera; family Cylindrotomidae; genus Diogma; species Diogma glabrata. The sequence goes on from OY856186.1 coordinate 317,452,828, forward strand.
CTGTGAAAATAGTTAAAAATTTCTCACAATAAAAGAAAAGACTTTATCATATTTCGAGAATTAATTTAAATTATTATAACTCGGTTTCAGTTTTAATGTGCGAAAGACAGAAAGTAGATAATTTTTGAAAACGTTTTTGCACTGATTACAAAAACGTAGCATGAGAACCGTTAGAATTTAAGTGGATAAACATGTTTTGCAAAATTGCCAAAACGAAACATGGGAACGGTTGTAATTTAATTATGAATATTTTGAATTATTAGAAAAACTGAAACTTAGATAAATGGTTTTGAGAGGTCGGGTATAATGTCATGAGACACAAAATTTGTGAATTCAAATCTGGAATCGGGCACCTTGTGACGAAGGAAAGTAATAAAGGAAAGTAAAAAAAAATTTACAATGAATGGGGATGTTACGAAATATCCTTCGTTACATTCTGTAGTTTGTACGTTAATTTTCTTACTTTGACTTCTAGTTCTAGGTTTAATTAGTATTAAAACAAAAGATTACACATCAAAAAATAAGCAAAACCCCTGAAACACAACCCAAATATAACAAGATGCAACTCAAATTTGAGTAACATTTTTTTTTCGTTTTTGAGCAACAAATTTGAAGTCAACTTCATTGTTTATTTAATGTATAATGAGTTCCAGATTTGGCGCCAAATTTAATACAACTTATTAACTTAAGTTGGAACCTAGTTACGGATTAAGATCCATAAAAATGAGGAAAAAAGAACTGGAAATAGTAATACTTGCGAATAAGGTTTTTTTTATAAGATAAAAACAAGAAGAAATAGATTGTCAATGCTAATTAACCATTATTAACCGTATATATTTATAACCCGTATCACCAGTATAAAATTAATTTTGCCGTTTACAAAATAAAATTTGGTATGAAAATTTTAAACAAATTGATTACCTTTAACATACTATTGATTCCAAAATAACAGTATGCTCCAAATTTACACAATATTCCATTTGAATTAACTGTACATTATTTAATTAACACTATATGATACAATTACAATTACATAATAAGAATATATGTATTTTCTTTGATTTCAATTTTTTTTAAACAAGAACTAGAATTAAAACGATTTAGTAAAACATAATTACACTTGATATTGACATACAGAATTTTTTTTTACATACATTAAGTAGAAAATTTTTTATTTATATTCTTTTGCATTATTATAATTTTTTATTTTGAAAAATTTTTCTTTTATTAGATTTTTTTAAATAATTTATTCACTTTTGTTGCACTAGTGTAATGATGTTGCTTGTTCCATTAGCTTTTAGCCTTGCTATATAAAACATGCGAGATGATAATGTCGAAGATTATGCGTACCACTTATATATCACTTTCAAAAATACCAATAATTAAAAACACGGATTTACTTATTAATTTAAAACTTTAAATATTTATTTTAATAATAAATTTATTTATGATTAATAATGACTTATTTATTATTTAACACAACACAGCATCAAGTATTAACTAACCTATTTTTGGTCTTGCATTGCCTCTTTATTATGTTCTGATCTTCTATTACAATTTTTAAAGATAAAATAAACATAATAAGAAAATGTAATAGAAGAATTAACAAAATTAAAAAAAGTAATAGTTAATTTTAGGCGAGTATTGTGTTTATACATAACACTACATCTCACCTCTCAAAGAAAAGATAAATTATTAAAGATAATTTATCTGTAAATTTATATTTTAATTGTAATCCAGTGAAAACTTTAGGTTTTAATTTTAATGTGAATTTTTTGTTAATTTATGTTTTATTTACTTTTCAAAATGAATTTACATTTTTTATTTATTAAAGTGGAACTTATTTAAATAAATTTTAGTTTTCATATTTTTTCATATTTATATTTTTAATTACTTATTTGTTTACTTATTGATATAATGAGAGTGGACAAAATTTTAATTTTATTTCAAACAATTTATTTTTTTTTATTTTATGAATTCAATTTTTTTTTTTGTTAATTACTAGCTTAAATATTGTTAAATTTGTTTTTTTTTCATCATATCAATTTAACTCATAATTGCTTTTATATATTTTACAAGATTCTAATTTAATGCATTATTTGATTTAATTTTTAATTTTAATCAATTTTATACTTTTATTTTTCAAAATTTTTAATTTTTATTTTTAAATAAAAATTTTATTTGCTAATATAAATACATAAAATAAATAAAGAATCAAAATGATTTTAATTTTACAGAAGAAAAAGCAGGCTAGATCAACCTCCCGAAAACAAAAAATTTTCTGCAAAATTGAATAAATGTTTGTGTTCTTGTGAAAATGTGTTTTTATTTGTATTAATCACGATTTCAATATATCCTAATAACACTATTTTATGAATTTTATAAAACTTATAATATTTTTTTTTTGTATATTTTTCATTTTCTTATTTTTTTTTTTTATTTTATATGATTCATCTATGATAGAGACGTAAACAATTATTATGGACAGTTACTGATTTATTTCCAACTTTTATAATTGAATTGACAGCAGATAATTTTTTCTCTACAACAAAAGGACCAGTTCTTAAAAGTTTCGTTTTTGACGGTGATGAAGGATCGTCTAAAAGGACTTCATCGCCTTCATTTATGATATCAAAGTTAACATTTGAGTCGTAAATAGACTTTGATTTTTCTTTTTGTAAAATAAGATTTTTTTTAGCTAATTTCCATGAAGTTTGTAAACGGTATAAAAGTTCGTTGCAATAGTTATCATAATTATAAATTGGTTTAGGTTCAGACTTAACAGAAGTAGGAATATTTGGTTTAAAACCAAATAAAAGTTCGAATGGCATTTTTTCTGTAGATGTATGTGGGGTGGGGTTGAATTGTACGAAAATATTGCAAACGAAATAAATTGATCCCAATTTGATGGATCAGCTGAAACGAAAGTTCTCAAGTATTCACCTAACGTTCTATGTGAACGCTCAAGTGCTCCTTGAGTCTGTGGATGATATGTTATACTATTAAGTTTTTTAATTTTAAGAATTTTACACATTTCTTTAAAAACGTGACTCATGAAATATCCACCTTGATCTGTAAGAATAGAGTAGGGACAACCAAATTAACATATAAAATTTGCTGAAAAAATTTGTGCAACCGTTGATGCTTCCTGATTGATAATAGGATAAACTTGAGAATATTTGGTTAAATCATCCTTGGACCGACAATATCTAATGTAATTTTCTCAAAAGGATAATCTGATGTTGATGTTATGCACATAGGATTTTTTTGGTTTTTTGTAAATTTATTTCGTTGACAATGATCACATGTTTTAATATACTTTTTAATTTTTTGAAACATGTTTTTGAAATTGTAGTACGATTTTAATCTTTTGTACGTTCTAGAAACTCCTTGATGTCCCCCAATTAGACTTAAATGAAATTCTTCAATGACTCTGTTAATTTCATCATCTGTTTTCAACTCAGTAATTTTATCATTCAAGTTAGAATTTTGATTTTGTGATTGCAAATCGAATGAGTTAGATGAGTTTAGACTTATTTGAGATTCATCATTTTGAGTAGACGTAGAATTTAAATTATTCAACAAATCATCACGTTTTGAACCTGCACGAGTGACCACATTAATTTGTGTTTCATCTACTTGATCATGTTTAATTCGAGATAACGCATCGGCATTTTACAAAAATTTTCCTGGGCAATATTCAATTTCATACGAATATTCTTCTAGCTAACATACCATCTATATACAACAAAGAAGATGATTTATACATCGAACGTAAGTAAATTAGGGGTTTGTGATCCGTAATTATTGTAAATTTTCTACCGTATATAGATAGGGACGAAATCTTCGAACAGCCCAAATTATGGCTAAAAGTTCTCTTTTTATTGTAGGATAATTTCTTTCTGCTATATTTAGAGCCCGACTAGCATATGCCAATGGTAAATTTTTTGAATCAGTCATTTGAGAAAGCACCGCACCAATAGCAATATTCGATGCGTCTGTAGACACATAAAACATTTTTGAAAAATTAGGAAATTGCAAAATTGGTGGAGTAATGAGTGCTTAAGCTTATTAAAAGAATTTTCAGTAAATGCATTCCATTTAAATTTCGAATTTTTCCGTTTCAAAGCTGTCAATGGTTCAGCAATATCTGCAAAAATTTTTATATATTGACGATAAAAACCAGTTAAACGCAAAAACGACATGACATGCTTAATTGATTTTGGAACAGGATAATTTTGGATTGAATCTGTCAAATTTGGATCTGGTTTTATACCAGCACTTGTGATAATGTAACCCAAACAACGAATTTCCCGGCGCAAAAAACAACATTTGGACGGCTGCAATTTTAATTTATTTTGACGCAAACGATTCAAAACAGCAATTAACTTTTTGTTGTGATCTTCCAAACTACTACCATAAACAACAATATCATCCAAATAGACCAGACACTTAATACCATTCAACCCACTCAAGACATGATTCATCAGTCGCTGAAACGTTGCAGGACCACCTTTAACACCATTCGGCATACAATTAAAGTGATAATGACCCGTTGACGTACTAAACGCCATTTTCATTTTATCTTGAGGGTTTATTTTGATTTGGTAATAACCTCTTGCCAAATCCAACGTACTAAAGTATATTGATTGACCAAGTTGATCCAATATTTTCAGTAATATTTGGAATAGGAAATACTTCGCCTACAGTTATTTTGATTAGTTTTCGAAAATACTATTGCTACTACTAAGCGCCATTTTTTTGCATTTGAATTTGATTTTTTCGGGACTAAAGTAATTGGAGAATTCCAAGGACTAATACTCTTTTCAATAATATTATTTTCTAGCATTTCGTTAATTTTTTCGTTAACTTCATTTTTAGCTGCCTCTGGCAAACGATATGGTTTTTGATTAACAATATTAGAATTTGGTTGGAGTGCTATATTTTGCTCAATCGCATCAGTGGTTGTCACTTCACTCATCACCTTCTAGGTGAAACAAGTCATTAAAATCGTAAATAATTTTTTTGTACTGATTTTTTCTCTTCAGTATTCAGTAAAGTTGAATCTAACTTCGAATCTAATTTTTTGAATCGATTTTTCAAATTATCTGACGAAGCATTCACAAAAAATACATTATAGTCGTTTAAATTGGCAAACTTAATATCAATATGTATTATTAAAAGAAACTGGGTTATCATTAATATTAAGGACAGAAAAAATCGCTTCGCTATTAATCGGTTTAACAATTGAGTTAGCTAGAAACGCTCCTGAGCTTATTTCCTGAGAATAACAAAAAATTTTATTGCTTTCAGAAACTACCGGTAATTTTATAACTATTTCAGAACGAGCAGGCATTTGGAACTTAAAATCTTTGATTGAATTATTTTTTGAAATGTTGAAAGTAAATAGATGATCTAAATATTTAAACTGTAGAGTCATAAGCTCATAGTTTAAGAGACATTTATTATTAACTATAAAATCATTACCAATGATTCCAGCACCTTGAATTGGGAAATCATCTGGAACTATATGAAATCGAATTGAAAGTTTTCTTGAAAAAGGGAGTAACAAATAACAATCAACAGCAGCTAGAGTCGATAAACGATCTTTAGTAATTCCTTGAATTTTATATTTTATATCAGGAAAACATAACACATCATTTTTTATAAATGATTTTTTTATAAGACGTATGTCTGCACCTGTATCTAAAATAAATGACTGAGAAGGCCTTTTAAGAATATCTAAATTACGTGACAAAAAACTAGGATTATTTTTAGAATTATTAATGCAAAATAAATTTATTAAACTGTCATTTTGAACTAAATTATTTGAGTTAGAAGAATGAAAATAAGATTGAGTTTTGTTCAATAAAGCGTTTGTGACTAAAAATTCAACGTTTGATACAGTGTTGTGGCCAGGACAGTAGCGGTTAACATAATCAAAAAATATAAATAAAACTCACTTACTGATTCGGTTTTTTGTTTGTTTTTTTATTGTTAGTTATTTTTCTTGTTCTTAATTTATTTAATTCTCACTTATATTAACGGTTAATTTAACCGTGACAATAAACAGATTTTTTATGTATTGTTCCACTCGGGAACCAACTTCATTCAATATCAGTTCAAATTTAAGTAACAATACCTTTCGATTTCTATTTTTCACAAAATAACAGTTCAGATTTAAGTAACAACTTTCCTAATTCTTTTCTTAATTCTTTTCAATTTTAAAATCAACTAAACTCTTATGCAAAAATTCAACTCAACTTAATATTAAAATTTACTTTAATTTATATAGAAAAATATTATTTAAGTTTTGCATTTTTAACAAAATAATTATAAACAAAAAATATAAACAAAACATTTAACTTTTTTAATGAGGAAGATATTTATTGCAGAGTGTTATGTTTTTTCATGGTTAGTTTATATTTTTTGTTGTTCCGTTTTTTATAAATTTTACCAAGCTAATGGTTTTACTTATAAATGACAGAATTTGAGTTGCGAAGAGGCCATTAGTTGACATTGGCTCTTCACATTCTTTCCCCCATCGAATAAGAAAAACCTTCCTTGAAGGATTTTTCTTGAAATCATATAGTAACTAAATGCAAAAACTAACCCTGAACTTGAAAAACTACGTAAATATATTTTTTTTTAAAGATAAATATGACTTACTTATATATTATTTTTTCTTATAAAATTAAAAATACAATGAACTTAATAGTAAACAAATAAATTTATGGTAATGACCTTAAGAATAATTTTGTTTTCGTAATCGATTATTATTTTTTTTCGTTTTTTGTTTATAAACAAAATTCGTTATATTGAAATAAAATAAATATAAAACGTTTTAATAATTTTTTTTTATTAAATAAATTATTTTTAATAAATGAAACACCAAATAAACAAAACAAAAAAACTTTAACCAAACATTATTTTCATTAGCGTAAAATTATATATAGTATAGTAGTAACTCATATTTCTAATTTTTTTTTTTTCTCAATGAAAATTTTCTTTACATAATAACAAAACATATTAAATTTCAAAATTCCCATAATACAAAAGTTACAATTTAAGTTCTATTAGTTACATAGTTTTATCCAATGTTACGAATTTGATTCATTAGTTAATTTTATTTATAATATACTATATACCAGAGATGGCCAAGCTTCACTGCACGTGGAGCTGCAGTACAATAATCTCTCGTTTAGAGAGCCAACATAAAAAATAAAAAATTTCAAAAGTATCAGTTGTTTGAAAATATTTATTTTATTGAAAACCAAATTTGTACTTATGGTTAAAAATCCATACAAATACATATTTAAATTTTGGTACATCTATGTAGTTGATGGTAGTAGTACCTTCTTTAAAATAGAAATTATGATGTTCATACAATATTTTTTACTAGACTTCAGTACAGTTTTGTCAGTAATATCCTCTAAGGGATTCCAAACTATTTCAACACATTTACAAAATTTATGAATATCTTCTTTATTTTTAAAAACTGGAATAATTTTAATCGCAAAATCTTTATCAAAAGCCATTTTTTTTAAATTATTACCCGTTTGACTATTTAGTTCTAAATTAATACTTTTTTCTTTTTCTAAATTATTCACAACTGGATTTTCAAAATTATTTATTTTTATATCTTTAATCGTTTCGAAACTTTCATCAGATGAATCAATATTTATAATTTGTTGATGATGATTATTCGAATTAATTTCACTCATTAAATTAGTAATATTATCATTTTGAATTAACCGTGTATCCAAAATATCAGAGAATGATTTTGAGCGACGTAAAATTCTCTTTTTCTCAATTGTATATAAGTAATATTATTATTCATAAGTAAATCCGTATGAAGGGATCAGTTTTTATTGTTTTGAAACATTTTTTTATTTTTGATCTACGGGTGTGACAATCCCGCGTACTCCAGTCCCTGCTATTGACATACGAGTTAACGTGAGATATCACATACCACTGGCAATAGCAGTGAGATATCACTAGCCAAGGTGACATCTTAGGGGTGGTGGCGGATGAAATGTATTCATTCAACGGTAGCACCCTCAATCTTAGTTGTGAAAAAATCCTTGATGATGAGACGCTATTGCTTCCTTGAGGAAACGAGTCTTCATATAACTATGTGTGGGCTTTAATCCTCAAGAAAGACAGTGCGTCACAGGATCAAGGAATATGCAAACGGTTGGATTATTGGCAACTACATTTTTGTTTTGTTTCAGCAAATTTTTGTAAAAATTTGCTATTTGCTTTTTAATTTACTAATAGAGAAAATATCTCTATTCTATCATAAAATATTGGCCTATGTCATATTTTGTCAGTGATAGGATTTTTTGTTTAGTTAACCATTCTTTAACTCAAAATATAAAAAAACAAAAAAAAAAAGATTTACATCCATCAACACCTTTGAACGTATGTTGTTGTGGGACCTTGGTCTTAAAAGGGGTTTATGTGTTATTGTGACACATATTGTAATTCCTACTACACAACACATTTTATAAAAAAAAAAAAATATAAAACCAATGAAAAATGATTTTAATGTGTAAGAGTTTAAATGTATATGTAAACGATGTATTTTGAGAGAATGATGTTTCAAGAATAATTAGCTTATCAATTTTTTCATGCAACAACTTTTGAACACATACACAATTTCTTGTATCGTTAATACTTATATTGTTCAATCAATTTATATACTCACAGAACAATTTTTTTTTGAATATTTTTTATGCATATTTTTACAGTAAATTTAAACAATACATTTTTTTTTTACTTATTTTTTAATTTATAACTGATTATCTTTATCCGTTAAAATGCATATTGCACTTATTGATTATTTTATGAGATTTTTTAATATTTTTTTTGATTTTTTACTGAATGATCTTATTTTATTTATTTTTCTAACAAATAATATTTTATGTCACAAACATGTTTTTGTTACTTTATTCTTTTTTCTTAAATTTTTTGTTTGACACAAATCACATGTCAAGAAAACTTTGCTCATTTTTAATTTATTTTTTCAATTAATTTTTATCTTTTTTATTTATTCCACTTACTTAAATCATATATTTTTTACTAGCAAATTCAATTTAATATATTTGTTAATATTTTTAATAATTCACAATTTCAACTAAGATGAACACGTTGTCGAGTCGATGAAGATGAATGATGAGTTGGTGATGAAACGTTCCCCATTGCAGTTTCGGTCGATTGTAATAATACATAGACGAAAATTTTGTCAGTTTTTCTCTCAATTTGACCGATAATGTGGACAACCTCTCGAATGAATGACCTCCGGAATGACGACATCAATGATGAAACATGCGGGTTTAAACAAAGATAAATGATGTGGATTTTTGCCGCATTTTATACTTCAATGGAATAATTTTGATAAGCAAACTAATCAATTATGACGATTGAGTTTGATTAAGACGATATTTTTGTTGTATGGTTTTGCTGATTATTATATACATTCAATAATTAGGCAAAAACGTGAATGAAAGCTCAAATTTATAATTATTTATGTTCACGAAAATAATTATTTGAAACTCAATACTGTTTATGTTGACGGAAACAGTATTCTTTTGATGCAAAAAAAATTTTAAGCGCGAATGTGTTGTGTAAATACCGTAGAGCGTAAATTCCGTTTTGAGTTGTTAGCATGGTTTTTTGATTAAAAGTGATTTTAAGTATTTTATGCTGTCACCATTGTAATGAAGTATCTTGTTCCATTAGCCTTTAGCCTTGCTATATAAAACATGCGAGATGATAATGTCGAAGATTATGCGTACCACTTATATATCACTTTCAAAAATACCAATAATTAAAAACACGGATTTACTTATTAATTTAAGACTTTAAATATTTATTTTAATAAGAAATTTATTTATGATTAATAATGACTTATTTATTATTTAATACAACACAGCATCAAGTATTAACTAACCTATTTTTGGGCTTGCATTGCCTTTTTATTATGTTCTGATCTTCTATTACAATTTTTAAAGATAAAATAAACATAATAAGAAAATGTAATAGAAGAACTAACAAAATTAAAAAAGTAATAGATAATGTTAGGCGAGTGTTGTGTTTATACATAACACTACACTAGAAACAAACACTTTGATAAAAAAAATTGATTGTTGATGTGTTGAAGATGGTTTAGTTTAGCGCCATTTATAATTTTTGCTTGTTTCCTAATTTGATGATTACGATGGTTTGATGATTTTGGTTGCATCGAGTTTTTATGTTTTCTTCATTTACGATGAAATTGGTTTTGTTGTCGTTTAATATAACAACAAGAAATTGTTGAAAATAGTTTTGCTACTTTCCATATGTGGCGGCTAATTCGAAGTAAATAGTGGACTGTATCATCTAATTCGATGCTTATAAAATTCGATGATGCCACATCAGCCAAAAATATAATACGATGAAAAAGGTTTCATTTACCTGCACCGACCCTTGACATATTATGACATCTATTGCAATGCAATGATATAATCAAGACGTATACATAATAACGGAGAATATCACCAAGTGAAACGAAGTGATAATACATATTGAAGACAATGTTCTGAGACGTGACAATTGATACGAAGCATGTTCACAATTCGATGACGATCAAACTATATATCATTTGATGATAGTTAACAAAAGACATGCTTATGATATACGAAGAATGCTCTCGATGAGTCGATGTGAAGTACAGTTACAATCGTGTGTGATCAATAACCAAGTGTAATCATATACAAGAAATAATATTTCAGCAAACCATATTGATAATTATGCTCTGAGACACGACTGTAATTCAACGATGATAAATGCTAATATTCATATGGTGCAGTCATAACATACTGGATCCAATTGATATGAAGTGTATTTAAAATTTGATGATAACTAGATATTTTATGTTGATGATAATCAGCAAAATGTGATGATTATACAAAACCATCCAATTGATATGAAGTGTATTTAAAATTTGATGATAACTAAATATTTTATGTTGACGATGGTCAGCATAATGTGATGATTATACCAACCCTTTCACTAAAAACTGATGTGAAGTACAATTACAACTAGATGACGATGACTAAACCATATAATCACAAAAATAGCATTTTCAGCAAATCATGTTGATAACAATATTCTGGAGCGTAACTGTAAGCCGACGCTGATGTGTGCTAATATCCATATGAATACGCTCGTAATATGTGGAATATTGAAGACAATGCGCATATGTGAAATGTACACTAAAATATCACTTACTGGAAGATGAACAACACTGGATTATGACCATAGACAAAACATACTGACCATAAGCTTGAAAATTGCTGCAACCATGACAAAATGGCGAAAACTGGCAAAACACTCATCACTTAGATGCGAACAAAAACACTGATTATTTTAATGTTACACCGTTTATCTAATCATAAAATTATAAACAATTTCTTAAATATTGTAGTTACACAACAATATAACAAATATTAACATTAATAATAATAACAATTTAAACAATTCAATTTACACAATAATCACAAGATGATAGATGACCATCTGATTAAAAAGTTGATCGAAAAAGAAGACCTTATTTAGAAAATTACATGTCATTTATAATCGGTCACACTACTCTTTTTCCCATCAGCAGCGACACCCATTTTAAAACCACAAACCATATGTAATGTTTTTGCTCAACAATATTAGTAAATGAAAAATACTGTTTTTGGTTGTACAATGTTGACGCACTGACATCGTTGATAAAGTTTAAATTTAAATTTAAATGCAAATTACAAACAAGTAAAACAAACTGATATAAAAGATACATTTATATAATTAAAATAATCAGGAGTTCACTTTCTTTTTAGAGTGTAGTGACCGGTTAGTATCTTATGTGTATACCTAGATATAATAATATATGTATAGAACATGGACATGAATATGCTAGTTAACATAGGTAAGTTAAATAACCCTAGTAAAATTCTATGTTTTAGGAACAGTTCATTAAGTATTTCTTAACTATTAAAACTTAACAACAATTAAGATTTTCATTAATTTTTAGACTATGTAAATATCTAATTAGAATTTATTGCATCTCATTCAAATTACTGTTTGTTTACAGGAAGTTTACTAATCGCGAACACCATATTATTGATGTTTTTCATATGAATAATTATTTATTTTGACAAATTATTCCTTATACACATTTTATTTTGAATGGATTATCATGTAATCCACCCCACACCTGACACCAAATTTGATGTGCGTGGAACAATTTGCAAATTATTCCGTAAGAAATAATAATACTTTAACACAACAATTTTATTTTCAAAATTCTTTATTTACTTTTACTTAACTTTGTAGTATTAATAATTTTGGTTATAATTTTAATTTAATGAAGTTGAAGTTTTCCTTGTGGTTTGTTTGATTTTTAATGTTAGTGTTTCGATGTGTCTTTAGTGTGATTGTGAATGGTTTTTGTTTATTATTAAGCGTTGTTGCTGCATTATTTATACAGTCGAAACTCGATTATCCGTAATACTCTATTATCCGTGATTTTTGTTGGTAGCTTATTCAACCGGGATTTAGATCGATTAACCGGGATTTTTAATTTTTTTACCGTAAAATATTGGTAATACTTAATATTGGTAAGATAATAGTGTTGTTTTTGTGTTACACATATACATACACATGCGAATTAATGTTTTTCTTATGGTTTGTATATGTACACAAGTATTTAAAATAGATTTTGTAAAAAGGATAGAAATTGATTACCGTTAGAAAGTTTGTTTTTTTTTCTACATTTATGACATCAAATTTTAGTTCATTGAGCAGTTTTATATTGTTAAGTTGATAATTGCAAATTAATTTATTGTTTGATTTTTTAACGATTTTTTGGAAAAGGTAAGAATAGCTACTATTATTTTGGATATGAGTATGTATTAAGTTCTAGAATCTAGTTGTAAGTGTGATATTTGCCATTACAGTTAATAAAGGTTCAAATATGTCGCCATCAACCTCGAAAAGGGCAAGAAAAGTTTTGTCTATTAAAGATAAAGTAGATGTCATAAATCAATTAGAAAAATTTGGCAACACAATTCGAAATTGGACAACAAACCGTATATGATTTTAAAAAAAATAAAGTAGAAATTTTAAATTTTTTTTCGGAAAGTTATTCTAGCAAAGGCTTGAATTTTCGTAAAACATTAAAAAGCTCAGAATATCCACAAGTTGATGAAGCAACTTATCAATGGTTTCAACAACAGCGGTTTAGGGGTCTGCCTATTTCTGGAGCTATGTTAATTGAAAAAGCCAAATTTTTCCATGCAGAATTTAAAATAAACACAAGTTGTAAATATTCCCAGGGATGGTTAGGCAAATTTAAAAGTCGGCATGGAATACACAGTCTCAAAACATCTGGCGAAAAAATGTCGGCGGATTACGGCAGCGCCACATTATTTGTGAATGAACTACGAGATTTAATAGAATCAGAAAATTTATCGTACGACCAAATATACAATGCCGTTGAGACGGGTATGTTTTGGAAAGCTTTACCCCGAAAAACCATAGTCTCTAGAAATGAATCTTCAGCAGAAAGTGTGAAAGAAGCTAAAGTACGAGTGACTGCTCTTGTGTGTTCAAACGCTTTAGGAACACACAAGTGTAAATTACTTATTATTGGAAAAAGTGCGCGCCCTCGGGCTTTCAAAAACGTGAAAGAATTACCCACTCTATATAAAGCTAATAAACGAGCTTGGGTAACCCACGACATTTTCTTGGATTGGTTTGATAACCACTTTGTTCCTGAAGCTAGAAAAAGCTGTACGGACTTTAGTCTAGTGGACAACTGCAAAATTTTGTTGGTACTGGATAATCGTCCTGCTCATCCAGATGTCACTAAATTTAAACAAAACAATGTTATTGTAAAATATTTGCCAGCAAATTGCACTTCTTTGATACAACCAATGGATCAGGGTGTCATTAGAAGCTTAAAATGCCATTACCGGAAACAAATGGTGAAAAAAATAATAAACCTCAATACGGAAGACCAAATTACAAACTTTATAAAATCATACAACATTAAAAATGCAATATGGTGCCTTAAAAAGCCTGGAGTGGCGTAACCTGGCTTGCCTGGAGTGCGTAACCAAGGAAGTTTTGAAGAATACGTGGCATAACATTTTGTGTGCTGATGACGACGAAACTAGCAATTCTGGTTGTGAAATCAACAACGGGGCTGACGTTATAATAAATAAATTAAATGACACAATCAATCCAATAAATAGAGAAGATTTTATAAGTTGGGTGGATTCAGATATTAAAGCACCAACATTCGCCACATTGTGGAAATGGTGTTGAATTCTAGTGATAACACAACTCAATCCAGTTCTGATGGGGATACAGATGAGGAACTTATACCAAGTGTAAGAACCTGCGAAGCTTTAACTGCATGTGAAACGCTAATTAATTATTTAGACAACCACGATGTTGAACAAATAAGCGTTCAAGATAAACTCCACATGCACAGAATTCACGCCAAACTAATGGAGTATCAAAGGGGAAAACAGACTCAAACTAAAATCAACGATTATTTTAATACAACATAATTTTGTTGATACACCTAATGCCAAAAGAAAAGCAAATTACAAAATTTTCTTCTTATAATTTTAAATGAAGCATTATTTTATTTTCAGTTACATATGAACATATTTGTGAATTATGAATGATTATTTATATATGAATTACTAAAAATACATAGATGTATGTTCAAAATTATTATGAATATTGTGTACTTCTTTATAAAACTGAAAAATTCGATCAACCGGGATTTTCGATTATCCGGGAAGCCTCCAGTCCCTAGTGTCCCGGATAATCGAGTTTCGACTGTATAATCTTTGTAATGAAGCGCTTTCTTCGTTGCGGAACAACGAATAGGCTGAGCAGGCCGCGTACCAAGCGAGGTTTATATGGCCGTTTCGACTAGCTTCAGTCATCGTGGATTGAGTAAGAATTCCTGCTACTTTAGCACAAATAATCAGAGATGTACGCAAAAGACATGATATATACGGAAATGAGAGAAAACAAGTGAAAAAATGAGACTCTGGCGACCCCTTACGCGAAAGAACCACGATCACCTCGTCCAACCCCACATTTACTCACATACTCTCATACCCTCACACCTCATACACTCTCGCACCTTCCCCCCCCCCCCCCCCCCACTCACACACGTACTCTCACACACGGGCACACTATCCGCACTCATTCACGCCTCTAATTACAATTAAAATGAAATAAAATAACACTCACCTCATGATGTAATCAGCTCCCCTCTTCACCCTTCGGTTCGGCCTAGCCCATTCTCATCATCATATTAATAAAATCCCAATATGTGGCTGAATATTTGACCAGTACTTATATTATCAATAGGTTAACATCCAGTATATTAGCTTAGGTAATAATTTCGTTATCGTTTAGGTTTTACCAATTATTTTGGTTCTTTATATTTTTACACCAAATACAAACATAACACAAAAATTTTCTTTCATGTGAATATCACAGATAATATTATTTAAGTTAACTCATAATCAAAATTTTGGCATTATATTTTTCTAAGTTTTTCATGCGAACATCACAGGTAATACTATACAAATTATTTTCTTTTTATGTGAATATTTTATCTTTTTATGTGAATATCACAGATAATACTATATAAATCAATTTCCAATAAACTTTTGTTTTATCATTTTCTTAATTTTTATGCGAATATCACAGTTAATATTAGATAAATCAATTTCCAATAAACTTTTGTTATATCATTTTCTTAATTTTTATTCGAATATCACAGTTAATACTATATGAATTTATTGCTAATAAACTTTGGGTTTGATTTTTTTTTTCTTTATTAGTTGAACACAAACGATATCACAGAAAAAAAAATAAGTTAATGACGTACACAACTGTACATAAGACAGAACAACAGATTTTATAGTTTTGCTTCTTTTGAAGGTAATGCATTTAACTCTTTATGACTCACAAACCGGTTAATAATTACCGTAAGATTATCATTCGACGATCACGGTGCTCCCATGCAATAATGTTCGACTATATGGTGTGTGACTGACACTTGATCAACGTGATGGATACTTGAATCTACGTAGTTAATCGCTTTCCGATTTGCTTAGATCTTAGTTTACGAGTTGCACGATGCTAGTTCACCAAATCCTAATCTCGAGTCACCACTCGAGAAGAATCTGATTAACGCAGTTCCACAGAACCAGGAGACTGGTGGAGCTGTGAGGTCTTAGCGCTAATTTCGTCTATACACTCCTTACGGTTACCACGCCCTACTCACGTTTGATCACAGTAACCTTCTACACTTAATCTCGTTAATCGAGGTATCAAATTTTACGATTGTGTTTCATGTATTAGCAGAAATTTAGCCACTCACCATATTATATGAAGAAAACCATCTCAAGCAAAAATTCCAAACGCCGTGATCTATGCTTCGGTTCAATCACTATTCGTTTCGTTGTCTCTCTAGATAATTACAAACCAATAACAAGATCCTCGTTATTCCAGAGACCTTCCTCTTAATCCCTCTGTTGGTTATCTTTTTCTGGAACAATTAATATCTGCCACCTCACCATTCGCAAACGTCAAAAAAAAACCAACAAAAAAACTTTTGTTTGATAAACGTCGAATAAGAGTCAAAATGGATTGACAAAAATATAAGAGAGCGAAGCCGTCTGTCAACTACTATATATACACAATTAATATCGAATCGATAAGGCAGTTTTTCGTACTTTCGAAACATCGTAAATTATTTTACCCATTAAGATTTTACCCATTACGTACCGCTAGTTTGTAATAGAAATTGGAAAATTTTTGCAACGAAAGAAAGTATTTACAAAACATTTGAACGAATTATATATGTAAATAACATGAGTATGGATTAATGAGAATAACCAACCGTTTTTATACCAATTTTACAGCAATTAAGGATTTCAAAGTGAATAAATAGTGTTTCAATGAAAAAAACAGCACAACCGTTTTAAAATAACAAATTGTATAGCGATTAATGATTATATATTGAGCAAAGTGTAACACGCGCTCTAGGGGGGTGATGTTATTACCCAAAGAAACTAAATCGAGGCACTAGCTGACATCGCTGGATTTTTCTCAGTATCAGAGTTCAATTAATTTACGATTCAATCCCTTACGCGCTACAAAAAAAATATCTAGGGAGTGCCTAATAGAGAAAGCATAGCTTAAAACAGACATGAGAAGTAATTATGGAAAATCCTTGAACCTCTCAACACCACCACTCACACCTCAACACACCAATTTACTCTGACATCGACATATCTAAATTATGCCAGTTATACTTTTATTTTGAATATGTTATTAATCGATACTTTCGGCATTAAGTGCTCTTGATTTCAAGATTAATTATATCAATAGACAACTATGTATATAAACAAAAAAAAACTTACAGTAAAATAATCCAACCTCAGATAGCTAGTTTCTTCTCTGGATCTTGCAAAATAAATTTGACGTCTTCTTGATGTCTTGAGAGAAATAAATACATCAATCGATTCAATTTCGTTTGGTGACTGATAAACTTCAGGAAATACGTAAACACAATCAGCAAATAAATGATTCATACAATACAGATGTCTTCAATGAAGTTATAATAGTAATCAGTAGATAATGATGTCGTCAAATAACTAATGACAACAATCAGTTAATGAATGATTCAATCAATCATGTCTTCAATGGATTTTGTAATATTAATCGGTAAGCAATGATGTAATAAAATATCTTATGACAGCAATCAGCTAGTAAATGCTTCAATCAGGATGTCTTCGATGAATTTGTAATATTAATCGGTAAGCAATTATGTAATAAAATAACTTATGACAGCAAACAGCGAATAAATGATTCATACAATCAGGATGTCTTCAAATAAATAATGACAACAATCAGCTAGTAAATGATTCAATCAGGATGTCTTCGATGAATTTGTAATATTAATCGGTAAGCAATTATGTAATAAAATAACTTATGACAGCAAACAGCTAGTAAATGCTTCAATCAGGATGTCTTCGATGAATTTGTAATATTAATCGGTAAGCAATTATGTAATAAAATAACTTATGACAGCAAACAGCGAATAAATGATTCATACAATCAGGATGTCTTCAAATAAATAATGACAACAATCAGCCAGTAAATGATTCAATCAGGATCTCTTCGATGAATTTGTAATACTAATCGGTAAGCAATTATGTAATAAAATAACTTATGACAGCAAACAGCGAATAAATGATTCATACAATCAGGATGTCTTCAAATAAATAATGACAACAATCAGCCAGTAAATGATTCAATCAGGATGTCTTCGATGAATTTGTAATATTAATCGGTAAGCAATTATGCAATAAAATAACTTATGACAGCAAACAGCTAGTAAATGCTTCAATCAGGATGTCTTCGATGAATTTGTAATATTAATCGGTAAGCAATTATGTAATAAAATAACTTATGACAGCAAACAGCGAATAAATGATTCATACAATCAGGATGTCTTCAAATAAATAATGACAACAATCAGCCAGTAAATGATTCAATCAGGATGTCTTCGATGAATTTGTAATATTAATCGGTAAGCAATTATGTAATAAAATAACTTATGACAGCAAACAGCTAGTAAATGCTTCAATCAGGATGTCTTCGATGAATTTGTAATATTAATCGGTAAGCAATTATGTAATAAAATAACTTATGACAGCAAACAGCGAATGATTCATACAATCAGGATGTCTTCAAATAAATAATGACAACAATCAGCCAGTAAATGATTCAATCAGGATGTCTTCGATGAATTTGTAATATTAATCGGTAAGCAATTATGTAATAAAATAACTTATGACAGCAAACAGCGAATAAATGATTCATACAATCAGGATGTCTTCAAATAAATAATGACAACAATCAGCCAGTAAATGATTCAATCAGGATGTCTTCGATGAATTTGTAATATTAATCGGTAAGCAATTATGCAATAAAATAACTTATGACAGCAAACAGCTAGTAAATGCTTCAATCAGGATGTCTTCGATGAATTTGTAATATTAATCGGTAAGCAATTATGTAATAAAATAACTTATGACAGCAAACAGCGAATAAATGATTCATACAATCAGGATGTCTTCAAATAAATAATGACAACAATCAGCCAGTAAATGATTCAATCAGGATGTCTTCGATGAATTTGTAATATTAATCGGTAAGCAATTATGTAATAAAATAACTTATGACAGCAAACAGCGAATAAATGATTCATACAATCAGGATGTCTTCAAATAAATAATGACAACAATCAGCCAGTAAATGATTCAATCAGGATGTCTTCGATGAATTTGTAATATTAATCGGTAAGCAATTATGCAATAAAATAACTTATGACAGCAAACAGCGAATAAATGATTCATACAAGCAGGATGTCTTCAAATAAATTTAAATCGATCAGTAAATGAAGATGTCTTCCAATATCTTATGACAACAATCAACGAATAAAAATCATCGCGCGCTCGTCTAATTGGTAAAATGACACAACCAACCTAGCAACACTTCGTTACACTTAGCGAAGCCACACTCTTCATCCTTATGAAGTGAAAATTATCCTCAATAAAATAAAGAAATTATTATACTTTGAACACTGAACAGACAATTTCTCAAAATATCCCTTGTTTTATTCAAAATTTGTCAAAATTACAGGGTTTATACTTAATCAAAAAACATATTACCTTATACTATGACTATGTAATATTATCATTTGTAGTTAGAAGATGGCTGCGAGTCAAAACGTTTTATATCATGGTACTTGGCATCCATTTACAAAGTGTTCTGCTCCAAAGAAAATATTTGTTGAAGCACTTGTTTAAAATCACTTGTGTATTTTATATACATATATATAAAAAACTCAATTCACCGAGCTACTAGTATGAATCAAAAAAAAAACCAAAAGAAAATTAAAGAAAAAAAACTAAAAAAAAATTATGAGCAAACGCTCCACGATGCTAATATCACCGCGTCCTGTTGAGAAGAGAACGATGGATGCCAAAAAACCACGTTATATCTCGTTTATTTTCCTTCCCCTCTTCGTAAAAAAATCAAGACCAACAAACTCAGGAAAATTAAAATACATTCCATTCTTATACGAATGTCAAAAAAAAAATCAATCTGTAATATTGGTTTGTAGGGCTTGCTTTTCATTATTTATCATCAACCAAAAATAAATTAGTTGAATCCGTCTCCAAGTGACACTTCAATCTCATTTACTATTTTATTGTGGATATTGAGTTAAATACTTATTTGATTACTAGTTTTAGTAAATCGTTGCTTGTAGTAAATCCATTCACGAATGTTTAAACTCTAATTGGTAGACCGTGAACAAATAAAAAAAAACAACTACAAGACGCAATCTGAGATCACAATAAGACAGTCAATGAGCTGTTTACATGAAAGAAGTGACACTTGGATTTCAATAACCTAAAATTTATCTAGAATAAAATAGTTTTATTCTCATTGCTTAGCTATGATCTTAATAAAAAGGTAACTTATGTATCTATGTAACTTATTTTGGTTTGTTTATATTTCAAAGCAAATCAAATTAAGCAGTTTAATATGAGAAACAATATACATGTTTTCTGAATAATAACTGAGGATGTACAAGTTTACGAGAACAGTATTAGTCTACAAGTTCTTACGTTACATGTAAAATATATAAACATTTTGGAAACAAGGGTTAGTATAAGTTGGACTTGAGCTAAGAGGAACAGATTCGACTTCCATTTAGGCCAAAGTATTTTTAAACGAAATGTTTACCTCAAACAAAAGTTTTGTCAATATGGTTGATAAATCTAAAAGGCACTCGATGGAGTAATTAATAGTTTCGATTTCATTACAAATAAATTAATAAATTAATCATTTTAAAAAAAAATTCAAAATCTCTAACAATAATAATAAAAAAAAAACTTAACTTAATTGTTGATTGTTGTCTTAATATCATGAAAAGTTTGTCCACCACAAAAAAAAATCTCTTGCGTTGTGGTTATATTTTTTTCCTATTCCTCTTTTATTTCAATCACCTTCAGTCTGGAAAATTTCGATTATTTTTCCTCTTTCCCTTCAAATTCCTTCTTCCAAGTTCCAATCACCATAAACTACCCTCCATACAAAAAAACTGATCGCCTTTATAGTTTTTTTCTATTATTTTATTTAAGAAAATTAGTGATTTTCTTCTTTAGTAAGTAAATTACTCAAGAATCACTCATTAAAAAAAAATGGCTACAAGATTTTTCAGTTTATCTCTATTGGTTCACAACATTTTTTTTTCTCTGTTTTATTTACGTCACTGTGTTCCATAATTATTTAACAAAATATAATATTTTCCATTTTCATATCAATAATTTTAACACTAAACAATTCTTAGTGTTGTGTATTACTTCGGTCTGAAAGACCTAAGTATTACATTCATGAGCTCAAAGTGAAATTCTTACCCCCACTTTTTTTGGCATTTCTCGACGTTTTAGGACCTACTGATTCTAAAAAAGCAAAAAAAAAAAAAATGTGTGTCTGTCTGCCGGCCGGCCGGCCGTCCGTCACAACCGACGAAATCTAGAAAACCGCTGGACGGATTTCAAAATTTTTTTTTTCTAGAAATAGGTTTACTCAATGGGAAGAGCCGAAAGGACGATGTGTTTGATAACTGTACCGGAAGTGTGTCAAAAAAATCGTCAAGTGTGTCAAAACAAGGAAATTTGCATATTTTTTGGTTAAAAAACGTTCATTTTAAGTGATTACGAGTAGAAACATTGAATTTGGAGAAATCTCGATGGTCGGGATTGGTATGTGAGACCAAAATCTAGATTATTGCATTATAAGTTTGTCAAAAAAATGTTGTCAAGTGTGTCAAAAGAAAGATTTTTATTTATTTTTTTACCTAATTTTTTGGAAAAAAAATAAAATTATTGTTTGTTTGAAATGAGTTTTATTATTATTATTGAGAATTATGGCATTATAAGTTTGTCAAAAAAATGTTGTCAAGTGTGTCAAAAGAGAGATTTTTTTTTATTTTTACCCAATTTTTTGGAAAAAATAAAATTGTTTGAAATGAAATTTTATTATTATTATTGAGAATTATGGCATTATAAGTTTGTCAAAAAATAATGTCAAGTGTGTCAAAAAATAATTTCATTTATTTTTAAGCCAATTTTTTGGAAAAAAAATGTAGCTGTTTTTATGACGTAAATATAATTGAAAATGAAGTTGGACATGGACATTTTTGAATTTGTTATAGTTTTTGAAATATTTTTGGAATTTTGAAAAAGTTTGTATTTTTGATTTTGTAATAATTTTTGCATTATTTTTAGAATTTCTGAAAAAGTTTTAATTTTTGATTTCGTAAGAATTTTTGGAATATTTTAAGAATTTTGAAAAATTTTTAATTTTTGATTTTATTATAATTTTTCAACTTTTGATTTTATAATAATTTTTGCAATATTTTTAGAATTTTGGAAAAAGTTTGCATCTTTAAGAATTTTTGGATTATTATTGGAATTTAGAAAAAGTTTCAATATTTGATTTCATTCTAATTTTTGGAATATTTTTGGAATTTTGAAAAAGGTTTCAATTTTTGATTTTGTTATAATTTTTGCAATATTTTTAGAATTTGGAAAAAAAATAGAATTTTTGAATTTTATATAGATATATATTTAGAATTTTGAAAAAAGCTTCATATTTTGATTTTGTAAGAATTTTTGGAATATTTTTAGAATTTTGAAAAATTTTAAATTTTTGATTTTATTATAATTTAGAAAAAAGTTTTAATTTTTGATTTTGTAATAATTTTTGCAATATTTTTAGAATTTTGGAAAAGTTTGAATTTTTAAGAATTTTTGGAATATTATCGGAATTTAGAAAAAGTTTAAATATTTGATTTCATTCTAGTTTTTGGAATATTTTTGGAATTTTGAAAAAGTTTGATTTTATTTAATTTAACAAAATTTTTGGATTTGGATTATAATTTTCCGGCAACGTATTGATATTTCGTGTTAGTTTTGTAATAAGTTAACAGATATAAAAAATACTTGTACGTTAACAAAGAGTTATGTTTGATATACATCGCTGCCCAAAACTAAAAACCATGTCCTCGTGAAAGTTTTTTGCCGAAAACTATATCAAAATCCTTTACCCAGACCGAAGTCTTGATATCTCAGAGCTGTGAGATTTCAGCCCCTCCATATTTTTTCTTTATAATTATTATATTTTTAAAACGAATAAGTATTTACGTTATTTATTCAAGAAAAGGAAACCACTTCATACTATTTTTCTATTTAATTAGTATCACAAGTTCTTTGTTTTAACTTATATCACAACAAAAATTTTTTTTTATTACAATTTTGAAAGATGATCTTCATAAATTGAAGTTAAAACATGATCTGATTCAATATATAAAAAATGAACATGGACGTTTATCAAAAAGAAGTAATCGCTTCATTTCATTTTCCGTTTCTTTTATTTCATTCTATTTGTTATTTTATATTTCATTACATTTTTATGTTGTTTACATGTAACGCCCAGTAGACCAGGGTAGAAGCCTTTAAAAATAATAAAAAGTAAAAAAAATAATAGTAGGATGAAACCCATTAGAAAAGGAGGAAAATATTATAAAAATGAAAGGAAAAATAATTTACGGGCGATCTGAGGTCGGGAAGGGGAAGGGGTGAGTTTTTAAGGGTAAAAAGCGGTTTATCTCGATTTCCGGCAAAACTAAAAGTCCTATGGAAAAAATTTATATGGCAAAGTTGTAGGTAATAAAAAGATCTAAAACTTTTGTTTGGATACTTTTTTCACATAACCTCAAAATTTATGTGAAAATTCAAAAAACCAAGTTTTTGGTTTTTTATTTTTATCTTTTACAAAAAAATTTTTTTTTTCACGAAATTTGGTGAAAACTTACCTTTTTATGTCCCAAATACGCTGTAATTTATTTGATTGGAAATTTTTATTTGTTCACCTTATTTTGAATTAATATCGAAAAAGCACCCTTATTTTCAATCGAAAATTCACCCGTCAAAATATCAGCTTTTTTCAAAAAGTGAGCAAAAAGAAAGCATACCTCTGTTCGTTGAAATCTCTACTTTCCGATGGTGAAAAAAAAAAATATATTACAATAGTAAATCTTCTCAGAAAATGCAAAAAATGAATTGAATTTTCGATTCAAAAAACCATAGTTTTTGGTTTTTCATTTTTATCTTTTACAAAACAATTTTTTTTTTTCACAAAATTTGGTCAAAACTTACCTTTTTATGTACCAAATACGCTGTAATTTATTTGATTTGAAATATTTATTTTTTCACCTTATTTTGATTAATATCGAAAAAGCACCCTAATTTTCAATCGAAAATTCAATTCATTTTTTGCATTTTCTGAGAAGATTTACTATAGTAATATATTTTTTTTTTCACCATCGGAAAGTAGAGATTTCAACGAACAGAAAGCATACCAACTTTTTGAAAAAAGCTGATATTTTGACGGGTGAATTTTCGATTGAAAATTAGGGTGCTTTTTCGATATTAATTCAAAATAAGGTGAACAAATAAAAATTTCCAATCAAATAAATTACAGCGTATTTGGGACATAAAAAGGTAAGTTTTCACCAAATTTCGTGAAAAAAAAAATTTTTTTGTAAAAGATAAAAATAAAAAACCAAAAACTTGGGTTTTTGAATTTTCACATAAATTTTGAGGTTATGTGAAAAAAGTATCCAAACAAAAGTTTTAGATCTTTTTATTACCTACAACTTTGCCATATAAATTTTTTCCATAGGACTTTTAGTTTTGCCGGAAATCGAGATAAACCGTTTTTTACCCTTAAAAACTCACCCCTTCCCCTTCCCGACCTCAGATCGCCCGTAAATTATTTTTCCTTTCATTTTTATAATATTCTCCTCCTTTTCTAATGGGTTTCATCCTACTATTATTTTTTTTGTTTTCAAAAATTATCGACCCTGGTCTACAGTAAAAATTCTGACATTGAAATTTGTACGCCACAATGGTAGATTTCGTTTATTATTCCTATGGGTTTATTTATGTTTTTCTTTCATGGAATTTTGTCGCATTACAAACCTATGGGGGAGTTCGGGGATCTGTATATTCCTATACGAACATGGTTCCATCAACACCTGAGATCTTCAATACACGAGAGTTATGGTGCTTAGAGTTCAACTCGTAAGCCTTAATTCTCATACAAGGAAGTTATAAAATTAATGCTCCAATTCATAATCAGGCAGTCGGTATTTATAGAGATCCAGCTTCGATGCTTTGCCACTGACAATTGTTTCGGTAAGATACAATATGTCAGGTTTGTAATAGCCCGCTCACGGTCCTCTTGTGAGTTTCATCACCTTTTTAGACACTGTTGACATCGCGGGATAGGCCATCCTAGCCGTTGACAAAGATGATTTCTAAAGAGTGTCTTTACCAGAAAAAAAAATGCAAACGCTCAGAATTACATATAGCAAAGGAGAAATCGATCATCCACACAATCAGCTACGAAATTATTTTCTCATTATAATCATAGCTTCAAATTAAAGGATACCAAATACGAATAAAACTTAATCGTAAAAATGATAAATTACTTTTGTTTTTCATGAAAATAACTGTATTTAACAATATTTAACTAAATTCCCCACAATCCGCTTTAAAACGACAAAAGAATCATTTAAAATAAGTGTAATTAATTGTAAATAATTTCAATCAACAAAATCTACTTTAGGGCCGATGTATGAATGCGGATAGAAAATAAATCCTCGGATTAATCGTCGTTTGTATATATACAAACGACGATTAATCCGAGGATTTATTTTCTATCCGCATTCATACAATCGGCCCTTAATATCTCAAAAAAAAATTTATATCGAATATATCTAATAGTAGCTGAATTTAATATGTTCACGCCTCTGGCTTGGCAGTGGACTGTATGATTTTTTTTTGATTTGATGATAAAGAAGCCAAAGGATATGACATGGATTAGCTCACTCTCCCTATCACCAATACAACAATGAATATGTACAACTATTATTTAGCTCACACAGCGGTTGTTGGTATTAATGATATAAATTTGTTAATGCCGTACACGGCTATTGATGATGACGATATAAATTTGTTAATGCCTTACAAGGCAGTAGCATACTGATAAAGATGATATAAACGTATAAATATAAGTGCTGACATAAGTGATATAAATCTGTTAATGTCGTACAAAACTCTTGATGATGACGATATAATGTATCTATACTATAAGTATTGGACCTTTTTATTTACGAAGCCAGTTTATGTTATTATTGGAATTGAACTTTTAATACTATAAAGAAAAAAAATGTATTCCCAAAAAAAGTTGCGGGATAGACGGATTGCTCCCACACCAATCCGACTCTGGGAATCTCTTATTTTTGGCTAATTAGCCGATCATTTCACATAAATTCAAGAAAATCAAAATGAAAGAAAAATACCTAATAACAATACTAAGAAAAGAATACAAATAATTTGGCTGACCTTGTTGAACGTGGTGTTGATTGTCGACTGCCTCTAGTCCTTCGTATATAACTCCTTCCCTTTTCAATTCAAATTCCTTTTCTTTTACAATAAACCTCTTTTTACCTGGTAATGATTCCTTTGATACAACTGTAAATTTCTTTTTTCCCAAGAAAACATAACATAAATTCCTTCTTGCGCCCTTCAACTTCTCCTTTCCAAGTACCAACTTCTTTCCACGCGTGTAAATTTCGTTTTTCCTCCAAAACCATAAATTTATTCTTTCCTCCACCGTTATTTCACTTTTGGTGTAGTGTGTCCCTTGTTGAAATCAAGAAGAAAAAGACAAAGACTAGTTTTGTATTTTTATAATTGTGACACATCCATTAAAATTGATAACCAAGACGGCCACGTCTTCATTTAAAATGAAAAAAAATTGTTCACTTGTTATTTTCTGTTTTTATTTTCTTTTTTTTCTTTTTCTTTAACTATAATTTCCTTTTAAATTAGCAAATGATTTTAAAAATATATATATATCACAACAATATGAGTTTTCATATATTGATTTTTTCTTTTCTTTTTATTTATAATTATCACAAATATTATGTTTCCGAGGGAAACTTTTGATGTTTTTGTTTAAAAAATGAAACATGGAATAATCAAAAACAAAAGATGCTACTTGACATTTATATCATGTTTATGGACAAAAAACAAAGTCTAACAACTTTGAAGAAAAAATATTTTCCGTTCAATTTGTTTTCGTTATTGTGTGTGAGTTTAATGCTTTTCGTTATTTAGTTGTTTTGGAGATGATTTTTAAATTTGAAAAGTTTTAGTTCTTGTTTTAAGAAATGAATTGTGAGTTTTATTTAGAAGCGAAAATGAAATATTCGAAATGTTGAAATGGTTATTAATACATTCCGAAATGTAATAAATGTGTTTCAATTATTCAATTCAAAAAAAATAACCAGACGTTACAATACATTACGATATAATGTATCTGACTATACATAATAATATAATATAAATTTGTTAATGCCTTACAAGCCTAATGATGATGACGATATAACTGTATAGATATAATCGCTGATATGGATGACATAATTTTGTTAATTCGATGTAAATCTCTTGATGCTGACGATATAAATGTGTTAATATAAATGTTGTTATATGGTGATATAAACTTGTTAATGCCGTACCCTGCTATTGATGATGACGATATAAATTTGTAGCGGTAATTGATGATATAAAACTGTGAATGCCTTACAAGGCGATTGATGAACAAACTATGATTGCTGAAATAAATGATATAAATTTGTTAATGCGATATAAAACTCTTGATGATGACGATATAAATGTATAAATATAAATATTGTTGGCTAGTGAACTGTATTAATAATTTATTTATTTATCCAATGTTCCTTGTAAAAACTATTCTGCTTAACAGGCAAGCTATTGATATAAATTTTGTTATTAATTTGGACTAACGAAGGAATATTTATATTGACATATAATTAAATACAGCCGGGAACGAATGTCCGGACGACTCTGGACCTGAGAATCTCTCGAAAACATTAATTTTCGGTTGTTTTATCGGCATTGGAGGTTCATAAGATAAATCGGAACCAAAATTTGTAGCTAGGCTAAATGATTGCACCGATAATGATTCCGACTTTTCACTGGCAATAATCGTGGGGCAGGATTAATAAGCTTGACTTGGACCTAGAAGAAAACAGTTGTTATTTTTTTAATAAAGGTGAACAAAAAAATTCAATGTTTGGAGATTTCAGAAGTGTGTCAATCATTAGGCTCACTCAATTTGTAATAGAAAATGTTTTCCGTTCTTTTTGGTTTGATCAAAAAATACCAAAAGAAATCAATATAGAATAGTTAGCAATTATAATTACGAATCATCTACATTATAATAAATTTGCCATAAATACTTACTGCTTTCTTCTACTTCCATCAAATCTTCACTTATGTTAGGAACATGCACGTTATGATGAACAAATTCTTTCCGGCTGCCGCTTTTTTGATTCAAATATAAGTCTTTAATTCGGTCATCGAGCACTTTTAAAGACTTCTGATCAACAATATCGAATAACATTTTGAGTTCAATCTAAAATGTTGATTCTTTCATTTTTTGTGCTTATGATTTTTTACGCTTGCAGTTTTTTTTATTCTTAATCATGCTATGACATCGAAGAATTCCTTTCACTACATTATCATTACCAGAATTCGGAATATCATTTTTTTTCCACAGCTCTATAACCTGATCTGCCACATTTTTAGCACTTTGTTTCACAGAATATTTAATAATTTTAAGTTGATGAAAAAACACACACATAACCTCTTTCACTGTTGGTAATTTAAGTTCAAGAATTTTGGACATCGGTATGCCAATTAAAGGGATTTCTTTATTCATATTAGATGATTAGCAGATAAATTGCAATAATCAAAAATATGTTAAAACTCAGCTGTTGATTGATTGGTTTTAGTTATACACAAGAAGACACAACTCAGAGCTCCAAAAACTATATATGCAATGTAGAAAAATAAAGGAGTGTGTTCGTAAATTCTACATTGTAACAATATTGTTAACAATGACATAGATAGCGTTCTTAAATCTATATTGTAACAACAACCACGGAGTGGTTATGGATGGATTTCGAATCGCAATGTCGTTTCATATCCACAAAATACACTGCTAAACGTGACGAATCTGGTGAAAAATTCAAAAAATCCACCGAGGGACAACTGGATAAAATATGCGTGCGATATCCTTGGCTTCTACAAGACTTTTGAGGATGCAGAAGTATTTGTAAAAAATGTAGATAGTGAGTCAGATAGAGACGACACGCGCATGGAAAAACTTCGACGTATACAGAATAATTTGAATGAGTCGGTTAAAAGAGGTAAACGTTGAATTGTATTTTGAATTCTTCTATTGCGGTTTCTCAATGTTTATTTTCATTGTCATATCACAATAATGTATGACGTAATCAACAGTATTCTTCCGCCTCACTTTGTTGCTGCAAATTTAATTTGGTCTGGCCGTACTATCCAAGCACGTTCGCGTCTAAGCGAATTCACTAATTTCATTAGTTGGCTCCATGAAGTGACTAATCATCTTGCAAATGGTGCATTAAGTCTCTCGGCAGTAAAAAAATTTTTGCAATTCAATATATTTAAGCACGCTAAGAAGCGTGCAAATAGTAAAAATCAACGCAGAGCCACCTGTCGCGTTTATGGAAAAAGAAACCAAAACAAAACTAATATTAAAGTAGAGGTTTGTGTAAAAGAGTCTGGACAAGAGACTGCTGCACTTGAGACTGATGCAAAAGAGACTGCTGCCCAAGACACTGATGTTAATACCCAAGAATCATCATCGTCAACATCATCAGATGTAGTTGATGTGAATAACTCAGAAAATCTAGAATATTTTGAGGAATACCTTAATAGTTATGATGGTATATTTACAATCGCATTAATATTATTTGTTGCTTTACCTTTGATAATCGTTGAAAATTTTCTCTTCTTTATTTCAGATAAAAATGATGAACCGTCGATCAATCGTATAAATAAAGGCTCATATTTGGCAACACAAACCAGCGACAATGAGGACTCCGATGACAATGGAATACCACTTCTTACTAAATTTGAATTGACTCAACAGCTTAAGCGTAAGAAGTGTATTAAACGTAAATCAACTGTCAATATGACTATATCCAAGATTGCCAAGCTCTCCTGCAACCAAATATAAAAATATACTTACCAAATATACCAAATATAAAAATATACTTATACTTACATATACATTCTATTTTGAAATAAAGAATATTATTCTATAATTTAATTTGAATTTAAAATCAATTTAATGACGTTTTCTTTTTCAATTACATATAAAATTTATTAATATTAAAACGAGAACCTAATATTTGTTATTATGGCTGCTCGCCGATTTAGATAAAAACTAAATTAAAATTAAATTTCGGTGTGCAATATCGGAATAAATACATAGGAATGTTCATTGGCAAGATCTTCTTTAATGCTTATAAATTTGCACTGCACTTCTTTCACATTCACTCTTATTGATGCGCCCATATGCCTAACATCACCAACAAATATACCTAAAAGGGAAGATCGTAGGGAGCTGGAGAAATAATCGTTATGATCCGAAATCGGTGTGCCGTCTATATAGAAATTAGAGTCAGAACCTGACTCGACAGCGCCAACAAATTTTAGGATTTTGTCATTTGCAAAGAACCACGATTGGCGATTCGTGCTGATGACAATTTAAAATTCCTGCCCGGAAAATGAATAGTACAATTATTTCTATTACTTTCAATTCGGTAATTTTTTGATAATGTTTTCGGTAAAACAGGATCGTACACATTGCATCGCTCTGAAAGTCTTCATGCGATTTGTGATATTGCACTATGTCCAACTCGAAAAGTACTTTTTATGTTGCCCAAGCAACTTTCAAATGGGTACGTAGAAATAGTTGGCACTGCCAAATCTTTCCACATCCGATGACATGCAAGATGTTATGTATGTTGTTTGTCATATATTGCTGTCCGTATATTTGTCGGAAATCTTTGACAAAATCGATAAATAGTTTGTTGATACAGGCCAATTTCGATACGTACTTGTTCGAAGATGCCATTCGAACGGCGCAGCATAAGGTAAGAAAGTGCTCATATTGACATGGCTCTAAAAAATCTCGAAATGCAACGCATCCAAAATAACATAAAATGTTTCTAAACTCCTGCCCTTTCCAATGCTTGAATAACAGCAAAGAACGAGCATCTCGGTTGATTTCTTTTGGGCCTTCGATTGACAACAGATGCTTCGTGATGTGGATGAGCTCCTGTTCTGACCATCTCTGATAACCCATATTGCCTTTCATCCAACCAATAATGAGGCGCTTGCAAACACCGATCTCCAGCAAATGTAGTGGATCTGCAACTACGAAGTCCTTCACCATATCAACTGGTAGTTCAACCAAAGGTGTTCGTCCTTTTTGGTGTTCCACATATCCATTTGCTCTGAATATTGCATCAGTACGGAGTTCTGATGGCTGCGTCTTGTCAAATGTTACTGTGTATGATTGTTTTGAGTGTTTACCAATGACCATGCATCTTTGGCAGCCGTGACGAGCGTTATAATTCATTGTACTTGAAAAAGAATGGAACAATATTGAAGGACAAACGACTTTCATATAAAATTTAATTACCTTTAATAAACGCTCTTGCTGGGCTATCGCAAATAAAGCATCTAATTAATACGATCAACTTTTTGTCGTTGATTTTTATGCCATTTTGGAGGACTTGCCGGCAATCATAGACGAAGGGCCGAAAGTATGCATCGGCATTTTCAGGCTTTTGATCACCATAAAATATACCGATAGCCATTAGGCCAATGTCAAATAGTTCATGTATGTTTGCCAAGATGGGCCAGAAACATTTATTACTGCTATTAAAAAGTGGCAAGCCGTCGATATTCAAATTTAAAGAAATGGTGGTATCCTCATACAAATTTTTCTGAAACGGAAACAAGACCACTTGTAATAATTTAATATAAATATACTTTAAACTTTTACCTTCTGATATTTTCGAGTTCATCTTCAATTGCAACAACTTAGATAGAATATTTTTATCCTTTACGTTGCTATCCATACAAAGGAAATCAAGAAACTTGGATGAATAAACATCCCAACGGTCGAGAATGCTACTATTTGTTTTAAATAGGTAACAAAAATCCCTTTCAATCTGTGAAAGGAATTATTATTTGCATTTCGGTATATAATTTAATTCGAATATTTTCATACTAATCTGAAACCAATTTTTGTCTTATAATAAGGCCACTTTTGAAGAATTTCGTCTGTAGAAATTGTTCACGCCTCTGGCTTGGCAGTGGACTGTATAATTTTTTTATTTTATTTTCGACGATGATGAAACCAGAGGAGGTAACAAATTTTGTGCAACAGTTAAGCACTGCACTACAGATGAATAGAATTGTAGTTGTGAAGCGATGAATAATTAATAATAATAATTGGTGCCTCACAAGACCATAAATGATTGAATTGATGCTATTCGATGACTATAAATATCGCCTCCTAATGCTATAGCTGAGTAGAATTATATTTATGAAGCGATGACTAATCAATAATAATAATTCCTGCCTCATACGGCTATAGCAGAATAGAATTATATTGATGATACGATGAAAAATTAGTAATTATAATTCTTGCCTCATAAGGCCATAAATACTTGAATCGATGTTATTCGATGACAATAAATATCCCCTCACAATGCTCATAAGGTTATAGCTGAGTAAAATTATATTATTGATACGATGAACAATTAAAATAATAATTCGTTCCTCATAAGGCCATAAATACTTGAATCGATGTTATTCGATGACTATAACTATCGCCTCACCATGCTCATAAGGTTATAGCTGAGTAAAATTATATTAATGATAAGATGAACAAGTAAAATAATAATTCGTGCCTCATAAGGCCATAAATACTTGAATCGATGTTATTCGATGACTATAAATATCGCCTCACCATGCTATAGCTGAGTAGAATCGTTGATGATTCGAAGAGAAATTAATGATAATAATTCCTGCCTCATAAGGCCATAAATGAGTGAGTTGATGTGTATCGATGATTATAAATATCGCCTCACAATGCTCATAAGGTTATAGTTGAATTGATGTTATTCGATGACAATCAATATCACCTCACAATGCTATAGCTGAGTAGAATTATATTTATGAAGCGATGACCAATTAATGATAGTAATTCCTGCCTCATAAGGCCATAACTAAGTAAAATTGTTGTTTATCGATGACTATAATATCGCCTCACAATTAGCAATTAATATGACTGAATAGGACACGCCCTGATGCCACCATTTACAATGGCGGAACTACAAATAAAAAAGTATATAATTTAATAATTGTCACAGCAGCATCATCACCATTTTCACAAGAAAGAATTAAACAATTTATCTGTAATCACTTATTTTCTTTAATTCAACATTTTTATTTGTACATCAGGTTTTTTAACAAAAAATTTAACAAAGAAAATAAACACACGGTATTTTTAACATGACATTTAAAGCACGAAACTATTATATAAATTATAAGAATAATTATGAGCTAGATTTATGTTAAAACTTCTAAATATAGCAATCACAATTTCCTCTAAAGTTGCAGAGTCCCTCATATGAAGAAACTTGAACTATTTTGACTGAATTATTAATTACATGAATACTGGTTGCAGTTTATTCACGTTGTCACACCTGATCTGTTTTCTTTTTTAAAAATAATTAATATGTCAAATGACATGTAAACAAAGTACAACAAATCAGGTACATTAAAAATCCATTTACATTATTTTGTGTAATATTGTGATTGAATGTTATAAATTATATATTTTTGAGTCTTAATTATAAATAAGTTTGCTTTCTTACAGTTTGATTTTCAAGAATACTATGGATACAATTATTATTATGATAAAGTTTGTTGACGATGGGCAAAACTGTTAAAGAGGTAATTCTAAATCACATACATAACAAAATTTTGTTTGTTTTATTTTTTAGACAGCTTTATCCAGCGTCAACAGAAATCATTTTTTCAATTTCGGTTAAACGATGTCTGGTACACGCTTGCCACATCCTATCAAACTCTTCAGACGAAAGATTATCAAATTTTAGCGCACGCTCACAGATTATTACATCTTCTTCAGAAACTGTTAGTAAATTAGAACATTTTGGCAATATTAAATTTTTATAGATACAAGACCTATACATGTACAACATTATACCCTGTAATAAAAACTTACCTAACTCTGGGCTGGTGTTTTCTACTAAAGCAATAGGCTCTAGGTTAATTGGTTTAAAAAGTGACTTTAAATTAGAACTACGATTATACAGCTTTCCACGCTTTCCTGTCCTATAAAATTCCTATAAAAATAATTTTAATCTTATTAATGTTTTTCTAGGAAGAAAACATACAATTTTTTCAGCTGGAAATAGTTGAATAATCTCCTTTTCTAATTCATAGCTAGTTGTAAGCGACATGTGTACATTTTTGTCATTGAAATATTTACATATTAGGTTGATTAATATATTGCGTTGTTCTTCGTGGAACTTATTATTATTTTTTTCATAAAAATTCTGGAGCATCGATCCTTTTACAGAATCCCTAAAAATTTCTGATAAAGTGATACCACAAGTACCCTCAGGCGTTCTTGGTGATGATTCTGGATATGGAGAATACCTGGATGTCGTTGGTGATTTTAATGTGTTTAAGGTTTGACGATGTTTGCGGACGATGAAATTGATTTAGATGCTGTTGATTCATCTTGTCTAAACCGGTTTTGTGTGCGCCAATTCACTAAATTATTCAAAAATAAGACTTGAGTTCCAATTGTGAAATCAATCATTAATTTTTTAACGTAATCATCGTTTATTAGTTTTAAAACTTCTATAGTTATGTTTTGAGCTAAAATAATTACTCAAATATATATTATGAATATAATTATTCTTAATTAGAGTCTATTACTAACCTTTAAAATGATTATTAAAAAATATAGATTCCAAGAATCTAACAAAACTTTCAATTCAATGGCATCAGCTTCTTGAATTTTTCCTACGTAGTCTATGGTAGGTATCGATGTTGAATCGCTGAAATCGTCAAGTAAAATGACATCTTTAGATCTTGTTTCTGATACGTTATCATCCTTTGTTGATTTCAACGTTTCTAGTGTTCCAGACAACATTATATTCGATGATGGAAACATTTCGGGGGTAGCAACTTAACTTTTAGAAATTGTTTCGTCGCAGTTTAACGCATAATCAAGTTCATCCATTTAAAGTATATCTTTAATTCTAATATTAAATAATAAGTATGAGTATTAGTTCCTGTAATGTTACAAATATTTATATTATAAAAACATAATATTCTCTAGGTCTCAACATTTGTTTGCCTTTTTTTAATTAATTTAAATTAAGTTTTAATTAAAGTTGAGGGAGGCCCGATAATATTACTAATTTGCAAGCATTCAAACTCCCCGAGATTATCACACACTTTTATTTAACTTGACTTTTGAGAGCTTTGATGGGTGGAGTTTTGTGATTCATTTTTCAGTAACTTCCCATTATGTGATTGATCCCAAATTGAAAAGACAAGATTGTTGAAGCAGTCGTATTTCTAAACTTTTAAAGCAAAACACTTTATAAATCTGAAGAAAAAAAATACAAATTTTCCTTCATTCTGAAAGACTTTAAAGAATTGCACTGAAATCCTCATCCTCTGGTTGACTCATTTGGAGCGAAGGAATTTTGGTAATACTGTGTATATCATTATAATCATAGACATCATACATGTTGGTGTCATTTTATATGGATAAAAGGCCTTAAAGTATAAATAATGAACACAAAAAACAAATAAAAGTATGACATTTCGTTCTAATTTCAAAGCTTATAGACCTTTTTTCGTAAAGTTCAAATCGTTATTTTGGTGTATTTGACAGATACATACAGCAATGACAATTAAAAATCAGTTATTATGTATGAAAATATGAAAATCCATAAGATCTGAATGACCCATTTACCGCGCTGAAATTTTGCTCATACTGAGTATCTCATTATAATAGAGGACATATTACACATTTTTGTCATTTTTATATGAAAAAAATGGCCTTAAATTGTAAATAATTAGTGATTTGTATTTCGAAAATTTTAAATAATTGTTATTTCTTCTAAATCCAGATTGTTTTGTGTTCTCGTTAAGTTTTTTTTACTATAGTTGCATAATTATTATTTTTTCAATACATTTTAATACATAATTAATGATTTCTAATTATCATTGCTGTAAGTAATCTGTCAATTACATACAGTAATATAACGATTCGAATTTTAAGGAAAAAGCTCTATAATTCAGACCTTTTTTCCGAAAAAAACTTGACATTTGCGAAATCTCATATGAAATAATTTATGTACAACTTAAAATTAATACAATGAGCAAAGAAACGTACTAAAATTTTACACTGGATGTTTAAATAACATAATTACAATTGTTATAGTGCAATTAACCTTATTAAAATTACTTTAAATTTCAAAGAATATTAAATTTTCGGTAAGTGATTTAATTGCTAGTTTTACTTATGGTGTATTTTCTGTGGTTAACTTATTTGCAGGTATAATTATTTAACTAAAAACTCTAAAATAAAAAAATAAATAAAAAAAATTTAAAAAACACACTTATTGAAAAACGAACTAAAAAGTAGAAAATAAATTTTGCATTAACACCAGCGTTACGTCTTTTAAAATTATATTTTCTTTGAAATTGTAAGAAGAAAAAATATTTAAATGGTATTTAACACATCTTAGCATAGATGCAAATATTAGATTTTTGACTAATTTAAAATGCTAATTTTCGATTGACAAACAGTTATCCGTTCCCATTTGTTACATAAAATAAAAGTGGGTGGCGCATTCAGAAAGGAAAGGAAATAAACGTTGGTAGTCTCTCTTGTTAGAGATTAATATAGAATACATTTGTTCCTTTTCTATATTAATGTATGCGTCACCCACTTTTATTTTATGTAACAAATGGGAACGGAAAACTGATGATGTAACTGATGATGTTCACTTGAAGTGAACTCGATGATGTATATTCTTTTCATCTCTGATATCAATTTCATTTTTTTCCAGATCAATTAGCTAATTTACTAGGGCTTCGTACCAATTATGATTCCGGAATTCTTTAATATCTTTAGTTTTAATGACACCCGATAAAAATACATTTTCTAATTTAGACTCCTTTATTGATAGTGATGGAAATAAATAGTAAATATTACATACAGAAGTAGTAAATATTACATACAGAATGTTTTGTGGCATGTGCTCCCAATGGGTTGTTTAACTCCAAATCATCCATATACAAAAAATAAGGTATTAACTTTTTATCCGGATACATTGATTTTTTCTTTTTCCATAAATCACCCTGAACAAAATTTGTGAAACGAGGGCTACTACCCAATTCATTTTGGTTTTCTAAGGTCTTATTAAGTAATGAATTAGTCTCAAAAAATTGTGTGATTTGAAATTTAATAGGCATAAGAATACCTGTAGTATTTGATTCGGCGTAAGATAAGTATCCATTTTAAATTGTGTAATGTCTTGAATAAATCCAGTATCCCGTAGCCATTTATGAATTTTGTGGTCCGTTGAACAATGTTTGAAAAGATTTCCATATTGGTTTATTATAGTTATAAGATTATGATAAATTGTAAATTGGTCACGTAACTTGCAATCGGCGAATGTTGTAAGTGTTTTGATCAATGGTGAACGAAGGAAATTTTCTGTACCTTTTATTACTTATTAGGCCACCCTGTAGTAACAGGGTGACCATAGATTTATTTTTTTTTTTTAGCCTGTGCAGGGACTCCGAAAGCGGTATTTGCCAGCTAAGCATGAGGAACTAAGGTCGTGATAGGTTCAGTTCACGGGTATACAGAGACCAATTTAACCGCTTTAACAAAAAAAAAGGAAAATATAACCAAAAAAAACTAACTGCACCACTGAATTAAATTAAGAACCTTTCACCTCACCCTGGTATATCCTTCCCTATAATACTCTTCACATCACTAAAAATTCAATGGAAAAAAAATCAAATTTAAAACAATAAAAGAAATAATAATTTATTTTAAAAAAAAATTATTTTTTTAATAGAAAAATTGTGAAAGAGCAAAAAAAAATACTTAGTTTATGTTATTGTATTCCAGTATTCCAAGACTGCTAAATATATTTTTTTTTATGAATCCAAATGTAATATAATGCATGCTCCAAATATTCCACATAGTGTAATCCAATTTCATATACAGTAATCCCTCCGACTGCGCGGTAGTTCCGTTCCAGAAAAACAGCGTGCAATACAAAACCGCGTAATGTGAACCCTATTTTGTATGAAAATGGGGGGTTTGGTTCCAAATTTTGAAAAAAATTGAAAAAAAATTAATTTAAGGTTATAATTAAACAAAAATGAATATATACAGCCTGAAAAACATGTATTACTTCAACAACTCTTAAAAAAGAAAACACTTCATAAGTTAACAGATAAATTAACATATATAACATTTCAAAAAACAACTTAAATTTACAAAAATTATATCAATAATCTGAATTTGTGTAGAATATTCTACCTTTACTAGCTTGAAATTGAATTTGATCTATATTGAACGTTCCAGCCACACAGTTAAAAATAAACTGAATATGTAATGCAAATTGCTACATATATGGGTCATTCTTTTACAAACCGAACATCTTTCTGACCGACACATATTTGATTTGGCTGAAATTTTAGGGCTTTTATATAGAAAAATCTCCAAATTCCCATTTCCCAAGAAAAGAAACATATACGTGCTCGAGAATTTTTTGGGTTGGAAAATGGAGCGTTTCTAAATTTCGAGGATTTCGTGATTTTTTACTTGAAGACTTATTTTCAAAGATTCATAACTTCGGTTCTGGTAATGCTAGACATTTTTTTCTGTTTTATTTTAAAGCTAAAACATGAACATTAAAAAAAATTGTTATCTACAAAAATTATTAACAAATTCCTATGTGTAAACAGTTTAGCAATAAGTCAGACACTTTCTCTCTGACACCTGCAATTTTGCTCTCTCGTGTACGAGTAGCATTAGGAATAAATCAATTTATCGAGCGCGGAAAGATAAAAATTCCATAAATTTTTGTTGTCCCGCGCTGGATAAATGATGATGTTTCTAACAGTAAAACTAATTTCTCCCTTAGTTAAAATACGTTTTTCTTGAAAATTGGACGTAGAATACGTAGGGCAATCACTAAAAATCGATTTTGACATTTTATTTGTTTATAACAGTAGGAATTTGCTAATAATTTTTATTGACTATATTTTTTTATTAAAACTCCATCTCTTAACTTTAAAATAAAATAAAACAAAAGCTTCTATCATTAATAGAACCGAAATAATGAATTTTTGAAAATAAGTCGTCAAACCAAAAATCACGAAATTTAGATCGCCTCTAGTTTTCAAAAAAAAAAAATCCTGGAACACGTATATTTTTTTCGATATCATACCAGTAAAAAATTTTTAAGCCAAATCACAAATCCGTCGGTCAGATTTTGTTCAAATCTGTTCAATTTGTAAAAGAATGACCCATGTGGGAAATTTAATTTTTTTTTCATTTTAATTTTACGAAATTCACCTACATATTCTAAAATAGTATATTAAGAAACTAGTTTCATAATCGGCGATTTTATCGCACGCAATCTGTTTAGAAAACGACCCGCGCACCGGGAGTTTTCTTAAGGATAAGTGCGATAAAACGTCTTATGAAACGAGTTTTTTATTCTATTTTTTCTATTTTGCATTTTTTGTCTTGAAATTTAAAAAAATGTATATTTTATTAAAAAATAGTCAATTTGAAATTTTGTTATTATTACTAATTATTTTAATTAATTAAAATATTTACCACTATTTTAGATATTCTTATTAATTTTATTTATGTAATTATTCGTTTTAATTTTCACTGACGTTTGTATGACCAATATGACCGACCTTGAAAAACAAAACTTTGCGTATCGTAATGAAAGCCATTTCGATACGCATTTGGGTATCGAAATGACTTTATTTTAGACGCAAAATAGAAAAAAAAATTTTAAACGTCGCGCAGTGTGAAATTTTATTCGCGCAGTGCGAAAATTAGTATTGAAAACTCATCTCGCGCAGTGGAAATCGCGCAGTTAAAACCCGCGCAGTCGGAGGGATTACTGTAACTGCCAAGTACATATATTGATTTTATATGTTATTCAAATAACATCAAGGACTCCATATCATACAACCATTGTAACAAATACCGCAAAAATACGTAACATATATTTAATTTCAGATTTTTATATGTTTATTGATTTATATTTATATTTCTAATAATATAAGTTATTATAAGTAACGTTTTTTTTTTGAATAACTTATTTTAATTATTATATTTTTGTTTGTTTTCAAATTGTTTTATAGGTAGAAACAAAAATGTAGTTTCTTTTTATATTTTTTTTTAAATATTAATATTACCACAAAAAAAAAACTTTTCATTTAAAAAAAATTGATAATGTTATCCATATTTAATATTTATAAAACCAATTAAAAATTTGTTTGTTTATTTTCTTAAAATTATTTCTTTAATTAAATCTTTATTAACTAATTAACACTATTTCAAGTTTATTTTTACAGAAAAAAAAATTATTTTTAAAAAAATTATTTTTAAATAATAATTATTATATAAAAAAAAAAATAGCCAAAAAAATTAATATGCAATATCTTTTTCTTTTTAACCATGTCAAAATTTTGTTTTGGTATCACTTTATCAGTAACCGATTAAATATATTTTGTTTTATCAGTTTAGTTTACAATACATTACATTTATATTTATTTTCGATTTGTTTTTTTTTTTTTGAATCACTCGACTTGAATTCTAATTAACAACTCACAATTCAAAAAAGAGACTGACCCTGATTCCCTTTTCGATATCAAATTTATAGCTGATTTGTTTTTTTCCCACCCAAAAATCAAAAATTAAATTTTTTTTTTTTTTTAAAAATTGAAAAAAAACCCCACAAACAAGAAAGTAGCCCAAAAAAAAAACATGTTTCGTTGCATTATGTATCTGGCCACAACACAAGTATGATACCTCATAACTAAATACGGATCGTAACATACTTCATGTACGTCTTTTCTCGAGAAATTACTATTATTATGTAGAGTTAATGCAAATTTAGCAGCCGAATTTAAAATGCTGTCCAAACAATGATGACTATCAAATAATTTTGGTGGTTCATCCTTAGAAAATTTAATATTATCTGATATTACATCTCTTGAAGCTTCAGAAGTATGTGATTGCTCATCAGTAATGCTTAGTGGGATATCATAATTAATTTCAATATCAGAAATTGTGTTTGGCTGAGTGCTGGATTCCTGTATAATTCCCGGTCCGAAATGTTTCTTATTCACATGTCGTTTAAAACTTTTTAGGTTGAAATTGCCATTACATGACGGTTGCATACATCTAAATGAACTTTTACTAGTTAACGAATGTTCTATCCTGAAGTGTGACATCAACGTACTAAAGTCATTGTAAATTCATCAACCAAAATCAGACGGATAAGGTTGTATCCTAAATTTTATAGAAAAATATACAAAAAAAAAATAATAATCGAAAATAGAAAAAAAAAGTGTATGTTATAGTGTTTGTGTTAGTGTTTATTTAAAGGAAAAAAAAATAAATAATCGAAAATAGAAAAATAAGTGTATGATATAGTGTTTGTGTTTGTGTTAGTGTATATGAAAATAAAATTATTGAAGAAGGGAGGCGTACAATTATATAATTGGTGAGATTGTTCTTTTTTTTTTAGATAATTATTTGGTATTTTATATTTGCCGTTACCAGATAGGCAGGTAAAATTTTACCTTTTATTGCTTTGATGTAATAAATTTATTTATTATTTTAAAGCATAAATTTGTTTAATAGTTTAATTGCTTGGTAACAGGGAAGGTAAAATTACGTTTTAGTTGTTGGTGGAAATTTCAAATTTAACCCTTTATTTGTACTTTTCAATTTTGTTAGTGTCTTTTGTGTCCCCATTTTTTTTTTTGCTTTTCTCTTATCGAGCTACTGTTACATGAAACCTGCTATCGTGTTTTTGTGACAGAGATACCTAGTTTCTTTTGTACTGTGTAGTGTTGAAATTTAGGCCTGGCCGAATTTCAGTATCTATACCTGCAATGTCAAAGGGTAAGTCTTTGTCTCAACAAAAAGGCAGCAGAGTAAACCAACAACTTAGCATTGACTTCACCAACATAAGAGGTCTCAATTCGAATCTAAACGAGGCTCATCACTACATCGAAAAAAATAAACCTGACATATTGTTTCTTACCAAAACAATTGTTAGTGGCAAAGCATCGAAATTGGATCTCGATAAATACCGGATACCTAGTTACGAATTGGAACATTCCTTTTATAACAAGCATGGTGTCCGTGTATTTGTTCGAGATTCACTTTCATGTATGAGAATTAAGGCTTACGAGTTGAACTCTAAGCACCATAATTCTATAG
Source organism: Diogma glabrata (assembly GCA_963693315.1). Lineage (NCBI taxonomy): Eukaryota > Metazoa > Arthropoda > Insecta > Diptera > Cylindrotomidae > Diogma > Diogma glabrata. The sequence continues at coordinate 317,495,593 of OY856186.1, forward strand.
CACTGAAGATCTCAGGTGTTGATGAAACTATGTTTATAATAGGATTATACAGATCCCCAAATTCTCCCGCAGGATGTCCCTTTTTCGATAAAATATCGGCCAATCTAGACAAGATTACCACGGACTACCCCAAAGCAAGACTGGTCATTCTTGGAGACTTTAGTATTCATAATAAGGAATGGCTTAAGTATTCATCGCGCACTGACGACGTAGGAAGGCAAGCCGAACTGATACTTGCAGATTATTACGGTTTGACGCAAATGATAGAATGTCCCACTAAAATCGCAGACAATTCACATCATAACAATAATTTGCTGGATCTGTTTTTGACAAACGAACCAGATACTACGAAGACAAAAGTTGAACAACCCCTCGGAACATCGGACCATTTACTAATATCAGCAATAGTGCAATTTACATCACCGACACAAATTAAAGCAAATCCTCGTCGGGTTTGGAACTATAAACGCGCTGACTGGGAGGGACTGAGAAACTTTTATGATGAAACACCTTGGAAAACTATTTGTTGTGTTGAGCAAGATCCTAGCACATCGGCAATAAGAATTTCTGAAATCATAAAAGAAGGAATGCGGCGGTTTATTCCAAATCGATTAATCACTCCTAAAACTGAGCCTTGGTTCACACGGGATGTCGATGAGGCAGTGAGGAATAAACGCAAAGCATTCAAGACGTATAACGCTAATAAAACACCTGAAACCCATAGCGCCTATAAGAAAGCCAGAAATATTAGTAAATTCAAAATAGACTTGGACAAAGACGCGTTTATCCAGAAGAAAGCAAAGAAATTCGCCGAGCACCCATCTGGCTCACGTAGTTTCTTTCAGGCAGTTAAATCAGTCCAGAGAAATTTTACTCGATCCTCTATTCCAACCCTAGTTCTGAATGACATTCCCGTGAGCGACTCGAAAGAGAAAGCGGATCTTTTGGGTCGTATTTTCGCAGAGAACTCAAACATAGTTGAACCCCCCCATTCTCCTACACTCATTCCCCCAGTTGTAACGAAAATGAAACCAATTATTTTTCGTTGCAACATTGTACGGAAAATGCTTCTTTCTCTCAATATCAACAAATCCGCTGGCCCCGACGGTATTCCACCCCTCATTCTTAAAAACTTTGCTAGACAACTAGCTCCAATTTTAACAAAAAATTTCTATTTATCTTATAAAACCGGAATATTTCCTGATTCTTGGAAGCTGGCCAGCGTTCAACCCATACCAAAGAAAGGCAGTAAGATAGACCCTAACAATTATAGACCAATTGCAATTCTGTCGGTTTTAGCTAAAATATTTGAAAAATATGTTAACTACAATTTGATAGATTATTTGGAAATGTCGCGAATTATTGATGATAAGCAGTATGGTTTTCGTAGAAGTCATGCAACAGGTGATCTGTTAGCCTACGTATCCCATCTCTGGAACAAATCGCTGGAAAACCACGGTGAAACATTCAGTATTTCACTTGACATTTCTAAAGCATTTGATAAAGTGTGGCATAAAAATCTGATAGCTTAATTAAAATCTTATGGCATAGACCATCTTACTGTCTCATGGATTCATAGTTTTCTTACAGGTCGCCAATTTCATGTTAATTTAGATGGTATCACATCCAATATTTTCACAACCAATGCTGGGGTTCCCCAAGGTTCTGCACTCTAACCAACCTTGTTTCTTCTATACATTAATGACTTACTTATTTCCACAGTGCTCCCAATCCATAGTTTTGCTGATGACAGCACATTGCATGCATCACATGCATCTCCTAAATTTCGATCTCATACTGCAGTTACCACTGATAGAGAGCTGCAAATTGATTCCATCAACAAAGATCTGGAGCGTATAATGGAATGGGGTGATCGTAATCTTGTTTCATTTAATCCAACCAAAACCAAATTATGCCGTCTTTCACGAATAGAACGACATAAAAATTTTCCTATTAAAATAAACCATGAGGAATTGCGTGAGGTTGAATCAGTTAGACTTCTTGGAGTGGATATTCAAAATAACCTGAAATGGAATAAACATGTGTTCAACCTCGCTAAATCTGCAATGCAAAAATTAGGATTCTTGAGTCGATGTAAAAAGTATTTCAATCCCGAGCAAATTTTGCTAATCTTCAAGTCCTTTATTCGTCCATGTATGGAGTACTGCTGTCATGTTTGGGGAGGTGCTTGTCAGTCAACAATAAAATGTCTAGACTCTGTACAGAGAAAAGCAATACGGTTGATTGGTAATACCGAACTAACGGACCAGCTTGATTCACTCCAGCACAGAAGAAATGTGGCTGAATTGTCAATCTACTATAAATATAACTTTAGCGAATTCTCCTCTAAGGAAATTCAAAATATCCTTCCATCGTGTGCGCAGTATAATCGACAAACAAGAGCTGTCGAGTTATCCCATCCATTTGTTGTACAAATACCTCGTTGTAGAACTATGTCCTTCCAAAACGACTATTTTAATAGAGTGGCCAAATTATGGAACTCAATGCCTTCCTCTGTATTTCCTGATGAATTTTCCCTTCAGGCATTTAAAGAAAATGTCCATAAACATTTAAAACAATTAGTATAGTTATCCCTATATCCCCATTCCTTCCATTTTCATCATCTCCTTCCTTTATAGTTGACATGGTATCTTCGGATATTCAAAGAGTCTAAATAATGAATATTTCATATTTAGTGTGCTAAACATGTCTAACTAATTAATAAAAAAAAAAAAAGACTTACTATCATTGCACAAGAAGCAACGCATTGCACTAAAAAGATGATACAATTACCAACTTTGGTATAGATTTTGATAAGATAAATAGTTTAAAAGCAAAGCAGCAATTCTTAATTTTAAACTATCCTGTGCAAAACCGATCTTTTGATATTATAATAGTACGAAGTACTATTGAGATATTATACATTGAAAAGTATATATATATATTTCAAACACGTGTTTTTTAGGTTCAATCAATGTGCCCCTTTGTGATTCTTATTTATATTACACAAATAATTCAGTATGTTTTCGATTATATTTTTGATAGATGATAGGAATCACAGATAATTGATGCGAATTACAGAAATATATAGATGTGCCCCTTTGCAATTAGATTCCTTTAAAATTTTTGTATATGCACCGTGTAAATATATTTTTTCTTCAAACCTAACCTTAAAACCACAAAATATATTCACTAAAAGCAAAGCGGCATCATGTATGCATATTTTTGTTTTATTAACGTAAAATCTTTAACTAATGCATATATAATACACACATATATATATATAAAACTGTATAAAACTATATATTCACTAAAGGCAAAAGGGGCACATATTATAAAAATTATATCTATTAAAATAAATAAAATAAAATTCACCACCTCAATTTTATTAAACAATGTTTTTATTATTTTAATAATTAAAATTGAATTACTCACAACACAATCACTAATAATTTTTTTAAATAAATTTTTTACTCAACGAACGATGTATATTAGGCATGACCAGATATGTATGAACAATTTTCAAACCATCTTTTTCTTCGCTCCCACCGGCTAATTATGTTCCATTTGACTCGAATATGAACTATATCCAGTTTTATTGAAATCGGAAAATAGTTACCCACCGCGCAGTGGCGTCGAAGATAAGAAAATTAGCAGAATAATAGGATTTTTTATTTTTATCAGATATAATCATCTTAAAACATAATATATCTCATAATTTTGATTTCTTTATTAAAATCTAATTAATTAACGATTCTAACGAGCCTAAGTATGCAGAAATCGATCTTAGAAAAGCGGTTTATCTTAATTTTTCTTCTTACATATACGAAAATTCACTAATTCATAGTAATAGACTAAGAGCCCGCGACGGCCAGACCTTCGTTATTTTATAAAAGCTGAAAGTTTCTCTGTACATACCCCCTACTCAGGTAGGAACGATTAGCGACATATGAAGTTTGGATCATAGTGGCTTTGGCAGGGAGCAGGTTCCAAAGGGGCCTCTAAAGTTTCGTGAAAGTATAAAAGCTAATTTTTTTATATATTCTTCGGGATAGTATTAGAAGTCACGTCACCCATTGCCAGACACTTACTATCGTGGAAACTCCCTGCCAGACACCCTTAAAGCTTAAAGTTTCGCTAATCGTTCCTACCTGAGGAGAGGGTATGTGCAGAGAAACTTTCAGCTTTTATAAAATAACGAAGGTCTGGCCGTCCCGGGCTCTTTGTCTATAATCTTTTTTCAAAGAAGAAAATTAATTTTTATGGTTAAATTTATAATAATTTTTCATTTTGAATGAAACATTTTTCCAAAAGAAATCAATAAATTAAATAAGGTTTATTGTATGATGGGTATTTGCATCTGTAGTTTTCGACCACCTGAATGGTGTATTGTGTACCTTCCTCGTCTTTAGTAAGAATGTTGTTGTATTCCGTGTCATCAACACCGAGTTCGGCGGTATAATTAACAACATGCAAATTTTGGCAAAACAACGGTGCTTTGACGAAATCCTCATTCCGATGGGTCCTGTAACAAAAAATCAATACAAATTCTAAATCGATTAAAAAAACTCTGAGTTTTTTCTGTGACAAAATCACTAATGTTCTTATTAGCAAAAAGTTGCATGTGTTTGACTGCGTCAAAATCTTTTTTGCGAGTTTGGGGTGCGATGGGGATGTCTCGTGCTGGGACCTCAAGGAACCATTTTTCGTTTTTCATCAAACGAAAACTCTGGGTCGAAAAAAGCCAAGCCAATATTTGCCTCCGTTAAATAGTGAAGATGATCACAAATTTTGCTCAACACAAATTTTGCTCGACCAATCTCTTTGGTCAATTTTTTTAAAAGCGATGGCCGATTTGATGAAATCCAAATCCTGATTTGCGGCTGCTGTTCCATCTATGCATTTGAACCAAATTTTTACATACAACATAATCAGAAAAATGCAAATGCCTCGAAAAAATGCAAACGGCGTGACTTGTCGAACCTAGGCGTTTGAATTTGTAATTCTCAATGGTTTCGCCAAGAAAAATCAATGTAACTTCCAAAAATTCTTTATATTCGCTGCGTGGGTGTGATTTTTCCAACTCTTCATGACAAAAAATTACTAGAGCTTCTCACGAGTGTTTTGGAATTTTATTTCCCAGTTTTTTGTCCGATATTCCACTTTTGAACATTGTTGGATTAATTTTACCATCGTTCCATGCCTTCTAAAATTTTTTGAACAGCGAAACATCGGGTGCTGTGGTCTTTCCAAATTTAAGATCATCAACAGCCCGCAGTTTAATCTCCTGTATGTGATGACGACAAGGGAATCGAATCAAGTTGTGGCCAATCTTTTTTCCACCTTTTTCTGGTCCAGTGTTACTTGATGTCGTGTCGAACGCATGGCTTCGACTTTATCAGTAAGATCCCATTCTCCAAGGCATTCATATATCGCATTCGCAATCGATAAGCCGCTCCCTTCTTCGTATTATGGAACCGTTAATAACTTCTCAATATTACCAAATGTTACTATGGTTGGCAAACGATCTACTTTACCATGTCCAGTTAATTTTTCTAGCAATGTATCCAAAAATAAAAATTTGTATTATTCAAACAAAGTCTAAATCTAACATAAAAATTTATTTTTTCTCCGATAGACAGCAAATATAAATTTTCCAGACTTATTTCAGTCAGCAAAGTGGCACTTTTCCTGCCTAGGCAGCAAAGCAAGTACTTTGCCACCTAGGCAGCAAAATAATTAGACTTCATAGAAATAAACAGATATTGCGATTAAAAAAAAAATTTTTTTAATCGATTTTTTTTTTCATTTTTAAAATTTTGCTTTATTTTTAAAGTAATAATTATTAAATTACATATCATTGTAATTAATCGGAGAAAAAATTATATCTTCAACTCGGCAGCAAGGTAGATTGACTGCCTTGGCTGAATTCCTAGCCTCGCTCGCTCGGCTATGAACTATCAGCCGCGGCAGTCAATCTACTACTTTGCTGCCTAGTTAAACAAATAACTATTTTCTGAATTGTCGCAGAAATTTTTTTTTGGATTTAAGAAGAAGAAATTCGATAAAAACGGTTTCCTAAGATCAAATTCTACATACTTAGGCTCGTTGGAATCGTAAAGTAATTAGCTTTTAATAAAAAAATCGAAATTATGAGATATATTATATTTTAAGGTTATTATATCTGATAAACATAAAAAATCCTATTATTCTGCTAATTTTCTTATCTTCGACGCCACTGCGCGGTGGGTAATTATTTTCCGATTTCAGTAAAACTGCATACACTTCATTTTCGAGTCAAATGGAACATAATTAGTCGGTGGGAGGGATAAAAATAACAACTTCGTAAGTTAGGTCATGTCTAATGTATATATTAAGAAAGCAGGAGCACGACTAACAGAACAAGGAAAATAAATTATAAAGTATATGGAGTGTGTTCGTAAACTCTACATTGTAGAACAATGTTAAATCTGTCATTGTAAATTTATCATTATTTGCTTACAATCAAATTGTTATTAACGTCAAAAAATACAATAATAATAAACGTCAAAAAGAAAACAAAATTAATTAACAATGGACGACGAAAATATTAAATTATTAACTATAGGTTTTATAAATTATCATAAGGTGTTAATGAATGTAAGTACAAAATATTTAAGAAAAATTTGAACACTTTAGCTAAAAAAACTTAATAAATTAATATGATTGTTTAAGTAGATGATTGCGGCAATTAGTACTGATGATAGTGATTTATGCGACGAAGAAGAGGAATTGCTTAATCAAATTATTTTCCAAAGTGAAAGACCAATAAGGATAAACAATTATATTACAGATGTTGTTAGTTCATATGACAACATACAATTTCAACAAAATTTTCGTTTAAAACGAGAAGCATTTGAATATATACTGCCATTAATAGAGAACGCAATCCATAACAGTGCTGATACGGTTTATGGCAGACCACAAGTTGAAGTTAAGCATCTACTTTTAGCAGTAATTTGGCTTTTAGCAACACCGGATTCCTACAGGTAATTGCGAACCAGTTTTTTTTTTTGTGTTTTTGACTTATACTTTTCATTTTTAGATCAGTCGGTGAGAGATTCAACATGTCCAAAAGTTTGCTATCGCAGTGCTTCGTAAGGATCATTAATGCAATAACATCAATAATGGACCAAGCCCACAGGTATTCAATTGACAAATATAAAAAGAAAATTTGCCACAAATACAATTTTCAAAAATTTGATTGGTGTCGTTGATGGGACATATGTTCCACTTAGTGTTTCAAAAGAAAATAAAACAGCATATACAAACAGAAAATGCTTCACATCAATGACCTTGCAGGCTATTTGTGATCCAGACATGCGGTACATCGATGTATATGCTGGGTGGCCAAGCTCGGCACCTGATATACGAGTTTTTAAAAACTCAGGTATTTATCGAGCTTCTGAGGAAAATGAATTGGAATATTTTCCAGACGGCGAATATATTTTAGGAGATAAAGCATACCCACTTTTAAATTGGTGTATAACTCCCTTTATGCGTCGTGGTCATATATCACAGGCTCAACAAAATTTTAATAAAATGCATGCATCCTGCAGACAAGTTATTGAGCGGAGTTTTGCTCTTTTATTCGGAAGATTTCGTAGGTTGAGACAGCTTGATATGAAAAGAACTGATTGGGCTCCAGCAACAATAACAGCGTGCTGTGTGCTACATAATATCTGCCTGGATTTTGATCATGAGATGATTAATGAGTACATTATGGAAGGACAAACTCAAGCATCAAATTCAACGGGCGAAAATCAAGCTTCTCACGATGGAACACCCACAATAAACAATGCTGTTTTAAAACGGAATGCCATTTTAAATGAACAAAATACAAACTAAAAATATTTTATATATCATTATTATTGTTTTAAAATAAAATTATGTAATTACATTTAATTTTGTTGTTTATTAATTTACTGAATTTTAATTAATTTAATTTAATGTTTATTAGATTTAGTTTTCATTAAATCAATAATATCTTTCAGGTGTTGATCTGCAGACTCACTTAACGCAATAATGCGATCTCTAAAAATTTTCTGTTCATTTTCCCTCTTCTGCCTTTGTTGTTTCAACTCGTGTAGTTGATCTAAAATTTGATCTCTGCGATGCCTTTTATTAGGTGGATTCGCTGGAGATGGTTCATCGCTAGAATCTATAACAAAAAATTAATAAGTTTAAATATTATAATGTTAATACTATCTTAATTCTTAAACTAACCAATTAATGATGGATTTATACCACTTCTCAAGTATGAAGGAGTCCCGATGGTTTGAGATATACCAATTGGATTGCTAGTATGCTCCTTACTAAAAAGCTCCTGGAACTCCTCAAAATAATCGAATTCAAGTGCTGCGGCACCGGTCTGCCGGTCGTTGTCACATTTTTTATGATACAGTCTTTTCAAGTTATGGAACTTGTCGCGGCATTGGGTTTTCGACATTTTGTTCCATTACTTAACATTAACATATTTATTTGGTCCCATATTTCGTCATGTTTTAACGACCCGGTCCCAAATAAATGTTTTTTTTCTTTAAATCCTTGGAGCAGATCACTAATCGATCCTCGCGTCCAAACAACTCTCGCATTTGCAGTAGTTAATGCCGACTGGGTGGTAGATATACTATTTGCCGCCGTGTTGGAGTTTTCTTTATCCACGCTTTCATCCATAACATATGAATATTCTCCTAAAATAAAAAGCTAGTTAAATAAAACACACCAAAAATAATAATACAAATAAATTTATAACAAAAATATTTTTTAAATTATATATTTATTTATTTTTTTAAATATTATAATATGATAAAATTAAAATATTAACAATTATGCTTACCAATTTCGTTCATATCAAAAATGCATTGAGACCTGTTGCCATTTTCATCAACAGTTTCGACGATTTGATAATTCGCCATTTTTTTTTTAAATTTGCTTATTGTTTTGTTTAATTTCTTTACTTTTTCTTAAAGTGACACTTCCAGAGGAGGTTCAAACTAGGATTGAAACTGACACTCGTAACAATGTTAAAATAATTTATGAACGCTGAAAAGCACGTGGTTGTTGTTACAATAAAGATTTAAGAACGCTATCTATATGTCATTGTTAACAATATTGTTACAATGTAGAATTTACGAACACACTCATGATTGTTAAAATTTCTATTTTTGTTTCTTCTGCGCATGACGTCACGTAGTAAGCTGATTGATTTTTGTTTCAATGGAAAAAATTTAAGTCGAAAACGGTTTTACATACTTTATTTTGTTTTGACAATAAAATATTTTATTTTAAATAAAGAATAAAAATTAAATAAATTTATTTTTTTAATAAATGATATACGAACCGTTTTTTTTAAAGTGGTATAAGTCCATTTTTTCTATATTGAGATATTTAAGGATTTGCGTTTCCATTAATATAAAAATATAGGCAAATGTAACTAAAATTTTGTGATATTTTTCACTTTGAACCTATTTAATTTTATGATGCAATAATAGTTATTTAAAATTAAAATGAAAATACAGAATAAGGATATTTAATGTAGTGTTAGTGTTTCTCATGTTTGGATATTTCATGTAGTGCTAGAATAATCAAAAAGGGGTGCTGCATAGTGTATACGTTAGGGTTGGATTAATAATAACATATATTATTTTTGAAGCAAAACTTCTTTAGGCGCGTTATGAGAATTTTGAACGGAAGTAACATTTTGAAACAGAAATAACACCACATATATTCATCTCTATCATACTACAGTCTGATTTTGAATCTTAAACATATACATGCACACAATTCAAAAAAAAAACTCTTTGAAGATCCTGAATAATTTATTGAGCCTGGAATATAAATTGATAAAATATAGAGGGGTTGAAATCTCACAGCTCTGAGATATCAAGACTTCGGTCTGGGTTAAGGATTTTGATATAGTTTTCGGCAAAAAACTTTTATGAGGACATGGTTTTTAGTTTTGGGAACCGATGTACATCAAACATAACTCTTTGTTGAAGTACAAGTTTTTTATCTCTGTTTAAAAATTTATTACAAAACTAACACGAAACATCAATGCGTTGCCGGAAAATTATAATCAAAATTCCAAAAATATTGTTAAATTAAATAAAATCAACGTTTTTCAAAATTCCAAAAATATTCCAAATATTAGAATAAAATCAAATATTTAAATATTTTCTAAATTCTAATAATATTTCAAAAATTCTTAAAAATTGAAACTTTTTCCAAAATTCTAAAAATATTGCAAAAATTATTACAAAATCAAAAATTCAAACTTTTTTCAAAATTCCAAAAATTATAATAATATCAAAAATTTTTCAAAATTCTAAAAATATTTCAAAAATTCTTACAAAATCAAAAATTAAAACTTTTGCCGAAATTCTAAAAATATTGCAAAAATTATTACAAAATCAAAAATACAAACTTTTTCAAAATTCCAAAAATATTTCAAAAACTATAACAAATTCAAAAATTTCCATGTCCAATTTCATTTTAAATTACATTTACGTCATAAAAACAGCTACATTTTTTTTCCCAAAATATTGGCTAAAAAATTAAATGAAATCATTTTTTGACACACTTGACATAGGGTTACCAACTCTTGAAAGCACGCGACCCGGAGATTTCATAATATAGGAAAATATAATTCACTAAAAATTGAATAAATAGTCTGTGCTTATTACTATTATAATGAGTTTTTACTGCTTTTTCTCCATCATGCTTTATAATGAAATTAATACAGCATAATCTGCATTTTTCTGTAAACTCGTTAATTTTTTCGAGCCATTCCTTATAATTCTGATTTTTCAACCATTCGTTAAAAAAGTATATCATTCTGATCAGCGCTAGCCGACTAGATATACACTACCAAAAAAAGTGAACGCTTATAAACCAAAATTGGTCTACTGTTCTAGCGAAGCATAAGAAAACAAAAAACTTTCATAAACATATGTTTATTAGATTCAGGTTTAGTCAATCTTCTTCTCGCCGATACAAGTTTGTTATCCAATTCTAACGTGGTTAGAGTATAAAAACAATAGTGATCAACAAGAGAAATAAATTGACTAAACCTGAATCTAATAAACGTATGTTTATGAAAGTTTTTTGTTGTCTTATGCTTCGCTAGAACAGTAGACCAATTTTGGTTTATAAGCGTTCACTTTTTTTGGTAGTGTATCTAGTCGGCTAGCCCTGATCAGAATGATATACTTTTTTAAAGTTTAATAAAAAGTTCTTATCGGTTCGAAACTAGATCGACCGACAATTGTATGGATAGCAAAAAACTTCATAAATTGCACACCATATTTTGTTGTATTCAGTCTTATTATTCATGATGGGATAACTTCCATCGGAGTGATGTTATATCACAAATAATTCATTGAATTAATTGTAGATAATGTGTCGATAGACACAAGTGAAGATGTTCATCTTCTTCTTGCCGAAACAAGTTTGTTATCCAATTCTAACTTTGCTAGAGTATAACGACAATAGTGATCAACTAGAGAAAAAAATTGACTAAACCTGAATCTAATAAACTTATGTTTATTTTTTTTTTTAATAAAAAGTGTTGTGTAGTAGGAATTACAAAATGTGTCACAACAACACATAGATACCTTTTAAGTCGTAGGTCCCACAACAACATGCGTCTTGAGGTATAGGTGGACGCTTTTTTTAAATCTTTGTAGATTGAAGCCACTCGAGACTATTGATTCCGGCAAAGCATTCCATTTGTACGATGTACGCACAAAGAAATCCCTTTGTATTTTATGACTATGACAGTGAGTAATCTCGACAGTCCGACCGCCCGCACAAACCGATTGACGAGTAAAACGGGGAAAAACATGAAAGTTTTTTATTTTCTTATGCTTCGCTAGAACAGTAGACTAATTTTGGTTTATAAGCGTTCTTTTTTTGGTAGTGTATCTAGTCGGCTAGCCCTGATGAAAATGATATACTTTTTTAAAGTTTAATAAAAATTTCTTATCGGTTTGAATCTAGATCGATCGACAATTGTATGGATAGCAAACAAATTTCATAAATTGCACACCATATTTTGTTGGATACAGTCTTATTTGTTATTGTTTTGTTTGGGATTATTTTCATTTGACTGATATTTATTTTGCATTATTTATAATTGTAAAGCATTTAATAGTAAAATTAACATACGCACAGTTTTATACGGCCAACTAATTAAATTCAAATTTGAAACCCATTCAAAATCAACGTTATGCATGTCGCATATAGTGTCATAATGGCCACAAAATAAATAGAAAATGCGTACATTTTGTCACCACATCTGCCGTCACGCTATGATGGCACTATGATAGCAATATGCGGATGCACTTGGACGTCCCAGGGACAACATGCCATGACGCGCGTGAACGCATTGTGCTAGCATTGGGCAGTGGCATTGGGCGTTCCGCCCCGGGTGTCACCCGTTTTGGGGTGACACCCGACCGTAAAAAACTCAAACAAACCATCACAATGTTTTCAACGATAAATCACTTAGAAACCATTTTAACCAGGTTATCCATATAGTTTTAATTTTTAAATTGTGATAACTTATAAATGTGTCCTATAGATGTGTTATTGGTTCAAAAAGAATCTATTCTACATTTTAAAATATTAATCGAATCAACATGTTGGGCATTGAATACTATCACCACAATTACTCAATAGCTTTGAATATTCCTATAGATACCATATTGACTTTTTTTACGGTATATTATTTAGTATGCAAGAATGATTCTTTAACGACCAGGTCTGAAAACACATATGCTGAATAATGTATAGGAAAAGTGGTTTCCGTCGATAATGGGGCACCCTTTGTCGATAGGGTGGCACCCTTGAGTTACAATTATTTCTAAAATATTAGCTTAACTTTACTACATAATATATGTTTTACATTTCAAACAAATTAATTGCAAACACCTAAGGAAACTAATAAACAATCAAATCACCGTGTTTGTAAATGATCTCAAAATAATTTTTTTTCCTTTATCTTGAAACTCAAGGAATAAATTGAAATAGATCGTTTTTCAATGGACACAAAAATAATTACTGTGGAATAAAATGGCAGTGCAATTACTACAGTTTTGCAAATTTTTATAGGTAGATACATACTCATATATCTATTTGAATTAAATGAAAGCTTATCATTTAAAATTACATTTTGTTGGGTTTTAAATCCCTTGTAAATTTCAAACTCATCAAGTGATTCTTTTAGAGATCCTTGGCTACATAAATGTAAAGTCTTCAAATTTTTTTTAAAAGTGGTGTAGCTATTGTTATTAACTATGTAAATGGTTTGCAAAAATAAACTTTAAATTTTGTTTATTTTTCTTCTTAGGAAGGTATTCCTTAAAACATTTTCCGGTTTACTCGATGTAAAAATTTTCACAAAAATCACATTTAATTTTGTAAATTATTGAGCATGATTCTAATTGGATATTTAATTTTGGTTTCAATTCTTTATATAAAATATCTTTTAGGATTTTATACTTATATTTTTTTTAAATAGTTCCTTTTAATATTAGGCATATGATTTGTATATTCCATTTTATCAAATATTATTTAATATAAGTTGTTACAAGGAAATTTAAATAAGTTAAATTTTTTGGCGGTGTATTTAGTCGTTAACACAGTGCACTTATTATGAACTAGACATATATGTATCCTACAAATATATTTAGAATTAATGCTTTGCTGATACTTACTATAATTAAAGATATATTTTTAGATTTCATTTAGCAAATATCCTAAAAAGTATATATCCCACGAGGAGTTCTTACTTCTTAAAGAAAAAGTGGGTTCCAGCAGAGAAAGACCAAACAGGCTAAAATAGATGCAGTTCATAGCATATCTGGATCCCTCTATTCTTCTCACGTTGATGCAACGAATGTTTCAGAGAATATTGACTCATCTTCGGAAAGTAACAGCGACAATACAGAACTAATAATGATAACCTATGATGAAGACGAATCAGAAAGAAATACTGAAAATGACTGTGATAATGCTGCTAATGCTTCTATTATGGAAGATAGTATTTGCATGGGTGAATCACTTAAGGACTTAAGAGATGTATCACATTGTAATATACTCGTCTCTGATAATGTTCGCATTGAAATCATAAAAAAAGGAAGTGAACATTTTCAAAATAGAGAAGGGTCGTTTGCTACTGTATCTAGACACGGGTTGGACATAAAAGGTGATATTCACCATCTTTCTAAAGAATGGTGTTATAAAGTGATGCCTTATGGTGAAAAAATTATGCGGTCATGGATGGTTTTTTCTCCTTTAAATAATAACCTGTACTGCTTCTGCTGTCGTATATTAGCTGTCACCAATAGTAATAATACAAAATCTACGACTGGATTTCAGAAGTGGTGGAAACTAAATCCCAAAGTAACCGACCATAAAACTATAAATGAACATCTGGAGAACTTTTAAAAGTGGCAAACTTTGGAAATGAGGTTAAAATTTTATAAAACGATAGGAGACGCAGCCTTGCAATTAATATATAATGAAAAACAGAAGTGGAAACATCTTTTATCCAAATTATTGGATATAACTTTGTTTTTATCTAAACAAAACCTAGCATTTCGTTGACATGATGAAGGACAAAGTTCTTCAAATGAGGGCAGGTTTTTAGAACTAGTCAATCTATTGTCAAAGTATGATGTAATGTTAAAAGAACACATTTTGAATTTGGAGCATGGTAAATCATCAAAAGTATCATATTTGTCACCAGATATACAAAATGAGTTCATTAATGTTTTAGCGAACCACGTAAAGTTTGAGCGTCGTTGTCAACGAAATTAAATTGGTCAAATATTTTGGAATTATGTTTGATAGCACACCTGACATTACACATATTGATCAAATGTCAGAAGCGGTTCGTTATGTGAAAATTGATGGTAGAAAAGTGGAAATCAAGGAAGTATTCCTTGGGTTTTTCCTTTACATGGAAAAACGCCGTTGATTTAAGCGATGAAATTCTTACACTGAAAAAAAAAATGAAGTAATGACAACCTCATCTCGAAGTTGGCAGTTTATTATTCATGCAAAGAAAACATATTTACAAACAATTTCACCGTGATTGGGACAAATACTCAATATTCAGTAATATTTTCCTGATAACAGAATGAGGTTTATTTAAAATATAAAGTGTTATATCCAATATAATAGTAGTTGAATAAAGTTAATAAATATTTCCATGAAAACATATTTCTTTGGCCTTATATCATGAATTTTTCATTTTAAAATTTAAGTATTTGAGATTAATTGAACTATATCTTATTTTCACACAAATATTTCATGTGAGAGTCGGCTTATAATTGTACAGTTGTTGAATCAATCTCGTAGTTCGATTCGCCATATTTGCCCGCACGGTGAGGTTGAGACAACTGCATTTCGATTGGAAATAGGACATGTTTTTTTCAGTGTAAAAATCTTGAAAATGACGGTATAGATGTTATGAATTGTCGTTCCCAAGGTTATGATAATGCAGCTGTTATGAGTGGTATACATGGAGGAGTGCGAGCTATTATTAAAGCAAAAAATAACAAAGCAATTTTTGTCGGCTGCAAAGATCATTCAATTAATTTATGTGGCCAACACTCATTTGCACAAAATGTAGCATGTGTAACGTTTTTCGGAACAGTGAAAGCCATTTTTACATGTTTTTCTGCTTCGACTAGCCGCTGGGAAGTGCTTTTTAAACACAACAAAGCAACTGTTAAAAGACTCTTAACAACTCATTGGAGTGCTCATTATGGTGCAGTAAAAGTATTGGCCGAAAATTTTGATGGGATTGTGGCTGCAATTGAGAAGTTAAGTGATCAACAAGAAAAGGCGCTGCACAGAACCTTATTCATGCAGCACGTGATTTTACGTATCTTTGCTATCTTTTGTTTTGGAATGATATTCTAAGAGAAATAATATCTGTGCTCAGATTGGATTGCAAAGCAAGGGCTTGAACATTGATCAATTAGTTACAAAAATAGAGTCAATTCGTAACGAAGTCACATTGTAGAAGAGGCGACAATTCTTGCTGCAAAAAAATCAGAGGACTATAACATTCCAATGGAAAGCTGAATTCGTCGTAAAAAACCAATGGCCGGTGAGTTAGCCCCTGATGTTGGACTGATACTGAGAGCTCAACTTAAAAAGGAGATGTTGGAATGTCTTGACCGATTCAGTGTTGAACTCCGAACTAGACTGAAGTCAGTTCAAGATTTAGCTTCATTAAAATGCAATATTTAAAAATATACTTTTTACTGTTTATTTTTAATTTTGTTTTATTAATAATAATATAAACTTCCTTATAGTAATTGTTGGAATCAAATGTTGTTGGAATCAAATTGTTACTATAAGGAAGTTTATATTATTATTAATAAAACAAAATTAAAAATAAACAGTAAAAAGTATATTTTTAAATATTGCATTTTAATTCAAAAGTGACAAAAGCACACAAACAGTGAATAAGATGGAAAACCATAACAACACATATTAGCTTCATTGTTCGAGGTTGTGCAGACAAACACTTAGCTTTTGGCGAACAGTGAAGAGTTTAAACTATCGGTATCAAAATTTGCCAGTTTTTATGATGAGGTATCGGCAACAGAACTCCTCATAGAGATACCAAGGTTGAGGAGGCATTTGAAAGCGGTCAATGTTACAGTTTCTAACTGGGTGTACCTTGACTTTTTGAAATTCATCGTAGAATGGGATTTTTGAGAATTTCTTCCGAATCTTACGGTCGCACTAGAGATATTTATGACTATTTGCGTATTAGTGACTTCGTGTGAGAGGAGTTTCATCAAATTAAAATTAATTAAAAATTACTTGAGGGCAACAATGACTCAATGTAGCTTATTAATAATAATCTTCATTTGTATTACATAAAAAAAATTATAAATTACGTTTATCGGCTTTTTATTATTATTGACAATTTTTATTTTTGGGGTGACACCACAATATCCGCCCCGGGTGTCACCCATGCTAGCTACGCCACTGAATTTATCTATAACAAAACATTTAATTTTTAAACACACTTAATTACAACAATTTCTATGAAACAAGTTAAACTCTAAAAAGAAAACAAATAAAAATAAACCATTTATAATTACAAACCGTCAAAATTTAACCAAGGTTAGAATTTTTCAAAAAGGTTTACCTATTTTAATAAAATTTCCCATTTAAGAAATGGCGACTATTTTGCAGTGGACATTTTTATTTTCGATCGAGTTCAGAAATACCAAAACGAAATCAAATCGAATCGAGCATCGAAATGGGGCTCCTGTATGGTGCAAATTGTCCATATACTTATGACAAATATTGCTACCAAGAAAACAATGTGGGTTCTTTTATTTTTGGTTTCGACACTGTTCAGATCTCCAAAAGAAATCAGTTCGCTCAAAATAAGACACAAATTTATCGTTTTCTTCTTCCTATTCGTTTAGATAGTAAATAAAATTTAACTAAATTATTTATTTAATCACTTAATCGATGTGACACATTGATTTTTCTTTATTTATTTTCAGTCCATTACATTCGTATTTCTTTTTATTTCTCTTAAAAAAACTCAATTGAATTACATTTTTTTTATTACACTAGCAAGATGTGCTTAGCGAAGAATCAAAGAGAACAAACACAAAATATATATATTTTATTTTAAATTTTAAGCGTGATGTTTTTTGTTTTTAAGGTTAAACGTGGAATCTAAACCAAAAAAAACTCTTTGGTTTTTTTTTATTACTAATTTTCATTTTATTAAATTTTTCTCTTAATATTTTTAGCACTGTTCACGTTTTATATGTGGGAACGTGGTAAACCCATTACAATTATTATTTTATAATTTATATTTCCTTTTTGAAATTTACACAACGAAATGAACAGTTTGATATATCACAAAGAATTCAACAACAATTATCGCCATGACGGCATTCTTAGAATCAATTTCGTTTCTGTTTTCTTTTCGTTATTAACGAAAAACAGTAAAGGAAGCCACCAATATTAACTCTTGTCATTTTCCGGAGTGTGTTTAATAATTTTTATTTTTATTTAGATGTTTAAGGAAATGATCGTTAAATTGAATTAAAATTTTTATTGAGAGAAAATGAATTATTGAAATGTTTGAATAAATTTATTGAAATGTTTGAAATGAGTTTTATTATTTAATTTGGAGATAATCAGACGTTACAATTTTTACTTCTATTTATTTATTTATTTATTTATTAAATTAAAAATTATATATACATAAGGCCTAGCCTTTTTTGGTGTACATATATGTAGAAATTATTATAAAGAACAATTTGATAAAATTTCCATAGTATAATACTAATTCATTTAAAGTAAGCTTACTATAGTTCAATTAACTTAATTAAAAAAAGAAAAAAAAAAAAAAATTTATTTTATATGGGATTCACTTACATATAAACAAAGACATCCTTAAACGTTCAAAAAAAAAAAATTTTTGCTTTTTTTTAAAACTATATCTCTTCCATGCGACAAAGAACATCAAAGCACTTATCCTTAAATTGTTTCAACGATGTATCAGATCGTATATCTGGAGAGAGTTTATTGAAAAGAGACAACCCATAAACAAAAAATGATTTATTTTTTGTAGTGGTACGGTTTATAGGTAGTGTAACATGGTTTAGCCTTGAACTTCTTCGATGCCTAAGATTTAACTTATCATATAAATAATTAGGGGTTTTGGTGGTAATTAACTTATATATTGATACACATAGAAGGTAATTTAGATAGCACTTCAAAGAACAACCAAGAAGAGATGTTTTAAAGCGTGAAAGAGAACAAAAACGAGACAAATGGAAGACATATCGAATGCAAGCGTTGAAAGCCCTATGTAACTTGCAAAAACCGCCTGCGCTAAGGTTACCAAGAAGTGATGAACAATAGGTAAATTGTGGCAGTATTAGTGATTTAAACAATTTTTTCCTAAGACTAATCGTTGTGAAAGATGAAGACGGCCATAGACTCTGTAGACAAGAATAAACTTTAGAACAAATTGAGGAGACTTGCACGTTCCAATTTAATTGTGAGTCAAAAATTACACCCAGATTCCGTGAAGATTCAGAAAACGGAATCAATTTATTACCCAGTCGAATAGATGGAGCATGTGTTCTGTGGTAGTGATTATTTGTTATACTAAATAGTATAGATACAGTTTTACAAGCGTTTAGAGCTAAATCATTGCGATACGCCCACTCTAATATGCTTTCCAAATCCTGGTTAATTTTAGAGACAATACTCGGTATATTATTCGCTAGTCCGTCTGCGTAAATTTGAGCATCATCAGCATATAAATGTATTTTACAAAATTTTAATACCAATGGCAAGTCATTAATATATATTGAAAAAAGCAGGGGACCCAGCACAGAACCTTGAGGAACACCTGAACTAATATATAAGAAATCGGAAATTAGATTGTCCAACGTAACACTTTGACAACGCTTATGTAAATAGGATGATATAAGACGTAGAGCACTCGAGGTAAAATTAAATTTATCAGACAGTTTTTTTAGTAATATTTTATGATTTACCATATCAAACGCCTTAGAAAAATCTAGTAAAACTAGAATAGAGACTTTTTTCTTATCCAGTGACATTATAATATCGTCTGCAACCTTTAAAAGTGCTGTTTGCGTACTATGCCCTTTACGGAAACCAGATTGAAAGGCGACATCAGCTTATAGCGTTTGATGTGTTCATCAATTTGGTTTTTAACAATAATCTCAAAAGCTTTAGAGAGAGCACACAAGATACTAATTGGCCTGAGATCTTTTACAGATTTTGGATTTGATTTTTTAGGAATAGGGATGATCTTGGCTACTTTCCAGATGCTAGGAAATTGGGATGTAGTGAGTATGACATTAAAAATATGGGTATGAAAGGCGCAACTATGGGTAGACAAAGTTTTATAAATTTAAGAGGAATTTCATCAAAGCCTATAGCGTTGGATTTAATGGATTTGATAGCATTAACCGTATCAAGCGTGCAAACATTGTAAAATGAAAAGCTATTTTTAGGCAAATTATTGCTGGGTAAATTGTTATTAGGTGTGTACGTATCTGAGTCAATTTGTATTGTACTATTAACACAATTTGAAGCAAACTGTGTATTAATATCATTTGGAGAGAAAGAAATATGTTGCCGGTCATGAGATCTAATTCCAGTCCCTTTGATTCGTTTCCAAAGTTCTTTCGCTGGCAAATTTGGATTAATGAATTTTTCCATATAATCTTTCTTAGCACATTTAGATAAGAAATTAACTCTATTTCGTAGCGATTTGAATGTATTGAAATTTTCCTGATCTCTCGTCCTGATCCATATTCGATAGGCATTGTCTCTAAGAGCCATAGCTGCCCGAATAGAATCATTGAACCAAGGGTTTATTTCCGTTCTAATAACTACTTCTTTAACCGGCACAGTTTCATCGTAAATTTTCTTTATAGTTGTATTAAAGAAATTTAGCAAATCATCAGAATTACTTAAGTTATAAAACTTTTCCCATGGTTGTGATAATATTTTATAAACGACATCATCCATGTTGATATTTCTATAATCTCGAAAACTGTAATTATTGCTAGTCTGAGTAACTTCAATATTGTAGGTACCAAAAACCATATCATGCTTAGAAATACCAGGAACATCAACTTGGTTATATTTTAAGATTTTTGAAGTATCATTTACATTTTTGAAGTATCATTTACTTCTAATTTCAACTAGAACAATAAAAAACCGACTGAGTTTTGTATGATTTACACAATTTTAAAACTTTATTAACACATCACTTTCTCTTAAATGTGCTTAATTATCGAGCTAAGTCTGATATGATTTTGAATCTTAGTTAGAAATCAAAATCCAACTGCCCGAAATGGACAAATAGTACTACTTTTATATGATTTCTCAGACCGGAAGGGTACTGCCTAAGTCAAAATTGTTACCTGCAATTATTTACGAAATCTGATTGCAGCTCAAAATATTTTTATTCATAGATGGCAATGTTGTTTTGTTTGTTTTGTAAATCTCTTCTCAGCTGTTTTTCATTTAAATTTTAAATATCCTATTGATATTCAATACTAACAAAACAATAAAAATCTTGTTTTGAATTTTCTTGTTTTAATATAGAATACATATACTACTTAACCTAATTTAGTTCGATGCTGATGTGTACGGTGTAAATAAGAACGCCGCCTTCAATTTCAATTTTATCACAACAATTTATTATTAACAAAGTTTATAATTTTATAATTATTTTACAATTGAAATCACAATTCCTACAGGTTATAAAATTATGGCAATTTTTATATTGTTACACTGATATAAAACACACTGCGACTATTATTAATTGATTAATCCGCGGAAAAATGTGAAACTTTCTTTTAGATGTGTATCCATGAAAAGTCGGAAAGATAAGAGAGCGTTTTCGATATTTTATTTTATTGCCTTGATGCCAGCATGGAAAATATACATTCCATTGAACTCAAAAGTCGATTTTCGATTATCGATTTTATGGCGCTGGTGCTGTTACCTAACGTCGACTAGTGGAACAAGATTAAATGTTTATCAATTGCTCAGTCGGTTCATGTCAGGAGTAAGTTTGTTGAGATTAATTATTTAGTTTTAAATATATTAACCTCTACAACTTTTAATTTTGTTTATTTATTCATTACTGACCACTTCAACTTTTCCAACCCAATTTCTCTTTCACTTGATTCAATTTTTACTGCGTATGCAGATTTTACTTGTTTTGTTTAATAAGCAACAAACATTTAGCGATAACGTATAGCATCAAACGTCAATCAAGATTTAGATTTAAAACTCATACGAAAAGGATTAACCATTGTGTATATTAATGCCGTGCGCAATAATTTTGTCATACTTTGTGTTTAATTGTTGTTTGTGTGTGTTTACTAAGTTTAGCAAAAAGTTCTTGGAAAATAACAAATGTATTTGTTCTGGTTAGTAAATAAAACTCATATTTAATTAGATAGAGGATAATTTACAACTCAAGTTTCCAACCATTTCTGATAATTTTCACTATTTAATCAATGGTTAGTTTAATTGCGTACAAAGAATCATAATAGTTTAGATTTTTATATTCCATTCAGGTAAGGATGAAACTAAGATAGTTAATGCTCCTGTGTCTGCACCGAAAGCAAACGTTACAGGTTTCTTGCTTTCAAGGCATTGATGAACCTCATTCAAATTATAATTAAGGCCTTTTATGTTCGTGAAATCGATTCTGATATGTTGCTTATTACTACTTCCATCGCGTTGCGGCAGAGATTTTCCCTTTGACATTGTTGGTACAGTGAGTAAAATTTGGCCAGGCCTAAATTTTCACACTATACAACACATGAAAATTGGAGTGCCTCTGTTACGAAACAATGACAACAGTTATTATGCAACCGTAGGAAATCGTAAAAAGAAATACGAAAAACTAATTTACTATTTTAAAAAAAATTAATATGTGTATAAATTAACGAATAATATAAAAATGATTTACATATTTGATTAAGTTTTAATGAGAAATTAAATTAAGGGAGTTTATAACAAGAGAAAATAAATTTTGTTATGGAGAATTGAAAAAATTATTTAATAAAAATCATACCTGACCCAATATTTTTGGAGCGTTCAAAAACTAATCTTAAAACTGATGATGAAATTTAAGATTATGGAGGGCAAATTTAAACACTAAATAAAACTTTACCTCACAATAACACTGATCACTTCACTTTTTTTTTATAATGAAATATTTTGTTTTTTTTTTTTTTTTTTTCAAAATTTAATTATTTTACTGCACCAAGTTATTGTTTTATTCCCTACCATCACTCACAGTAACACAATATTTTTTTTCTGTGACGGTAAAAAAATTTAAAATTTTACTTCCGTTGACAATCAAACAAATGTCACTTTTTATAAATAGTACATTATTTAATTAGGAGCTAAAGTGATACTTTTTGTGTTGAGTCTATAGTTTGACGGCCGACCGCAGGGAGGCCGACAATTATAGACGAAACACAAAAAGTCACTTTAGCTCCGAATTAAATACACTATTTTTTCGGCAAACGTTTAAATTTTTTATAAATATGAAATTAATACATCAAACTTTTTATAAATATGAATTTTTGTCGTCATAATTACTTCCAAAAAAGAGAAAAAAACATTTAAATTTGTATGAATAAAATTTTTTTTTCAAAGCAGCCTTTTCAAAATTTCATAATAAAATTGAAATAGTTGTTATTTTGTTGTCATGGTTAAACAATAAGTATGAAAAAATAAAAAGCTAACAAATAACAAATGCTACTTTACAGCCTCCGTAATATAAAATAAAAATGGCGTTACTTTTACTGTCGCTAGACGTTACTTTTGCTGTCAGGCTAAAAAGTAAGACTTTATCTAACTCCCTAGCGGCAGTAAAGTTAAACTTTACAGCCGTTTGCCGAAAAATACTTTTTTCCTCGGGAAAAAAGTGTGTACTTTTTTCCGGATAAATAAATATATATATTTTTTTAAATATTTTTGAAAACAGTATAGCAACTAATAGCTGGCATGTTGCTGTTGATATCGCTCATCAAGCGAAAATATTAAACATTACTCGGCAACTATTTCGATTTTTGTTGGTTTTTTATTGAAATTGAGAATGTAATTCGTTTTGAAGATTTGTAAATGTGCAAACAAACGTATTTCCGTATAAAAATTTTTTTTAATAAAATGGTTTGTAAAAATATGGTATGTTTCGAATTGTTTTTGTTGTTGTAGAAAGAAAAAAATAAGTAAAAAAGGGATTTATTTGTATTTAGATGTTATGATTAATTAATGATGAAAGGTAATTTAATAATTATTTTTTGTTATTCTTATGATTGTGTGGTGAATTGCATATAGGAAATATGCTAATTCAATAAGGTCTCACGAAGGCCTACTTGCAATTACAAGTGTGTGAAGAAGATCGAGAAATTCTCACCTTGAACACTCACAAAGGTTTATAGACCGACCGGTTTAGAGACCGACTAGACTCATGTATGGAGTTGCTTCCGCTCCTGCCATATGGCAGAGGCATATAGAACAAATTCTTCAGAGTATAAAGGTGTTAGCGATTTTATTGACGATATAAATATTACAGGCGCAGATGATGCTACTCATTTGGATCGACTAAATGAAGTATTGAAACGTCTTAGCGAGAACAATATGCGTGTTAACATAGATAAATGTCAATTTTTGGCTTAAGAAATTGAATATTGCGGGTACATTATAAATAAAAGCGGAATTCATAAAATAAAAGAAAAGATAGATGCCATACAAAAAATACCTGAACCCGAAAATATGGATCATTCGTGGGAGTGATTAATTAATTATTACGAAAGATTTTTCAAAAATCTTAGCACGGTTCTCTATCTCATAAATAATTTATTAAAAAATGATTGTCCATTTGATTGGAATGAAAACTGTAAAAAATCATTCAATACGATCAAAACAGAAATGCAATCACCCAATTTTTTAGTGCATTACGATCCTTCAATGCCGTTTGTTGGAACTACAATTTGTCGTAATGGCAACTCAGCATTACGTATATATTAGTACTATAATTATATTGTAATCTATTACCTTTTTGTTTTTGATCTGTCATTCTCTTAATCTAATTCAATAAGTTGAAACACGAAGTTTTGTATAAGATATTTTTATTATAAAATAAATTGTTATTTTAATATATTGTTTCTAACAAATAATTAATCTTTCACTACCTCGCAACAGGTTAGGGGCACAGGAATGTCTGGTTAATTGTTTGCCGTATACAAGGAAAATAGGAAATTATTTGTTCTGTAAGAAACGTGGTATTATTTTTTTTGTTACACGTGTTAAATTAAATATTGTACAGAACAAAACTTGTGATTAATCGGAAGTGACAAAATGTCTATGGAAATCGAAAAATATCGAATACCATTATTTGATGGAACAAATTTTGGGAACTGGAAGTTTCGAATGGAAACATTATTGAATGAATTAGATCTCTTGTCATACGTGGAAATGTCGTACGTTGATATGGTTGACGACTCTGAAAAAGATGAATCAGAAAAGGAAAAAGAGCTACAGGTTTTTGCAAAAGTGGACAGAAAATGCAAGTCACAAATAATCCAAAGAATTGCTGACAGTCATCTGGAATATGTCAAGGATAGAAATACGGCCTATGATGTATGGTGTTCTCTCTGCGAAACTTTTGAGAGAAAAGGTATTGCTAGCCAGTTAATGTTGCGCAAAAGGCTGTTATGAATGAAATTCAATGCAATAAATGATACATTGGTAAATCATTTTCTAAAGTTTGATATATTAGTAAGAGAATTGAAGTCAACCGGTGCTACTATGGAAGAATCAGATATAGTATGTCACCTTTTATTAACAATGCCAACGGAATATGATGTGGTGGTGACGGCAATTGAAACATTGTCACTGGATGTGTTTCAGTTTATCGATAATAGTTCTATGGACATAAAGAAAAATTTTAGTTCTTCTAAACTTCAATTCCATGGATGCGGAAAATTAGGGTATAAGAGAAAACAATGCTTTGTGAAATTGTCCAATAATTATTCGAATAATAATTCAAGAAATTCGGCAAACGTTGCTGGTAGTTCCAAAGCTGACAATGCTGAAAACAATAATGTGGAACAAGGTAGTTTTGCTTTTATAGCTCCACGTGAAAATGAATTATCAGATAATATTTCATGGTTTTTGGATTCAGAAGCAACGGAACATTTAGTAAACAATAATGTTCTACTAAATAATTTAAGAAAATTAGAAAAAAAAATTGAAATTAAAGAAGCAAAATCCGGTGTGTACCTTGTAGCAAATGACATTGGAGATTTAAATGTGTTCAGTTATATCGGGTGTTCCATTAGGGATTTTTTTTGAAAGCTGTCAATTCAGCCATATTGACCTCCATTTTTTTTTCTAATTTGACATTTGGAAAGAGGAAGGTTTGCCATTTGTTAAAATGTCATCGTTTAGTATGGAACAACGTGTTAAATTCGTTCAGCTTTATTATGAAAATGAGCGTTCTGTAAAAAATTTTTTTCGTAAATTACGTGGTTATGTAAACAAGCAAAATTGTCGCATTTAGAGTGAAGAGAATCCAAGAGAAATCCTTCAGCAAGGTTTGTATTTAAAAAAAAGTTACAGTTTGGTGCGGTTTATGGAGCGGTGGAGTCATTGGACCTTACTTTTTTCATGACGATGAAGGCAACACAGTTACCGTGAATGGAGAACGATACAGAAGCATGATTCGTGATTTTTTGTGGCGTGAATTAGTGAATATTGATCTGCATGACATGTGGTTTCAACAGGATGGAGCCACTTGTCATACAGCAGCTTTAACAATGGATTTATTGAGGTAAAAGTTTCCTGGGCGCGTTATCTCAAGAAATGGTCATGTTGAATGGCCACCAAGGTCTTGTGATCTGACGCCTTTAGACTTCTTTCTTTGGGGCTATGTTAAATCACAAGTCTGCCGCAATAACCCACAGACGATTGATGAAGTAAAAGCAGAGATTATTCGTGTTATTGGCGAGATTCAGCCCGACTTGTGTGAAAAAGTCATCGAAAATTTTGACAAGAGAGTCACCATCTGTAGAGCATCAAGAGGTGGTCACTTACATGATATTATTTTTAAAACATAAATGGCAAACCTTCAACTTTCATATAATGCCAAAATAAAGATACTTTCAATGTAAACATTGTGTTTTTCTTTTAATTAAAAAAAAATTCTTAATGGAACACCCATTATAAATGATGCACCAATTTCAATCCATATTAAGAACATTAAATCAGTATCTGGCCTTCAACATAATTTGTTACCAGTACAAAAGATGGAAATGAGTGGCCATCGAATAATATTTGAAAATTCAAAAGGTACCATTTACAAGGGAAATAAAATAATTGCTGAGGCACAACGAAACATTTGCCAATTATATGTTTTAAAATTCTCGGTGAGGAGGTTATTACGAAGTGCTGTTCCTGGTAACAGTATACAATTGTGGCATAAACGGTTAGGAAATCTTAATTACGAAAGTGTTAGAAAATTGTTTGTTAAAAAATTGTTTAGATTTGTTAGATTTGTTTGTTGGATTGTTTAGATTTGTTAGAAAATTGTTTTCCGGAAGAAAAATGCATTCAATGCATAGAAGGTAAACAGGTAAAAATGTCTCATAATAAAACTCGAGTTCGTGCTAAGAGACCACTTGAGCTAGATCACAGTGATTTATGTGGCAAAATTTCGGCAAAATCATATGATGGTAAGAAATATGTACTTTTATTGATGATTTTACTGTAGCATATACAATGGAAACTAAAACGGAAGTTTTACATTATTTTAAACTGTATTATGCAATGGCTACGGCTCATTTTAATTTAAAACTTAGTAGATTCCGGTGTGATAATGGAAGAGAGTACATATCGAACGAAATAAAAGATTTTTTTGAAGAAAAAGGAATTCAATTTGAATTTACAATTAGATATACTCCGGAACAGAATGGCGTAGCTGAGCGAATGAATCGCACTCTTATTGAAAAGGACGATGTATGATTTTAAACTGTAAACTTGGAAAAAGTTTTTGGTCAGAAGCTATATTAGCTGCAGTTTATTTAACCAATAGAAGTCCTACTTCTGCTGTTATATTAATATATCTGGTGGTATTCGTTATATTATTTTAGGTATGTTGAGGTTCGTTAAACATCTTTATTTACTTTAACACATTATTTATTTATGTTAATTTGGTTATTACATATACTTAATGTAATTACATTAAAACTATATAACACACAGAAAACTGGCCACTATTTTGAGTGTAACCTTTTATTCTCACAACATCACGTACACTGAATATATATTAGTTTTATTTCTTTCAATTTCTTTCGTAAGAAACTGCAGCGTCAGGCGCTTGGAATATGATATATTTTTATGAATATACTTTAATGCTGATAATGTTATTAAAGTATAGTGTAACCCTTATGGTCAATCACTACACTGTAGATGGAAAAATTCCATCCTGGTTGTGGTACAATGTAAAACCTAATCCTGATAAATTTAAAGTTTTTGGTTGTGTCGCTTATCTCCTTATTCCAAAGGAACTGAGATGAGGCAAATTTGAAAGTAAGACAACAAAATGTTATTTCATCGGTTATTGTGCCAATGGTTATAGATTATGGAATCCTGAACAACAAAAGGTGATTTTGGGAAGAAATGTTATCTTTGATGAAGATAAATTCGGTTTTGACAATAGTACTAGTGAAGATTGGTTAAGTGACAATAATTCAACAAATTTTAACAGAGATGTTGTAACTGAAAATAATGGAATAGAAAATAATGCGAATATTCAAGAAAGTTGTGAAAATGATAACGAAAATTTAGTTGATGAATCAAATAATTCACAGCCTACAGGAAGCCCAATTAGAAATGTTAAGAAACCAAAATACTTAGAGGATTATGCAGTAATGGCACTTCATCCTGAAACTTATGTAGATGAAGTACCTGAAAGTTTCGATGAAATTAGAACAAGACACGATAAAAAGGAGTGGCAGCATGCAATTCAAGAAGAATTAGATGCTTTGTTAGAAAACAAAACCTGGATATATGTTTCAAAACCAACAAATGCAAAATTAATCGATAGTAAATGGATTTTCAAAATCAAGCGTGATACTGAAGGAAATGTGGAAAGACTTAAGGCAAGATTAGTGATTAAAGGGTGTTTACCAAGAAAAGGCTATGATTACGATGAAACGTATGCACCAGTTGCTCGTCTTACGACATTGAGAACTTTATTGTCTATAACATGCAAGGAAAATTTATTTCTTCAGCAACTCGATGTCAAAAATGCATTTCTGCATGGAAATTTAAAAGAAAATATATGCATGAATATTCCTGATGGTATTGAAAATAAAGATGGTTTAGTTTGTAAACTAAATAAAACTTTGTACGGTTTGAAACAAGCTCCAAGAGAGTGGAATCAAGTTTTTGACAGTTTTGTCAAAGATCTTGGTATGAAACAGTCAAACGTAGATAGGTGTTTATATATTGGAATTTTTGGAACAGTAAAATTTATTTGTTGATATATGTGGATGATATTTTGATTGCTGGTAATGATAAATCAAAAATTGAATTAAAGAATAGCTTCAAAGTACGTTTTAAAATGAGAGATTTGGGAGAACCTCAAACATTTCTTGGAATTAATATCGAAAGGACATGCACAGAAATTCGTTTAAATCAACAAATATACATTAAAAATTTATCAAAGAAATTTAATATGCAAGAATGTAAATCAATTAATAGACCTTTGGAAATTAATTTTAATTTAGATACTGAAAATGAAGAAGTAGATTATACAAAGCCATGTCGGAAGTTGATAGGTTGTCTAATGTACATCATGTTAGCAACTAGACGATCTAAGTGCTGCAGTTGATTATCTTAGTTGACATCAGAGTAAACCATCAGAAAATCACTGGAAATGCTTGAAACGGGTTTTGAGGTATATTAAGGGTACCTCAGATTTTTATTTATGCTACGAACAAAATAATGAAAATGTTTTGGTCGGATATGCTGACGCAGATTGGGGAAGTAAAAAAGACCGAAAATCAACTTCGGGATATGCATTGAAAGTTTTTGGGAACGTAGTGTGCAGGGGAACAAAGAGACAAAATTGTGTTTCTCTTTCTTCAACAGAGGCGAATATATAGCTTTAGCTACTTCAGTTGCAGAATTATTTTGGCTGAAGAACTTGCTGAATGATCTTACTATCAAGATCGAAAATTCAATTAAGATATTTGAAGAGTCATGCATTCATTTATTAAGTAAATGGGAACACCGAAGACTCAAACATATTGATGTGAAATATAATTTCATCCGTACTGCAGCTGAAAAGAAGGAAATTGATGTTGTCTGCTTGCGTACAGATGACCAAATTGCTGATTTGCTAACTAAAAGTTTATCATCTAAACAACATAACAAACTTCGAACATTGATGGGTGTTATTTCAGCAGCAGCGTCACATTGAGGAGGTGTTACTTCAGCAGCAGCGTCAAATTGAGGAGGGGTGTTGGAACTACAATTTGTCGTAATGGCAACTCAGCCTTACGTATATATTAGTACTTTAATTATATTGTAATCTATTATCTTTTTGTTTTTGATCTGTCATTCTCTTAATATAATTCAATAAATTGAAACACGAAGTTTTGTATAAGATATTTTTATTATAAAATAAATTGTTATTTTAATATATTATTTCTAACAAATAATTAATCTTTCACTACCTCTCAACACCGTTGATACTAACAACAGATGCCTCATCTTACGGGGTTGGTGCTGTATTGAGTCATTTGTATCCGGACGGAACAGAACGCCCAATACAGTATGCATCCCAGACTTAAAGCGAAACACAACAACGGTATAGTCAAATTGATAAGGAGGCATATGACATTATATTCGGTATCAGAAAATTTTATCAGTATTTGTATAATACGAAATTTACTCTTATTACAGATAATAAACCTCTGGTACAAATTTTCTCGCATAAAAAAGGTTTACCCACTATGTCCGCTAGGCGGATGTAGCATTATGCTATATTTCTACAATCTTTTGATTACACCATTTGCTACCGTAATACAAAAGAGCATGGGAATGCAGATGGCATGTCTCGTTTACCTACAATCGACAAATATTCAAAAATCGAAGAAATCGATATTATTGAGGTGAACCAAATTGAAACCTTACCAATTACAGTACTGGAATTGAGTAAGGAAACGTTAAAAGACAAAAATATAATGAATTTAATCCAAGGATTAAAAAATGAACGTTTAGGAGAGTCGAAGGACCGATTTGGAATAGATCAACAAGAATTTAGTTTACAGCAAAACTGCCTTTTACGTCGGATTCGCGTATATATTCCAAAAACCTTGCGAGCTAAAGTTTTAGAAGAACTTCACTCTACGCATTTCGGTATCACTCGTATGAAACTTTACACCAGTTAATACTGCTGGGAGGGTATAGACAGAGATATCGAGGATACTGCTAAGAACTGCACTTAATGTCAAACTATAAAAGCTGATCCTACAAAGGTACCAGTACATTGTTGGGATCCTACTACATTTGCATTTCAGCGAATTTACATTGAGTATGCAGGACCGTATTTGGGAACATATTTTCTAATAGTTGTTGTTGATGCGTACTCTAAATGGCCGGAAGTAAGATTACTTTTAAATATTACTACGAAAAGTACAATTCCTCATTTAAGAGAAATTTTTAGTACATTTGGAATTCCGACAGTGATCGTCTCAGATCTAGGAACACAATTTACTTCTGCTGAATTTGACAAATTTTTAAAAATGAATGGTGTCGCTCATAAAACGGGGGCACCATATCACCTTGTCACTAATGGTCAAGCAGAACGTTATGTGCAGACCATTAAACAAAAACTTAAAGCTCTCAAATGTGATAAAAAAGATTTAAATAAAGAACTGTGTAACATTCTGCTTACGTATAATAAAACAATTCATCCTTCCACGGAAATGTCTCCATCAATGTTAGTCTTTAATAGACAAATACGATCGAGAATGGACTTAATGCTTCCTAACAAAAACAAAATTGCACAGACAAAATCAATAGATAAAGTTCGAATGGTTCATTTAGGTAGTCGGTTCGCGGTTCGCGAATATATTGAAAGAACGGTAAAATGGAGATTTAGAAATGTGATTGAAAAACAAGGTCAATTGCACTACATTGTTCACCTTGACGATGGTAGAGAATGGAGAAGGCATATCGATCAAATACGTGCAATAGGTAACAATGTAGGTAATAATGATTTACAAGATCAATTTTCAGATTTCCATGACTTTGTCACTACTAATACCGATAATGTCACTACCGGTAGTGTTAATACCGATAATGTCAATACAAGTACCGACAATGTAACCTCAAACACGGTTAATACAAATACCGGAAATGTATATTTACATATCAATTTTTTAAGGAAAAGGAATGCCAAATCCGATAAATCCAAATCGTAATTCATCACAAATGCAAAATACCAGTACGAACTACGAGTAATTCAAATAATGAAATGATTAATGATGAAAGTGTAGGTGTTAGAAAATCAAATAGACAGCAACAACAAAAGCAAGCCGAACCAGAGATTTCACCAACGGATTTGACCACAACACCACAAGAACAAACGATTACGTTGGACTTATCAGCACCACAACAGATACAACCACATTCTTAAAAAGAAAACCAACCAGCCACAGCAATCGCATTACTACTGGATCAACAGACGCATCGGGATGAAATTTCAAAAAGGTATAGTTATATTCACATATTGAGTCGAATTCCACGTTTTAATCAAAAATTTAAAGTAACGACAACCGCTACAAAATTTCAATTTAAAAAATACGGAGGGGCTCTCACAGCTCTGAGATATCAAGACTTCGGTCTGGGTTAAGGATTTTGATATAGTTTTCGGCAAAA
This sequence comes from Diogma glabrata, assembly GCA_963693315.1. NCBI lineage: Eukaryota > Metazoa > Arthropoda > Insecta > Diptera > Cylindrotomidae > Diogma > Diogma glabrata. The sequence continues at coordinate 317,528,164 of OY856186.1, forward strand.
AACTTTTATGAGGACATGGTTTTTAGTGTTGGGCAGCGATGTATATCAAACATAACTTTTTGTTAAAGTACATATATTTTTTATCTCTGTTTAGATATGTGTTACAAAACTAACACGAAACATCAATACGTTGTCGGAAAATTATAACAGGTTATAGAGTAACATAATTTAGTGAAAAGATTATACTATCAGCAAACTACTCAAAAACCTCTCCATTTAGCGAAAATATTTCAAAATCACAAATTCATATTTCTTTCAAAATTCCAACAATATTGTAAAAATTAAATAAAATCAAAAATTCAAACTTTTTTCAAACAAAATTCTAAAAATATTTCAAAAATTATTGCAAAATTAAAGATTTAAACTTTTTTCAAAAATTCTAAATATATTGCAAAAATTATAACAAAATCAAAAATTGTAATTTTTTCCAAAATTATAATAAAATCAAAAATTTAAAATTTTTCAAAATTCTAAAAATATTCTAAAAATTCTTACAAAATCAAAAATTGAAACTTTTTTCAAAATTCTAAACATATATATAAATTCTATTTTTTTTTCAAAATTTTAAAAATATAGCAAAAATTATAAGAAAATCAAAAATTAAAGCTTTTTCCAAAATTCTAAAAATATTGCAAAAAATATTGCAAAAATTGAAACTTTTTTCAAAATTTCAAAAATTATAAATTAAAATAAAACCAAAAATTTCAAATTTTTCAAAATTCTAAAAGAATTCCAAAAATTCTTTCAAAATCGAAAATTTTCAAAATACTGAAATAATATATAAAAGAATTCTTTTTTTTTTCAAAATTCTAAAACTATTGTAAAAATTATGACAAAAACAAAATTTAAAACTTTTTCCAAAATTCCAAAAATTATAATAAAATCAAAAATTTTAAATTTTTCAAAATTCTAAAAATATTCCAAAAATTCTTACAAAATAAAAAATTAAAACTTTTTCCAAAATTCTAAAAATATTCCAAAATTTATTACAAAATCAAAAATACAAACTTTTTTCAAAATTCCAAAAATATTTCGAAAACTATAACAATTTCAAAAATTTCCATGTCCAATTTCATTTTCAATTACATTTACGTCATAAAAACAACAAAATTTTTTTCCAAAAAATTGGCTAAAAAAATAAATGAAACCATTTTTTGACACACTTGACATTATTTTTTGACAAACTTATAGTGCCATAATTCTCTATGATAATAATAAAATTTCATGCCATACAAATAATTAGTATTATTTTTTTCGAAAAAATTAGGTAAAAAAATAAATAAAAACCTTTCTTTTGACACACTTTACAACATTTTTTTGACAAACTTATAATACAATAATTTAGTTTTTGATCTCACATACCAATCCCTACTATCGAAATTTTTTTCAAATTCAATGTTGCTACCGTAATCACTTAAAATGAATGCTTTTTAAGCCAAAATTATGAAAATTTGCTATTTTTGACACACATAATGATTTTGTTGACACACTTCCGGTACAGTTATCGAACACAGCGTCCTTTCACACCTGTCCCTTGAGTATACCTATTTTTAGAAAAGAAAATTTTTGATGCCTCCAGCGGTTTTATAGATTTCGTAGGTAATGACGGCCGGCCGGCCGGCCGGTAGACAGACATACATTTTTTTTGCTGTTTTAGAATCAGTAGGTCCTAAAACGCCAAGAAATGCCAAAAAAGTGGGGGCAAGAATTTCACTTTTGGCTCATGAATGTAATACTTAGGTCTTTCAAACCGAAGTAATGTAGTAAAATCCATAGTTGATCTTTTCGACTATGTAAAAATGGCTTTTGAGGAAATCACCTCTTTTGTACGTAGCAGCACGCCTGCAAATTATAAAATCGGTCTAAAAATTTCAGTACCAAATGTCGACACCCCGAAACCAATTGGCATAAGTTTTACGGATGTTTCAAAATTAAAAAGTGAAACTATTTCAACCATACTGGAATATGTCTCACAATCAAATACTAACTTTCTCTTAACCGATGTTCTGCAGATAACATCGGTTCTATTACATGTTCCATTGGGTAAAGGGTGTAGGTGTATTCGACATATTACTTCCCAAGGTCTCATTAAAAAGAAAACTAAGTCTCTTCTTAACATTAAGTTGTTACGGCTGTCATTCAGCATCACATACTCCAGAATATTATGAAAGGAAAAGAAATACAATAGTTAGTAGATAAGCAATGTATATGGAACATTTGGATTAACTAAACTTACCTATATTAATAGGCTGTATTGATGTCCTGGTTCCATGTATACATGTCATATATATGTATATATGATAAACCACAAACTCACTGTCATATATATGTATATATGACACCCACAAACTCCGGCAGAATCCTCAATTATGAATCAAAACACCCACAATTTCAGAAAACAAACGTAGCATATTCATTCATATCCTTACTCTCAGGGTCCTTACTCTCAGCTCAAAAGAATTCCATGAAATCAATAAAGAGAAAATAAAAAAACAACTAAACATGAACGGGTACCCAAATCTATTAATAAAAAGATTATTAAAAAAATATTATGATGTTCAGATGAAACACGATAACATCAGATACAATGAACACGCCCCCAGAAATGAAGGAAAAATGTATTTGGACATGACTTACGTTAACGCTTTAGCGGAACAATTACAAAAACTATTCACACTGTAGTGATCATAAGGGTATCACTGTATCCAATACATGAAATGTTGGATAAGCATTTCATCGTTATTTCAAATATCAAATATCAAGCTGCTCTGTCAGCGCATTTCAATATCATATAATAAAACTAAATAAAATAATATACACATATCTCAGTAGTGCATAGGAGTTCAGTAAAGAACTACATAAATGTAATAGTAATAGTGAACCAATATATAAAAGTCAATAAATGTTGTATCAGTAGTGCTAGTGTTATATTTAGTGTTTTATTAAGTGAATAACCTTTAGGAATATTCAAAGTCCAAAACATGGACAAAACATGGCGACCGTGACACCGGATAGAGCGAAGAGTGATACCGGATAGAGTGAAAATTAAAAAACAACGATCACGCAATAAGGAAAGTAAAACTTTTAATTATATATCTTTTGCTTACATGCTTCACATGTTCTGCATGTTTTGCAATTTTTATTTTCAAGTGATAACAGTAGAGTAGAATAAAATCAAAATCAATAAAATTAAACTTTAAAATTTCATAATATAAATTATAAATCGGATATATATAGTGTATTAATAAAAGTGCTGATCAATGAAAAACAAAAAAAAATATATAATAAATCTAAACGTGATTGTATTTAAATACAAAAAGTTCAATACAAAAGCTCATCGTATAGTTTAAATCTACTTGAGTAAAAAGTCCAGTAAAATTGATCTAGCTAGAATACCCGGTTAAACTAGCGGAAATTTTAGACCAAACGAAAATTTAAGAAGAATAACTTTGTTAATACTTAAACCATTTTTGTGTTATAACTTTGTTAATACTTAAACCATTTTTTCTGTTATAACTTTGTTAATACTTAAACCATTTTTGTGCTTTAACTTTGTTAATACTTAAACCGTGAGCAGAATATTTTAGACAATTTATGAAAAGATAGCTAAAAAGAAAATAATTTAAACAAAAAAAAATTTTTTCTAGATATAAGAAAAATAAAATGAACGGAAATGTGTCTATTACACACACTTATTTGAATAATAAAAATATGACATTTTGAAATAATTTTTTTTTAAATTCAAACTAAATTGCTTAGTAAAATATTTAAATTGATAATAAATATAGTTGATGATAAATATAATTGCTTAAATTGCTTAAATTGATGATAAATATAATTGCATAATTTTTTTTTTAAAACAAAAAAAAAAGTTTTTTTTAAAAATGGGTACAACTAACTCGAAACAAACAGAGCAAACCTTAATGGGACAAGTTAATAATATAATGTGATAATAGAAGAGCATCAACGCTCCCACATACACTACGCGAAATAACAATACTATTGGGCATAATATGTGCGATCAAAATATTGGAAATTTTATTAAAATTGTACGACAGGCACAGGAAAGGCCTCAAACGACGATACGTCTCAACACTGAATGTTTAAAAATAAAATATTAATAAAACTTTTATTAAAGCTAATTTTATACGTTTCTTTTTCGTTTATTTTTTTTTCCTCTCTTATGAATAATGAACGAATAGCTAAACTAAAATATAAGCTACGGGAGCAACAAGCAAATTACGAAGAAGCAAAAAGACAAAAAAAGCAGTACAAGTATATAGAAAACGAAATAATATTAATTAAAACTGAAATTTTAACTTTGGAGAAAGAACCTACCGCGAAACTTATTAGAATGGCAGCCCTAAAATCAACAGATGTAATAGATCTGGTCACCAAGATCGTAAAAGATGACTATAATGGCGATCCACTACAGATAAATACAATATTGGATAAATTGGAGATACTCAAGTCAGCAATTAACCACGCCGATAACCAAAATTTATTGGTAAATTTAATAAAATCAAAATTAACGAGCAAAACGAGAGAAGCAACATTGGAAAATTGCAGCACATTAAATTCAATTATAGAGAATCTTAGAAATAAATGCAGAGGTCAGTCTTCGTGGCAAATAACAACAATGCTAGAGGGCATAAAACTGACTAGTAGAGAAAAATATCTTAAGAAGCTCACAGAAACAACGGAAAAGCTAAAACAATCATTTCTAAACGAGGGGGTGTCGCAAACAACGGCGGCACAGTATGTCATACACCAAACTATTAAAAATGTTGAATCCAATTTTGCAGGTAACCTATTAATGCAAAGTGCAATGGCGAATGACTTCGACAGTATGGAGCAATTACTTCATCGTTTCCAAGGAATTCAGAACGAGAAAGAAGCACACGTTTTAGCATTCAGACAACAACCGTGGCTAGGATACAACCATTCCAGAAGAGGAAATTACAACAAAAATTTCAATAGGGGCGGTAACAGTAACAACAAAAGGTACGCGTTAAATTATAATGCTTCTGCAAATAAATATAATAATTTCAATACAAAATGTAATAATTGTAGCAATTTTAATAGTAATAGAAATAACAATTTTAATAATAATAAAAATAAATATAGAGAACAAAATAAAAAAATTATCATGGCAATAAAGATGCTCACGTAAGGAGTATTGAGTATGAGAAACTAGAGGAGGAAAACTAGCAGCTCTCCAGTGCACGGGAGAACGACTAAGGATTCTAAATCTAAATCTCAATTATAGTATTTTTATAAATTTAAGTTTAAGCACAAATTTTAAAGAAAAATTAAGTTTTTTGCTAGATACAGGAGCGGATGTATCGCTAATAAAATATAATGATCATTTGAAAAAGCTAATAAATAAAAATAAAATAATTAAATTAAAAGGAATAACAAACGAAGAAATAAAAACCTTAGGTACCGTAGAGTTAGAACTCTTTGTTAAAAATTAGGCAATTAGGCATGAATTTCAAGTAATACCGGTTGAATTTCCAATACCTACAGAAGGTATAATAGGAAAAGATTTTTTTTTACAATTTAACTGTAATATAAGTTTTGAAAACTTAACTCTAGAAATAAATGAGGAACCTCATTCTTTTAAAATCCCAATACTTTCGGGACCTGATTTAGAAACTTTATATTCCACCTAGATGCGAAGTTATCAGAAGATTATCTGATAGGAATATAGAAAGCGATATGGTAGTGATAGAAGGTGATTTAGCACCCGGTGTATTTATCTGTAGGACAGTTATAAATAAAGATAGTCCATATGTACAAATATTGAACACTAACGATTTTGGAATGAAAATTCCTCAGTCCTCAATAAAAATTGAACCGTTAGACAATTTTAATATATTACAAGTAGGAACCAATAATTATGAAAATGTTTCAGAAAACATCATTAAGGTAGGAGAAATTATATCAAAAATATTCGAAAAAAACAACAACTTAGACCCTAATATTAACAGTAATATTAAAGAGTTAATATCAAATTACATAGATATTTTTTCAAGTGAAAAGGAAAAACTATCGGTAAACAACTTTTATAGGCAGACTATACATTTAAAAGATGATAACCCAGTATATACAAAGTCTTATCGACTCCCACATTCACAAAAGGAGGAAATCAAACAGCAACTTGATAAAATGCTAAAAGATGGCATAGTAGAACCATCTATCTCTGAATACAATAGCCCAATACTGCTGGTTCCCAAAAAATCGTCAGGTAGCAAAAAATGGCGTCTTGTGGTAGACTTTAGGAATATCAACAAAAAAGTTATTAATGATAAATTCCCCTTACCCCGCATCGATGATATTTTAGACCAACTTGGAAGGGCAAAATATTTTAGCGTAGTTGACCTACAATCAGGTTTTCAGCAAATTCCTTTAGAAGAAAATTCTAGAAATATAACTTCTTTTAGTACCGACTCTGGATCTTACCGATACACGAGACTACCTTTTGGACTCTCGATTAGTCCTAATTCGTTTCAAAGAATGATGACTTTAGCTTTCGCTAGTTTATCACCAACTAGAGCATTCCTATATATGGATGAATTAATCATATTTGGTTGCTCAAAGAAGCATCACCTACAAAATTTAGAAATGGTATTTAGAGCGTGTAGAGATAAAAATTTAAAGTTAAATCCTGAAAAATGTATTTTTTTTAAACAAGAAGTAACATATTTAGGTCACACGTGTACAAGTGAAGGTATCAAAATGGATATTTCAAAATGCGAAATCTTAAAAAACTATCCTGTCCACAAAAACGCAGATGAAACTAAAAGATTCGTAGCGTTTGCAAACTGCTATCGCAGATTTCTAAATTTTGGACATATCTCTATTCCATTAAATAAATTAACTCGTAAAAACAATAATTTTAGATGGAGTAAGGAAGAGCAAAAAGCATTCGAAACCATAAAAAATTCTTTAATAGCAATGCCTATTTTACAGTATCCTAATTTTAATAAACAATTCATTATTACCACAGATGCAAGCAATGTAGCTTGTGGTGCAGTTCTAAGTCAAATTGTCAATGATATTGACATGCCAGTAGCTTTTGCTTCAAAATCATTCACGAAAGGAGAAGCTAATAAATCGACAATCGAAAAAGAATTAACAGCCATACATTGGGCGGTAAAATATTTCAGACAAGCGGTAAAATATTTTCATTAAATTTATTAAAACTAAATTAAATTAATGCCAAATCTCAGCTAATCTCATATATATATATATATGAAAATTCAATTATTTCGAATAGCGAACCTAAGATATCAAACCATCAGTTTTTTTAAGAAACAAAAATGTTATCAATGTTTTTTAAGAATAATATTTCACACGCCATGACACCTTTTCAAGTTGACGAAATTTGTATCTTTATTTCTAATAAATCTGCATTTTCATTAATTATATTATGAAATTTAAACTAAAATACTCCATTTTATTTACATTCATTTATTCCTGGTAATGGCGTTTTGATAAATTTTTTTATTTTCTCTAAATCAACAAACAAAATTTTTTTTTTTAATCAAAACAAGAAACACGAAATTCCAATTAGAAATGTTTATGTATATTCTCGAAATACTACAACAAAATTGACATTTGTTTTTTTTTAATGTAAGAGTGTCCTCTTACATAATTATACCCAACTATAGGTGCGTTCGATTTGACTGAAACAACTGAAAAACAACAACAATTGCATTTAATTTTTCAGTTGCTTCAGTTGTTTCAGTCAAATCGAACACGACTTATATGCCACGACTTGTTGATTAGATCGTTTCTTAATTTAACACTACAAAAATCAGATAAATTCTATAACCTTTTTAAAAATGTTAATAATTTTCATCGACTAAAATCACTACGGTTTAATTTCATTTTAATTTTAAATGAAAAAAAAGTAATAAAAATAAACAACGACACAACAATGTTGTATCGAATTGAAAACCATAAATTACGAGAATTTCAAGAGAAAAAAATTATTTTCCTGATTTTTTTCAATCTTTTAATTAGAAAAGTTAAATTATTTTTAAAATACCACCATTATTATATATTATTATATATCATATATTATATATTATTGAAGCACTTGGTTTGAAACACATTTTAGATAACTTTTCTTGAGTAATAAGACACTTTAAATATGGTAAATTATTAAAGTAAAAAATATATATATATTTTTCACGACGGAGAGTTTTATCCACATCCATCTTCTTTAAATGCGCTCGGCAAACTCCCGAAAACTCGCAGGGTAGCGGTGCATCAAAATCAGATGCGGATAAAAATAATGATAATATAGATGAAAATAATTCTTCCGCAAATATTCATTTAGTATCTCCCAAGCCCGCTCCAATTTGGACGCATGACATTGATTTATGGTTCAGTACTGTAGAAGCTTAATTCGCGAACGTTTAGATTATAAGTCAAAATACAAAATATTATACCGTGTTGACCGTACTTACTCCTGATCTTGCACGAACGGTTTCAGATATTGTAAAAAATATGCCAGCGAGAAATCCTTATGATAACCTTAAAAAGGCGCTTATAACCCGATTAGGCGACTCATCTACGGCTAAAATTAGGAAAGTTTTAAATGAAATGGATTTGGGTGACAAAACACCTTCACAACTTTTGCGTGAAATGCAGGCTACAGCTTTGGGTGCTTTTCCTGAAGACACACTCAAAGTTTTATGGGATGCTAAATTACCATCTCGAATTGCTTGCGATTGCTTGCCACTGCGATTGCTTGCTCCAAAGGAAATATTGATGATTTAGCTTAATTGGCCGATAAAGTTTTAGAGACATACACCGAGACAAAAATATTGGAAGTGTCTAGTAACCCTCATTCTTTGTCGGAAATAGATTTTTTAAGGGCTCAAAATCAAAATTTGCAAACGCAGAATTCTAATATGCAAACTCAAATAAATGAATTGAGACAGGCTTTTAAATCTATTAATTTTAATCGTCGTCGCAATGCATCTCCTAGCTCCAGTTCACATAGCAGACAACGATCTCGGTCTAGATCATCAAATGTGTCAGTAAAAAATGGTATTTGCTGGTACCATTATCGATTTGATGATAATGCTCGCAAGTGTGTTCCGGAGTGTAATAAATATGATGCTTCCAAATATAATAAAAAAAACTAAGTTCATCATCCAACGTGGCGACTTGTGATGATAGAGAAAACAAATGTCGCCTAATGATTTATAATCGAACTTCACATAAAAATTTTCTTATAGATACAGGTGCAGAAATTTCTGTAATTCCTCCGACTTTAGATGAAAAAAATCGTGGCAAATCTGACTTTCCTTTATATGCAGCAAACGCGACCAAAGTAAATACTTATGGTTTCAAACAAATTAATTTAGATTTGGGACTCAGACGATCTTTTGGTCAATCGTTTATTATAGCAGATGTTACAGTGCCAATTATTGGAACCGATTTCCTCAATATGTATGGTTTATTATTTGATATAAAAAGAAAACGACTGATTGACACTCTAACTTCTTTATATTCTCTTGCACAAATTTCAAAATTTTCATTTCTTAATCTTTCTGTTGTCGATCATAACTCAATAAATCCATCCGTTTTACCGCTTCTTCTTGAATTTAAATCAATTACTCATGAAAATATGAAGCGAAACTTGTGGTAATGGTGGACGCTTCAGACAAAGCTCTTGGTGCTGTAGTGCAACAATTAGTTAATGACATCTGGCAAGTTAATGACATCTGGCAAGTTCCTTAAGTTTTTTTTCAGTCAAATTAACAGGAACTCAACAGCGCTACAGTGCTTATGACCGTGAATTGCTAGCTGCTTATTCTGCTGTTAAGCACTTTAGGTATCTTCTAGAAGGTAGGTCCTTCACACTTTTCACTGACCATAAACCGCTAATTTAAGCTTTTAAACAAAATCCATCCAAGGCTTCACCACGACAATTTCGACATTTGGACTTTATTGGACAATTCACGAAGGACATACAGCATATTTCTGGGATAGACAATGTCGTTGCAGATACTCTATCACGCGTGCACGTACTCTCTATTCCACCTTCGATCGATTATGAAAGAATTGCCGATGCTCAGCTAGATGACATTGAATTAAAACAACTTTTAGAAAACAGCACGTCACTAAAGTTTCAAAAATTACCTGTTTATAGTACAAACAAATATATTTATTGTGATACACCGACCGGTACAGCTCGACCTTTTATTCCAAAGGATTTTCGAAAACAAATTTTTGATTCCATTCATGGTCTTTCTCATCCTGGGTGTACAGCTACATCCAAGATGATTTCTGATGAATTTGTTTGGCCATCTGTCAAAAACGATTCTCGCAAAATGGCTGAGTGTTGTCTTCATTGTCAAAAGTCAAAAGTGACTAAACATACTAAAAGTTCGCTTGGAAATTATCCTCTCACCACTAAAAGATTAACCGAAGTACATTTGGACATTATTGGACCTCTTCCAATCTCTGAAAACTACCGCTACTGCGTCACAGTGATAGACCGTTTTACTCGTTGGCCTGAGGCTATACCAATCACTGATATACGCGCTGAAATAGTAGCATTTGCTGTTTTTAATGGGTGGATTGCACGTTTTGGTGTTACCGAGAGTATTGTGACCGATCAAGGTTCACAATTCGAATCTAGATTGTTTGCTGAATTATCTAAAATTCTAGGTTTCGAACGCAAAAGGACGACCAGCTATAATCCAAAAGCAAATGGTTTCATTGAAAGGTGGCATAGAACACTTAAATCTGCCATATTATGCCATAACAGATCTGATTGGGATCGATATTTAACAACAATTTTATTAGGTCTTCGAACTGTATTTCGCGAAGATTTTCAAACATCATCTGCAGATCTATTATATGGAAAATCTCTTCGATTACCAGGATGTTTTATTAATGATACTAAATGTTCACAGCCGCAATCCGAATTTGGTTTAACGCTTAAAGACCATTTCAGCCAAATTAGACCAATTCCACCGACACGACACATTTCTGATGAGCATATTTTTGTTTTCAAAGCTCTTGGTACCTGTTCTCATGTGTGGTTACGAGTAGATGCCGTTCGTCAATCATTACAAGCACCTTATAGTGGTCCGCACCGTGTAATCAGTCGTTCGGAAAAAAATTTCATCATTGAAATTAATGATAAACATGTCACAGTGTCAATTGATAGACTAAAGTCATGCTTTGTTGAATGTACTGATGCGAATCTGCCAAGTCAAAGTAATCCTAAGGTTTCAGCGTCTACTGAAGATACTGATGATTCTATATTGAATTCAGCTAATTCATCACCTTCGTCTTCAACATCTGACCGCATTAATCTGGTAGTTCTTCAGCTATTTGTGAAAATAGAAAACCTAAAGTCACATTTAACCCAAATCCAATTTATTTAGCACTTCCAAAAAAGACATCGATTTCTCAAATGCCCAAATCATTTTTAAAGTCTGAAAGTCAAAAAGAAATTATTCCGAATGATTTGTCAGATCGTGATCAAAGTACATATGTTCCAAAATCTACTATCACTCGAACTGGAAGGTCCACAAAAACTCCAGGGCGGTTCTCAAATTCGTTCACCTAGCCAGTTCACTGGCAGGGGAGTACTGTGGCAACACTATTACAATTTGTTTAGAATAATTATAATAACAAACGCACTTTGCCGTAAACGTAACAAAAAAATTCCGTTTTGTTGTGCGACGCGAAAGAAAAAAGAAAAAAATATATTTTTTCGTTTTCACGAGATGAAAGAAAAATTATCATTCGTTTTTTTGATTTAATAAAAGAAACATATATTATGTTTTTGTGCTCGTGACCATATTTGAAATAATTAAATAAATTTTAAAAATAAATAATTAATTTCCAGTTTTCTTTTAAAGTTATAACTAATGTAAATTGAATTTGCTTAAATATTATATAATAAAGTATTAAACATTATATTAAATTTAAAGTGTTTTTTTTAATCAACTATTAAACACACCCCCAAAAACTCTTGTAAAATAGCATATAAACGAGCAAATTTTTACGGCAATGTGTGGCTGGCAATCATTGCCGGGTAATATTGCCCAAATTCAAAAACATTCTCGGCAATATTTTCGTATTGCCCAGCAATATATCCGTATATTTCGGCAATATGGCCGGTATAGCAACTAATAGCTGGCATGTTGCTGTTGATATCGCTCATCAAGCGAAAATATTAAACATTACTCGGCAACTATTTCGATTTTTGTTGGTTTTTTATTGAAATTGAGAATGTAATTCGTTTTGAAGATTTGTAAATGTGCAAACAAACGTATTTCCGTATAAAAATTTTTTTTAATAAAATGGTTTGTAAAAATATGGTATGTTTCGAATTGTTTTTGTTGTTGTAGAAAGAAAAAAATAAGTAAAAAAGGGATTTATTTGTATTTAGATGTTATGATTAATTAATGATGAAAGGTAATTTAATAATTATTTTTTGTTATTCTTATGATTGTGTGGTGAATTGCATATAGGAAATATGCTAATTCAATAAGGTCTCACGAAGGCCTACTTGCAATTACAAGTGTGTGAAGAAGATCGAGAAATTCTCACCTTGAACACTCACAAAGGTTTATAGACCGACCGGTTTAGAGACCGACTAGACTCATGTATGGAGTTGCTTCCGCTCCTGCCATATGGCAGAGGCATATAGAACAAATTCTTCAGAGTATAAAGGTGTTAGCGATTTTATTGACGATATAAATATTACAGGCGCAGATGATGCTACTCATTTGGATCGACTAAATGAAGTATTGAAACGTCTTAGCGAGAACAATATGCGTGTTAACATAGATAAATGTCAATTTTTGGCTTAAGAAATTGAATATTGCGGGTACATTATAAATAAAAGCGGAATTCATAAAATAAAAGAAAAGATAGATGCCATACAAAAAATACCTGAACCCGAAAATAAGGATCATTCGTGGGAGTGATTAATTAATTATTACGAAAGATTTTTCAAAAATCTTAGCACGGTTCTCTATCTCATAAATAATTTATTAAAAAATGATTGTCCATTTGATTGGAATGAAAACTGTAAAAAATCATTCAATACGATCAAAACAGAAATGCAATCACCCAATTTTTTAGTGCATTACGATCCTTCAATGCCGTTTGTTGGAACTACAATTTGTCGTAATGGCAACTCAGCATTACGTATATATTAGTACTATAATTATATTGTAATCTATTACCTTTTTGTTTTTGATCTGTCATTCTCTTAATCTAATTCAATAAGTTGAAACACGAAGTTTTGTATAAGATATTTTTATTATAAAATAAATTGTTATTTTAATATATTGTTTCTAACAAATAATTAATCTTTCACTACCTCGCAACAGGTTAGGGGCACAGGAATGTCTGGTTAATTGTTTGCCGTATACAAGGAAAATAGGAAATTATTTGTTCTGTAAGAAACGTGGTATTATTTTTTTTGTTACACGTGTTAAATTAAATATTGTACAGAACAAAACTTGTGATTAATCGGAAGTGACAAAATGTCTATGGAAATCGAAAAATATCGAATACCATTATTTGATGGAACAAATTTTGGGAACTGGAAGTTTCGAATGGAAACATTATTGAATGAATTAGATCTCTTGTCATACGTGGAAATGTCGTACGTTGATATGGTTGACGACTCTGAAAAAGATGAATCAGAAAAGGAAAAAGAGCTACAGGTTTTTGCAAAAGTGGACAGAAAATGCAAGTCACAAATAATCCAAAGAATTGCTGACAGTCATCTGGAATATGTCAAGGATAGAAATACGGCCTATGATGTATGGTGTTCTCTCTGCGAAACTTTTGAGAGAAAAGGTATTGCTAGCCAGTTAATGTTGCGCAAAAGGCTGTTATGAATGAAATTCAATGCAATAAATGATACATTGGTAAATCATTTTCTAAAGTTTGATATATTAGTAAGAGAATTGAAGTCAACCGGTGCTACTATGGAAGAATCAGATATAGTATGTCACCTTTTATTAACAATGCCAACGGAATATGATGTGGTGGTGACGGCAATTGAAACATTGTCACTGGATGTGTTTCAGTTTATCGATAATAGTTCTATGGACATAAAGAAAAATTTTAGTTCTTCTAAACTTCAATTCCATGGATGCGGAAAATTAGGGTATAAGAGAAAACAATGCTTTGTGAAATTGTCCAATAATTATTCGAATAATAATTCAAGAAATTCGGCAAACGTTGCTGGTAGTTCCAAAGCTGACAATGCTGAAAACAATAATGTGGAACAAGGTAGTTTTGCTTTTATAGCTCCACGTGAAAATGAATTATCAGATAATATTTCATGGTTTTTGGATTCAGAAGCAACGGAACATTTAGTAAACAATAATGTTCTACTAAATAATTTAAGAAAATTAGAAAAAAAAATTGAAATTAAAGAAGCAAAATCCGGTGTGTACCTTGTAGCAAATGACATTGGAGATTTAAATGTGTTCAGTTATATCGGGTGTTCCATTAGGGATTTTTTTTTGAAAGCTGTCAATTCAGCCATATTGACCTCCATTTTTTTTTCTAATTTGACATTTGGAAAGAGGAAGGTTTGCCATTTGTTAAAATGTCATCGTTTAGTATGGAACAACGTGTTAAATTCGTTCAGCTTTATTATGAAAATGAGCGTTCTGTAAAAAATTTTTTTCGTAAATTACGTGGTTATGTAAACAAGCAAAATTGTCGCATTTAGAGTGAAGAGAATCCAAGAGAAATCCTTCAGCAAGGTTTGTATTTAAAAAAAAGTTACAGTTTGGTGCGGTTTATGGAGCGGTGGAGTCATTGGACCTTACTTTTTTCATGACGATGAAGGCAACACAGTTACCGTGAATGGAGAACGATACAGAAGCATGATTCGTGATTTTTTGTGGCGTGAATTAGTGAATATTGATCTGCATGACATGTGGTTTCAACAGGATGGAGCCACTTGTCATACAGCAGCTTTAACAATGGATTTATTGAGGTAAAAGTTTCCTGGGCGCGTTATCTCAAGAAATGGTCATGTTGAATGGCCACCAAGGTCTTGTGATCTGACGCCTTTAGACTTCTTTCTTTGGGGCTATGTTAAATCACAAGTCTGCCGCAATAACCCACAGACGATTGATGAAGTAAAAGCAGAGATTATTCGTGTTATTGGCGAGATTCAGCCCGACTTGTGTGAAAAAGTCATCGAAAATTTTGACAAGAGAGTCACCATCTGTAGAGCATCAAGAGGTGGTCACTTACATGATATTATTTTTAAAACATAAATGGCAAACCTTCAACTTTCATATAATGCCAAAATAAAGATACTTTCAATGTAAACATTGTGTTTTTCTTTTAATTAAAAAAAAATTCTTAATGGAACACCCATTATAAATGGTGCACCAATTTCAATCCATATTAAGAACATTAAATCAGTATCTGGCCTTCAACATAATTTGTTACCAGTACAAAAGATGGAAATGAGTGGCCATCGAATAATATTTGAAAATTCAAAAGGTACCATTTACAAGGGAAATAAAATAATTGCTGAGGCACAACGAAACATTTGCCAATTATATGTTTTAAAATTCTCGGTGAGGAGGTTATTACGAAGTGCTGTTCCTGGTAACAGTATACAATTGTGGCATAAACGGTTAGGAAATCTTAATTACGAAAGTGTTAGAAAATTGTTTGTTAAAAAATTGTTTAGATTTGTTAGATTTGTTTGTTGGATTGTTTAGATTTGTTAGAAAATTGTTTTCCGGAAGAAAAATGCATTCAATGCATAGAAGGTAAACAGGTAAAAATGTCTCATAATAAAACTCGAGTTCGTGCTAAGAGACCACTTGAGCTAGATCACAGTGATTTATGTGGCAAAATTTCGGCAAAATCATATGATGGTAAGAAATATGTACTTTTATTGATGATTTTACTGTAGCATATACAATGGAAACTAAAACGGAAGTTTTACATTATTTTAAACTGTATTATGCAATGGCTACGGCTCATTTTAATTTAAAACTTAGTAGATTCCGGTGTGATAATGGAAGAGAGTACATATCGAACGAAATAAAAGATTTTTTTGAAGAAAAAGGAATTCAATTTGAA
Organism: Diogma glabrata; assembly: GCA_963693315.1. Classification (NCBI taxonomy): domain Eukaryota; kingdom Metazoa; phylum Arthropoda; class Insecta; order Diptera; family Cylindrotomidae; genus Diogma; species Diogma glabrata. Next base: position 317,544,286 of record OY856186.1, read on the forward strand.
TTTACAATTAGATATACTCCGGAACAGAATGGCGTAGCTGAGCGAATGAATCGCACTCTTATTGAAAAGGACGATGTATGATTTTAAACTGTAAACTTGGAAAAAGTTTTTGGTCAGAAGCTATATTAGCTGCAGTTTATTTAACCAATAGAAGTCCTACTTCTGCTGTTATATTAATATATCTGGTGGTATTCGTTATATTATTTTAGGTATGTTGAGGTTCGTTAAACATCTTTATTTACTTTAACACATTATTTATTTATGTTAATTTGGTTATTACATATACTTAATGTAATTACATTAAAACTATATAACACACAGAAAACTGGCCACTATTTTGAGTGTAACCTTTTATTCTCACAACATCACGTACACTGAATATATATTAGTTTTATTTCTTTCAATTTCTTTCGTAAGAAACTGCAGCGTCAGGCGCTTGGAATATGATATATTTTTATGAATATACTTTAATGCTGATAATGTTATTAAAGTATAGTGTAACCCTTATGGTCAATCACTACACTGTAGATGGAAAAATTCCATCCTGGTTGTGGTACAATGTAAAACCTAATCCTGATAAATTTAAAGTTTTTGGTTGTGTCGCTTATCTCCTTATTCCAAAGGAACTGAGATGAGGCAAATTTGAAAGTAAGACAACAAAATGTTATTTCATCGGTTATTGTGCCAATGGTTATAGATTATGGAATCCTGAACAACAAAAGGTGATTTTGGGAAGAAATGTTATCTTTGATGAAGATAAATTCGGTTTTGACAATAGTACTAGTGAAGATTGGTTAAGTGACAATAATTCAACAAATTTTAACAGAGATGTTGTAACTGAAAATAATGGAATAGAAAATAATGCGAATATTCAAGAAAGTTGTGAAAATGATAACGAAAATTTAGTTGATGAATCAAATAATTCACAGCCTACAGGAAGCCCAATTAGAAATGTTAAGAAACCAAAATACTTAGAGGATTATGCAGTAATGGCACTTCATCCTGAAACTTATGTAGATGAAGTACCTGAAAGTTTCGATGAAATTAGAACAAGACACGATAAAAAGGAGTGGCAGCATGCAATTCAAGAAGAATTAGATGCTTTGTTAGAAAACAAAACCTGGATATATGTTTCAAAACCAACAAATGCAAAATTAATCGATAGTAAATGGATTTTCAAAATCAAGCGTGATACTGAAGGAAATGTGGAAAGACTTAAGGCAAGATTAGTGATTAAAGGGTGTTTACCAAGAAAAGGCTATGATTACGATGAAACGTATGCACCAGTTGCTCGTCTTACGACATTGAGAACTTTATTGTCTATAACATGCAAGGAAAATTTATTTCTTCAGCAACTCGATGTCAAAAATGCATTTCTGCATGGAAATTTAAAAGAAAATATATGCATGAATATTCCTGATGGTATTGAAAATAAAGATGGTTTAGTTTGTAAACTAAATAAAACTTTGTACGGTTTGAAACAAGCTCCAAGAGAGTGGAATCAAGTTTTTGACAGTTTTGTCAAAGATCTTGGTATGAAACAGTCAAACGTAGATAGGTGTTTATATATTGGAATTTTTGGAACAGTAAAATTTATTTGTTGATATATGTGGATGATATTTTGATTGCTGGTAATGATAAATCAAAAATTGAATTAAAGAATAGCTTCAAAGTACGTTTTAAAATGAGAGATTTGGGAGAACCTCAAACATTTCTTGGAATTAATATCGAAAGGACATGCACAGAAATTCGTTTAAATCAACAAATATACATTAAAAATTTATCAAAGAAATTTAATATGCAAGAATGTAAATCAATTAATAGACCTTTGGAAATTAATTTTAATTTAGATACTGAAAATGAAGAAGTAGATTATACAAAGCCATGTCGGAAGTTGATAGGTTGTCTAATGTACATCATGTTAGCAACTAGACGATCTAAGTGCTGCAGTTGATTATCTTAGTTGACATCAGAGTAAACCATCAGAAAATCACTGGAAATGCTTGAAACGGGTTTTGAGGTATATTAAGGGTACCTCAGATTTTTATTTATGCTACGAACAAAATAATGAAAATGTTTTGGTCGGATATGCTGACGCAGATTGGGGAAGTAAAAAAGACCGAAAATCAACTTCGGGATATGCATTGAAAGTTTTTGGGAACGTAGTGTGCAGGGGAACAAAGAGACAAAATTGTGTTTCTCTTTCTTCAACAGAGGCGAATATATAGCTTTAGCTACTTCAGTTGCAGAATTATTTTGGCTGAAGAACTTGCTGAATGATCTTACTATCAAGATCGAAAATTCAATTAAGATATTTGAAGAGTCATGCATTCATTTATTAAGTAAATGGGAACACCGAAGACTCAAACATATTGATGTGAAATATAATTTCATCCGTACTGCAGCTGAAAAGAAGGAAATTGATGTTGTCTGCTTGCGTACAGATGACCAAATTGCTGATTTGCTAACTAAAAGTTTATCATCTAAACAACATAACAAACTTCGAACATTGATGGGTGTTATTTCAGCAGCAGCGTCACATTGAGGAGGTGTTACTTCAGCAGCAGCGTCAAATTGAGGAGGGGTGTTGGAACTACAATTTGTCGTAATGGCAACTCAGCCTTACGTATATATTAGTACTTTAATTATATTGTAATCTATTATCTTTTTGTTTTTGATCTGTCATTCTCTTAATATAATTCAATAAATTGAAACACGAAGTTTTGTATAAGATATTTTTATTATAAAATAAATTGTTATTTTAATATATTATTTCTAACAAATAATTAATCTTTCACTACCTCTCAACACCGTTGATACTAACAACAGATGCCTCATCTTACGGGGTTGGTGCTGTATTGAGTCATTTGTATCCGGACGGAACAGAACGCCCAATACAGTATGCATCCCAGACTTAAAGCGAAACACAACAACGGTATAGTCAAATTGATAAGGAGGCATATGACATTATATTCGGTATCAGAAAATTTTATCAGTATTTGTATAATACGAAATTTACTCTTATTACAGATAATAAACCTCTGGTACAAATTTTCTCGCATAAAAAAGGTTTACCCACTATGTCCGCTAGGCGGATGTAGCATTATGCTATATTTCTACAATCTTTTGATTACACCATTTGCTACCGTAATACAAAAGAGCATGGGAATGCAGATGGCATGTCTCGTTTACCTACAATCGACAAATATTCAAAAATCGAAGAAATCGATATTATTGAGGTGAACCAAATTGAAACCTTACCAATTACAGTACTGGAATTGAGTAAGGAAACGTTAAAAGACAAAAATATAATGAATTTAATCCAAGGATTAAAAAATGAACGTTTAGGAGAGTCGAAGGACCGATTTGGAATAGATCAACAAGAATTTAGTTTACAGCAAAACTGCCTTTTACGTCGGATTCGCGTATATATTCCAAAAACCTTGCGAGCTAAAGTTTTAGAAGAACTTCACTCTACGCATTTCGGTATCACTCGTATGAAACTTTACACCAGTTAATACTGCTGGGAGGGTATAGACAGAGATATCGAGGATACTGCTAAGAACTGCACTTAATGTCAAACTATAAAAGCTGATCCTACAAAGGTACCAGTACATTGTTGGGATCCTACTACATTTGCATTTCAGCGAATTTACATTGAGTATGCAGGACCGTATTTGGGAACATATTTTCTAATAGTTGTTGTTGATGCGTACTCTAAATGGCCGGAAGTAAGATTACTTTTAAATATTACTACGAAAAGTACAATTCCTCATTTAAGAGAAATTTTTAGTACATTTGGAATTCCGACAGTGATCGTCTCAGATCTAGGAACACAATTTACTTCTGCTGAATTTGACAAATTTTTAAAAATGAATGGTGTCGCTCATAAAACGGGGGCACCATATCACCTTGTCACTAATGGTCAAGCAGAACGTTATGTGCAGACCATTAAACAAAAACTTAAAGCTCTCAAATGTGATAAAAAAGATTTAAATAAAGAACTGTGTAACATTCTGCTTACGTATAATAAAACAATTCATCCTTCCACGGAAATGTCTCCATCAATGTTAGTCTTTAATAGACAAATACGATCGAGAATGGACTTAATGCTTCCTAACAAAAACAAAATTGCACAGACAAAATCAATAGATAAAGTTCGAATGGTTCATTTAGGTAGTCGGTTCGCGGTTCGCGAATATATTGAAAGAACGGTAAAATGGAGATTTAGAAATGTGATTGAAAAACAAGGTCAATTGCACTACATTGTTCACCTTGACGATGGTAGAGAATGGAGAAGGCATATCGATCAAATACGTGCAATAGGTAACAATGTAGGTAATAATGATTTACAAGATCAATTTTCAGATTTCCATGACTTTGTCACTACTAATACCGATAATGTCACTACCGGTAGTGTTAATACCGATAATGTCAATACAAGTACCGACAATGTAACCTCAAACACGGTTAATACAAATACCGGAAATGTATATTTACATATCAATTTTTTAAGGAAAAGGAATGCCAAATCCGATAAATCCAAATCGTAATTCATCACAAATGCAAAATACCAGTACGAACTACGAGTAATTCAAATAATGAAATGATTAATGATGAAAGTGTAGGTGTTAGAAAATCAAATAGACAGCAACAACAAAAGCAAGCCGAACCAGAGATTTCACCAACGGATTTGACCACAACACCACAAGAACAAACGATTACGTTGGACTTATCAGCACCACAACAGATACAACCACATTCTTAAAAAGAAAACCAACCAGCCACAGCAATCGCATTACTACTGGATCAACAGACGCATCGGGATGAAATTTCAAAAAGGTATAGTTATATTCACATATTGAGTCGAATTCCACGTTTTAATCAAAAATTTAAAGTAACGACAACCGCTACAAAATTTCAATTTAAAAAATACGGAGGGGCTCTCACAGCTCTGAGATATCAAGACTTCGGTCTGGGTTAAGGATTTTGATATAGTTTTCGGCAAAAAACTTTTATGAGGACATGGTTTTTAGTGTTGGGCAGCGATGTATATCAAACATAACTTTTTGTTAAAGTACATATATTTTTTATCTCTGTTTAGATATGTGTTACAAAACTAACACGAAACATCAATACGTTGTCGGAAAATTATAACAGGTTATAGAGTAACATAATTTAGTGAAAAGATTATACTATCAGCAAACTACTCAAAAACCTCTCCATTTAGCGAAAATATTTCAAAATCACAAATTCATATTTCTTTCAAAATTCCAACAATATTGTAAAAATTAAATAAAATCAAAAATTCAAACTTTTTTCAAACAAAATTCTAAAAATATTTCAAAAATTATTGCAAAATTAAAGATTTAAACTTTTTTCAAAAATTCTAAATATATTGCAAAAATTATAACAAAATCAAAAATTGTAATTTTTTCCAAAATTATAATAAAATCAAAAATTTAAAATTTTTCAAAATTCTAAAAATATTCTAAAAATTCTTACAAAATCAAAAATTGAAACTTTTTTCAAAATTCTAAACATATATATAAATTCTATTTTTTTTTCAAAATTTTAAAAATATAGCAAAAATTATAACAAAATCAAAAATTAAAGCTTTTTCCAAAATTCTAAAAATATTGCAAAAAATATTGCAAAAATTGAAACTTTTTTCAAAATTTCAAAAATTATAAATTAAAATAAAACCAAAAATTTCAAATTTTTCAAAATTCTAAAAGAATTCCAAAAATTCTTTCAAAATCGAAAATTTTCAAAATACTGAAATAATATATAAAAGAATTCTTTTTTTTTTCAAAATTCTAAAACTATTGTAAAAATTATGACAAAAACAAAATTTAAAACTTTTTCCAAAATTCCAAAAATTATAATAAAATCAAAAATTTTAAATTTTTCAAAATTCTAAAAATATTCCAAAAATTCTTACAAAATAAAAAATTAAAACTTTTTCCAAAATTCTAAAAATATTCCAAAATTTATTACAAAATCAAAAATACAAACTTTTTTCAAAATTCCAAAAATATTTCGAAAACTATAACAATTTCAAAAATTTCCATGTCCAATTTCATTTTCAATTACATTTACGTCATAAAAACAACAAAATTTTTTTCCAAAAAATTGGCTAAAAAAATAAATGAAACCATTTTTTGACACACTTGACATTATTTTTTGACAAACTTATAGTGCCATAATTCTCTATGATAATAATAAAATTTCATGCCATACAAATAATTAGTATTATTTTTTTCGAAAAAATTAGGTAAAAAAATAAATAAAAACCTTTCTTTTGACACACTTTACAACATTTTTTTGACAAACTTATAATACAATAATTTAGTTTTTGATCTCACATACCAATCCCTACTATCGAAATTTTTTTCAAATTCAATGTTGCTACCGTAATCACTTAAAATGAATGCTTTTTAAGCCAAAATTATGAAAATTTGCTATTTTTGACACACATAATGATTTTGTTGACACACTTCCGGTACAGTTATCGAACACAGCGTCCTTTCACACCTGTCCCTTGAGTATACCTATTTTTAGAAAAGAAAATTTTTGATGCCTCCAGCGGTTTTATAGATTTCGTAGGTAATGACGGCCGGCCGGCCGGCCGGTAGACAGACATACATTTTTTTTGCTGTTTTAGAATCAGTAGGTCCTAAAACGCCAAGAAATGCCAAAAAAGTGGGGGCAAGAATTTCACTTTTGGCTCATGAATGTAATACTTAGGTCTTTCAAACCGAAGTAATGTAGTAAAATCCATAGTTGATCTTTTCGACTATGTAAAAATGGCTTTTGAGGAAATCACCTCTTTTGTACGTAGCAGCACGCCTGCAAATTATAAAATCGGTCTAAAAATTTCAGTACCAAATGTCGACACCCCGAAACCAATTGGCATAAGTTTTACGGATGTTTCAAAATTAAAAAGTGAAACTATTTCAACCATACTGGAATATGTCTCACAATCAAATACTAACTTTCTCTTAACCGATGTTCTGCAGATAACATCGGTTCTATTACATGTTCCATTGGGTAAAGGGTGTAGGTGTATTCGACATATTACTTCCCAAGGTCTCATTAAAAAGAAAACTAAGTCTCTTCTTAACATTAAGTTGTTACGGCTGTCATTCAGCATCACATACTCCAGAATATTATGAAAGGAAAAGAAATACAATAGTTAGTAGATAAGCAATGTATATGGAACATTTGGATTAACTAAACTTACCTATATTAATAGGCTGTATTGATGTCCTGGTTCCATGTATACATGTCATATATATGTATATATGATAAACCACAAACTCACTGTCATATATATGTATATATGACACCCACAAACTCCGGCAGAATCCTCAATTATGAATCAAAACACCCACAATTTCAGAAAACAAACGTAGCATATTCATTCATATCCTTACTCTCAGGGTCCTTACTCTCAGCTCAAAAGAATTCCATGAAATCAATAAAGAGAAAATAAAAAAACAACTAAACATGAACGGGTACCCAAATCTATTAATAAAAAGATTATTAAAAAAATATTATGATGTTCAGATGAAACACGATAACATCAGATACAATGAACACGCCCCCAGAAATGAAGGAAAAATGTATTTGGACATGACTTACGTTAACGCTTTAGCGGAACAATTACAAAAACTATTCACACTGTAGTGATCATAAGGGTATCACTGTATCCAATACATGAAATGTTGGATAAGCATTTCATCGTTATTTCAAATATCAAATATCAAGCTGCTCTGTCAGCGCATTTCAATATCATATAATAAAACTAAATAAAATAATATACACATATCTCAGTAGTGCATAGGAGTTCAGTAAAGAACTACATAAATGTAATAGTAATAGTGAACCAATATATAAAAGTCAATAAATGTTGTATCAGTAGTGCTAGTGTTATATTTAGTGTTTTATTAAGTGAATAACCTTTAGGAATATTCAAAGTCCAAAACATGGACAAAACATGGCGACCGTGACACCGGATAGAGCGAAGAGTGATACCGGATAGAGTGAAAATTAAAAAACAACGATCACGCAATAAGGAAAGTAAAACTTTTAATTATATATCTTTTGCTTACATGCTTCACATGTTCTGCATGTTTTGCAATTTTTATTTTCAAGTGATAACAGTAGAGTAGAATAAAATCAAAATCAATAAAATTAAACTTTAAAATTTCATAATATAAATTATAAATCGGATATATATAGTGTATTAATAAAAGTGCTGATCAATGAAAAACAAAAAAATATATATAATAAATCTAAACGTGATTGTATTTGAACACAAAAAGTTCAATACAAAAGCTCATCGTATAGTTTAAATCTACTTGAGTAAAAAGTCCAGTAAAATTGATCTAGCTAGAATACCCGGTTAAACTAGCGGAAATTTTAGACCAAACGAAAATTTAAGAAGAATAACTTTGTTAATACTTAAACCATTTTTGTGTTATAACTTTGTTAATACTTAAACCATTTTTTCTGTTATAACTTTGTTAATACTTAAACCATTTTTGTGCTTTAACTTTGTTAATACTTAAACCGTGAGCAGAATATTTTAGACAATTTATGAAAAGATAGCTAAAAAGAAAATAATTTAAACAAAAAAAAATTTTTTCTAGATATAAGAAAAATAAAATGAACGGAAATGTGTCTATTACACACACTTATTTGAATAATAAAAATATGACATTTTGAAATAATTTTTTTTTTAAATTCAAACTAAATTGCTTAGTAAAATATTTAAATTGATAATAAATATAGTTGATGATAAATATAATTGCTTAAATTGCTTAAATTGATGATAAATATAATTGCATAATTTTTTTTTTAAAACAAAAAAAAAAGTTTTTTTTAAAAATGGGTACAACTAACTCGAAACAAACAGAGCAAACCTTAATGGGACAAGTTAATAATATAATGTGATAATAGAAGAGCATCAACGCTCCCACATACACTACGCGAAATAACAATACTATTGGGCATAATATGTGCGATCAAAATATTGGAAATTTTATTAAAATTGTACGACAGGCACAGGAAAGGCCTCAAACGACGATACGTCTCAACACTGAATGTTTAAAAATAAAATATTAATAAAACTTTTATTAAAGCTAATTTTATACGTTTCTTTTTCGTTTATTTTTTTTTCCTCTCTTATGAATAATGAACGAATAGCTAAACTAAAATATAAGCTACGGGAGCAACAAGCAAATTACGAAGAAGCAAAAAGACAAAAAAAGCAGTACAAGTATATAGAAAACGAAATAATATTAATTAAAACTGAAATTTTAACTTTGGAGAAAGAACCTACCGCGAAACTTATTAGAATGGCAGCCCTAAAATCAACAGATGTAATAGATCTGGTCACCAAGATCGTAAAAGATGACTATAATGGCGATCCACTACAGATAAATACAATATTGGATAAATTGGAGATACTCAAGTCAGCAATTAACCACGCCGATAACCAAAATTTATTGGTAAATTTAATAAAATCAAAATTAACGAGCAAAACGAGAGAAGCAACATTGGAAAATTGCAGCACATTAAATTCAATTATAGAGAATCTTAGAAATAAATGCAGAGGTCAGTCTTCGTGGCAAATAACAACAATGCTAGAGGGCATAAAACTGACTAGTAGAGAAAAATATCTTAAGAAGCTCACAGAAACAACGGAAAAGCTAAAACAATCATTTCTAAACGAGGGGGTGTCGCAAACAACGGCGGCACAGTATGTCATACACCAAACTATTAAAAATGTTGAATCCAATTTTGCAGGTAACCTATTAATGCAAAGTGCAATGGCGAATGACTTCGACAGTATGGAGCAATTACTTCATCGTTTCCAAGGAATTCAGAACGAGAAAGAAGCACACGTTTTAGCATTCAGACAACAACCGTGGCTAGGATACAACCATTCCAGAAGAGGAAATTACAACAAAAATTTCAATAGGGGCGGTAACAGTAACAACAAAAGGTACGCGTTAAATTATAATGCTTCTGCAAATAAATATAATAATTTCAATACAAAATGTAATAATTGTAGCAATTTTAATAGTAATAGAAATAACAATTTTAATAATAATAAAAATAAATATAGAGAACAAAATAAAAAAATTATCATGGCAATAAAGATGCTCACGTAAGGAGTATTGAGTATGAGAAACTAGAGGAGGAAAACTAGCAGCTCTCCAGTGCACGGGAGAACGACTAAGGATTCTAAATCTAAATCTCAATTATAGTATTTTTATAAATTTAAGTTTAAGCACAAATTTTAAAGAAAAATTAAGTTTTTTGCTAGATACAGGAGCGGATGTATCGCTAATAAAATATAATGATCATTTGAAAAAGCTAATAAATAAAAATAAAATAATTAAATTAAAAGGAATAACAAACGAAGAAATAAAAACCTTAGGTACCGTAGAGTTAGAACTCTTTGTTAAAAATTAGGCAATTAGGCATGAATTTCAAGTAATACCGGTTGAATTTCCAATACCTACAGAAGGTATAATAGGAAAAGATTTTTTTTTACAATTTAACTGTAATATAAGTTTTGAAAACTTAACTCTAGAAATAAATGAGGAACCTCATTCTTTTAAAATCCCAATACTTTCGGGACCTGATTTAGAAACTGTTTATATTCCACCTAGATGCGAAGTTATCAGAAGATTATCTGATAGGAATATAGAAAGCGATATGGTAGTGATAGAAGGTGATTTAGCACCCGGTGTATTTATCTGTAGGACAGTTATAAATAAAGATAGTCCATATGTACAAATATTGAACACTAACGATTTTGGAATGAAAATTCCTCAGTCCTCAATAAAAATTGAACCGTTAGACAATTTTAATATATTACAAGTAGGAACCAATAATGATGAAAATGTTTCAGAAAACATCATTAAGGTAGGAGAAATTATATCAAAAATATTCGAAAAAAACAACAACTTAGACCCTAATATTAACAGTAATATTAAAGAGTTAATATCAAATTACATAGATATTTTTTCAAGTGAAAAGGAAAAACTATCGGTAAACAACTTTTATAGGCAGACTATACATTTAAAAGATGATAACCCAGTATATACAAAGTCTTATCGACTCCCACATTCACAAAAGGAGGAAATCAAACAGCAACTTGATAAAATGCTAAAAGATGGCATAGTAGAACCATCTATCTCTGAATACAATAGCCCAATACTGCTGGTTCCCAAAAAATCGTCAGGTAGCAAAAAATGGCGTCTTGTGGTAGACTTTAGGAATATCAACAAAAAAGTTATTAATGATAAATTCCCCTTACCCCGCATCGATGATATTTTAGACCAACTTGGAAGGGCAAAATATTTTAGCGTAGTTGACCTACAATCAGGTTTTCAGCAAATTCCTTTAGAAGAAAATTCTAGAAATATAACTTCTTTTAGTACCGACTCTGGATCTTACCGATACACGAGACTACCTTTTGGACTCTCGATTAGTCCTAATTCGTTTCAAAGAATGATGACTTTAGCTTTCGCTAGTTTATCACCAACTAGAGCATTCCTATATATGGATGAATTAATCATATTTGGTTGCTCAAAGAAGCATCACCTACAAAATTTAGAAATGGTATTTAGAGCGTGTAGAGATAAAAATTTAAAGTTAAATCCTGAAAAATGTATTTTTTTTAAACAAGAAGTAACATATTTAGGTCACACGTGTACAAGTGAAGGTATCAAAATGGATATTTCAAAATGCGAAATCTTAAAAAACTATCCTGTCCACAAAAACGCAGATGAAACTAAAAGATTCGTAGCGTTTGCAAACTGCTATCGCAGATTTCTAAATTTTGGACATATCTCTATTCCATTAAATAAATTAACTCGTAAAAACAATAATTTTAGATGGAGTAAGGAAGAGCAAAAAGCATTCGAAACCATAAAAAATTCTTTAATAGCAATGCCTATTTTACAGTATCCTAATTTTAATAAACAATTCATTATTACCACAGATGCAAGCAATGTAGCTTGTGGTGCAGTTCTAAGTCAAATTGTCAATGATATTGACATGCCAGTAGCTTTTGCTTCAAAATCATTCACGAAAGGAGAAGCTAATAAATCGACAATCGAAAAAGAATTAACAGCCATACATTGGGCGGTAAAATATTTCAGACCGTATATTTATGGAACCAAATTTATAATAAAATCAGATCATAAACCTTTAGTATATCTATACTCATTGAAAAACCCATCTTCAAAACTCACAAGAATGCGTTTAGATCTAGAAGAATTCGATTTCGAGGTAGAATATCTCAAAGGCGAAGCTAACGTGGTAGCCGACGCATTATCACGTATAAGCATTGATAATTTAAAAGAAATATTAATGGTACAAACAAGGTCAAAAAGCAAAAATTTAAATTCAAATGATCATATACAAAATACAAATAGTAATTACACTATTGATGATAATTACAATAATAATAATAATAATAGTAATTGTGCTATCGATAATAAGAAAAATCCAATTAATAGAAATAATGATAATAGTAGTATCAACGTTGATATGTATAAGAATAATAATAATAAATATGATAGTAATAGAATGGATTTAAAAAATGATTATATTGATAATATTAAAAACTTTAAAGTAATAGATAATGTTAAGAAAAGTTATGTAAATGGTATACCAATAATAACAGCAAAAATTATGAACGAATGTTTAGCTATAAATGTCATGACTCAAAAAGTTAATAATGTTAATAATAATGATGGTTGCAACAATATTAAGAATGAAATTGATCAAAAATATTTAAATAATGAAAATAAATCACAAACTCACGAGGAATCTGATAAGTCAGATTATAATGCCCACCAAGAGGGGTAACCTAGATCTTACTCTATTAACTTCACCGAGCGATTATTGTATTTTTCAACACTATTTTTTGAACACTATCATATTCTTATATTAAGCTCCTGAACAAACAAACAACCTCAAACGGATATTAAAAGTATATAAAGTTTCTTTCTTTTTATAGATTGACCTATATGTCGATCAGCTGTTTGAACGGCATCTCTTATGTTTTTTTCATTATCCCAAACCGTTTATATATTAGTGTTATGATAAACGAAAAATTATAAATCAATTTAAATGATATTGTATTGCTTTCTACATACCTGTATATAGAAGGTATTTGATTTGTTGTTAATTAAATAATTGGGCTTATCTGATTAATATAGTGGTGTTGATTGATTTGGGGGATTGAGTTTAAATTAATTAGATGAAAAAAAGTTACACTTTGAGAAATTATATATGAACTCTCTTTTCGTGTTAAAAGGTGAATTTAATTATAAATACAGCTAATTATTTGTTTATTCACACAGTCTTGATTTGAATTTAAATCAAATTAATCAGTACGACAATGGTTAATACTCAAACTCCCAGTTGTTGTTTAAATATTTAAATTTTAAAAAAAAAATATATAATTGTGATCGGAACTGATCTAGTTTATTGGATAGTTTTCCTTTATTTTAATATAAAATCAGTTCTGTTTTTTTTTTGTTTGGTGACTTCTTGGTCCATTTCCTGAGAATCACTAATTCTTTTTGTCTATTGAAGTGGGTGAAAAAAAAACAAATAATAAGTAGTTTTTGAGTGATTATAAAAAGCAATGTTTTTTTATTATTTGATAAAAACACCAAATCACTGTTAAGAAAAAAGAATGAAAAAAAAATGTGTTATACATGTTGTTCTGTTAAACAAATAGTTTTATTTATAACAAAACGAAAAAAAATTCTATATGTTGTTTTGTCAAAGAAATAAGGATGAATCTAAATATTAAAATCATATGCATAACTACTATTATAATGTGTTATCAATCTATTTGAGAAGAAAAAGATAAAATAAATATAAAATTATTTCCTTTGTAAATAGAAAAATGGAATTTTGTTTTGTTTAACGTGATGTTACGAAGAGTGAAGTTTTCTTTTTCTTTTGGCCTGTAAAGAAAAGGAGATAACAAAATCAACGGTATTTTTGCATACGTTTGTTGGATTTATTTTGAGAATTTTGGTTTTTATTTTGCAAACTTGGTGTTTGGATGAGATCAATGTTATTACGTGTTGCCCTGGATAATAAGGATAGTGGAGTTTTACAAGCTTACAGAAATCACAGTGTTACATGAAGACTATCAAGACTTCAATCAACTAAAGGAAATTAAGTTAAGTTCTTTTTTTTGTATAATTACTAATATTATTTAGAGTAAATTTATTTTCATTATGAAATTTAATTGAGATCAAATGATCCACCAATATTAAACTATTAGAGATTTTTCCTGGGACAAAGTCCTCATATGTATCCGCTCCTAAATGAATTGTAACTCCCGGTATGAAACTAACAATAGTTACACACTACTAAAAATAGTTTCATTACAAAATGGCGCCGAACTAAAGACATTGCCACAAAAAAAAGTAAGTCAGTGGTAATAAATAAATATTCCATGACGTCATGGAATATTTGAATATCTCTTTGATATCAAGTTTTTTCAAATGGAAAATTTTTGATTTTTTTTATATATATTTAATTTTTAATTGATTCCTGATGTCATGGAATGTTTTGATATTTTTTTTTGCCAATGTGAAAATACTGTGATTTTGATATAACAGTTTATAATGGAATGTTTTGATATTTTTTTTTGCCAATGTGAAAATACTGTGATTTTGATATAACAGTTTATAATGGAAAGTTTTGTTTTGAAAATCCTTAAGGCTTTAAACTATTTTTTACTAATGTTTTTGCTGTTTTGATGAGCTTTAGAGATTGGTGAGGGGACGGTGCTGGGGGCTCGGACGCGTGGTCTACCCCCAGTAACGACATTAGCTTTAATTTCTTTTCTTATTTTCTCTCTATTTTTAAGTTTTTTTTGTGGAGGAACTCAGCGTCTGGATAGTTGAAACAGATGTTTAGGCTGAATCTAAACCAAACGCTGAGTCTCTTTCATCATTCGGGAGGTTCCAGAGAGTAAATATTAGGGTTGGGACCTACATTCACTCTGGGCCTCATATGTCGTTGCTGGGGAGAGATCGCGAGTTCGATCTTCCTCTCCGTGCTCTCATCACCATTCTCCATATGACCATATACTTTTTGTTTCCTTCAGTTTGACCGGGTCGAGTGTGGGCTCTGGCCCAGGGGAAATCTCAATCTTCAATATATAAATAAATAATCAATTTAAGAAATAATTTTATTTTTTTTCGCTCAAAATATTAAAATAAATAAATAACTTTTTTATTATATTTATTAAATAAAAATTTAAATAAACATAAATAAATAATTGACCTTAATAATAAATAATTTTTTTTGAAATAAATAATTTTAGTTTCATAAATTACGTAATTTGAAAAATTTTTAGGAATAAGTATACCTTTTTGTCTGTACAACGAGGAAAGAGGACATATATAATTTTCATTGTTGCAATCGCGGTTTATATTTTTTTTGCGGTCACGAAATCGGCGTTTCTTTGTTGGTATTATTTCTGATTTTTGAATTTTATCCACCACAGCGCGATTTTTGTGTTTTTCTCTACATACGCCACATTTTAGGGCTGTTTGTTTGTTATTTTTATCTAAATTCTCTTTGCATTAATCACTATATCGGTGTGTGAGTTTTCTTTGTATTCCCCTTGATAAATTTTCAAATTTCTCTACAATGTCGTTGGTGCCAAACGACCACCCGTTCTTCGGTTTGGTGGAATATGAGTTGTGGATCGAGTGTCTCTTCAGGGGAATCGAGTTCAAAAGCATTGACTGGATACAGCAGCTGAGAGACGCTGCACGAGTTCCAGACACAGGAATATTTCCGTCACATTCTAAGAACCCTGTGGAAGAGGGTGAACTGATTGTCACCGCCTCAATAGTTTTGCTACGTGAAGCGAAGGGTTTGGTGGCTCCGGTGTCACCTGACGTTCTTAAAGGATTATTAACTAGAATAACACATTACAACGACCGTTTAAAACGCATTGGTGATTCGGAGGAAGTAAGGGTTGCTTCTGCATACGCAGGTGATCAGCTTAACAATGCTTTTAGGATTGTTGCTGGACTGACAATGCAAACCGAAGGTGGAGCCAGACGAAAGGAATATCCAGCTCCTCCCAACTTGGATGAATCTTTTCAGGGAGCGATCGCAAGATCGACTCCGATACATATGGATCCAGTGGATGATCTGATTGATAATATAGCTGGGCGTCAACGCAGAGTTGATGATAGAACACGTAATCCTCATCCGGCAGTCGCGTTTCACCATGAACAACCAGGACCAGCAGCGTCAACCAACCGAACTCAACGCGAACAGATGGGACCAACAATTCCACTAGAAGAATTGTTTGACGAACACATGGGTGCACCACCACCTTATCAAAGATCTAGCAGGTTCTCAATAGCTCCAGTTCAACGAGT
This sequence comes from Diogma glabrata, assembly GCA_963693315.1. Lineage (NCBI taxonomy): Eukaryota > Metazoa > Arthropoda > Insecta > Diptera > Cylindrotomidae > Diogma > Diogma glabrata. The sequence continues at coordinate 317,560,746 of OY856186.1, forward strand.
ACCGCATGAAGGGTACCAAAATATTAAGAATTTAAGTCAGTTCTTTACGAACTGGATTCCCTTTTTCTCGGGCGATGCTTCAGCACCGGACGTTCATGAGTTCGTTCATGCTGTAGAGGTTGCCGCGCGGAGAGATCGGGTGACTTTTGACGACTTAAAGTCAATAGTACCCCGATACCTTCGCGGGGCTGCACAACGACATTACATGAATCTTACCTATGAACACCCGGTGGTAAGCTATCATGTTTTAAGAGAAGAACTACTAGTTACATTTGGTACCCTTATTGACGATAAAGCGGTGTTAAGGATGCTGTTAAGTCGAAAGCAGAAGCCTAGAGAAGGTGCATATGAGTTCATTATTGGGATGACTACTAAAAATAGTTTCATTACAAAATGGCGCCGAACTAAAGACATTGCCACAAAAAAAAGTAAGTCAGTGGTAATAAATAAATATTCCATGACGTCATCGAATATTTGAATATCTTTTTGATATCAAGTTTTTTCAAATGGAAAATTTTTGATTTTTTTTATATATATTTAATTTTTAATTGATTCCTGATGTCATGGAATGTTTTGATATTTTTTTTTGCCAATGTGAAAATACTGTGATTTTGATATAACAGTTTATAATGGAATGTTTTGATATTTTTTTTTGCCAATGTGAAAATACTGTGATTTTGATATAACAGTTTATAATGGAAAGTTTTGTTTTGAAAATCCTTTAGGCTTTAAACTATTTTTTACTAATGTTTTTGCTGTTTTGATGAGCTTTAGAGATTGGTGAGGGGACGGTGCTGGGGGCTCGGACGCGTGGTCTACCCCCAGTAACGACATTAGCTTTAATTTCTTTTCTTATTTTCTCTCTATTTTTAAGTTTTTTTTGTGGAGGAACTCAGCGTCTGGATAGTTGAAACAGATGTTTAGGCTGAATCTAAACCAAACGCTGAGTCTCTTTCATCATTCGGGAGGTTCCAGAGAGTAAATATTAGGGTTGGGACCTACATTCACTCTGGGCCTCATATGTCGTTGCTGGGGAGAGATTGCGAGTTCGATCTTCCTCTCCGTGCTCTCATCACCATTCTCCATATGACCATATACTTTTTGTTTCCTTCAGTTTGAGCGGGTCGAGTGTGGGCTCTGGCCCAGGGGAAATCTCAATCTTCAATATATAAATAAATAATCAATTTAAGAAATAATTTTATTTTTTTTCTCTCAAAATATTAAAATAAATAAATAACTTTTTTATTATATTTATTAAATAAAAATTTAAATAAACATAAATAAATAATTGACCTTAATAATAAATAATTTTTTTTGAAATAAATAATTTTAGTTTCATAAATTACGTAATTTGAAAAATTTTTAGGAATAAGTATACCTTTTTGTCTGTACAACGAGGAAAGAGGACATATATAATTTTCATTGTTGCAATCGCGGTTTATATTTTTTTTGCGGTCACGAAATCGGCGTTTCTTTGTTGGTATTATTTCTGATTTTTGAATTTTATCCACCACAGCGCGATTTTTGTGTTTTTCTCTACATACGCCACATTTTAGGGCTGTTTGTTTGTTATTTTTATCTAAATTCTCTTTGCATTAATCACTATATCGGTGTGTGAGTTTTCTTTGTATTCCCCTTGATAAATTTTCAAATTTCTCTACAATGTCGTTGGTGCCAAACGACCACCCGTTCTTCGGTTTGGTGGAATATGAGTTGTGGATCGAGTGTCTCTTCAGGGGAATCGAGTTCAAAAGCATTGACTGGATACAGCAGCTGAGAAACGCTGCACGAGTTCCAGACACAGGAATATTTCCGTCACATTCTAAGAACCCTGTGGAAGAGGGTGAACTGATTGTCACCGCCTCAATAGTTTTGCTACGTGAAGCGAAGGGTTTGGTGGCTCCGGTGTCACCTGACGTCCTTAAAGGATTGTTAACTAGAATAACACATTACAACGACCGTTTAAAACGCATTGGTGATTCGGAGGAAGTAAGGGTTGCTTCTGCATACGCAGGTGATCAGCTTAACAATGCTTTTAGGATTGTTGCTGGACTGACAATGCAAACCGAAGGTGGAGCCAGACGAAAGGAATATCCAGCTCCTCCCAACTTGGATGAATCTTTTCAGGGAGCGATCGCAAGATCGACTCCGATACATATGGATCCAGTGGATGATCTGATTGAAAATATAGCTGGGTGTCAACGCAGAGTTGATGATAGAACACGTAATCCTCATCCGGCAGTCGCGTTTCACCATGAACAACCAGGACCAGCAGCGTCAACCAACCGAACTCAACGCGAACAGATGGGACCAGCAATTCCACTAGAAGAATTGTTTGACGAACACATGGGTGCACCACCACCTTATCAAAGATCTAGCAGGTTCTCAATAGCTCCAGTTCAACGAGTACCGCATGAAGGGTACCAAAATATTAAGAATTTAAGTCAGTTCTTTACGAACTGGATTCCCTTTTTCTCGGGCGATGCTTCAGCACCGGACGTTCATGAGTTCGTTCATGCTGTAGAGGTTGCCGCGCGGAGAGATCGGGTGACTTTTGACGACTTAAAGTCAATAGTACCCCGATACCTTCGCGGGGCTGCACAACGACATTACATGAATCTTACCTATGAACACCCGGTGGTAAGCTATCATGTTTTAAGAGAAGAACTACTAGTTACATTTGGTACCCTTATTGACGATAAAGCGGTGTTAAGGATGCTGTTAAGTCGAAAGCAGAAGCCTAGAGAAGGTGCATATGAGTTCATTATTGGGATGAACTCCCTGAATAACCGTTTGCTTCGTCCCTTTACAAATCAGGAATTGATAGAAATAATTCGAGAGGGTCTATCTACGGAATTGAAGAACGCCACGATGATAGCAGAAGTTGCCACACTTAGAGATCTACGGGTGTTGTGCCAAAAGTTTGAAAAACTTTGGGCTCCATCATCCGCAACATCAAGGACAGTTGGGCAACCTCTGCCATCAAATGCAAGAACAGCTGGCCAATACAGGATCAGCGACGTAACGCCCATAGAAGAGGACGAAGTTGGTTCATCATATTATCTCCCTGGTTCATCAAATTATTTAGCAGGTCCATCAAATTATTAAGCAGGTCCATCAAGTCATTCACCTAGTTCAACGAATTATAATCCATACGTGGCAGCTTATCAACAGCCACCACCAAGAATTTTACCAAGACCAGCATCAGCAAATAGGACCATCCTGCCACCACCATCATCAAGAGAAGAATACACATTCTGTAATCGATGTAAGGACATCGGACATACAGTGGCTAAGTGCCCACAAAAAACATTTTGTTACAGATGTGGTAAAACAGATACCATCCTACCTAGATGTGAAACAGTTCTAACTCAAACAGTTGTAACTCGAATGGTTAAATTTCAATTATATTTATTTCAATTTTTGTTTACAAAATATATAGGATTTAATACATAGATTATTAAAGTATTGATTATAAAATATATGTGATTTTAAACATAGATCATTTATATACAGTATATACATATTATTTTCTAAACCTGTTTAATTATAACAATTCGTATATTTAAATAAAAAATATTATTAAACAGAGGTGGACTCTGCATAACCCCCCTTTTAGTTCAAATTTTATGAAGAATTATGAGAAGAAGACGAAGAAACAGAAAATTTGAAACAAAAATCTAAAAAAAATAATAATAATAATGTTTTAACAATTAAACCTAATTTTATTTTTTGTTTTCGTTATAAATGGATCTGAACGTTTTACTATTTCGTCTATGGTATATGCCGGTTTCAATCTATCAATGGAAATGGCTTGAGTTTTTCCGTTAATGTTTATTATGAATGTTTTTCGGAGTCGTTTCAGTATTTCAAATGGTCCTTCGTAAGGGTTTTCCAGACTGCGTTTTATTCTATCAACCCTAACAAATACTTGTTTACAAGTGGACAAATCTCTAGGAACGTAACTATATTGATTGTTGTTTTCTCTTGGAGGTGTTGCTTCCAGATTTTTCATATGGTTCCTTAAATTGCTTACGAATTCCGATGTATCTATTTCTGAATTCTTAGAACTATTGCATAGCATTTCTCCTGGTACCTTTAATGCTTGACCATATAGCAGATCAGCTGGTGATAATCCAATATCTTGTTTTATAGTTGTCTTCATACCTAATAAAACAAGTGGTAGTTCATCTACCCAATTAGCTGTATTACATCTTGCTCTCAAGGCGTTTTTTAAAGGTCGGTGAAAATTTTCTATCATTCCATTACTCTGGGGATGATAGGCTGATGTGTGGATATGATTTGTACCTAATAGTTTTGCCATCTCCTTGAACAGGTTTGATTCAAACTGTGCTCCTTGATCAGTAGTGATCGTTAGAGGACAGCCAAATCTGCATATGTATTGATTTATAAATGTTTTTGCTACTGTTGTTGCTGAACAGTCTATTATAGGAAACGCTTCTGGCCATCTTGTAAACCTATCAATTATTGTTAGTAGGTATACGTACTCATGGCATCTTGGCAGAGGACCTACAAGATCCATATGTATATGTTCAAATCTTGCTTGTGGTGTGTCAAAAGTCATAGTAGGAGATTTAGTATGCCTTATAACTTTTGCTTTCTGACAGCTTATACAGCTTTTTGTCCACATTCCGATTTCTGTGTTCATTCTTGGCCAAAAATAGCGTGATGATATTAACTTTCGTGTTGCTCTAATTCCTGGGTGTGAAAGGTTGTACAATTTTGTAAAAATTTCTCTACGCATTTCTTGAGGTAAATATGGGCGGTATTTAATAGTTGAAACTTCACACCATATTTTATTTTCATTTTCAAAATCTAATTGACGAAAACTTATTTTTGAGTTGTTACGTTTTTTCAATAAACATTTTAACTCTGTATCGTTTTCTTGCAATAGCATAAGCTGTTTTAGGTCAATACCAGTTTGTCTGATTTCAAAAATATCATTAGGTCGCGATAGATAATCTGCTACAATATTATCACATCCCGCAATATGCCGAATGTCAGTCGTAAACTGAGCAATGTACTCCATATGTCTGGTTTGACGTGGACTTCTATCTGTTTTAGAACATATGGCCGTGACTAAGGGTTTGTGATCAGTCAACACGTAAAAATTTCGACCTTCGACTGCATGTCGAAAATGCTTAATCGCACTGTAGATTGCCAAAAGTTCCCTATCAAATGTGGAATACTTTATTTCAGCTGGCTGCAGTTTTCTGGAAAAAAAACCTAAAGGTTCCCATATCTCCTTAATACTGCTTTATTGCTGTAGAACACTTCCCATTGCTATTTCGGAGCTATCTGTTGCGATGCTAAGTTTAGCATTTTCGATTGGATGAACCAACATTGAACTGGCTGCCAAAATCTGTTTTGCTTTTTCAAACGCAGCGTTGCATATTTCAGTCCACACAAATTGTTTCTTTGCTTTGCTGTTCTTGCTAATTTTGGTTAAATAATTATGTAAAGGTGCTAAAATTTCCGCTAGATTTGGTATAAATCTATGATAAAAATTAATCATGCCTAAAAATTTTTGTGTTTGCTTTACAGTTGTTGGTGGTTTTAAACATACAATTGCTTCAACCCGTTCAGAAGATGGTGAAATACCGAATTCTGTCATTTTATGTGCTAGAAAAATTATTGAATTTTTTCCAAATTCGCATTTTGCAGCTTTTATTCTAAGGTCATAATCCGATAATTTTTTAAACAGAATGCGTAAATGTTCCTTGTGCTCGGTGTCATTTTTGCTATATACTAGGATGTCATCAATGTATGCTTGACAAAAATCTAGACCTTGTAATATGTTGTTTATAAACCTTTGGAATGTCTGTGCGGCATTCCTCAAACCAAAAGGCATTCTTAAAAATTCATATAACCCGAATGGCGTAGTCAGAGCTGTTTTGTGTATATGCTCTGGGGCTATTGGTATGTTATGGTAAGCACGTACAAGATCTACTTTTGAAAATACTTTACAACCATTCAGTTGTGAAGTGAAATCGTGTATATGAGGCACGGGATAACGGTCGGGTACCGTTGCTGCATTTAACATGCGGTAATCCCCACATGGTCTCCAATCATCATTGTCTTTCTTTTTTACAAGATGCAAGGAAGAAGAGACTGATGAAGAAGATGATTGACAAATGCCCGTATCTAACATATATTGAAACTCAGCTTTCGCAACTTTAAGTTTATCGTTCGTTAAACGACGAGGCTTGGTAGCTGGTAGGTTTCCGTTTGTATTGATGTAATGATAGACATTATGTTTGATAGGCGCATTAAAATCTGGTGGAGCCGTAAGGTTCGGAAATTCATTCAATATATTTGTATATTCATTGTTGGTATTGATATTTGATAGTTTAAGTTGTTGTGTATTAACCATTGCTGACACACAATTGACTTGTAGATTAGTTTTCGCATCTATCAATCTTTTATTTTTTAGATCAATGTACAGATTAAATTTGGATAAAAAATCGACTCCTATAATAGGGTGATCAACAGCTGCAATTGTAAAAATATGTGAGAGGTTCCTGCGTAAACCAAAATTTAGTTGCAATAACTTTGAACCATATGTTTGTATTGCAGTGTTGTTCGCTGCTGTTAGGATAATGTCTGATTTTTTATTTTTCAAATTTGAAAATTTACTAATGGGTAAAACAGAAATATCTGAGCCTGAGTCTACTAAAAAAACTAATTTATTTAATTTACATCTTATAAATAGTCGGCGCGAAAATGCTTCCCCACTGTCGGCCGCTGACAGGGAGTGCTCGATCAGTTTTTTGAATCAATTTGTGACTTATATTCACAAGGCTTTTGGCATTTTTGGTAAATTTATAGTGGTAAAAACATATCGGAAATCTTCTTACTTGACTTGGACTTCTGTATTTATATTTATCACGTGATGAACTACGGTTTCTATTTTTCGATAAACTACGGTTTCTATTGAATCTTTCATTAGACCGTGATCTAAATGAGGTCAAACTCGCTACAGTTAAAGTTAATTTCTCTACTTGATTTTGCAGTTGTCCGATTTTACTTTCCAATAAACTTTCACTAGAATTCTTTTGTAATGCGCATATTTGTGTGGGTCGTGATACTTCAAAAATTTTGTCTGCAGTTATTTGCATGTTGGTTATATCATCTTGACTGGTTGCGACAAGAATTGCTTTAGTACTTTCAGGTAGTCCGTTAAGCCAAATCTCTTTAATTAATTCTTTGTTGAGCGCTTTCGATGTACCCGCTATACTCTCCAATCGCCGATAGTATTGAGACGGTGTATCATCACCCATTTCGACACCATCTAGCATCTTTTTTATCTTGTGATGCTCGCCTTCCGAATGTCTAGCTAAAATAAGGGATTTAACATATTCATATTTCTGACTAGTCGGTGGATTATAAACAAGGTCTCTATTTCGCAATAGTATCGCTTCTGGTAAGGCTGTTAGAACATAGTGATATTTAATGTCATCACTTCTGATGTTGTTTATAACAAATGTCAATTCCACCAAAATAAACCATGTTTGTGCGCTTATCGCGCAGTATGGTGGCAAGGTTAATCGATATTTAACAGAAGCTGCTTGCAGCTCTAGTGGTGTTTCAAGTTTTTGTGTTTCTTCTCCGTCAGTCATTTTATTTTTAAACCGTTACGCGTTATTTATATAAATTGTAAAAATTTTAAGTAATAAATTTGTAATAGATTTCGTTTTAAATTTGCCAAATAAATCAAAGAAAAATATATTATTTAAATAAGCAAAATGTTATAAAATCCCTGTAAATGTTTTGTGAATTATTGCAAGAAAAATATTTATTTATTTATTTATAATTCAAAATAAAAAAATTTAATAAAATTAAAAGTTATACTAATACTATTATCATTCATGAAAAAAAATTATTGTGGATGTTAAAAAAAAGGTAATACTCAAATTTTTGTAGATTGATGTCGTCTTTATCCTATTCCTGTACTATGAATTAATTGCCTTATTTTTCTCCTATTCCCGTATTATGAATTAATTGCCTTATGATTATGTTGATTTAACTGTTGCTGTTTATCTCTGAATGATGATGAAATTTTGATTTTTTGTAGTTGTTGTAATCAGTATTTTTATTTTATTTACTCCAACCGGAATGATGATGCTTTAGTAAAATATTTTGAAAATTTATTGTATGTTATTTTCAAAATTTTATTTTGTAGGAAACCATATATGTTATAATAAATTATGGATTGTTTTTTTTTTTGGTTTCCACTTTAACTTTTTAACTGTTTTATTCGCAACTTGTTTAGTAATGTTCATACAATTTTGGATTTTTGTATATATATTATTTTTTGTTTGTTTTCACTTCAACTTTTTTTCTTTAACTGTTCTATTCCCAACTTGTATTTTAATGTTAATATTATTTGAGTTATTTTTTTAAAATATTATTTTTTGAGTTGATTAAACTGATTCACTATAAACTTTAATTTTATTAAATTATTTTTTAATGTGAAAACACTCGATTTCGTTGCGATCAACTAAAGTTTGATTTTTTTCAAAAATTTATTTTGAAAATTAATAAATTTAAATTTACTTTAAAATTTTTTAATCGGGATCACCAATGAAACAGTTCTAACTCAAACAGTTGTAACTCGAATGGTTAAATTTCAATTATATTTATTTCAATTTTTGTTTACAAAATATATAGGATTTAATACATAGATTATTAAAGTATTGATTATAAAATATATGTGATTTTAAACATAGATCATTTATATACAGTATATACATATTATTTTCTAAACCTGTTTAATTATAACAATTCGTATATTTAAATAAAAAATATTATTAAACAGAGGTGGACTCTGCAGATGCACAAACTGCAATCCATCATTGCATTTAAACTCGCCAGCGGGAGTGCAGCATTCGCGACCTGTGCCCCCGACTCAATCTTCAAGTCCGCGAGGTCAGCAAAGAGATGCTTTAACATCCATGGAACTCGAACCCTCGCCAACACCAAAATAAATAAACCTACAAAAATAATCAATTCAACTGCTACCTCAAAACAAACTCTAACTACTCACAAGAAACTCTCTCAAAAGCGACTGGATCGAATCCGTCGATATTTTAAGACACGAAAATTGTTGAATAAGGCGTGTGTCTCTTCGATCATCTACGAACTGAGTGATCCTATACCACACGCTTATGTCAACATTTTTAATAAAAAGATTTATGGACTTCTAGATAGTGGAGCCTCTATCAGCATTCTGGGGAGAAATTCCCTCGAATTATTGAAGAACGTCGGCATTTCCTATCGCAAAATGTTTTTTTCCATCCGCACAGCAGATGGAACTCGTAATCACATTCTGGGTTATGTGGACGTTCCTATTTTTTTTAATGGCTCATCGAAATCTTTTCGCTTCTATGTTGTCCCAAGTCTGCATGAGGAACTCTACCTGGGCATCGATTTCTGGAAGGAATTTGGTATCACTCCTTTGGTTGTTAGTGCGTTGATACCGAGTGAGTCTGACGACACCTTAACACATGAGCTAGACCCTGACCAGCAACAGAAACTGGAAAATATCAAGGATTCTTTTCCTTCGTTTGAGGTATTAGGCCTTGGAAAGACTTCTTTGGTTGAACATATCATCGATGTTGGGGATAGTGCACCTGTAAAACAGAGGCATTACCCCACATCGCCGGCTGTTCAACAAAAGATCTACGCCGAGCTTGACCGGATGCTTCAATTAGGAGTAATCGAAGAGAGTTCCAGTTCCTGGTGCTCGCCTGTGGTCCTGGTTCAAAAATCTTCAGGGAAGAACCGGTTGTGTTTAGACTCACGACGTGTTAACGCTCTAACTAAAAAGGATGCATACCCACTTCCCTTAATCGATGGCTTGTTGGGTCGTCTAAATAGTACGAGATACATAAGCAGTATTGATCTCAAAGATGCCTTCTGGCGAATTCCTTTGTCAGAGGCATCTAGAGATAAAACAGCCTTCACAGTGCCTGGACGGCCATTGTACCAGTTTAAGGTTATGCCTTTTGGCTTGTGCAATGCCCCCCAGACAATGTGTCGATTGATGCGTAAAGTGATACCTCATCAGTATCATGATAGTGTCTTCGTCTATTTAGATGACTTACTGGTAGTTTCCTCAACATTCGAGGAACACATGAAGCTTCTATCTACAGTTTCTAAATTTTTAAAATCCGCCGGTTTAACGATTAATCTACAAAAGAGTAAGTTTGTTTTAAAAGAAGTTAAGTATTTAGGTTTTCTGGTTGGTGAGGGAGGTCTGAGAACGGATCCGGATAAGGTACGAGCCGTCGAAAACTATCCAGCTCCTTCAACTGTGAAGCAAGTTCGGCGATTACTAGGAATGGCAGGATGGTACCAACGATTCATACCGAACTACGCTAGTGTAGTAGCACCGATTACAGACCTTTTGAAAAAAGGTCCAAAAAGGTTGGTCTGGACTGATGAAGCCCAAACCGCCTTCAATAACCTGAAACGTCTTTTGACTGTGGCACCAGTTTTAACTAACCCGAATTATGATAAAGAATTTTTTATTAGATGCGACGCGAGTTTATCTGGAGTAGGAAGTGTACTGTATCAGCTAAACGATGAAGACCAAGAGTGTCCGATAGCCTTCATGTCAAAAAAATTGAATAAGGCCCAACGGAATTATTCTGTATCTGAGCTTGAGTGTCTTGCAGCAATCCTAAGCGTAAAAAATTCAGAGCCTACGTGGAGGGTCACAAATTTACGATTGTGACTGACCACTCAAGTCTGAAGTGGCTTATGTCACAGAAGGACTTGAGTGGCCGATTAGCTAGATGGAGTTTGAAGCTCCAACATATGAACTTTTCAATCGTTCATAGTAAAGGGACCCAAAACGTAGTGCCGGATGCTCTGTCTCGTATGTATGACGACACGTATGAGGAATTTGCTGAAGCGCTCGATCACCATGATGATAATAATAAATTTGACAATGGAGGTTATCGACACCAAGAATACATCGACATGATAGCCAAAGTGCAAATGTCTCCCCAAGATTTTTCTTCGGTGAAACATGTGGACGGGAAGCTATATATACGAATTGAACCTAAAGCTGATGCAGTGCCTAATGATTTGCCGCTGTGGAAATTATGGATACCAAAACCATTAACTGAGAAGTTGATCAAGGAACATCATGATAATTGTACAGCTGCTCATGGTGGGGTGAAGAAGACTTTGGAGGGTCTTCGACGTCTTTATTACTGGCCTGGCATGGCATCACAAGTTCATGACTACGTCGTGTCTTGTGATGTCTGCAAACAATCAAAGGCAACAAATCAAGTATTGCGTCCTCCAATGCAATCTCGATTTGTAACAGATAGACCATGGCAGCGTATTTACATTGATTTTTTGGGTCCGTACCCCAGATCAAAATCCGGGAATACGGTTCTTTTGATTGTCCTTGATCATCTATATAAATTTGTATTACTTAAACCCCTCAGGAATGCAACTTCACCTTCAGTGAATACATTTTTGAAGGATGGAGTATTTTTAACATACGGTGTTCCAGAATTTCTCCACAGTGACAATGGAAAACAGTTTCTCAGTAATTCATTTCAAAAACTTTTATCGGCTTACAATATCAAACATATTAAAACTGGTGTCTACAGCCCTCAAAGTAACGCTTCAGAAAGGGTGAATAGGTCTATCCTATCTGCAATCCGGTCATACATTAAAGATTCGCATAATACCTGGGATTCACATCTGGGAGAAATAGCTTACGCGCTACGTTCGTTAGTGCATAGTACAACACATCATTCTCCGTATTACGCCTTATTCGGACAACACCCGATATGTGACGGGAAAACGTATACAACCCTGCGAACTCTTCATAGTATCGGTGAACCTATTGAAATAGAACTGGATCATGCGGATCAACTATCTATTGTCCGGTCTCATATTAAAACATATATGGATGCAGCCTTCACCAAAGCACAGCAACATTACAATTTACGAACGCGACCACGTACACTTGAGCCAAAACAGCGAGTCTTGGTACGGCAACATCATTTAAGCGATGCTGTTAATAAATTTTCGGCAAGCTGGCTCCAAAATTTTTACCGGCCATTATATCGAACAGAGTTGGTAATGTTTTATACAAATGTAATCACTTGGATGGTAAGCCGATGGGTACTTACCATGCCAAGGATATCAAAATTTAAACCCTTTTAGGATAGTCTCTGTTTAACTTATTTCATTACGTACCTAACCGAATTCTTTTTATGTCCTAGTAAAATTTACCCTTTTTTCTGTTAACATCTTTTTATTTTGGATGCCTCACTTTTACCCTTGGTTGTTCTAATAAATCATCCACTATGCTTAACATATTAACGTTTTCGTGTTAGATGTAAGCCGCTTAAGACTTTGTCTGCGGTTATCTGACTCTATTTTGTATTAGCTTACCCTCCCCATTCATTTTTTCAATTAACTTTCAAAATTTTTTACTGTATTAATAGATAGTCTTCATCGTTAACAATAGTATTGTTGTCTCTCATGTACCTGAAATTGAATTTTGGTACTTGAGGGCACTGTCCAGTAAGAGTATTAGGTAAACTTTTTTTCTTTAGTTTTAGTTTAGTTTTTGGGGAAATTTGATGTACGTAGAAGGAGATTATTAGGCTCATATCTGTCATCAGTTCCACATACAATTAATGGACAGGGCTCTCAAGTATGGGATTTCGGTTGAAGGTCATGATGGACAACATTTTTTTTTATTCCTTTATTACAATAGAACTTGCCTTTAAATATTTAATTTCATTCACTTATCACTTGACTCATTCGCGCATACTTACCAACTTTGTGCTGTGGCTTTGTGCTATGACAGGTAAAACGATAAACACAGTGGTCAACAAACCCTTCGCTTTTACAGTCAAGAATATGGGTGCAGATGAAATTTGTCTACGTCAGTAATAATGTTTTTTTATATACAACATCTAAATTTTTAAATTTTTTTTTCTTCTTCATACAGTTCCTGTAAGTGTGGTTATCTTGTGGTAGGCATTCGACTCATCGATTCGTTCGTAGTTCGTCTATATATATTTATAATGGTGGTCCTTTTAATTAAGCATCGTCGCGATTTCCTTTTTCTTTATTTTCTCAACGCGTCCTAGCTTCATTAAATTGTGTAATGCCCACCAAGAGGGGTAACCTAGATCTTACTCTATTAACTTCACCGAGCGATTATTGTATTTTTCAACACTATTTTTTGAACACTATCATATTCTTATATTAAGCTCCTGAACAAACAAACAACCTCAAACGGATATTAAAAGTATATAAAGTTTCTTTCTTTTTATAGATTGACCTATATGTCGATCAGCTGTTTGAACGGCATCTCTTATGTTTTTTTCATTATCCCAAACCGTTTATATATTAGTGTTATGATAAACGAAAAATTATAAATCAATTTAAATGATATTGTATTGCTTTCTACATACCTGTATATAGAAGGTATTTGATTTGTTGTTAATTAAATAATTGGGCGTATCTGATTAATATAGTGGTGTTGATTGATTTGGGGGATTGAGTTTAAATTAATTAGATGAAAAAAAGTTACACTTTGAGAAATTATATATGAACTCTCTTTTCGTGTTAAAAGGTGAATTTAATTATAAATACAGCTAATTATTTGTTTATTCACACAGTCTTGATTTGAATTTAAATCAAATTAATCAGTGCGACAATGGTTAATACTCAAACTCCCAGTTGTTGTTTAAATATTTAAATTTTAAAAAAAAAATATATAATTGTGATCGGAACTGATCTAGTTTATTGGATAGTTTTCCTTTATTTTAATATAAAATCAGTTCTGTTTTTTTTTTGTTTGGTGACTTCTTGGTCCATTTCCTGAGAATCACTAATTCTTTTTGTCTATTGAAGTGGGTGAAAAAAAAACAAATAATAAGTAGTTTTTGAGTGATTATAAAAAGGAATGTTTTTTTATTATTTGATAAAAACACCAAATCACTGTTAAGAAAAAAGAATGAAAAAAAAATGTGTTATACATGTTGTTCTGTTAAACAAATAGTTTTATTTATAACAAAACGAAAAAAAATTCTATATGTTGTTTTGTCAAAGAAATAAGGATGAATCTAAATATTAAAATCATATGCATAACTACTATTATAATGTGTTATCAATCTATTTGAGAAGAAAAAGATAAAATAAATATAAAATTATTTCCTTTGTAAATAGAATATTTTGTTTTGTTTAATGTGATGTTACGAAGAGTGAAGTTTTCTTTTTCTTTTGGCCTGTAAAGAAAAGGAGATAACAAAATCAACGGTATTTTTGCATACGTTTGTTGGATTTATTTTGAGAATTTTGGTTTTTATTTTGCAAACTTGGTGTTTGGATGAGATCAATGTTATTACGTGTTGCCCTGGATAATAAGGATAGTGGAGTTTTACAAGCTTACAGAAATCACAGTGTTACATGAAGACTATCAAGACTTCAATCAACTAAAGGAAATTAAGTTAAGTTCTTTTTTTTGTATAATTACTAATATTATTTAGAGTAAATTTATTTTCATTATGAAATTTAATTGAGATCAAATGATCCACCAATATTAAACTATTAGAGATTTTTCCTGGGACAAAGTCCTCATATGTATCCGCTCCTAAATAAATTGTAACTCCCGGTATGAAACTAACAATAGTTACACACTACTAAAAATAGTTTCATTACAAGATCTCCGCTTAAGTGAAATGTTTGATGAGAAAATAAAGTTTTTAGAAAAAATTTTCAGGGACCTGAATAAGTTCAGTGTCCACAGGAAAATAGAGAAACTTAAAATCGCGCGTAATAATATAATATTCAAAGAATTTGATATAGAAACGTTTAAAAACGTAGGTAACAGAGTACTAAAAGACGTCAACATTTTCATAATAAATAAACCGGTACAAATATATGATGAAAATGAAAAAATGAGAATTATAAAATTATATCATGAAGAGACCCCATTGTAGGCGGTCATACGGGAATAAGAAGATCTTATTTAAAAATATCCGAAAAGTTCTCTTGGCCGTATCTGAAAACCGATATAGCAAACTTTATTAAAAATTGTAAGAATTGCATGTGTAATAAGTCAAAGCTAACACATAAAGAAAATTTAACGGTAACAAAAACACCGGAAGAGCCTTTTCATACCGTCCAAATAGATACGATTGGACCAATAGAATCTAGCAGTCAGGGTAACAAATACGCTGTAACGCTACAGTGTGAACTAACAAAATATGTCGTAGTTCTACCCATACCTGAAAAATCTGCTAAAACGGTAACAGAAACAATTTTTCATAATTTCGTAATGGTTTACGGAAACTTTACAGTAGTCAAAAAGGATCTAGGAACGGAATACGTAAATGAAATTTTTATAGGGCTGAAAGAACATTTAAGTTTTCAGCATTTTACTTCAACAGCTTATCATCACCAAACCTTGGGAGTAGTTGAACGAAACCATAGAGAGCTAAATACGTATTTAAGAAATTATTTGTCAAACGACTATTATGCCGATTGGGATAAGTGGGCGAGTATCTACGCGTTTTTCTACAACATACAACCCGATAGCATTCACGATTATACTCCATTCGAATTAGTTTTCGGTAGGGAAGCAAAGCTTAATCCCATAACCAATGTTGATCCAGTTTACAACCTAGAAAATTATTCTAAAAATTTAAAATTCCGATTGCAATACGCAAACATCCAAGCTAGAAAATTTTTAATGAAAGCAAAATTAGCGCAGAAAGCAAACTACGATAAAAAATCTTAACCTCAAAATTTTAAAGTAGGAGATGAAGTGGTGTTCTTAAACAATTCTGCAAGCTCTAAATTTGAAAAAAGATTTTTAGGACCATGCGTCGCGGTGGAGTTGTTAGCAAACAATAACGTAAAAATTAAAGATGAAGAAAATAAACATAAAATAATGCACAAAGACAATATATATAAAAGTTTAAAATAGAAGCAGCATAAAATACTGAAAATTATATACAATTCATTTTTTAATAGATATACTTACAATTTAGATTAAAATATACTTACACTTCATGCACTAAAATAACTTAAATCAAACTTAAAAGTTAAGTAATGATTAGATAACCATTTTCAGGCATAACATTGGAAAAATAAATAAAAAAAAAAGGAGGGAAGGGTACTCAGATACCTCCTCAACTAGTTTATTCTAGTAACTTAGGCTTCGGACAATTTACGGTATTTAAATTTATCGATAAAGTAGTTTTTTAAGCTTATTGCTATTGTCTTTTAACACCACCGTTCTAATTAATATCATTTTGACATGTCATTTTCCTTCATAAGATTCATGATGTTCCTTCATAAGATAATAAAATTAAATGATTGTTAGAAAAATAACAAATTTGGTTTAACTTTAATTAATTGTTCAAATTATTTAACTCTAATGGGCAAATAAAAAGAAAAATGGCTAAAATATTAAACCAAATTATTAAAAAAATACAAAATATTTTCTCCCAAACAAACTGCAATTTTTCTAATGAAATGAATTTTTTGATGAAGAATGTCTAACAAGATAGATAATTACGTTTCAAGAACTGTAAAGTTACTCATTGCTCATTAAATTATTTAATAAAACTCCAAAAATAAATTTAAACCATAAAAAATATGAATTGGCTATAGAAGTAAAAACATTAAAATGACAATTAAGGTCTTATGGTCTTTTTTTAATGACATTAGAAATTTAATGTCTTTCGCTCTACTTTGCCGACACATGGGTGCATTCAATGTAAGTTAAGGACTTTAGGGCTTAAAATAACCTTAATTTGAACAGGGTATTAATAAAATCAAAATAAAAAGTAAACCAAAATTAATTTGAGAAATCAAAAAACAAAAAACGGTGTTTGGATCATTGTCTTATATTCCTACATTATCCGAGAATGTCAAAAAAAGAATTACTTCAACCTCACATACAACTTACATTGCTAATAAAATTACAAACAAATTATCTCCGTGTTTTTCTCAATTAAAAGATAAAATACCAGTTTATATTGGAGAAACTTCAAAAACTCTAAATACGAGAATTAACCAACATAAGAATGATGTAAAAGTAACACGAAGTAGGTTAGCGAGTGGTCAGCTTAGATCAGCACTAGCAAAACATTCCTTTGAATGCAATGAATCCTTTGATTTTGACAATACTCAGATATTAGAATATGAAAGCAATAAATTCAAACGTACATTTAAGGAAGCATGCCATATTTGGTCACATAGTGGTAACACAGTTAACTACAGAGTAGACACTAATAAATTACATGCTAATTATATTGGAATCATCAAGTCTCTAAATAAGCCGAATTCATAATAATTTTTACTCCCTTAATTTGTTCTGTAACTTTAATAAAGACAAATACATTTTTAAATCATAGTAACTGGCATGAATATCTTTTACCAAAATTATATTAATTATCTATATTATTTAAGTTTGTTTTTTTTACTTTGAGTTAAGGTTAGGGAAAAAAATCCGTTTCTTCTAATTAGGTCATTCTTTTTGAACGACAGGTTTTTTTTTCAACTTTAGATTTGCCAATTGTTTAAAAAAAGTTATATATTATCAAAACGTAATGCTAGACTCAATCGAATACATCGATCTAAAGGAAAATTTTATAAATATTTTAATCAATTGTTTTTATATAAATAATTAGTGTTAATGTTAAATTTTTTTACTTGTGAAAGTTATATATGAAGTTTTTAAGGTTTATACAAATAGTTTGTAACGTAAAAATCAGTGTTTTTATATTAGTTAATTTTGTTTATATATTCAGAACAAGTATTGTTATTATTTTTATAAAAATTAGACAAATAATTAGGTAAGATATAGAAAAGTTTTTTGTGTTCTGCACATTGAGTTTTTCGATTTGGTGTTCATAATTTGGTTTAACTTTTCTTAAACAACTGTTTTAATTATTATAGCTCATGAAGATGGCCCGCAAGGCCGAAATATAAGCAATATAAAAAAATTTCTTTGATGTTTTAATAAAAAAAGACAACAAATAAATACAGAAAATAGTCTTTAAAGAAGCCGCAAGATTTGTAAGAGTTCCAATTTACAAATTATTAGAAACATTTTGATCATAAAAATTTTATAATATTGTAAAAAAAAAAACTTTCATTTCATTTTTATTAATTTCCAAAGGCAATTTAATTTTCAAAAACATTTAAAGTAAATGAAATTGAAATCGGCTGACCAGCTTTAAATTTTGAACTTAATGACGATTACGTCATTCTTTTAAAAAGGGAGGTGTAGTGATCATAAGGATATCACTGTATCCAATACATGAAATGTTGGATAAGCATTTCATCGTTATTTCAAATATCAAATATCAAGCTGCTCCGTCAGCGCATTTCAATATCATATAATAAAACTAAATAAAATAATATACACATATCTCAGTAGTGCATAGGAGTAAAGAACTACATAAATGTAATAGTTATAGTGAACCAATATATAAAAGTCAATAAATGTTGTATCAGTAGTGTTAGTGTTATATTTAGTGTTTTATTAAGTGAATAACCTTTAGGAATATTCAAAGTCCAAAACATGGACAAAACAACACACAACAATAGAAATTTAGGAGCTGGTTTTAAAACCGTAAAAAATACAAACAAAACTTATACAAGAAATAAAGATCCAGTAGACAAAACAGAAAGAACGAACCTAGTTTACAAGATCAATTGTTAGAATTGTGACGAAGTTTATATAGGAATGACTGGCCAAAAACTAAAGAACAGAACGAGACAACATAGACAAGATCAACAACAAAAACACCCATCCAATCAAGGAACAGCAGCAGTACAACACTACGCAGAAACTGGGCATTCTTCTAATCTAGAAAACCCAGAAATTTTGACATTAGAATCAAATAAAACAAAAAGATCAATCAAAGAAATGTTACACATTGTTGCAGACAAAAAATCAATCAATTTCAGAACTGACAAGGAGAACTGAAGTAAAGCATATGCATAACTAATAGAAACAGCAAATAAAAAAACAAGACACAAACCAGAAACAACCAACTAACTCTCTCTCGTCAGCAAAATAAAACTCTAATTAACTCTCATTTCATATCAATTTTAATAATTTTTTTATTATCACTACATTTAAAAACAATGTCACAAAACAGAGACAATTTTACAATTTTTTAATTTTTTTTTTAATTTATAATTTTAATTTAATGTCTTTCAATTAATTCTAACTTAATGTTTTAAAATAGTGATAAGTTTTTAACCAATTTTAATCATAATTTTAAGCTAAATGTTTTAAATTAAGTTTGTTATATAAACTAGAGCAAGTAAGTTTTCTGTTGTGTATGAAATAATTTATTTTATGGAACACACTAAAATTATATACACGGCACCTTGAACAATATACACATCTTGATAATAAGTGACAGCAGTCTACTTTTATATTCACACGCGTAAACATCTTATCTGAAATATAGAATATTTGATTTAAATAAATATAATAAAAGTGGTAATAAAGTGTTTTATTATTTAACAATAATATTATAAAGTAATATTATACATGGCGCAGTTTAAATTGTGAATCTACAATTATTATTTCTTGAAATGAAAAGAAATTTATCGAAAAATAAAAAGCACGCCATTTTCCGAGAATTTTTTACAGTGTGAAACAAAAAAATAAGTAATAAAAATTACTACACAAAATGGAGGGAATTAAACCACCAGCGGATCTCAGTTTCGTCGGAAATCAAATGACGAACTGGAAGAAGTTTAAAGAACAGTTTTTAACATATATGGAAGCGACAGAATCCAATGAAAAAGCAGAAAGTGTGAAAATTGCCATTTTCAAAAGCATATTGGGTGAAGAAGGACGCCAACGTTTGGAAGACTTTAAGTTTACGAAAGATGTAAAAGAAAGGAAACTTGAGGATTACATACTCAATTTCGACACGTATTGCGTACCAAAAGAAAATCTGTTATATGAACCACACATATTTTTTTGTCGTAACCAAGAAGAAGATGAGATTTTCGACCTTTTTTTTCTGATTTAAAGAAGCTGGCTGAAACCTGTGAATTTAAGGTTATAAAAGAATCCATGATACGGGATAGACTAGTGTTTGGATTGAATAATCTAAACCTGAAGGAAGCGTTATTAAAATTGGATCCAAACTTGGAGGAAACGGTTTCAAAATGTCGTCATGAGGAACGGGCGGCTAGACAAGCGCGAGAAATACAGCGTGGTTCAACAGCAACGAACATCGATGAGGTTAAAAATGAAAGAAGTGGACGTTTTTATAATAAGAATTCTAAAAATTTTTAAAATAATTTTAGTTCTAAAAATAAATCAATAATTCACAAAATCTAAATAATTTAAAAAATTATAATAAACAGGAAACATCACAATCAAAAAATAAATTATTTAAATGCCGACGTTGTGATGAAAAACACATCCAAGGATAATGTCCAGCGCGTGGTTTCATGCGTGAAAGATGCCAATATAAAAATCATTTTACAAAATGTTGTCGGGCTAAAAATATACATGAAATTTCTAAGAATTTTGATTATGATGATTTCTATATTGATACAATATATTCTCAGTCAAACAATAGTCAATTTGATAATAAATTTTCAAATAATTTTTTTTCAGAAAAATGTCAAATGTCAATTTATAATGCAGAGACCGCGAAAAAAGGTTGGTTTGAAGATTTTCTTATTGATGATTGTGTCATGAATTTTAAAATAGACACTGGATCAGATATCAATATTTTACCTCTGGCAATATATAAAAATTTAAATTCTAAACCCCAAGTAAGTAAAACAAAAATGATATTAAGAGCGTTTGGAGGGACAAAAATTTACCCGTACGGTATTATTGAATTAAAAATATACCATTGTAGTACAAATATAGAGAGAATAGTATTATTTGTTTTAGTTGATGCCGATGTTACTCCGATCTTAGGATTAGAAACTGTAACATCATTTGAATTTATAAATTGCGAGGTAGGCGAACTTATAAAAAATTCTGACAGATTAAATAAATTTATTGAATCAAATAAAACGATATTTGAAGGTTTAGGAAAATTTCCTGAAAAATTAACACTGACGTTAAAAGAAAAAGTTATTCCTATAACGCGACCACCTTATAGAATAGCTTTAGCTCTTCGCGATAAAGTAAGAAATGCCTTAGTAGATTTAACTAAAAAAGGAATAATCGCAAAATTAGAAGAACCCTCGGAGTGGATAAGTAATATGGTAGTAGTGGAAAAGCCAAATGGTTTACTACGCATATGCTTAGACCCAAAATATCTTAACGAGGCTATAAGAAAAGATTATTATGAAATTCCAAAGTTGAGTGACCTTAGTTCTAAATTATCGGGTGCATAGTGTTTTACTGTACTAGACCTGAAGGATGGTTTTTACCAGGTAGAACTCGATGATGAATCCTCAAGATTATGTGCCTTTAGTACTCCATTTGGAAGTTTTTACTATAGAAGATTGCCGTTTGGAATCAATATAGCCCCTGAGACGTTCCAGAAGTTGAATGAGAGAAATTTTGGAGATATATCAGGTACTATAATGTACATTGACGATGTACTTGTAACCGGTCGTACTGAAAAAGAACACGATGAAAATTTAAAAAAGGTTATCGATAGAGCAAAATTGCTAAATATAAAATTTAACCTAAATAAATTACAATATAAAGTCAATCAAGTTTGTTTTTTAGGACATGTGTTTTCTAAAGATGGTGTAAGCACTGACCCGAATAGAGTCAAAGCAATAACCAAAATGGAAGATCCAATCAATCGGAAGGAACTTCAAAGGTTCCTTGGTATGATAAACTACTTAAGGAGTTTTATCCCCAATATGGCCGAGATGATTGAACCATTAAGATTGCTTCTGAAAAAGAACGTAGATTTTTGTTGGTTGGAACAACACAAAAATTCTGTCGTGAAATTGAAAAATGTAATAACAAATGCTCCAATATTGCAGCCCTTTGATAGTAAGAAAAAAATTGTCATTCAAACGGACGCTAGCAAAAATGGATTAGGTTGCGTATTATTACAAAATAATAAACCAGTATCGTACGCATCGAGAAGTCTTAACGATACAGAAAAAGAATATGCGCAGGTTGTTGAAAAAGAGCTTCTTGCTATTCTGTATTCGTGCTTAAAGTTTCACCACTATATATATGGTAGGCCTGTTGAGATACACTCAGACCATAAGTTATTAGTTGGTGTAAGGAAAAATGAACTTCACAAAGTCAATTCTTCTCGTATTCAGCGAATCTAGCTTAAATTGTTAATTTACGAACTTAATGTTGTGTACAAGCCTGGTAAAGAGATGCGTATCGCGGACCACCTATCTAGAACGTTTCTAAAAGAAGAAAATGCAAAGGAATTTTTAGATATGAAGAAATTGTTCATCAGACTGTTTCACAAATCCACTTTTTTTTAAATGTTCAGATCCACATCAAAAATCTGAAAGTTCTCGATGAAAAAACAATTTTCCGCCCGATCTGAGCTTTTTATCTCATTCCCAGACCGTGCGGTTTTGCAAAACGTCCTTAATTTTGGATACCGATACGACAACATAAAAACAAAAATACAGGGGTGCTTTTCGATGGGAAATTTTCCATAGAATTCAAAAATAACTATATTACACACGTTTTCTGAAGCCTAACCATGAAAATTTGAAGCCGAAGTAAAAAAATATTGCAAATTTGCGCATTTTTCGCAAAGCGGTGTCATTATTTTAACTTTTTGTCATACTAACCATGACATTTAACGATTTTATCTCATAAACAATTTCATTAGCTTGCCAACAAAATAAATCTTAGGTCTTTTGGTGGTATAGACCGAGATATCTCACTTTTAGTGAAGTCATGTGTTCTCCAGAATTTTGGCTAAAAGGCAACTTCTTCATAATTTCACAAGATCTACTTAATAAAATATACAAAATTATCATTTTCATTTGAAAACCTTTTATTTTACTTTCGATAAATGATATTTTAATAATGGCAAGTCCCTTCAGTTCAAATACAATTTCTTTTAAAACGCCTGTACAGTATACTGTTTATTCTTTTATCCATAGTATAACGGTTTTCTTCAAATTTATGCAATAGCTAACAGTTGTCAGCATTGTCTGTAATATTGTCATTTATATATTTCCCATTACAGATGTCAAGTGCCTATACAAATACATTTGTATTGGAAATGTCAGTTTTAAATAACATCTAATTCAATAAGAAATTTTGTGCAAGTAAAGAAATTGTTCACTTTAAAGTTTTTCTAATTTTTCGTTATTTTTAGTATTCAATTTGCTTTGAAACTCTCGAATAGGTAAAATGTCGTCCAAAAAAAGGCTGTAATAGGTATTTTAAGCGTCTACTTTATATTTGATATTTGCGTATGCGTATGTGTATTTATGTATTGAAATTTAATAGGCTACTGCTCCAATGGATTTGTTTCAAGTCAACTACCGACAAATAAGGAAGTGCTTTCACGTTTTTCACATTTTTACAAGGTTGAAGGAAAAGATAAAAATGTCAGTGCAGATAACACAACAGAGGAGTTAATAGCGGTGTGGACGGAATTCAATATTCCAATAACTCGAAAAGATTCAGTAAAAAGACATATATGTACAGTAGGCATGACCAGATATGTATGAACAATTTTCAAACCATCTTTTTCTTCGCTCCCACCGGCTAATTATGTTCCATTTGACTCGAATATGAACTTTATCAAGTTTTATTGAAATCGGAAAATAATTACCCACCGCGCAGTGGCGTCGAAGATAAGAAAATTAGCAGAATAATAGGATTTTTTATTTTTATCAGATATAATTATCTTAAAACATAATATATCTCATAATTTTGATTTTTTTTATTAAAAGCTAATTAATTAACGATTCTAGCGAGCCTAAGTATGTAGAAATCGGTCTTAGAAAAGCGATTTATCTTAATTTTTCTTCTTACATATACGAAAATGTGGGAAAATGCAAACTCCACATCCGTCCAAAATCTTTAGCTTTACGTCCTAGCATCATAATGTACTATTTTTTAAAGAGAAAAAATTAATTTTTATGGTTAAATTTATAATAATTTTTCATTCAAAAGCAACATTTTTCCAAAAGAAATCAATAAACTAAATTAGATTTATTGTATGATGGGTATTTGCATCTGTAGTTTTCAACCACCTGAATGGTGTATTGTGTACCTTCCTTGTCTTTAGTTAGAATGCTGTTGTATTCCGTGTCATCAACTTAACACCGAGTTCGGCGGTATCATTAACAACATGCAAACTTTGGCAAAACAACGTTGAACGTTGAACAACGACGGGATGTCTCGTGCTGGGACCTCAAGGTTTTGAACCATTTTTCGTTTTTCATCAACCGAAATCTCTGGGTCGAAAAAAGCCAAGCCAATATTTGCTTCCGTTAAATAGTGAAGATGATAACAAATTTTGTTCAACATTTCTTCTGAAACTCTTTGGTCAATTTTGATGAAATCCAAATCCTGATATGCGGCTGCTGTTCCATCTATGCATTTGAACCAAATTTTTACATACAACATAATCAGAAAAATGCAAACGTCTTGAATTTGTAATTCTCAATGGTTTCGCCCAGAAAAATCAGTTTAGGAGATTAAACATAAGAGATTAAAAATTTAGGTATATGATGACGACATGGGAATCGAATCAAGTTGTGGCCAATCTTTTTTCCACTTTTTTCTGGTCCAGCGTTACTTGATGTCGTGTCGTAACACATGGCTTCGACTTTATCAGTAAGATCCCATTCTTCAAGGCATTCATATATCGCATTCGCAATCGATAAGCCGCTCTGTTCTTTGCATTATGGAACCGTTAATAACTTCTCAATATTACCAAATGTTACTATGGTTGGCAAACGATCTACTTTACCATGTCCAGTTAATTCTGCTAGCAATGTATCCAAAAATAAAAATTTGTGTTACTCAAACAAAGTCTAAATCTAACATAAAAATTTATTTTTTCTGAATTTCCGCAGAAATTTTTTTTTTGGATTAAAGAAGCAGAAATTGGATAAAAACGCTTTCCTAAGATCAATTTCTACATACTTAGGCTCGTTGGAATTGTAAAGTAATTAGCTTTTAATAAAAAATCGAAATTATGAGATATATTATATTTTAAGATGATTATATCTGATAAACATAAAAAATCCTATTATTCTGCTAATTTTCTTATCTTCGACGCCACTGCGCGGTGGGTAATTATTTTCCGATTTCAGTAAAACTGCATACACTTCATTTTCGAGTCAAAAGGAACATAATTAGTCGGTGGGAGGGATGAAAATAACAACTTCATAAGTTAGGTCATGTCTAATGTACACTACATAAGCACTATCAAAAAATTGGTAAAGATCGTTCATCAAAAAAACGTTTTGAAAAAAGGAAAAGAAGCCAATTTTGTAAATCATTAGCAAAATTATTTGATATTGCTAACAAAAATGCATTAGATTTAATCAACGATACTAACGTTAGAAAAATGCTTGTACATCAACGCAAATACGGAAAGTTGTCTGATCCAAAACAGGATACAAATGGAGCAAGCAAACAACTTCTTAACGAATATAGTAATCAACCTGGTCCAAGTTAAATATCATTTATTCCAATTAAAATATCATTTATCGAAAGTAAAATAAAAAGTTTTCAAATGAAAATGATAATTTTGTATATTTTATTAAGAATATTTTGTGAAATTATGAAGAAGTTGCCTTTTAGCCGAAATTCTGGAAAACACGACTTCACTAAAAGTAAGATATCTCGCGGTCTAGATCACCAAAAGACCTAAGATTTTTTTGTTGGCAAGCTAATAAAATTGTTTATGAGATAAAATCGTTAAATGTGGTGGTTAGCATGACAAAAAGTTAAAATAATGACACCGCTTTGCGAAAAATGCGCAAATTTGCAATATTTTTTTACTTCGGCTTCAAATTTTCATGGTTAGGCTTCAGAAAACGTGTGTAATATGGTTATTTTTGAGTTTTATGGAAAATTTCCCATCGAATAGCCTCCCGGTATTTTTGTTTTTATGTTGTCGGGTCGGTATCCAGCCTCAATTTGAATTTCCTGCATTAATAGCCCAAAATTCAGGACGTTTTGCAAAACCGCACGGTCTGGGAATGAGATAAAAAGCTCAGATCGGGCGGAAAATTGTTTTTTCATCGAGAACTTTCAGATTTTTGATGTGGATCTGAACATTTAAAAAAAAGTGGATTTGTGAAACAGTCTATTGTTCATACCATTAATCTTTCTGATCGAAAGAAAGAAAAATTTATAGTGGCTACTCAAAACGATGAAGTTTTGAAAAATTTATAAGAAGTTTATAAAAATGGTTGGCCCAATTCAAAATCTAAAGTTTCAAATATAATTAAGGCATATTGGAAACACAGAATGAACATATTTTGTGATGAAGGTTTGGTTTATTTAGGCAATAGCTTAATAGTACCTAGAGATTTACGAAAGGAAATGCTGAACAAGCTACACGAATCGCACAAAGTAATATTATACATTTTCCTTCCTCTTTTATCATTACTAATATTGTTTCGTTTTAGCCTTGATAAATGTTTTTAGAATATACCAACTGAGGAAGGTGGCAAAAATCCACTGAAACGTTTTGGGCAATAAACCACAATTTGAAACCATGAATTTTTGAGTTTCAATTAAATGAAAAAACCGGTTTTCACAAAGAAGTTTGACAAACTCTTTAGACAAAACAGAAAATACAAAAGATTAAAAACAAGGGACTAAACACCGGTAGAAAACTTTTCACGGATATTAAAACTAGTCTTAAACAAAAAATAGATTTTCTTCGCCAAGTACGGACAGCAGTTCAACAACTGTAGTATCTACAACTGCATCTTCGGAATTTTTGCCATCGCCTAAAAAAACAAAAAGATTAAGACAGAATCAAATTTGAAAATGTCTTCCAAAATGTTAATTTCAAATGAAGTTGCAGCTGCTTTAGATAGATCAAAGCTAAGTAATTCAAAGGCTGATTTGGTATTGTCTGCTACCGCAAATACATTAGGTTATTACATTGAAAAATTGCCGGTATCAAAAGAGACAATAAGAAAAGCTAGAATTCCGGCTCGACAATGAAACAATGAAATAAGAAGCACATTCAATGATGATGAAATTTTTACGGTACATTGGGACGGCAAATTGTTAGCCGATTTAACATCAACAGAATGTAAATTAAAACTTATCGATCGACTTGCAATTGTTTTGTCTGCAAACGGAAAAACCAAATTTTCAGGAGTTCCAAAAATATCAAACGGAACTGGTCGAGCTCAAGCAGATGCTGTTTATAATGCAATTGCCGACTGGAACGTACTTAAAAAGGTAAAGGCAATGTGCTTTGGCGATGTGCAATGTGCAATGTGCACTATAGCTTGCAACACTGGCGCTAAAAATGGCTGCTGTGCTTTGCTTGAAAATCAATTGAATAAAACAGTTTTAAATTTTCCGTGCCGTCACCATGTGCATGAACTTATTATAGCAAAAGCATTTTCAGTTGCCATGAACGAAAAAACCACTGGTCCAGACATTTAAAGCGTTTAAATACGCTTTCAAAACTTTTGGCCAAAATTAAACAAACAAAAATTTTAATCCACCGATGAAACAACAATTGCGAGGATATTTAACAAGGAAGACAAAATAGTATATTATGCTACGATCATGTAATGACGGTTATTAATACACGAGCATTAACCGGTATATACCATGCGAGTGTATTAATAACCATCACATGAAAGTGGCATACGCTATTTTTTCTACACCTATTTATTGGGTAGGGTTACGAAGAACGAAAAATACAACGAAAATTTCAATTTTCAAATTTCAAATTTCAAAGTTCAATTTTTTTTCCCATACGAAAATTTCAACAAACGTCAAATGCATAGCATATTGATTGAAAAACTATGGGTTTCTTTCTATTGATTAAAAATCTGTATCGTAATAAAATCTGTATCGAAATGAATATCATTATAAAACGGATTTTGGTCATATAAGTGTATTTTTATAGTACGGGTGTAGAAAAACATTTTTTTAACGTTCAGAAATGAACAATTAGAATTATTGCACCCACGTGATGATTACATGGAATTTCTCCAACTGGCATCTATTTTTTTAAACTATATTCCAAGAAATAAAACTTTTGAAAACATTTCCATTCGTCAACCAAGAGCGATGCACCGAGCCAGATGGATGGCAAAGGCAATATAGGCGAAAAAATTGCTTGTAAACTAAACAACAAATAAATTCGTTTTATAAATATTATTTTTATTGCAGCAATAGAATTAAAAGGAATACTTGATTTTAACTGCTTTTTGATAAAAGTGTATTTGAAAAAATGGTTTTTATGCAAAATATCCACAATGGCTCCACGGAATGATTTGCAGCTTCTAAAAGAATTAGTGGAATATAAAAATATAAATCGCATAATGGGCCCGATTCAGTAAAATCTTTTATCGAAAATTTCTTTTATTCTTTTATTTTTTGTATGAAATTTTATTTTCCCGTTATAAAACTTCATACAAAAAATAAAAGAATAACAGAAATTTTCAACTTCAGCTTCAACTTTAAAAACCTTTGCGAGACATACGGTATTTGGGTGAACTCTTAATAGGCTTTTCATTTTTTGACAATGGTGTAAGCGTCGAAGAAAAAAAAGAAATGGTTGCAGCATTAAATCGACCAGAAGAGATAAAGAATTTACGAAAATGGTTTCAACCTGCCGGTTTCAACCTTTTAACTTTAACGAAAAACTTAAGGCAGCGAAAATTTGCGTACGAAACTTAAGGAATGTCAAAAAACACAACAATTATATTTATTTAACATACAAATTTTTGATTTTGTGCTATGTGGTGTGGTATTTTCCTTAAAAAAAGTTGTAACGATTGTCCTAATTCCTCTTAATAGATAATTAAAAGCGCATATATCCCATTTCAGAATGTATTTTTTTTAATTCATCTCTTCTATCGTAAATGAAAACTCCTAAATTCATTTCTTTAACAAAACAAAGAAAACTTAATTTTCAAGTTTAAATTTCCAAAACGGCTAAACATCGAAAAATAAAAACATTTAAATTTACTCATTTCCCTTAAACTGAACGAAAGAATGTTTTTTCTATTTCAAAGTTGGTAGTTTGTTTTTGGTAGAAAAATTCAATATAGAAATGTCAGAAATCACATTTGTTCATTCATTCGATTTTGGTTTTTTCAAACAAATGGATTCGAGTGTTAATTTTTAAAAACATAAGTTACTCCATGTTTAATTCTTTTAAAACAAAAAGGTTGGTTATAATTCATGTTAATTAATAAAAAGAATGTCAATTCGTGTTTAACCGAAAAACCAATAACATTAAAAATTCTTTGAAAAGTCAATGATTATTATTCCATGTTTGTTTGGATATAAATAAACAGCTATCGATGTTTGACTCTCAGATAATAAAAGAGTTGGTTTTATTTAACACTCCATCGTATGATTTCATATAAACAACAGACAGCTATAGTTAAGCAGTGGATAGTTATTTTATTTGCTGGTGAAAGAAATTTAAAAGTAAAACAATTAATTGCATCGTACTAAAGGTCACAGTTGTGTGACTTAAAGATATACGGTAGCAGCTTGATTCTGGCGTCTGATATTAACAACGGACAAATGAAACCGACAGATATCGTTTCTGGAATAGAATAGCTGTAGAGTCCAGTCCATCATTCAACATCCAGTGAGTTTATTTTTGTTCTTATAATTTTTTTATTATTCTTTATAAATGTATATGATTTTTTTGTTTAAATTTTCCGACATATGAAATTTGAAATGTTAGGCTAAATAGATAGCATAAGAGATTCCCAAGTCTATTCCTCGTTGAGTGACAATTGTGATTACGTGGAGCCAATGTTGCTTCAAGAATATTCCGGTGTAAAATAAAAAGTCCAAGCCCATAGTGGCAATCTAACAAAGTAAGTATTTTTATTTATTATTTTAATATATTAACCGTTTTTTTTTTCTAAAGTGGTATAAGTCCATTTTTTCATATTGAGATATATAAGGATTTGCGTTTGCATTAATATAAAAATATAGGCAAATTTAACTAAAATTTTGTGATATTTTTCACACTTTAAACCTATTTAATTTTATTATGCAATTATAGTTATTTAAAATTAAAAACAAAAAACAGAGAGTGTGCTTAAGACCGCACGGCTGAAGTGAAAACTTCATTGGCAATCGCAATCAATTGATGTCGTATTAGTAGTATTTGGATCGTATTAGTAGAATAAATGAGAAACATGTCAGAACGATAAACCGCTAACTACACACACTAACCTCACAATGTAAACCAAATAATTGTCAAAATAGCACTCATATGCCAATAGCAGGGACTAAAGTACGCGAGGTTGTCACACCCATAGATCAACAAGTTTTAATTTTACAAATCTTCCTGCGGAAAGCTAAGCAAATTCGTTGATATTAATGCGCATTGTTGCCGTTTGCAAATCACTATCGGCTAAGTGCCACCATTTTTAATTATTTTATTTATCATGATTGCCATCCATGTTTAATCATACATAAGCTATGTTTCTTTGTATAGAATTTATGCGATTTCCGTCTCGTAATTGTGAGCTTTAAATCGATATAATCGATTTTATCAATTATCAATTTACAAGTATTAAGCCTTCACTTAATTTTAGAAACATGTTTTACATACAATTCCAAGCCGACAACATATTTAGTGAAGATGATAAAATTCCAATACATATGATTTTGATATTCAAATGTAATTGTTTGCCTTCAGGTTATACTATCTTTCTTACCTTATTTTTAATTTCATAAAACTTAGGTTCAACAAAAAACATAGATCAAAGCAAACTACCGTTTAAAACGATAGCTTTAAGACGATAGTCCCATGTAAATGGGTCATTTTTTTAACTTTTTTTGATTTGGCTGAATTTTTTTTATCCGTTTTATATCGAAAAAAAAGTTATGGGTGTTCGAGAATTTTTTTTTTTTTGGAAAATATAGCGGTTCTAAATTTCTTGATGAGTTATTTTCAAAAATTCATAACTTCGGTTCTATTAAAGATAGAAACTTCTGTTTTATTTTATTTTAAAGTTACAAGATGCCAGTTAAAAAAAAATAAAATTAACAAAAGTTATTCTATCAAATAAACAAATAAAATGTTGAAATCGATCTTTAGCCATTTCTCCACCCACGCTCCACCCAAATCGGACTCTATTGAAGGTATGATTATATATATAAAAAGAGGCCATCATTATCTTTCTAAAACTACCACTAACTCAATTTTTTCCAAAAGTGGACTTATGCCACTTTAAAAAAAAACGGTTCATATATAAAGCATTCATTCAAATCAAATTTAATTAAATTGTTTGTAACGTCGGTCATATGTCTACATAAGTAAATTCATAATTTTCTAATTATTTCAAAAGATTCTGTTTCAAATCAAAAATACAATTCCGAAAGAATTCAAATTCAAGTTTTAAAAAAACCAACCATCTAATTCAGCAAAAGACATTGTTAACACTTCGTAAGTTCCTAAAACAAAAAATAAAGTAAAAGTAATTTTCATTTATAACTCTAAAATAAACAATAAGAATTATTATTATATATATATATTTAATAGGTATAATTAAAACTTAACTTAATTTCTTCTATTTTTTTTACTAATACGTCAACTGACGGGTGATGCGTTCTCCACTCAATATTGTAGAAAACCAATTTGGAAAGCGCCCTTAGTTATCTATTTCTTATTAGTATAACAGTTGAGTGTGGAACGTAACTTTTTCAGTTGTCAACTTTAGAAATATTTAGTATATAAGGAAGACATTTTCATGTTTTACTCTCTTGTTTTTGTACAATTATTTTCGTGCATTGTTTTATGTAAAAACCATACATATGGTAATATTGTTAAGTTTGTTTAAAAATAGAATTAAATTAAACAAAAAAATGTTAAATAAAATAATAAAGAAATGTTACCTGTTTACGTTGTTCATTTTAAATTTATTAAATTGCATGAATTTTTGTATAAAAAAGCTTCAACATTAATTTATCATCAGTAAAAACCTGTGTCATAATTGCTAGTGATTTGTGTTAACTTATTTCAATTTTTAACAAATATAAATTTGTATGTATTCTTGTGGATTATTAACTGTTAGAAATAAAAAATCAATAAGTTTGATCGTGAACTTGAAGTTTTAACCAAATATAGTCGTCTGTGCTGCCTGCATTTGGAGTTTTGGGTTTGTTCTTAAATTTGCGGCTCTTAAATTGTTGTTTATTTTGTAGGCATTATACCGTGCAAATGGTTTTGTCATAGTCATCGGATTCAGTTACCAAGTTCAAAACGAATTTTCAAAATCCAAATAATCGCATAGTCATCGTCATATGTAATCAATTTTCAACATTCAGCTATAATCATCGATTTTATACATAGCTGTTAAAACTTCATCGCTGTTATTCATCGCTATACGTAATCAATTTTCAATATCCAGTTATACTGATTGATTTTATTTATACTGATTGATTTTATGGATGGTTGTTAAAACTTCATCGCTGTTATTCATCGCTATACGTAATCAATTTTCAATATCCAGCTATACTGATTGATTTTATGTATGGTTGTTTAAATTTCATCGCTGTTATTCATCGTCATCAATTTTCGATATTCAACTATACTCATCGATTATTTATGTAGTTGTTTATACTTCAACACTGTTATTCATCGTCATTAGCCAATGGAGGCATGTATTAATATTTTATATCATCAACTATCATGTCGTCATTGGCCTTGTGAGCCAAATAATAGTCAATAATTAGACGTTTGAGACAAAACGGAATAACCATGATCTTTGTTACATCCTCTGGTTCTATCATCGTCGTTACAACAGAAATTATACAGTCCACTGCCAAGCCAGAGGCGTGAACAGACATTAAACCCAAACAACACAAAGCAACACAACAAATGAATATTTAACGAAACAAAAAAGTCACCACTGGTAACATCTTCGTCATAACATCTTCGTCAAAAATAAAAACAAAAAAATCTAAAATGCTTGTCATAAATTTGATAAAATTCATGCCACGTTTGAACTTCATACAATAAAAAGTTTTTTTTTTAAAGAAAAAGTTTCCATATCTCTTCTAAATTAAAATTAAAAAGGAAAAAGAATTTAATTTTGTTTGTTTCCACTAACGATAATGATAGTGATAATACAAGAAAAATGTTTAGTGTTATCGGATAAATAAGAAAAAAACTGATGTATTATTTTTAATGTTGTAATAGAAATGAAATAATAATCAACCCTGTGAAACTAATGGTTGCAAATTGATATAAAAAAATTAATAAAACATTAACATTTAGAAGAAAAAGTGTTTGGTTCTGCGTATTTTTTCTTCTATTTTCGTTTTAGTTTAATAAATGGATTTGTTCAATTGTTTTGTCGAACCAGACATCTGCTTACTTAAACTAAAGTAAAGCAGGGAAAAGTTAAGTGATTACAAGGTTAAGGAAACTATTTTTGCAACCAGTTTTCAATAGTGGTGAAAATATTAATGGCGACTCTGAGTTTTTTTTTGTTGAGCATTGTGATCTATTGTTTGCCCAACCAATTGAGGTATTTTGATGACATTATATAATTTGAAATATCATCTGGAAAAGCATAACAGAAGTTTAATTTGGATGAATTATCCAATATTATAGTACACTAGATTGATCAAGAAAAAGAAATTTTTTTATGGACGTGCATACACATGTTATATGGAATAAATTTTTTGGTGGAGACGTAGAAGACATCAATCAACTTCACACCAACCTAAGCAAGTCTATTTTAAATTTCTTTTAATTATATAAACATATACATATATTTCTTTTGTTCTTGAAGAAAATTTTAAATGATAGGTTAAGGAAATATTCAATAGGAGACTCGCAGTTCCCGATGCGTCTGGAACATTCGTTCCCGGCAAAGTTTTTGTTGTAATTGTAAGTTGTAATTGTTGTTTTTTATCTATTTCAGAGGAAGAATGCAAAAGAAAATGGACCTCTCTTAGAGAGCGTTTCAATAAAGAAGAGAAAAAAAGCGAACAGCCATCTGGCAGCGGAGCCGTTTATAAGGAGTGGCCGTTATTAAGTAGCATGCGATTTTTAAAGAAATTTATTCAGCCTAGGAGGTAACAAATTATTTAGTTGCTTAGTTAAATAGTTAGTTTATTTTTCTAGTAAATGCAAAAAAGCTATAAAAGTTAAAAAAAAAGGCTTTTCGAAAGTTTAATCAAAACAAAACCGATGAAAACCTTAGACAGTACCGTAAAGAGAGAAATTTATGTCGTAAGTTAATAGATGAAGAGAAACATCTATTTAATAGGAAAAAAGCATCTAAATTCGCAGAACATCCAACTGGTTCACGCAATTTCTATAAAGCCGCAAAGGCTGTCCAAAGCAACTTTTGTAAATCTTCCCTACCGCCTCTTGTTAATAGAGATATCCCTATCATTGATCCAAAAGAGAAAGCTAATTTGCTTGGGCATTATTTCTCTTTAAATTCTACTTTAAAAGAACCTAATTTCCAACCTAAACCTATTTCTAAAGTTTCTTATAAAATGAGGCGGATAATTTTTCGGAAAAACATTGTTCGAAAAATGCTTTTAAAAATCAATACTAACAAGGCAACAGGCCCTGATTTTATTCCTCCGATTATACTTAAAACATTTGCTAGGGAGCTAGCACCAATCCTCACTAAAATCTTCTATTTGTCATATAAGAAAGGAATTTTTCCTGAAATTTGGAAAATGGCTAGTGTACAGCCAGTTCCAAAAAAAGGCAGTAAGACTGATCCTACGAATTACAGACCCATTTCAATTTTATCGGTAGTTGCTAAAATTTTTGAGAAATATGTCAATTTTAATTTAATGAGCTTCTTAGAATCTTCCAAATTAATTAATGAGAGACAATATGGATTTCGAAAAGGAAGAGCGACGGGAGATTTGCTGTCTTTTGTCACTCATATCTGGAACAAGTCGCTTGAAAACTTTGGAGAAACATTCGGTGTTGCTCTTGATATTTCCAAGGCTTTTGACAAAGTTTGGCATAACAACCTTATATGCAAATTGAGATCCTTTGGTTTAGACGAGCAGCTTATATCTTGGACACAGAGCTTTATATCTGATCGAAAATTTCGGGTCAATGTTGACGGTGTATCATCGAATACTTTTTCAACTAATGCAGGAGTTCCTCAGGGTTCCGCTTTGTCACCAACTCTTTTTCTTATCTATATTAATGATTTGTTGGACTCAACGGTTCATCCTATACATAGTTTTGCTGATGATAGCACGCTTCATGCGTCTCATGAAGCACCTAAATTATATACACCCTTAGCGCTTAGTGAGTGTAGGTCAAAATTGATAGATTCCCTTAACACTGATCTTAAAACAATTATGGATTGGGGTATTGCTAACAGTGTTGAATTCAATACAAGCAAAACACAGGTTTGTCATTTTTCTAGGATAACGACACCCAATGCTTTTGCATTAACGTTTGGCCCCAAAAATCTTTTAGAGAATGAGTCTGTCAGACTTCTAGGAGTTGAGATTGAAAATAATATGAAGTGGAATTCTCATATTTTTAATCTGGCTAAGAATGCTGTTCAAAAGTTAGGATTTTTGTGGCGATGTCGTAAGTTTTTCGATAGCGAACAACTTCTTTTAGTTTATAAATCTTTTATACGTCCCTGCATGGAATACTGTTCTCACATATGGGGTGGAGCTTACTTGAGTAGTCTCAACTGCCTTGATTCTGTACAGCGTAGAGCTATTAAACTCATTGGTAACCCAAGTCTTACTAACGGTCTTGATTCCTTGCAGCACAGAAGAAATGTTGCTGATTTGACTATATTTTATAAATATATTATGGATGAACGAGCTTCTGAAGAGATCAAATCGATTTTACCTAAATCAGCAAACCTTTCGCGTCACACCAGAGCAAACGTAGCAGCGCATCCCTTTACAGTTCAAATAATTAGATGTAGAACTGTAGCCTTCCAACGTGACTTTTTCAACAGAGTCTCTCATCTTTGGAATGCCTTACCTTCCTGGGTTTTCCCTGACGAATTTAATCCTCAAGGCTTTAAAGTTAACGTTCATAAATTTCTCAGAGAATCTTAATTTACATTCCATTCTTATCCCTAGTTGGCATGGTATCTTCGGATATTCAGAGACGTTAATTTATAATTTATTATAATTAACACTAAACATGCCTTACTTTGAATAAAAAAAAAAAAAAAAATCAATCTAATAATAGTACATTTCGTAACAAGTGGAGAGTCGCTATCGCTCGTGCACAAACTTTCACCAATGCTGAAATAACTTACTTTCTCCACGAGTTACGAACAGTGCTTTTCATAATTTCTCTCTAAAAAGTAGTAAATTGTTTACAAGTTTTATTCAAATGGAAAACAGTTAACAATGAACAAAAATAGTTAAACAATAAAAAATAGTTATACAATGAACTGAAATAGTTTGTTTGACAGGAATCACTCGCGTACTTTGATTTAAAAAAGAAAATTTGAGGCCAAAACTTCAGCAGTTACGATAAGTAATTGACAGCGGCTACGATATGAATTTATCTAAACTGCTTTGATATTGACAGCTTTCGCAACGCTGGACAATTAAAGCAAAGTGTACTTTTTAGAGAGAAATTATGAAAAAGTATATTTTCAGAACAAAATCAAATAATCAAGAAGTTGTGACGGAGGATTTGACAGATGATAGTTTTGTTGAGGACTGTCCTCCTCCGTAAAAAAAACTAGAAATGAATTATATGATCGTTGCCTACAAAAAATAGATGCGTTGGTGAATCATATGTCGAAGCAGCCAAATCTTAACCGTCTTTGTTTCGATTCAATCTACATAATGCTGGAAAAACTATCTGAAGCCGATGCAGCGGAGGCACGGTTACAAATAATTACTTATTTAAGTAATTTCGTATCACAATCGGCTGCTCCTCATTAGTGGATTTAAACAATTAAAGTATTACCTGTAATTATGACCACTATTTTTCACGCCTTTTTCGTCTTGAATTATGTGTTG